>CM072075.1:12430000-13630000 GCA_036785405.1 Coenonympha arcania
GAACGAGCGACAAAGAAGACGTTGTCACGTTCAACTATCGTCAGTAAACCGACTTTACAGGCAACCAATTTTTTTGTCCTCGCGTTTAGCTTTCCTTCTAGATGTTTGGAAAACAGATATTTTTTATAGAGGGTCATTCGTATGAGGTCATTTGGTTACAAATGACCCCTATCCAAATGTCAAACATTTTCGAGTTATTTTCAGAAATAAATGCGATAGCCTTCTTTAAAATGTACAAAAAAATTCAATGCATGAAATGTTTTTATAATATTTGTTTAAGCTTTCTTCGTCTCTAATGCATAACCATTTGTTAAATTGATGCGTGTTTATAAACCAGTGTGAAAATATTTGATATTTCGCCAGTTTTTTTTTCAAATTATGAAAACAGTTTAACTGAAGTAACTCAAACACACCATTAAAAAAAAGTACTTTAAAAGCAGGAGGTATTTTTGGCCCCTATGTATTTGGATGCATTTTTTCGAATTAAAATCATTTCCTTTTTAACCGACTTCAAAAAAGGGCGAGGTTCTCAATTCGACTGTATGTTTTTAGGGTTCCGTACCAAAATGGTAAAATGGAACCCTTATGGTGCGACTTTCTCCGTCTGTCTGTCCGTCTGTCCGTCACACTCGATTATTTCAGTAACTACCGGAGCTATCGATATGAAATTTGGAATAGTTGTGTATATTAGTGGCCCAATGACACTGGAATTAAAAAAAAATGGAAATTATTTTTGTTCTTATTTAAAAAGGGGGGAAAATCGGAGGGTTGAAATTTAAAAGTGAGATAACTGTACTGTGTGGGGTATCATATGAAAGGGTTTACTTTGTACATTCTAAAACCGATTTTTAATTATTTTTAGTCATGATAGTTTTTGATTTATCGGGGAAAATGTCTAAAAAAATACCGTTCCCCCCCCTTATCTCCGGAGTTTACCAATCGAAAAATCTCAAATAATTATGGTCAATAGGAATTTACGTATATTTTACAGGAAAACTATAGCCAATGCTCTAACTAGCATAGTTTTTTTGATATTAACAATAAACCTCTACAAACAAAGTTAGTTTTGCGGTTCATTAACAAAGGTAATTATTACCGTTTTACACCTTTGGTTGTTACAGTTTTGGTCGTGTTACATTAGTATGCCTGATTGTTTTGCTTCAGTACTTCTTGAGTACGGAACCCTCGGTGCGCGAGTCCGACTCGCACATGGCCGGTATTTTTATGTTTGTTTCATCATAATTTTTGACTGACGCTTCCCGTGTGGACCCATATATTGGTATCCACGTGGAAACCATATAAGTCTTAATTTTTTAATTTTTTAACAGTAGTTTGATGAGAGTTGAAGTCGGTTTTTTTTTGTTAATTAATTAACGTATATTATATATTTAAGCGTTATACGTATGGTGCCTTTTAATAGCAAACAAGTGAACTCACCCTGAGTTCACGTTACTCACGTTAGATTTATCTTTATACTAGAGAACTTCTTCACGAAACTTTAGATAATTTATTAACAACTTTTTAAACAAGCTTTTATTCATATTTAATATGAATTTTTAAACAAATGTGAAAAAATTATAGTGCTTTGACACAAATTGTAACAGTACATACTTTATGAAAGTTTTGTTACTTAAACTATGTAAGTAAGCATAGTAAATTTCCTCACATACTTGCAGTTATTAAAGTTAGAAACAATGCAGTATACCGTACGCATAAATATAGTAAATAGATTTACGAGGACTTTATTATCACTGTCCATAATAAAGTCGTTGACATGTTACATTTTCAAGTAAATTTTTTGTTATCTAGAATATATTTTGTCTAGGTATTAGTATAAGATCCCATAAATCACGCAACAAAAATACATTTAGAATCCATCCAAAAAATATCAAACCTAAAATAAACGTCCAAAAACGTTCTTCAAGTCATGTAATATCCGGCAATGGTTAAATTTTATATAGCCTTAATTTTAAAAGACCTAAGAAAAGTTTGTACGTAGTACGGCTACGACTTACCTGAAAGCCATTGCTACGATGTGCTACGCTTGCTCGCTACGACGCCTCGGGCCAAAGTACGGCGCAGGCTGTGCTTGCAGGCTTTATATGCTGGGCGGTCCCGCCCGCCCTACGGCTACGGCCCGCCCAAATGATACGTGACTTTACGTGAGCGTTGGCTTAAGGAATTTTGTACGGGATATTTAATATTTATTAATAATATTAAATACTTCTTAAGTATGCAATCCACCATACTTGCCTTTAAAGAAAAATAAAAATCATGACGTATATTAACCAATTTATTGTGTTTGCCCAGCCTAGAACCTAGAAAGCTAAATTTTAGACAGAGATTCCTTAAGTCGAGGGATAACAAAGGCTTTTACAAAGCGGGGTCAAGTATTTCAAAATTATTTGGTGATTTTTTATACATATTTTTTATATTATATTGCAATATAAGTAAAGTTTTGTATCCTCTTTGCTCGCTTAATTTAGATAATATGTTCTTATTTCTTGTTAACAGTTTATTTGAAAACTTTATCTAGATCTAAGCAGCTAAGATTTTGACGACCTCCCTGGCGCAGTGGCGGCGCGCTCGGATTCGAGTGGGAGGTCGCGGGTTCGATTCCCGCCACGGGCCACTTTGGGGTTTTATAATTTCTAAATTGGCTCAGGTCTGGTCTGGTGGGAGGCTTCGGCCGTGGCTAGTTACCACCCTACCAGCAAAGACGCACCGCCAAGCGATTTAGCGTTCCGGTGCGATGCTGTGTAGAAACCGTTGGGGTAAATTTACTTACCCTTCCAAGTTAGTACGATAACATCTTAGACTGCATCATCACTTACCATCAGGTGAGATCGCAGTCAAGTACTAATTTGTATAGAATAAAAAAAAAAAAAAAAGATGACGTACTTGCAATAAAATGGAAGAATCCTTTGCCTTATCTTTTGTCGGTAGAATGACAATCCAGACGCGACCGAAGCCTTCCAGACTTAACGTATTTGTTTTATAGTAAAGCTGGTTTATTTTCGATGTTAGTCTTTTATTTGGTGCGTTATTGAGTCTTGCTATTAAGCCAATTACATCGTGGCTATAAATTAACAGTAAGTAGCAATAAAACTACAGGATCTTCGTATCAAAATTATACGAATGTTTTACTCAAAATACATCTTGACATTGAATAAGTAATTGTTAAAATACGTAAGTAAGTACTATTTTGCACAGGATCTTGGTCTGTTTTATTAAAAAAATGGGAGAGTAAATAATGGATACATTTTTAATTCCAACATCTTATCTAATCTAACCAATCATTAAAACTATAGTACGATAAGTGCCTTAAAAGAACTATAATTTTATGAGGAATTTTAAAATTTTCATTATAGTTGATTCTGTGTAATTTGAAAAAAATTGCAGTTGTTTAAAGGGCCTCTCAATTATGTCTTCTACGGAATATTTGGTACGAGACTTGTTTTTTTTTGGTTTTCGCAAATTATTTAATAAGTTAAGTTCTGCTGGGGCTACAAATGTCTTAATTATATCTTACTTAGCTTAAACCAATTTTCTAAATTTTTCCTAACTATAAATTTGCACTCTTAGACGTGGGATTCGCCAGACTATAATTTGCCCAACCACAAATTATCCCACTCGGCAACTCGCTACGAACACATTCCATCAAAACAATGTGATGGTGAGCTTACGCTTGACTACAATCATGCCTGATGGAAAGTATAATGAGCTCTAGGATGAAGTGCGCTTGCCTTAATTTTTTTTGACATTACACACATCGGAATCTAGCCCCAAAGTAAGCGATAGCTTGTGTTCGGGGTAATATATATATATATATTATATATATATATTTATATATGAAAACATGCCCACTGGAAAACATTTATGCTCATCACACAAACATTTTTTTTTATTCTATACAAGTTAGTACTTGACTGCGATCTTACCTGATGGTAAGTGATGATGCAGCCTAAGATGTTATCGTACTAACTTGGAAGGGTAACCCCAACGGTCTATACAAGCATCGCACCGGAACGCTAAATCGCTTGGCGGTGCGTCTTTGCTAGTAGGGTGGTAACTAGCCACGGCCAAAGCCTCCCACCAGATCAAACCTGAGCCAATTTAGAAATTATAAAATTCCATAGTGGCCCGTGGCGGGAATCGAACCCGCGACCTCCCACTCGAATCCAAGCGCGCCGCCACTGCGCCAGGGAGGTCGTCATTTACCAGTAGTGGGAATCGAACCCACGACCTCCGACGCAGACGGCAGGTTCGTTACCGCTACGCCATTCGGTCGTCAATTGCCTATACACTCTTGTATTGAAGGCCCCAGATTATACCTGGCTGGTAGCACGGAAGCTGGAATAAAAAAAAAGGAATTATGAATCGACGACCTCCCTGGCGCAGTGGCGGCGCGCTCGGATTCGAGTGGGAGGTCGCGGGTTCGATTCCCGCCACGGACCACTTTGGAATTTTATAATTTCTTAATTGGCTCAGGTCTGGTCTGGTGGGAGGCTTTGGCCGTGGCTAGTTACCACCCTACTAGCAAAGACGCACCGCCAAGCGATTTAGCGTTCCGGTGCGATGCTTGTAGAAACCGTTGGGGTAAATTTACTTACCCTTCCAAGTTAGTGCGATAACATCTTAGGCTGCATCATCACTTACCATCAGGTGAGATCGCAGTCAAGTACTAACTTGCATAGAATAAAAAAAAGCCTCGATGACGCACCTGGAGACCTTTACAAATGCCCCAACTAGTCCCCAATACAGGGGGGGTTGTGTCTCAAAATGAATCAAATAGAAACTAATGGTGCCACGTGCCTCCCCCCCTACCCCCTAGATTGACTCCGCGCAATCATTGCGTCGTATTACTCCTGTTGTTAGCTGTTTATTTAACTTTGTCGCGAGTAGTTGCGATTGGCGTGGGCTTTGTAGATTTGATTGATCCCACCTGCAATACACAGTATTTATTTTACTGTACATTGTATAGCATCTGAAAATGAATAATTGGCCTAGTTCAAGTCGGACTTACACACGAAGGGAATATAGTGGATCTATATAACGTAGTGAGATGAGGAGGTCTACTTGATCATCGACCAAAATGAGTAAAAAATCACGTTTGTTCTAAATAATATTATATATTATGTATAAAACTTAAAATAAAATCTTAACTAATATATATAAACTAATTCTAGAAAAAAGGTGTCACAAAAAGAAGGAATTTTAAGCGTCAAAGTATTCCTCCGAATCGGTGTCAACTGGAAAAGTGCCCAGAAGGCTGGCGGCATTGCCACGTTGGATGGCAATGCTTATCCTCTGACCTAAAAATAGGCCAGCCCTCTGGTCACGAGAGGCGTCGATTAAGCGCTTTGAAATTTCTCTGAAAAAGAAGCGCGTACTCTAAATAATAGAATAAAATGAAGATCAAAGGGGGCTCTTTATTCTATTTTTCAGTATTTGTTGTCACAGCGGCAACGGAAATACATCGTCTGTAAAAATTTGTGTGTGTGTAACTATCACGGTTCATGAGATACAGTTTGGTAACAGACAGTAGAACGGACAGACGGACGGACAGCGGAGACTCAGTCATACTAATAGGTTCCTTTTTTTACCCTTTGGTTACGGATCGCTAAAAATTAAAATCTTTGTTTTGCGCATGGTCCTAACTTAGGTGAAAAACCAACTAACTTATCACTTTTGACGTGATAACGTCTTATAAATTGATGAACACCAGCAACACGCATGAAAAATAGTAACGTTCCGCGTAACGTTCCACCGGAGCCTGCGCGTGCAAGCGAGAGCGCGCAACAAGCGATAGAGAGGCACGATAAAACAAACGATAGAGAGATAGAGATTATGACGTTATCACGTAAATCTATCGTCCGTAAACCGACTTTACAGACAACCAATTTTTTTAACTCTCGTGAAAAGTGAAAACATTACCTACCGCCAAAATTGAATTGCTTTTTACATTTCAACTTGTACAGAACACTGTACATATTACGTGTAAATTTCCACAGTTTACTTATATGCCAAAATTATTGAAATTAATTCAAATTTTAAATCGAAATGTTAAAATGTGAATTAAATTATACATACCTAACATTTCCTAAATAACTTCTACGTGTGTTATTTATGTAAGACAAGAAAGGGTTCTTAGCATTATGTTGTAATTTGTGGTCACCACAGAGTGATTTACTAGACCATACAGAATTTAAATAGTCAGGCTGACTGAGATGTAACATCTAACTATTCTATATATTTCAATCCATAATGACGCGCCCCACTCTGTCAAACTCCATACGAATCGAATAAGCGATTTTGATAGAGATTAGACGTGACTGTGCGCCATATGCGTTTCCGTTTTTGGATTTTAAGCAATTTTTAGGCTAATAAAGCGTAAGCTAAATGTCAGTTTAATTGAAGGAATGGCAGAAGCATTTTGTCGTGTTTATATTAAACTATCTGCTTCAAAATGTGTCCGTGTTTAACCCATGGGTCATCTTAAAGAGAGTGAGAGAAAGACAATAGTTAACATATTTATTATGCTATTTTTTGCTTCAAAGTCAATATTGTAATGTTCTATACTAGAGTGTAAGGGGTGCAAGGGCGGATCCAGGGGGGGGGTCATGGGGGTCATGACCCCCCCCTGAGCTGGTTCCAGGACTTAGGTGGACCACTAATGGAAAACAATGATTTTATTTATATTTTGTCACCATACAGATTTTATGCAACTACATACCTTCAATATTTAATATAATATAATAACTTTGTATGATGGCATGGACATACCGCAGTCGATTTATGATCTTATTTTAAATTATGACATCGATATGTAGCCTAATATAAGATTTTTTTTATGTATTGTGGCTAAACAACCCGTCTGAAGTCATTGAGCACTCAGTTGAGATCCTCCAGGGTCTCTGCCGTGACGACTATATCGTCGGCGAATCGTAAGTGTGTGATGTACTCGCCGTCGATGTTGATGCCACATCCGTTCCAATCCAGTAGCTTAAAGACGTCCTCCAACGCCGCGGTAAACAACTTTGGAGAGAAGACATCCCCCTGTCGGCTGTCGCACTACTCGCTGCAGTTGGATTGGTCTCGTAGCTTGGTTTTAGATACGGACTGACATAGTGGCGTTTTCATACAAACACTTTAGTACTTGGATATACTGGTATAGCACGGTCGCGGACCACGAACAATTCGTACAACGACCTGTTACTACCTGTCTCTGTCACTCCCGCGTCACGCTCGCACAGATGCAATGACCGCCGTCCTCAGAGATTTTAAACCTTTTTCCTGCGAACGTAAAGTTTGTTTTTGTTTTTGTTATATTGTTTTGTTTGTTAGTTTTTAATACATTTGCTCAAAAATATGATATTTCCGGGTATTTTTAGCGTGCGCAAAGTTATTCTTTTCCGCACCAGAGCTTTTTGATTTCCCCCTGCATGATGGATCCAAATCTATGAAGGAGGTTTTCAAGTAAAAAGTTTTCGCTACAAAATTATTGTAAAAAATAACAGTAATGTAATTATTTTACTTTCTAAGTACTATAAATACGTAAATTAAATTTAATATAAATTTGTTACAATGATTTCCTTTCGTTTTCTATTTTTTTTTGGTAATGTGTGGCTGCGGCTGTTATATTTAATCTGTGCTTTGAGTTCTTTTTATTGTCTATGATTCCTTGTTATTAATATTGATTTTTCAAATTCCATGCAAAACTTTTTCTTCTCCTTCAAATATTTCATCTAAAAAATGTTTGTGACCACCGTCAGTAGACAAAGAGGTCATTGTACAAAATTCTTCGTGTTCCGCGACCGTGCTATAGTCGATTCAGCATCTCTGCAGAGATCTCAGCAGAGCCCACGTCTCCACCGAATCGAAGGCCTTCTCATATTCCACAAACGCTAAGCAAAGTGGCTGGTTATACTCTTCAGTCTTCTGTATAACCTGTCGCAGCGTATGGATGTTGTCTATGGTACTAAAGCCTTTTCGGAATCCGGATTGTTCGGGAGGCTGCAAGTCGTCAAACCTGTTAGCGAGACGATTCGTAATTATAAATAATAATAATAATTAATAAATATATACGGGACATTTTACACGTCGCAATCTAGCCCCAAAGTAAGCGATAGCTTGTGTTATGGGTGCTAGATGACTGATAAATATACATACATACTAATATACATGAATATAATATATTGAAAACACCCAGACACTGGAAAACATTCATGCTCATCACACAAACATTTACCAGTAGTGGGAATCGAACCCACGACCTCCGGCGCAGACGGCAGGTTCACTACCACTACGCCATTCGGTCGTCGCCTCGCCGTCGTAATGACCCTCGAGAACAGTTTAAAGACGTGGCTCAGCAGCGAGATGGGTCTGTATAGACCGGGCGCTAGAGGTAAGCGAGTATGCATAATGTGAGTACCGAATTTCGCCAACGGATTTAAGTGAAGAAAAGGTCAAAGAATAATAATGTGGATCTTGCCGGCCAATATTTTGGTCCATATTTTTTTACCCACTCTTCTCTTATCCGTAAAGGGAATATATTGAGTACTTACATGATATAAAATCATTTTAATGATTATTTTCGTAATTATTTATAGTTTTTTCTAATGGTAAAAGTCAGGATGGATTCTTAAATAATAATAAAAACAAAAATGAAAGTAATAAATTTTTTCATTAAGAAAAAAATTAAAGATACATGTGAAAAACCAGCGAATTCAACAAGCATAAATGTATTCAAAGTAGGTAAAAAATTACTCATTTTTGTCCCTAAGTGAGAAAAAATGTATATATCAAAACAAAGTTTGCCAGGTCAGCTAGTCTAATATATAAAATTCTCTCGATTTTCTTTGTTATCAAACTCCTCCGAAACGGCGGACTGATTGCTATGAAATTTTCAGTGTATATTCTCTGGGTGTGGGAGCGGGTTGTTAACTATATTTTATGTCCCTAAGTGAGAAAAAATTTTATATGGCAAAACAACGTTTGCCGGGGCAGCTAGTGTATATATAAAAACAAGACTTAACAAAGCAACGTCTTTACGTCAATAGATGTAGAAACACCTTAAACGCGTAGGTACGCGCGCTATACTTACTATATGGGCGAAGAGGGGATATGAAAGGAGCGGGAAGGGACCAGCACACTCGGCGGCAAGATGTGTTTGGTCATTATTTAGGGTCTCAGGTATAAGAATCCAGTCATAGTTGCCGTCACTCGGATTTTGCATACTCAACTACCTCTAGCGCCTGGACTAGTAGTTCTTCAGCAAAGTGTTGTCACTTTTTTGAGCCACCACGCTCCTGTTCCACGCCTTGGGCGTTACTCCTTCGTGAATGACGGAATTGAACATTCGCTGAAAGACTTTCAAAATCGGTTTTCCACCCGCTTTCAGCAGTTCAGCTGTGATTCCGTCATCACCCGGCGCCTTTTTGTTCTTCAACTGCTTGAGAGCCATTCTGATCTCGTATAGGCTGACGTCCGGAATATCTTCGGTATAGTACCGGGTTAGTTTGGCTCTAGGGTCTCCAACCAAAATGTATAAGCTTCCGTAGAAATTCGACCTCCCTCAAGATCTCAGGTTTCGAGTAAATAAAGCTGCCGTTGCCGTGCTGTTGTCGATCTTCAGACGCGTCAGCTGACTCTTCCCGGTAGACAGATCCCTGGCGAACACTTTCGAGCCCTGTTCCGCTCAATGGTATCTTTGATGCTTTCGGTATTATAAGCACGTAGGTCGTGCGTTTGTAATTTTGAGATCTGTCTATTGATCCGCTGGTATTCTGATACGTCTCCAGAAGACTGGAGTCTCATCTCACGGTTCATTCACCACGGTTATGGAATATAAATAGGCTGCCTCATTCCGTGCGTGATAGTGCTTCTCTGGATGTCTTCAAGAGTAGATGGCAATATGTAAGTGTATGTGTATTATAGTGGCGTAGCATGGGGGGGCGGGGGGGAGGCCACCGCCCCGGGCGGCCGAATACGAAAGGGCGGCATACGGAAAAAAACGGCCAAGTGCGAGTCAGACTCAGACTGGAATAAAAAGTGACTTATTCTGAGAAAACTTAAAAAATTTTTCGCTCGCTTCGCTCGCGTTTGCTGATGAATTTTGTCAAATGTAAACATCCGCTCTAAACTGCTTTTCGGCAAAATTTCTGTTCGTCACTGGGCTCTATCCCATGAACCAAAGTTGAAAATTTAAAATATGCTATAGGTAGATTAAGACAAAACAAAATTAAGATAAAACGTAAAAAAAGTTAAATTTACACTTCAAGCGATTTGGGCATTTTTTCCAATGCCTTGCGCATTAGTTGTTTTCCACTAAAAAGTAAAAAATTAAATGGAAAATGTTGAACATTAAAAATTATATCACTTTTTGTAGTGTCATTTGAAGTTGGTTTTTTGGAAAGAATTTTCCATTTTATTAGTAATAGGGTCCCGTTTTACCCTTAAGGTACGGAAGCCTGAAAACAAGGGGGGCGGCATATTTAGGTTTGGCCCCGGGCAGCGAAATCACACGCTACGCCACTGGTATTATAGTTTTTATGTGTTAAGTTTTTCAAGTGTACAATAAAGAATAAACATTTTTTAGTACAGTATTTACGTACATTAATAAAATACCTACTTTTTACTTGTATCTATTGTTAACAAAATAAAATTATAAGTTCTTGATTTGACCACGACTATGTGACCCCCCCCTGGCGCCAAAGCTGGATCCGCCCTTGAAGGGGTGTAGAGATCGTTCATAGACAATTAAGATATCAGTGGTAGGTAGTTATAGCTTACTTCCTCGTTTTTTGTAATGTTTTTGAAATATGGATTATTAATAAGTACTTAATGTTAATTTTCACCACATAAAATATATCAAATTATATTAACATGAAGACCAAGCTGTTATATAATTTATTTATAAATTATATGCCATCCCTCTCTACTCTCTTTATATCCCTACTAGCTTATACCCGCGGCTTCGCCCGCGTCATTTAAGGAAAAGATAAATATTAAAAAAATAAACTGCGCTGGAATAAAAACGATAGACGTTAGAATTCTTTTAGACCCTGGCAATTTGTAAGTACATGCTAACTATATGGCAAGCAAACTGAACGCATAATTAAAAGAGTGGTTTTATAAACATACATAATACTTGTAAGCATTCTATGACCCGTTTACATACTGAGTATAGTGTGTCCAAATGGTCTAAAAACATTCATTCAGGTGAAAAGAGTGTGAGTATTAGTTTTTAGTGTCGATAGAGTGTAGAGTACCTATTTATGACCTATTGACGGTTTTGAGAGCTATGTATGGAGTTCTGAGTATTTATGACCTATTAACGGTTTTGAGAACTATGTATGGAGTTTTGAGTATTTGTACCTAACCTATTACAGTTTTCACATTCCTTTGAGTCTAAAGTATTTGAGTATTTATAACCTAATTTACCGTTTCGAGTGTATGGAGTCTAGGGTTCAACATACATTGTGGGTATATTTAAATAGTTACGTATATGTATGTTAAGAAACAGTGAAAAATTGCACTTTTAATGCAATCCCACAGGAATAGGTCTGTTTTTCTGGGATAAAAAGTAGCCTATGTCACTCTCCGGGTCTTGAACTATATCTGTGCAAAAAAATCTGGTCGATCCGTTGCGTGGCTGAGGCGGGATTGACGGACAAACAAACCAACAAACTCACTTTCACATTTATATATTAGTAGGGATTACCGTTTCGAGTGTATGGAGTCTAGGGTTCAACATACATTGTGGGTATATTTAAATAGTTACGTATATGTATGTTAAGAAACAGTGAAAAATTGCACTTTTAATGCAATCCCACAGGAATAGGTCTGTTTTTCTGGGATAAAAAGTAGCCTATGTCACTCTCCGGGTCTTGAACTATATCTGTGCAAAAAAATCTGGTCGATCCGTTGCGTGGCTGAGGCGGGATTGACGGACAAACAAACCAACAAACTCACTTTCACATTTATATATTAGTAGGGATCTCTATTGGAGGCATATCACGATTTTTATACAGCACAAGTTACGTATACCTACCTATTTTTATTTTCATGTCATATTTGGTTCAAGAATCAAAAGAAAGCAAAAGCAAAAGAATCAGAGGTACCTACCTACCTAGCACAATTCTTGTGTAGGTTTGACCTGCTTAATAATTAAGTTCCTCATTTCTTAAAAGTTTATAAGAAAGTATTTTACGCAAGTGATCATCTTCTACAAAAAGGATACTGTTAACGAGTTAAAAAGTTAAGGATAAGTAAATAGAATTTTGTTTGTTAACAGCCTTCCTTTGATATTCAAGCTTATGTCGCTCCAATGTTCCAGTGGGAATTTATTCCTTGACTTCACTTTTTTTTTTACTCTATACAAGTTAGTACTTGACTGCGATCTCACCTGATGGTAAGTGATGATGCAGTCTAAGATGTTATCGTACTGACTTGGAAGGGTAAGTAAATTTACCCAACGGTTTCTACAAGCATCGCACCGGAACGCTAAATCGCTTGGCGGTGCGTCTTTGCTGGTACAAAAAGGATTTAAGTTTGCGTTGCACTAGGTACAAAAGGAAGTATGAGGAATGTCTAAGTTTTCTAGGGCCAATATTTTGAGCCGGCAATGATGAGTATTCAATGAGAAATGGCAAGAGTTTTAACAAAAATAAATACAATTTTCAATATGTTTTATTCCACTTGGGCAACTCACGTTATAGTTACCATTTTTTTTCAATTCCATACAAGTTAGTACTTGACTGCGAACTCACCTGATGGTAAGTGATGATGCAGCCTAAGATGTTATCGTACTAACTTGGAAGGGTAAGTAAATTTACCCCAACAGTTTGTACACAGCATACTGCACTGGAACGCTAAATCACTCGGTGCGTCTTTGCTGGTAGGGTGGTAACTAGCCACGGCAGAAGCCTCCAACCAGACCAGACCTGAGCCAATTTAGAAAATATAAAATCACAAAGTGGCCCGTGGCGGGAATTGAATCTGCGACCTCCCACTCGAATCCGAGCGCGCCGCCACTGCGCCAGGGAGGTCGTCGATCGAGTGAGACACCCTACATTACTTGGGATTTTTTGTTTCAGTTTTATTATGTATGGATAAAAAAATTGTATGTAAAATGAAGCTTTCTTTAGGGTTCCGTAATCAAAAGGTAAAAACGGGATCCTATTACTAAGACTTCGCTGTCCGTCCGTCCGTCTGTCACCAGGCAGTATCTCTTGAACCGCAATAGCTACAAACTTGAAATTTCCACAGATGATGTACTTATTTCTGTTGCCGCTTAACAACAAATAAAATAGAATAAAATAAATATTTGTGAGGGCTCCTATACAATATGTATATATAGGTTTTTTTGCTTGTTTGCTCTATATTAATAAGGGTAAAAGGTAGACGCTTCAAATTTTCACAGAATATTTAATTATATATTCAGTTTAAAACTAAATAGATAAATAGAAATAAAAAAAAATTTAAGAAGAAGGCTCCCATACAACTAAATGTTTGTTTTAAGCCCATGCGATTATTTTAAATAACGTAGGTAATTACTTGTGATAAATTTATGTATTTAACGTAATTTATGTAAATTAGAACAGAATGTACACATTCACCCAAGTACATAATGTGTGTAGTTCGTTTCATTTTCCCTTTCTCGCATAATACGATTTTTCGCTTTTCGATTGGGGTTTTTTTTTTATTGAAGATAGGCTTGCGCTTGACGCCAATCATGCCTGATGGAAAGCAATGATGAGGTCTAGGATGGAGCGCGCTTGCCTAGAAAATGCCTATTCACTCTTCTCTTGAAGGCACCTGGATTGTACTTGGCTGGAAACACGGAGGCTGGAAGGGCGTTCCACACCTTAGCGGTACGTATCAGAAACGTGGAGAAAAAACGTTTCGTGCGAGTTTGTTGGACGTCAACAACATAAGGATGCCACCGCTCTCGGCGTCTTGCAGTCCTATGGTAGAAAGGTGAATGTGAAATCGATTCATAGGTAATAATAGAAATTATGGTCCAAGAACATTTTGTTAAATTATTTCATAATCCTGCATTACCTAAAGTAGTTTAGCCTGTTCAAGTGTTAGGTTAAATTAAACCGCATTACTATGCATTAGGTCAACTCTGTGCTTTTAATATTAAACTCGACCCGTTAGACGTGCTTTATTTTGTAAAGTAACTGTTTAACTAATTACTAAAGTTTCGCCTTCGTGGACTTAGCGAATGTATTTTCAAATTCAAAAGCTACCTAGCCCAGGGTAAGTCATGGTTGGATTAGAATTTTATCACAATATCACAATTATAATATCATAACACAATAGGCGTAGCGATAGCGAACCTGCCGTCTGCGCCGGAGGTCGTGGGTTCGATTCCCACTAATGGTAAATGTTTGTGTGATGAGCATAAATATTTTCCAGCGTCTGGGTATATTGAAAAACATATTATATTTATGTAAATTATTAGTATGTAATAATTTACATAAATATAATTACATGAATATATATAATTTACATGAAGTGATATATATACACATATATATATAGAGTGCGGTACTCGCTCCGTATTTTTACTGTTTATAAAATAATTACCATGCAAATTAGTGTCTAACTGTGCTAAATTATTGAAGATCAATACTTAATAAATACGCATAAGTGTTATCTAACGCCAAAGTTGTGTCTTAGTACGTTATTAGTGCAAATTTCTAAGGCCGTACCACGGCGTCTAAACGTGAGTGCAGTGTGCGCATTACGAATGCAATGTTATGAGAAAATTATAAAATATCATGAAAACTGCGCAGTGTTGAGAAAGCAAACTAAAAAAATTACATGGTGCATTGTGTATAGTTCAAATACTAATGAGAAAAACCATAATATTTCTCGAATAACATTGATAATATCGAGGGTGGGCAAATAACAATTTCGCTGCTTCGACCTACACGACGCGCGCTGCATCACCGCGATTGACAGTACGTGAGCGCGGGAATTCGCTATACGAGGACTACAACCTACGTACCTTTAAATAAAACAAACAAAATAATATCTTACCGCCGCCAGCCGTTTTATATACACAGTTATCTGCGATAGTTATACCAATAACTGTAATTAATAATAGCGTATCAGGTAATACCTACCTATTATTATATATATTGCATTGCTACCGTTTAAAAAATGGATGAAATACCGCGTTTGATGCAAGAGATTAAAGAACGAATGGATAGGCAAAATCAGGATTTGATGCAGATGAAAGAGGAAATTTCGAATAAAATAATAGATCATCTCGATAACAAGCTTTTGGGAATCTCACACAGATTCGCCGAATTAGAAGAAAAACTAAATACACAGCAACAGTCTATAAATTACTTTGACAGACACATAAGAAGAAGGAATATACTCTTTTTCGGTGTAGAAGCCGATGAACATAGCTACCATGAGTTGGAAAGTAAAATTCTAAACATAATCAACAATAAAATGAATTTAAACTTCAACCAAAATTACCTTGAGTATGTCGGGAGAGTGGGAAAAAATAAAGATAAATTGAGACCAGTAATAGTAACTTTATCTACGGTCGGAAGAAAGATAGAACTTTTGAAAAGAAAAAAGTGTCTCGATAAAACAAACTATTATATAATGGAAGATTTCCCTAAAGAAGTATTGGAAAAAAGAAGAGAGTTGAGAAAAAATCTTGAAGAGGAAAGAAAGTCTGGCAAAAATGCAGTCTTAAAGTACGATAAAATAGTAATTCTTAACGACAAGAATGTTAAATGTAATAATAATTTAGACAAAAACACTTGTAAAGGTTTTTCATCACCCTCTCCAGACACAATATTATGTCACAAAGTAACGAAAATTGGAAAGAAGAAAAATAAATCTCACAATATAAAAAATAAATGACGGAACTAAATAAGAACCAAAATAATAATATCAGCGTCCCTCTCACGCCTCCCAATTTGGCTGGTCACCACGGGAGGCTAGACCAAAACCTTCTAGTCTTTGATTCTCCTTGATAGTCCTTGAGCATTGAAAATGCATCATTTTTAAACATCTTTTATGTATATTTTGCATAATATTACAGTAATACCAAAGACTAGAAGAGGCCTTCGCCTCGTTATGGCGTCCTGAAGTCTTTATAGTTTAGTACATAGATTAACTTTAATTTGATTTTAACTAACAGTTTCAGAATTAGGTATTGTAGCATGATAAACACTAATAAACACTAAAATAATGTGTAAACAAAAAATAATTAACAGATATACTAACAAAATTGTTAACATGAGAACTTCAGAACTACTTATTTATAATGATAATAATGGTTACTTTTAATTATATAATGTGCAGTGAAAACATTTAACTTATACATACAATTAATGTATTATTTTTAATAATAATATATTACGCATTTTCATTTATAAAACTTGCCAAAACAAAAGTCACACCTTGTGGTTAAAACTAGTATAAAGTTCAATGTTTAACACTTAGGAAGTAAGTATTTTTTCAAAGGCATGTGTTTTACTAGTCTATTCATAAGTGTTAAGTACCTTTTTAAGTATATTATTGATTGTAATAAAAATATATATATAGTATATAGGTAGGAGGTTATAAATATTACAATATCAAAGAAATATTTTGTACCTACTTATAAAAAAAAAATGATTGCAATATGTTATACAAGACAAATTAATAGATAATATGAAAATGTTTTCAGTACGTAGCAATTCTTGAAAATATTTAATAGTATGTATCCACTTACTAGAAAATCAAACCAAATCACAAGATCAAGAAACTGGACTTATCACTTAAGCCTAACCTAATGTAAAAACCATAATAATATTTATTCTGTTTGCCTACTAAATCATAACCAAAATTATGTACTTATACTTAAACATATTTTGTTATTACTTAGTAAAGCCTAACCTATGTAACCTATTAATCATATTTCATATTGTGTTTGCCTAGTACTCTAATCCCTTACTTACCTAATGTAAAAATAACACTAATATTTTTGCCTAGTAAATCATAATCATAACAATATCTTTTTTTGCCTATAGTACCTAACTTATATTGTAACCTATAAATTATAACGGTAATTTTTTGTTTTTAGTTTTTAAAGAATGAGAAACTATGTACTTGAAATAATAATATGTATAAAATAAGGTCTATTGTAAACTTCAGTGAAATAAAGGCTTATTTATTTATTTATTTATATATATATATATATATATATATATATATATATATATATATATATATATATATATATATATATATATATATACATATATTTATCAGATAACTAGTACTCATAACACAAGCTATCGCTTACTTTGGGTATAGTATTATATTATCTGTGCTTTGGGGCTAGATTGCAATGTGTGTAAGTCCTGAAAAAAAATAAAGGTAAAAGTTACTCCTTTACGCCGCAACTACTGAACTGATATAGCTGAAATCTGAAATGGAGATAGATTGTACCCTGGATTAAAATATGGGCTTTTTATCCCGGAATAATCTATGGTTCCCGCGAAATTAGTGAAAGTATAACCTAAGGATAAGTTGTGCCTATTCGCTCGATTCAGCTCCTACCAGACCAGACCTGAGCCAAATTAGAAATTATAAAATTCCAAAGTGACCCGTGGTGGGAATCGAACCCGCGACCTCCCGAGCACGACCGCAAGTTCGTCGTGTAGGAGCAGACTTGAGCAAAATTCGAAAATCATAAAAAGCCAAACAGTATCATACGGGAAATTGAACCCCGGTACTACCGGTACCGGTACGGTGATTTAAATAGGTAATAAGATCATAACACGTTTATAAAAAAGAATGAGTCTTCTGTCGAAATGTTCGAACCCATGAGCTTTCGGATTTCATTCCACCACTAACCATTTTGCTACAGGGTTCCAATTGCGATGTGACCACTTATCACTTAGTGACGCGCGTCCACTCGTGAGTGGGTTGCTCAGTGCTCAAGAGTGACGTCCTGCACTCGACTTAACTTGTCAGCTGTCACTGTCATTATTCCATTAACCACAGATAAAATTTTGCCTCTGTTTGCTCGTTGTATGCAATCAACATTTTTCTTTCGTGTATAGAAAATGTTATTTTTAAGGTTCACTACCAAAATGGTAAAAATGGAACCTATATGATATGGTGAGACTTCAAAATCGATTATTTCGGTAACTATTAAAGCAATTGGCCTGAAATTTGGAATAGTTATACCTCGGCAATAGTGATCCAACGTCATTGCAATCATCAAATTTTGATTTTTTTTTAATTTAAAAAGGGGGGAAAACCCCATATCATAGGTTACTTGTATATTCTAAAACAGATTTTATTTATTTTTCTGCCTGATAGTTTTTGATCATAAAATGACAATCATGAAAGCACAATCTATAACGTCCTATCAGATATCTAATTTGAACGACTCTGTCAACGAGTCTAAAAAATAGGTAAAACGTAGTGATTATAGTATATACTCTTTGACAAATAGGAGATAATGTTTCAATGGTTTATTTCTATATTTTTTAATATAATTGGACTGTTTTTTTTTAGATATTACCCATTTGCAACATATTTACTGGCATAGGTATTTAATTGGATATAAAATAGCTGGATGAAGGTTGTTGTAATTCGACAAAAATTTTAGGAACCCCAAGGTAGGTTCTTCTCTAGGAAATGTATCATCTTCTCTGTCGCGGCACGGAGACAGGACGTCTATATAGTTAGATCTCTATCACAAAATATGTTCGTTTAGATTCGTATACTTGTTTTACACTCCACAAATTAGTACCTACGTGACTTCGTTCTCACGTGATGATAAGTGATAAGTGATGAAGTCGAAGATCTTATCGTACCAACTTGGAAGTGTAAGTAAACTCACTCCTAAGTCCTAATCACTCTCAATCGCTCAATCGCTTACCGGTGCGTCTTAGCTGGTAGAGCAGTAGCCACGGCCAAAGCTTACCACCAGACCAGATCTGAGCCAATTAAAAAAAACCGGCCAAGTGCGAGTCGGACTCGCGCACCGAGGGTTCCGTACTCAAGAAGTACTGAAGCAAAACAATCAGGCAAAAACCAATATGTTTATTTGACGACGAGCACTTAGAAGAACTTGCGTTTTAATTACCTTTGTTAATGAACCGCAAAACTAACTTTGTTTGTAGAGGTTTATTGTTAATACCAAAAAAACAATGCTAGTTAAAGCATTGGCTATAGTTTTACTGTAAAATATACGTAAATTCCTATTGACCATAATTATTTGAGATTTTTCGATTGGTAAACTCCGGAGATAAGGGGGGGGGGACGGTATTTTTTGAGACATTTTCCCCGATAAATCAAAAACTATCATGACTAAAAATAATTAAAAACCAGTAGCCGCGACACGTCGTCTGCTGCTGCTGCGTGCAGTCGGCTACCAACTTGTACCTTCCGTAGTGAGCGACATGAAGCCAGCGACGCGTCGTCGAGCGGCAGACGGCAGTGTCGTCCGACCGCAGATCAGTAGTGTCGCTGACGCTGGAGCAACGACCGCGTTCGAGCCAATCCAAGATCAGTAGTGCCGCTGACGCTGGAGCAACGACCGCGTTCGAGCCAATCCAATCAACTGGATGCCATCTGCTGTTGCCGTCTGCAGTCGGGTTCGAAATCATGACTGCAGCGACATGACGCGACGACGTGTCGCGACGACATGAAGCGACGACACGTCGTCTGCAGCTGCTGCCTGCAGTCGGCTACCAACTTGTACCTTAAATTTTAAGTGACATCCCTAAAAACAGCTCATTCAATATGAATAATGTGTATTACGCTTTGTTGACATCACAGTTAGAGTAAAAATATTTATTCCAAATGAAATAAAAAGTTTTGTGTTGAAAATAAAACAAAATTAATTAATTGGGTCTTCTTATCTCCATTAATGTGTTTCTAGGATCAAGTGAAAAGGTTAGCTGCCGGCACACTATGCGAATCAATACGGGCACACCCTGTTTAATTCATTGTAATACTATCAATGAATATTAACATATTATTATATTGTAATATCAACGATCAAAACCACTGTTATATTATTTTGTTACAAGATGGCGCTACACGCATTTAAATCGCGGCAACACTTCCCTACGTTTGACTGATAAAACAGAAGGCATGGTAAAGATTATTCAACATACATGGAAAATGTCAACAATTTTTGGAAACCCATATTAACATTTGGGTTAATATATTAATAATTCAAAATTCAAATTCAATTAAGAAAAAGTCTATTCTATGAAATAAAATATTAATAATATATTCGGAGGAAATATCAACAAGCTCCAAGCTACTTTTAATTTTTGTGACTAGATGGCGCTGCATGCATTTTAATGCGGCCATACTTCCCTACGTTCAACCGATAAAATAGAAGAATTATATCATTAATCGATTAATCAGCAACAAAAATCAATCAAAAATGTCAACTTTTGGAAACCCGTTTGGGTTTATTAATAATCTGAACAAGAATGAGAATCTATTCTGTATATAAATACCTATAGTCCAGTCAATGAATAACCTAAAAGGGGATGTAGAGTGCATGAGAAGGACCTAAGCAATTTCTTCTGAAACTTGTTCAGGGTACTTAGGAAGTTAACATACTAAAAGTCCTGACGTCTCGGAGGTGAGCCGGAGTGGGGAGGGGGGGGGGGGGGGGGGGGGAAGGTACCACTTTTGGGTTTTTCACTAATAACCTGCGAATGTTTTTGAGTGCGTTTGTATATTTGTTACTTCTTTACGCTCAAACGGCTGGACAAATCTTGATAAAATTTGGTATGGAGGTAGCTGACACCCTGGATTGACACATATGCTACATTATATCCCGAATTAATGTTCGCGACATAATCAAATTCGACGCAGGCCAAGCCGCGGGTGGATGTCTAGTGCTGAATAACTATTATTTTGTTTTATCTGGAGCGTGTGGCTCGGAAACGGTTAGGAATACGGCAAAATTGAATAAGATCAAAGTTTTAGATAATTTTGTGAGATTTAATTTATTAGAAGAATTTTTTTTCCATGACGCACCGTTTCTGAGATATTAGTGAAAAACCCAAAAGTGGTACCTTCCCCCCCCCCCCCCTCCCCACTCCGGCTCACCTCCGAGACGTCAGGACTTTTAGTATGTTAACTTCTTAAGTACCCTGAACAAGTTTCAGAAGAAATCACTTAGGTCCCCTCTCATGCATTCTACAACTCCTTTATTGACTGGACTACTACTATACTTAATACGTAAAATTTAAATAAACATGAACGTTACACACAGACATGTCGACACCTTGGGGTAGAAAGGTCGTATAAACCATTTTACCCAATATGAGTTACGAATGCAGTTTTATTCAAAAATAAAAAAATTGCTCGTTTGAAGGTATAAGATTACTTAGTATTTAAGTAAGTTTATTATATGTATTTGGGCCAAATTTGGCTTTTATATAATTATATATTTATCGTGTGCTGGGTTATGAGAGTTAATTTACATATTATATATTATAATGAAAATAAAAATAATAATATAATTTTGTTATTGTTATTCTAGAATTATTAAACCCAAAGGGTTTCCAGAAATTGACTTTTCCATATATGTTGATTAATCATTACCCAGTCTTCTATTTTTTCGGGTGAACGTGGGGAACTGTGGCCGCGATTTAAATGCGTGCAGCGCCATCTAGTCACAAAATAATATAAAAGTAGCTTGGAGCTTTGGACCGTTGATATTACCACCGAATTATTTGTATATATTGATTTATTTATTTATAGATAATAGAAAATTAATGATAATTATAACCCTAACGGGTTTCCAAAAATTTATACAATAAATCATAATTTACATAACATGAGATTCAACTCAATCTTCTATTATATCGGTTAAACGCGGGGAACTGTTGCCGCGATTTAAATGCGTGCAGCGCCATCTAGTTACAAAATAATAAATATAAAAGTAGTTTGGAGCTTTGAACCGTTGATATTACCACCGAATTATTTGTATATTGATTTATTTATTTATAGATAATAGAAAAGATTTGTTCTAAGATTATTATTATAACCCTTTTTTTTTTTTTTCTTTTTTTTATGACAGGAAATGCCTAACGCATACCCCTCCGTCAGGGGAAATGGAGGGGTTATGTGGGGCTTGCACCCACTAAAACCTGTCGCTTGCCACGACGGACCTCGTTGGCGGGAGTACGGGATTCACTTGCGTATTCACCGCGCTCCCGCCAGGCCCCGACCCGCCACCTGAGCGGCAGGTCCCGTCGCTGCTGCCGGCAGCCTGGCCGCCGCCGGCTCCTCCTGGGAGGCGCGTCCTAAACAGGGCGCGCCACCGCCTCGGCCTGTTGATGGAACTCGGGCAACGGACGCCATAGCCCCTTACGTCCGTCACCCGCAGGCCGGCGCACACGGAAGCCGAAGAAAGATGTTCGTCCTCCAGCAACCGGTGCGTCTCCTGCGAGAGGGATGTGCCGCCGTAATTATCCCTCTCGACGGGCGTTCCCGCCCACTTCGGTGATTTTTTTACGAGGTTGTCTTCCTCGTAGTGCCCCGAAAGGACTTGTGGGCGTTTCCGCCCCCGCCTGTAATTTTTTAATGAGGTTTTCTTCCTCCTCCGGTTTAGGTGTTGACGTTTCGACACTGTGCCCTCTGCTGGGACCCAGAGGGACACGCGAAGAAACGTCACCTATCCACCGGGCCAAGCTATTAGCCGTCGGTTATTAACCGACGTTACCGGGGAGCACCGGCCCGTGCGCTACAGAGAGGCACCGTAGCACTCGGACACACTAGGAGGTTGCTTGGCCAGCCCCCCATTATTATAACCCTAACGTTTTTCCAAAAATGTTTTTTTTTTTGTTTTTGTGAAACATTAGGCTTATGAGCAAAAAATATATTTCCAGTTTTTTTTTCTATGACAGTTCCTCACAAGATATTCCAGTAATATATTATCTAGTTGTAGTAGTATTAGTAGGTTTTCCTACTTATAGTTCGTTACGAATTATTCACGTGTTAAGGAATCGTCTCTGAATTTAATATTGCAAGCATTTATTCAGAATATCTCTATTCCTACTCGATCGGTATATTATAGAAGTAAATATACGTACCGACTGAGGCAAGAATGCAGGGTGCAGGCAATAAAATTACTAAATACTGTGATATTGCTTGATATGCGATAGTTGCAGTTTGCTACAAGAATGGATAGGAGTAGGGTTACCATATCTCAGGATTTGTCCTGAGATTTCAGGATTTTTCGACTCTTCTCAGGATTCCGGCCGGATTTAGCAAATCTAGTGATAGCTCAGGATTTTCAATAAAACACAGGTTACATTTTAAAGATCTCTCTTATTAAACTACTAAAAATATTTTTCTTTTGGTAACGATTGAACAGTTCAAATCATTACTTATTTATCAAAGTAAAACAAACTAAAAATAATCTTCTTTTGGTAACAATTGCAGTTGCAGTTAAAATCAATCCTTTTTTACCCCGCTGTTCTGAGTGCGATGTACATTGTACATACAAGCTAGCAACGCGTCGCGTAAAACGCGTGCGCAAGATAATAATACGTTTTTGAGAGAAAATTCTCAAGCTGTAGAAAATCTCAGGACTTTTCCATGGAAATCAGGCCTTTTCTTCGGACTTTTGATTTTTCCATCTGGTAACCCTAGATAGGAGGTACCTATGTAGCAAATTTTAAGTTTATGATTTGACACGTGGAGAGTTTTACACGTATGACGTAGATACAGTCACGGAATGAAAAGGTTCGTCGATTTTCAAAGTGATTCGTTTGCACTGGTCGATTGTACTGATATGTTGACATAATGGACTCTTGCAGTACTAGTGAACGCGAAACCCGACGAACCTTTTCATTTAGTGACCATACATACATAAATAAATAAATATTTAAATAATCGCGCGACTAAGATAATATACTTAAGTACATACAAACATATGGGTCGAATGCAGAACCTCTTTGTTTATACCAGGACATTACACATATCGCAATCTAGCCCCAAAGTAAGCGATAGCTTGTCTTATGGGTGCTAGATAACTGATGAATATACATAGATACATAAATATTTATATTATTAAAAAACACCCAGTCAATAGAAAACATTCATGCTATCCTATGGTAAGTACAGCTATACTCTACAAATCGTACCTAAGTTACTTAGTAGTTATCTTAGCATTATTATTAAAACTGTTATCTCAAAAAGTTAAAAGTTAGGTAGGTATATATATAACAGCGAATTCATAACTATTTTCTTATCGAAATTAAACTTTTGGAAGTTAGTACTTACATCTTGGAAGTATCTTGAATTCTTGAATATCCTTTGAATTTTCTACTGTCTGCTAAAGCTATCTAAAGAGCTAGAGAAGAAGGTTATCATTTTTACCCCAGTCAGCCATTAAGTACACTACACACATGTACATAACAGTACATTTCAACACAAGTGCGGAATTGTCATATCTACTCGTCCCTATAGTAGACGCGCGCCTTCGGCTTGGGTCAAGAAACCGGCACTCGAAATGACAATTCCGCACGTGCATTGAACGACGTTTTGCGAAAAAAAATTTGGTTTTAAGTACGTGTTTGCCAGCTGCGTGTTTGCGAACCGTGCTCCGGTGCCGGCTGCGGTGGCCGTACCACCAGGCACCATCTCTTATAGCAGTATTATTGTAATATTGTTTTGACATTTTCATACAATGTCTGTATGAAAATTTTCATTTTGAAACAATATTACAATAATACTGCTATAAGAGACGGTGGTACGGCCCCTGGTTGCCTCATGACTCAGTTGCGTTACAGATCGAGATACGTGACGGGGATTCGAACTTCGGACTCAGAAAAAATAGAAGACTCTATATATCTCGCCATAGCCAAACACTAAGAAGGATTTTATTCTTTTCAAGTGTATCTAATACAAAAAATACTAACATTTTATCTTTGTAATTTGTATACAAAATTATTCATAAGAAATTATGTGTGCAACCATGTGTGAAGAGTATTCAGCGTTTGTCGTTAGTATGTATTGAAGTCAGTCGTGTAGAATTAATAGATAATATAATACCTACCATATGACGACGTACAGGTTTCCGAACAGCTTCTACACTGCAAATATAGCCTAGGAACACTGCTCACATGAAACAACAGCACCACACACAATCCATCCAAAAAAAATTTTCTACGCACATTTCGTATCGGCACCTGGACATCCTCAGGAGATTTTGACTTCACAATGTGAAATCGTAGACATAACCTTGTCGGGATGAAACGTGCGTCGAAAAAAATGTTGGAAGAAGTGTGTCTGATGTGTTCCTGCATACTGGACCATACAGATTCTTTTTAAGTACCTAGCGGATAACCTATAGCAAAACAATTTAATCTGTCCTGCTATGACATTCTCGTAACGTTTTCACGCACTCAGTGATGTGGTACAAGAATCACTCAGTGATACAAGAAAAAGAAAAAAATTAAACACTGAAAAATGAACTTTATGTCAAAAGGCTTAAAGTGTAAAATTGAATGCTTTTCATCTCTCAACTTTGACGCACGTAAATACCATCAGTCCGGTCAAGTTAGACCAAAAAATAAGAGTAAGGTTACATAAATTCCCACCAAGCTGAAAATCGATAAGATTGTTTTCCTTACAGGGGAAATATGGGGAACTTTCATTTTTAATGATATTTTAAACAATCTTACCGATTTTCAGCTTGGTGGGAATTTATGTAACTTCGAATGTCCAAAATTGACTGGACTACATCATCTTTTTAAACATATCACATCACGAAATGTAGCCGACACGTAACGTGAATAGCCCCCCTGCTAATTATGGGTTTCCGGAAAATAACGCCTGTTTCCATTCAATATAACACATAAACTCAACATGATTCATGCCAATCCACGCTTAGTCGCTTACACACGGTCAGATCTAACACCATCCAGTCGGCAGCGGCAGCGTCATGACGGACAGTGTGTGGCCGGCGTAATTGACGTTGCTGATGCTAGGGCCCAACCGCGGATCCACCGTGGTGGACGCTATGTGCATGCCCAATCCTAAATCCTATGACGCGTGTCATCATACTTACAGAGTCTATTAAGATTTTTTTTTACTCTATACAAGTTAGTAGGTACTTGACTGCAAGACTGGAAGATTTTACACCGCGGGATTTGTGCAAAGCCAAATTTTACGCTGGAAAATACTCCTTCACACATTAAAAAAAAACAATTTTCCAAAGCAATCGCTACCAACAGCGACTTTCTCGAAAGTTGGTATAAAGGTTGAGAATGATAAGGAAATTCAGGTTTTTGAATATCTGAGTCTCTGGGTCTGAAAAATCGAAATTAACGCGGGCGAAGCCGCGGGCAAAAGCTTCGAAATGACATTTCGAATGACATTTGGTCGAGCACCCCCCACCTATCTTTGATACCCTTGGCTGTGCTCTTCACCCGTCTCCGAATCCTCACTCATCAGCTCTCTCCATATTTTTGTTCTTAATGAATTTTTCCCTTCCGAAACGGTCATTGAAAAAAAAATTTTTCATACAAAATTGTTCAGGAGAGGTGATCAATCAGTCAGTGGCCAATCAGCACGAGTAGCTATATATATAGTAACTAGTAGGGCGCGTGTGGGCGCGGGCCACATGTGGCCCGCGTGCTGTCTTCCGCCCCATTTGCCTTTTAGCCTCTTCAACATTCCCCATACATTTTCTATGAAAAAAATAAGTTCCGCCATTTTGATTTTTTTTTCTCTTCATCAGATAGACCTCCGGGTCCTGATCACTTCTTGTCAAGAAACCGTGCTTCCATCTTTTATACTTTCCGAGATATCGACGAAATTCGAATGGCGGCCATTTTGAATCCGCCATTTTGAATTTTTTTTCAGCTCACTGCCGATTGGATGACGTTTCGAATGACATTTGGTCGAGCACCCCCCACCTATCTTCGATACCCTGGCCGTGCTCTTCACCCGTCTCCGAAATCCTCAATCATCAGCTCTCTCCATATTTTTGTTCTTAATGAATTTTTCCGTTCTATACGGAATGGTCATTGAAAAAAAAAATTTTCATACAAAAATGTTCAGGAGAGGTGATCAATCAGTCAGTGGCCAATCAGCACAAGCAGCTATATATATAGTAATAATTATATGGGTTGCCGCATCGATTGCAACCAGCAGGGCTAGACAATGTCACTTATGCGTTTGGCGTTAACGCTAGTCGCTAGTCGACAAAAATGTATGGACAAAACAAATGACTGTAGAAAAACCACGACAATAATTACTAAACACGCTGTGTTTGAATAATTAACTACGCTAACTTGAATAATTAACTAACGCTCGCTGGCGTTCTCGCGAACCTTGTAGATAACTTTAGCGTACTTTGCTTGACAATTGACGCCCGACAGTATCAAACACAGCGTGTTTAGTTAATTATTGTCGTGGTTTTTCTACAGTCATTTGTTTTGTCCATACATTTTTGTCGACTAGCGACTAGCGTTAACGCCAAACGCTTAAGTGACATTGTCTAGCCCTGCTGGGCCCTTATTCTGTATCTTAGTGGCAATCACCGTTGTCTATGGTTCGCTATACACTGCTGCTTTATTAAGTGGAACGAAAATAATATTTTGTGGCAAAGAATGGAAAAAAAATGTGATTGAAGGGCACTGAGTGATTTTCACTGAGATACAGAATAAGGGCCCTGAGCATGGTACCTACTGACGACATAAACTTGACTTTGAAAGAAGTGTCTGAGTGGGGTAACGCTAATCTGGTCAAGTTTAACGCTACCAAAACACAGGCGTGTTTGTTCACTGCAAAAAAGAGCCCCTTCCCCTTGGCTGCCACTTTCCAAAGTATATCCGTTCCGATAGGTGATCACATCGAGCTCCTGGGTATTACCATCTCACCCAATCTCAATAATTTTGGGAAATGCATCGAAGCTAAAGCAAAAACAGCTGCCAAAACACCAGGAATCCTCAACAAGGTTAAGCGGTACTTCACGCCCGAACAGCTTCTGACGCTATATGAGGCCCAGGTGCGTTCTGGCATGGAGTACTGCAGTCACCTTTGGGTTTTTCTTCCACGTTTCTGATACTTAAGTACGAACCCCTAAGGTGTGGAACGCACTTCCAGCCTCCGTGTTTCCAGCCAAATACAATCTGGGTGCCTTCAAGAGAAGAGTGAATAGGCATTTTCTAGGCAAGCGCTACAACCTAGACATCATCATTGCTTTCCATCAGGTATGATTGTCGTCAAGCGCAAGCCTATCTTCAATAATAAAAAAAAAAACAATTTTTCAAAAACCTCTCGCACAGTATTGCAGATGAGATCCTCATTTTTAAAATCCATTTTATTTAAGACACAATAGGTCACAGAGACAATCATCTGCACAGCAATTGCCTTCATCGATCCAGTTAGTAAATACTTCGTCGTCGTTTCATGACCGCCAAACACCATGATCTTGCGTCGCCTGGCGGCAGCGACTCCCCGCGCCTTTCTTTATGTCGCCCGTCTACTTGTTGGGAGGTCTGCCAATGCGTGCCCTTCCGCTTCTAATACTGCACTTCCCGGTGCGTGGCCGCCATTATAACACCTGGGGTCCCCAGCGTCCATCGTCCTACGTTAGCTATGTGCCCCGCCCATTGCCACTTCCGTTTTGCGACACGTTGAGCTGTCTGCCACTTTGGTACTTTTCCGGTTCTCTTCATTTCTGATTCACCCACAGAGCAACTTTTAGGTGGATTCACCAATACCTAGAAAATGATTCTGTAAATACCTACCAATGCGGATCAAATTGGTTGTGACAAAACGAAATGAGGTATTGATTTCCATGTAGGTACAATTAGGAGCTCAGACTACAGAGATACGGAGAGATACGGAGATACGGGCCCCCTAACTTAAATATAAAACTTGTATAACTTGTCGGTGATAATTACCTCATAGCAGGTAGATAACTAGGTATAGGCTATAGGAAGAGATACGTACCTAATACGTACGTACGAGTGAGGGAAGCTTCAGGCATCGTTTTAGTACGTAAGGCGTATTGTTTATGTTACGTGTGGCATTTTTCAGAATAAAGTTTCTTTTCTTTCTTTCTTTTGAAAACCAACTTCTAACAGGAACTCACATTAACACAAAACAACTGTTCTTTTACAATTAATTTATTATTTAAGTTTCTTTGTACAAAACGATACATTACTATAATTTAGTCACAATTAATACGTGCTCTCTTTATCATCGCACACCGAATTCTGCCTTCTTTTAATTAACGGGCCCCCACGAAGATACAGGAATCAAATTACGTTAATGTAAACAAAACTGGCCAATAGCAAAGAACTACATAATAAGAATTATTAGCAGAGACGAATTAGGGGCCCGCGGTACAATATTAATGCAGATTATACATCATTTGCTTACATTCGGCCTTTTCTGACAGTGCACGCGTCCTCGCGTGTTTGGGTAGCATAATTAAAAATTCCTCACAACACACATTTAGTTTCAAATAATTATTTCTCATCTTATCTCATCTCGTCTCGTCCCATCACATCTCATCTCCAGTTATCTCATTTTATTTATAAAATAACACCACACCGGGCTAGCAATAATAATAACACATTATAACAAAAATTCCCATTACTCGGAGCCACTTAAAGTACTAACGCCAGTTGGGGTTACCTAAAATAATAATAATAATAACAACGCCACTCGGGGCTAGTAACGCCACACAGGGCTAGTAACGCCACACAGGGCTAGTAACGCCACACAGGGCTAGTAACGCCACACAGGGCTAGTAACGCCACACAAGGCTAGTAACGCCACACAGGGCTAATAACGCCACACCGGGCTATAACCCCACACTGAGCTAGTACTAAAGAAGACACAAATAAACGGGAACCACTCAACACAAACTCAACACAAACTTTGAACAAAATATCCTCTTGGCATAAATACATAATTTCTTTCTATTTTAGTCGTGAAAATCTGATTTTGATATTTCACTCCCCTGTTACCGCCTTATACACACATGGCCTACAACGCATTACATTATGTCGTGAAATTAAACTATTCGTATAATTAATCAAGCATCGTATTGCATTTTCATATCAATACTCAACATATTCATATTAAACTCAACATTTTCATATTAGAACTCAATATGTAAATTATAACCAATTAATACGTTACATCCAACATTGATACTAGATTACTCACATTAACCCACACATGATTACAACATACTTATGGACATACATACCTACTTATCTACATTTTTTTTTAAATCGTATTCTGCTCTTCGCACCAATATTTTACACATAATTTTATTTGCATAAAGATTGTTGAAATTAAATGTTTCAATTATTCACCCATTTTCAAGCATAGGTACACTTTTTTTTATGTGACACGTCAAATGACTATTTAACGTAATATTATACATATTAACTTATTTCTTTAAAAAAAACAATTCCAATATATTTTTATATTAAGTTAAACTATCAAATTAACACACCCAGTCTCAAATTAGGTATAATCACAATCAATAATGATGACAATTATTTAAACAATATCAAATTCTCAAAAACAAATGCATATACTTAATAACATTTGAGTATAATAATATTACTTACTTAATTTCCAGATAGCATGTATATAAGTAAATAAAATAACATTTATTTATTTTAGGCAATTACCCATAGAATGTGCACAACTAAATAAATTTTAAATAACCAAATCATTAACATTATTATCACAACTTATGTTACAAATTAAAATAAAATTTGTTAAATTATAATTAAAATGAAAGATGTATATTTAAAATTTTAACTTTCACAGATGTCATGCAATAATTGTGTGAATCATTTTTTTTTTTTTTTTTTTGACGTGACAACGTCTTACAAATCGATAGAGCCGGCTGCACGCACGAAAAAACATGACTCATCCGGCGTTACCTCTCTCATGCGGCGTTACCTCGCTCGCGTTACCTCGCTCTGAGGCGTTCCATGTAAGGCTTGAAGTGCAAGCGAGAGTTGTCACGTTCAACCATCGTCAGTAAACCGACTTTACAGACAACCAATTTTTTTATTATTATTATAACCATAAGTTCCATCATTAATTTTCTAGAATTATCTTTATAATATCTTGTCAATTAATTTTAAAAATACATACATTTTTTTTTTTCTATAAGGTATTTCATTATTATCGTAAAAATTAAATCTTTAATTAATACCTGCATAATAAAGTGTATTTTATTCATTAAAACTTACTTACATGACTAAAATATCATCCCTTTTAACATTGTGCTAACATTTAAAAACACAAGATTCAAATAACAAAGTCCAAATAGTGTACGCGACTTTTGTTTATATAAACAAACTTAGACATTGGATCATGCCGCCGCCGGCCGTCAATATCAAACATGCCGCCGCGCCGGCCATCGAGATCAAATAATTAGGGATCCGTGTCCAGATGAACCCTATTTGCTTTCATTATTATAACTGAGCAAAATATGAAATCCCCGTAAACTCAGTTCTAAATCGTAAAATAGTTATAGTTATCACTATTCACTTGTATATTAAAAATATTGTAAAATATTATATTTATTGAATTACATAACCAGGGACACATAAATACAGACAAATCCAATGAGTTTACCTGGGTCACACAATCCTTAAAATAAAAAATAAAGTATGATCGCATTAAAAATAAAATTACACAATAAAATTATTCAGTCTATAAAATTAATCACTACATTACATTATAATATTAAAAATTAATTTTAATCATTAACAAAAATATTAAGTGTTATTTTTATATTAATAACATTACCGGTTGTGTATTAGCGACTGTAAATTTACAATAAACTATATTTGACCTTGAGTTGTAACTTTTAAGTTTGTTTGGCCTAGAGCAGATAAATGACAAGACGCATTATGCAGTTCAGAGAAATGTTTTTAAAGGTATTGTTTGATACCAATTATAATTCACTTTTAAGCAAATATCTGATTATAATTAAGTAGTTTCTAAATATCATTAATGCATACTGCATGGATTATTATTTTTAAGTCATTTAACTATATTGTCTCCGTATTATATTTAAATCTATTTACATAACTAGCATTGCATGTTAACATAGCAGGAAATCATTACAAAATATCATTTTTTTATGTTTGGTAGATCATTAATTGTTATTGTTATCATATAGTTAAATATTATTTATAAAACAGATATACCTTAATTAGTAATTAGTATTGTTTAATACCTTCAATAAATATCCATAACCAAAACACCAAAATATAACAGAAACGAAGGCAAATAAAATTTCTAAATTACATAAAACTATCTTTACACAAAAATATAACACGCTTAATGAATTTTAAGTAAAAGGACGAAATCCACAAAATTGGTTCCTTTGCTACACTATCTTAGTACCTACTAAAATTGTTTCACATATTTTATGCATTCATTACATTAAGTTTGACATTACCGAGTTTTTATTATTATGTTTCACATTACCGAGTATACTTCCACCTAAAGTTGTGGAATGGAAAACAACAAACAGGACAAACCATTAATTTTACTTAGATTTCTTATTCTACATAACCTTTTAGTTTGTGACACCTAAAATCCTAAATGGATAACATTAAAATGTTTATGTGAGAAAACTCGAATTTCAATTGTTTTTATATATCCAAATACATATTTGTGTACATATTCGATAAGCGGACCCTACAGAATAACAAAATCAACGAGAAAGTAAATAAATATTGATATTACAATACTAAAATAAAGAAAATAAAACATATTACATTGCTTACTTTAAATACTTTTTTCTATTAAACAAAAACCGGTACGTTTAATGCATTTCTTTTTTTTTTTTTTTGACGTGATAACGTTTAATAAATTAATGAACACCAGCAACGCACATGAAAAATAGTAACGCTCCGCGTAACGTTCCACCTGAGCCTGTGCGTGCAAGCCAGAGCGCGCAACAAGCGATAGAACAAACGATAGAGAGGCCAATTATGACGTTATCACGTAAATATATCGTCCGTAAACCGACTACAGAGAAGCAATTTTTTTAATGAAACGAATGAAAGAAATGTTTACCTATCTAGGATGAGTAACCAGTCAAGTATTTGTAATAAGACTAACCATATATTCACGTAAAGTGTTCTGTACTTCTATTCTGTAGTTTCTATAATATTATATAAACATCTACTTACTACTCCTACATACAATAAAAAAAATAAAGTTTCACGAGGTATGGACTAGGTATTTGTATTTCTATAACGATCTCTCAGATTACTCTCTATCTTCCTCATAGCCTCATAGTGTTAATTACGGTACCAAATTTATTACCTGTGTTAATATAAACTCAAGCTTCAAATATCAAAGTCCAAATAATATACTGCGATTGTTCATATAAACAAACTGCGCCGACGATGGTCGCGCGATATCCAACAATTAGGGGTCCGCTTCAAGGCGAACCCTACTGAATTATTTTTCCATTGTGATACAACTTTTGTTCCTACTACAATTATTATTTTATATCAGTATCGCAAATAATGTAGCAATGTTTAACTATATACTCGTAACTTTCACAACCCTTATTTATCACTTTCTAAGCGATCTATCATTATTACCTTGTCTAAAACATTACGATTTAATATGTATTGTCTTTATTAATAATTTTAAACGTACCACCAACAATCTCATTATTATGTTATTTCGTACGTTAAGAAACTTCAGCAACTACATATTGATAAATATTTGAATTGGCCTTACATAAAGACGTTCTGATTTCACGATCATCTCTAAATATGATTTCCAATTTTAAATGGTATAAGCCAAAGCTTTATTGGGAATAACTCTTAATGTTTGTGATAAGGATTAATAATAAATAACGATCTCCTTTCTCACTTTTGACGATTATTATACTTACTAAACTACTGTGAAAAACTTTAAACCGGTAAATACCTACTGGAACTATTATATGTTAAATTATAATATTATTTATTGTTAATAGCTTTACATGTTAAGTTACATTAATATGTGGCCCTATCAGGGCGTTGCTAACAATATACAACATATATCTACTAACCATTATTTAATAAAGTGATGAATTTACATTTTTTTTTGTATAAGTATTGAAATTAAAAATGTCAATAAATAAATAAAAACTCAAATTAGGTAAATGAAATACATTAATACATTTTAGATCGGAATTTCAAGATAATATTATTTCTCTGTCTAAAAGATCAGTCACATAGTAGTTTTAATCATTATTTAAGTTAAAAAGTGTTAAGGTACAGTCTCAAATATCAGTGCAATGATTAAATTAATATTAATTAATAAATAATAGTCAATAATTACGAAAATAATATAAAAATTGTTACTTTTATAACAACGGTATCAATATTTCATGTACTTGGAATTTCACAATCAAAAACTTCTTCCTTATCTCGTTAAAAATACTAATCGTTTTAAAATGTAACCAGTATGCTAGAAAATTTTAAAATCTTTTACAAATATGTTCGCTTTGTAGTTTCTTAAAAAAAACGATAACAAGAATTAACCATAGTGTTGCTCATACAGTTATGCTCAGACTACATTAATCTGTGACAGTTATATTAATATATTGTATTATTAATGGTAACCAATGAAATTTTACACGCAAACAAAAGAGCTTTCAAACAGCACCACTAAATAACATTTTATATGTTTAACATATAAGTATATTTTTAATTACTGTGACAATAAACAAAACCGTCTCAAGAAAATAATTATTATCATAATTACTACAATAAAAATTCACACGCGACCTATGTTTTTATCCACTAATATCTTCACCTTTCTATTAACGAAGGGTATCAAAGTTCATAACTAATAATCACATTCTTTAATTATCAGCATCTTGTAACACGATTCACGACACTACAGCTCAACCTTTATACAACAAAGTACTGTTTGACCACAGATTACTATGTTTGACCAACATTTTGTAACTCACAGTTTTTCACCGTCAGGATTCAGCATTTCAGTCCGGTAGATCCCACTTCTGAATGAAAACCAACTTCTAACAGGAACTCACATTAACACAAAACAACTGTTCTTTTACAATTAATTTATTATTTAAGTTTCTTTGTACAAAACGATACATTACTATAATTTAGTCACAATTAATACGTGCTCTCTTTATCATCGCACACCGAATTCTGCCTTCTTTTAATTAACGGGCCCCCACGAAGATACAGGAATCAAATTACGTTAATGTAAACAAAACTGGCCAATAGCAAAGAACTACATAATAAGAATTATTAGCAGAGACGAATTAGGGGCCCGCGGTACAATATTAATGCAGATTATACATCATTTGCTTACATTTTCTTTTCTAATTGCTTCTTCTGCAATTACTTAATTAAGTAATTTCAAACAGCAAGTCATTATAGTGCCGCTCACTGCTCGCTGTTAATTAGCTTCTTTCTGTCATAGATAGAATACTTATATAATATTGGCGTACATTATTATCGGATTGTTGGACTATAATAGGTATTCATCATCATCATGATCTCAGCCTGCGGACGTCCACTGTTGAACATAGGCCTTCCCAAGCGCGGCCCACCACACCCTGCCTCAGTCTTCCTCATCCAGCCGCTTCCCTTATAGGTACTGTACCTACTTAATTAAATTTTAATTCACTGACAACAGAATGGTACAGAAAATTAAGTCCGCAAATACTTAATATAAGTAGGTACCTACTAAGTAAATGTATAATTATTACCTAGTTTTCACTTTTCGGCACTACTCAATGATGACGCAGGCACGCTTTTTGATCAATGGGCAATGGCACTACTTGTGTGCCATGTTTTTTTATTTCTTGGGTGGCTAAGGAGTATTTTTGAGGGTGCAGTCTGGATTTCGGTCAGGACATAGCACAGTTACTGCACTTGTAAAGGTGACTGATGACATTCGATTGGCGATGGACAATAAGCAGCTCACAGTTCTCACTTTGCTTGACTTTAGTAATGCGTTTAACACTGTTGACTATGATATCTTGCTGAGGCTGCTACGTTCTATTAACATATCTCCATCGGTGGTAGACTGGTTTCGGAGTTACCTCAAAGGCCGTCGACAGCGCATCCGGGTTGATGAAAGTTTTTCATCCTGGTGTGATGTTACGGCTGGGGTCCCTCAGGGTGGCGTGTTGTCTCCTTTACTTTTCGCAATCTTCATTAATTCTATCACAAATAACATCTCTTCTCTCTATCACATGTATGCAGATGATATCCAAATCTATCGCTCAGCACCTATTGGTGAGCTTAGTTCTGCAGTAGCTGCTGTTAACAGAGACCTCGCTGCTATATCTGTTTGGAGCACTCAGTTTGGTCTGAAGGTCAACCCAGCTAAATCCCAAGCTATAATTATTGGTAGCCCCGGGATGATCGCCAGAGTTGACTGGCCTAATCTTCCTCCAGTGTTATTTAATGGGGTTACCATTGCATACTGCGGTTCTGTTAAAGACCTCGGCGTACATATAGATCGGGAGCTGTCATGGGCCACACACCTGAAAGAATTAAGCAGGAAAACCTTTGCAGCTATGAGCTCGTTGCGGCGGTTGCAGTCTTTTCTTCCAATTCCTACCAAGGTTATGTTAGCACAATCTCTCCTCCTCTCTATACTTGACTACGCGGACGCAAGCTTTCTCAATATATGAATGAAGACCAGCTGAATAAACTTGAGCGTCTCCAAAATCTTGCAATTCGGTTTATATTTGGCCTACGCAAGTATGACCATATCTCTGAATTTCGACAAAAGCTCAACTGGCTCCCTATCCGCCGTCGCCGGGATCTGCATGTTCTTTCTCTACTGTACTGTGTATTATATGATCCTAGAACCCCTCCTTACCTCAAGGAGAAATTCAAATTTCTTGGGGAACATTCAGACCTCAGAACCTGTCGTACCTTGACACTTAAAATGCCATTCCATAAAACAAAGATGTTCCAAAAATCCTTCACCGTACAGGCAACTCTTTTATGGAATGCACTCCCGCTCGAGATACGACAGTCTAAATCTTTGTACATTTTCAAGAATGCGGTCAAAGATCACTATTTGAGTACCTAGTTGATACAAATGATGACTGTTATTTATTCATATTATCTTGTCCTTATTAGTGGACATTATATTATTATATTGTATATATTAGTTTATAGTTTGATGATTATGTATTGAATATCTTTGTTTATTTGTTTAACCTAGTTTATGTATTAGTTTGTAGTTATTTGTATGTATATAGTTTATGAATCTACACCACCTGCAAAATCTAGTTCCTTTGTTTTCCTTTTCTCAAGGTTGCCTGGCAGAGATCGCTGCTAAGCGATAAGGCCGCCTTTTGTGCCTAAAATTAGTTTGTTATGTATTTCTGTTTTGTACAATTTCTTGTGTGGTGCAAATAAAGTGTATTTATTATTTATTATTATTCTTTACATTTATTATGCATCATCATATTTTCTACATTTTTAAATATTTCATTATAAAAAAAAAACATTTAAAAATATAAAAAATAGCGGTCCACCGGCCTCGGGAACAGGGTCCAAGCAACCGGCGGTCAGGGCCCCAGAGAGAGGAACCTCCTGACGATGCGAGCCGTGTCCAGGAGTACAGCCTTCTGGATCTGGCCCTTGACCCAGCTACCCAACGAGAGCCTCAAAAGATGTTGGTCGAGGCTCTTGGCTATAAGACCATTAGCAGAAATTACTATCGGTACAATGATTGCTGAGTCTACATTCCACATAGCGACAACCTCGTGCGCCAAGTCGAGATACTTGGTGAGTTTCTCTTTCTCAGCTTTCACGAGGTTCTCGTCATGCGGAACAGCAACATCAACAATCATTGCACGGCGCTCTGATCGATCTATCACCACTATATCAGGCTTATTGGCTACAATAGTCCTGTCTGTAATGATAGACCGATCCCAGTACAGTGTGATATGACCATTTTCAAGAACTGGGTCGGGCACATACTTGTAGTACGGTACCTCCGATTCCACAAGATTGTATTTCAAGGCAAGTTGTTGGTGGATAATCCTGGCCACTTGGTTATGTCTGTGCAAGTATTCGCCGTTAGCTAGATGAGAACAACCAGAAACAATGTGACGGATAGTTTCTCCAGGGCGGCGACATGCCCGACATATGTCTACCGTTCCATCCTTCACAATGTATTTTCTGTAATTGTTCGTCATCATGACCTCGTCCATAATTGCACATACAAACCCTTCGGTTTCCCCAAAGAGGTCACCAAAGCGCAGCCAGGCCACGGACGCTTATTATTATTATTATTTTTTTTTTTTTTTCAGTCTTTATATCAATCACAGGTACTGACATTGATTTAACATATTAAGTATTACGCTATTATTCGTCATTGGGTACTGATAGCAGCGACACTGTCATCTTAACTGTCACATACAACAAACAAACCTCTGGATGTTCCCCAAATTGCTCGTAATCTTCATACTACTGCAGCTTGCGGCATGCGAGCCAGACCAGCGCGTCATCACCACCCTGAACTACTCCAAGTACTACGTGAAGCCAACGGTCGTGAACGGCGAGCCGGCGGCGAGGGGTCAGCTGCCTTACCTCGTATCCATCAAGGAACCAGTACGGAAGGTCGGCAAAGACCGGATTGTGTGGAAGAATATTTGCGGTGGGAGCATTATAGCTGAGCGTAAGGTGAGACAAGACTGCGTTATTAAATAATTGAAGAGCTGGCAAATGACTTCAGCTATAGGAGACCACGCATACATGATACCTTTGGGTATCCATCGAGATTGGATAGATGATTGGATTAGGGACAATCCTCCACCACCCATGGCCCAATCAACCTCTCGGTTATGGGGGTCGAAACGCGGGAGGGCACCCGTTCGGTACTTGCTCTTGGCGTGTTCCCGGGGCGCCTTCTTGACTCCCTACAAGTTGTTTCCTCTCGCTCCTTGTCCCTATGGGCTCACTCTCCCCATTCTGGGGCAGGACGATACGATGACGGACTCGCCTCACGCCGTCGCTGTCCGCTGCAAAAATTCTCTGTGTCACTCCAAGCCGCTTCGCCTTTTATGCCACGCGTGCGCGAACTCCCGTAGCTTTCCGAAGTTGGCAGCCGAACCTACGAGATCCAGATAATAAACTGGGCCAGAAAATTCGCGAACGATCCAATAGATAGATGATTGGATTGGAGTAGATGATTTATGAAAATCCCGGTTAGGGAATTGATTTCGGCTTTTGATGGGGATACCATTAGCAAGCTGAAGGGACAGTGGGCATGACACGCTTGTCGTAACGGAAGGTCGGCAAAGACCGAACCGTCTGGAAGAATATGTGTGGCGAGAGCATCATAGCTGAGCGTAAGGTATGGAGACAACGCCTCAAGAGTTAGCAAAAGTGAGTCTACGAATTGATACTTATCCATCTAGAATAGGTATATGCCGTGCCTTGTAGGTATACCCCGTATACCCTCATTTAAGGCATAATGAACTTAGCCATCTTCTTTCATGTCAGGACAGCACTGTGTCCAAATAGACAGAGCATTTTTGACCTGTCCAATCATAATTAATAAAGTCGCTGTAAAACGAAAGCTCGCTAATAAAGCTTACTATAGTATTAAGGATTATTTACATTGATCAAATCCTTGGGAGTGAATGAACTGCTGTATTATAATTACTAGCTCAACTAGTTTTTAAGAGCATTTGTGAAGTGGTGATAACCGAAAACAAAACCCGGCTGAGTTTTTTGTGGGCTTCTTCTCAGTGCAGGGCGCGTTGGAATCCTCGTAAACTTAGTTTTAAGTCGACTTGTAGTTATCACCGTACATAATATTACGTATGTAACAAATATTGTTGACGTTTTACAAGTGCCTTGTAAGTTAGGCCTATGTGAAATAAATATATTTTGACTTTTGACTTTAATACCTACCTTGATTCTAGGTACTAACAGCCGCCCACTGCTTCGAAGGCCACGACTTCTTTTACAAGAAAAACCCTTCCGTCCTCCGCATAGCAGCCGGCAACCTGCGCACCCAAGTCGCCCATTCAGGCGACACCGAAACCAACGACAACCATCAATGGAGGCAGATAAAAAACATCAAGCTACACCATAGATTCCATTTCCCAGACAACGACATAGCGTTAGTGTTTCTTGATGTGCCATTAAACTTATCTGGCAACGTCGATTTTGTCCCTACAGCCTCAAAAACTATGGATTATCCACATAATTGCGTTTCGGCGGGATTCGGGAGGTTAGGGCATGAAAAAGATAGCAGGATATCCCCGGTTTTGCTGATCACGAAGATTAATACGTTGACCAAATGGAAATGTTCGTTCATATGGGAGATGAATATGAATTCCTTCATTTGCTCGGATTCCTCGGTAAGCGACGTGGCGAGAGGCGATTCGGGTGGGCCGTTAGTTTGCAAGGACACGTGGGACCCGAAAGAGGAGCATAACAGAGATTTGTTAGTGGGAGTTGTCAGCGGGAAGAATTTTGATAAAACTACCCTCTACACGCGGGTATCTGCCTACAGGGATTGGATAGTCAGTAATCGAGGAAAACTTGTCGCGTTTCGGTGTTCTTTTTTGTTGGTTATTATATTTTTAATTTTAATATATCTGTTGTTTTATTTTGAACTAAGTGTTATACTACCCTCGCTTGAATTGCGGTTATCACAAATCCTGCTGCATTTTTTGACTTTCCGGGATAAAACGCAGCCTCTGTGTCAATCCAGGATATAAGCTATGTCAGGGTCACAGATTCTTTCCTAGGTTATCTGTGGCCAGGGTAGGTATGTCACTTATAACAATCATCCAAACGTACAAAGTACAAACTAACTCCACATTTGAAATACTAATACTTAGGACAGCTGTTCTGTTTACTACGAATTTTTCCGTGAGAATTTTCATTTAGCGAAAATAGTGATTTTCAACAAAGTAGTAGATAACCAGCAGGATCTTAAATTAAGACTTAAAAAAACAAACATTTTCAACACTTTATTATTTTATATTTTATATTAATTTTATAAAATGTTTTAAAAACAGCGTTTAAATGTCTTCATTAAATAAAATTGCTCGTAAAATACACTTGTATACGATACGACGATGTACTTGTACGATATACTACATAATTATGTAATAAAGCATAATATTATATTTTATTAATACATTTTCGTTAATTCCATAAAATGAGGTTATATAATTTCATATGTGTTGTCATAAGATGATATTAAATTCATTGATACATATTTTATGAATTAGAACGTTCTATTGTCTATGCATGTATATAATATTAACTATTGCTCAAAAATTACCTATAATATAAAAACCTAATATACAGAAAATGCTTAGTTTTCTTTTTTTTTGTAGCATCTCTCATCTTACATTTGCAACTTAAAGCTATACCTTTATTCTAATACAAAATAAAAACAGTTCAGTTTATTAAAATTTTTTTAAAAATCAAAAAGGGAAAACATAATATTACAAAAAAAAAGTACTAAATGTATATTTTTTAAGTTTCCAATATTTAATAAAAAAAGCAAGTAAACAAAAATACGTATTAAAAATCTAACATTTATTGTTCCTAACAATTCCTCAGTGATAACTTCATAACAATGATTTTGATGGAATTTGATTTCCTATTCTATTCTTCCACATATTCGTTTTCATTTTTATTTGTATAGAAGATTTTACAACTTACATGATTAGGGTCAGTTAGGGTAAGAGGAACACAGGGGAAAGAGGAACACTAACATATAACTTATTAACTATAGCTTTACTACGTTCCTCTTTCCCGTGTTCCTCTTACCCTAACTGACCCTACATATATCGACAATTATTGTTTTTTCTATACCTTACTCTTTCAAGTAACGATATTTCTAATTTTTATAAATCTCTGTCTTCATAACTCTATCATAAAAATTCATATAGTTATACTACTAAAAAATGACCAAAATCTAAGAAGTTTCTTTAGCACAGAGGTTTTGATAATCTAATTTGTTATTGAGCTAACAAAAATTGTTAAAAACAAGTAGGGTTACCAGATGCAAAATGGAAAGTCCGGAGTAAAGGCCTGATTTCCATTGAAAAATTGTGAGATTTATAGTTTGAGAATTTTCTTTCAAACATATTTAACAATGTAAAAAAGTCGAAATATTATCATTTTTACATACAACATTGGTGGTTAGCGCCATTTTTTTCTAAGCCCTCCCGACTCCGACATTTTTATATTTTGTTTAACTTTTTAGTAAAAGACATCTTTAAAATGTAAGCTGTATTTTATTGAAAATCTTAAAAATCCGCCTCAACCCTGAGATGAGTTAAAAAATATTGAAATTTTAGGATAAATCCTAATGTCTGGTAAGTGGTAACCCTATTGGCTATATACACGTTTATGAATAAGAGGATTAGTATTTATCGCATGCTTAGTTTCAGCAACTATTCGTCTTATATGAGAATTAAAAACATGTTTTATCTGGAGAATAAATAAGCTAATATCGAGTCCTTCTTCGTGTTCTGTACTAATAGAGATAAATTGAGAATTAGGTCCAAGGGAAACATCGCTCTACCATCTAACACCATGATAACTCATAGCCACCAAAAACCCTTACCGGCTCGCATCTGTAAGACTTTTAGGCCACAATGACCCTTTAGAGTAGTAGAGGATGTTTGGCCCAAATTCGCTGAGTAATTAAGGGGATTTATTGAATTTGTTTTTGTCTTTCTCACTCTCACGGAGATTTGGTAGGTGCGACATGCAGCGTCGCGGAAAAATATAACAGAAAAACGACCTTTTACCTAATTACACAAAAACTAAGCTGGTTATCAAAAATCTGTTTCTTAGCGTTTTTGGATATTATTATTACCGTCAATTTAAACCGAAAATTACAATTACATCCAATGTAGTGTCCGATAAAAACTCGAAAAACTGAGATTTTGGAGCAACTTTTGGGAGAACTTTCTACCGAGAAAATTTTATCCGATCGTGTTTCTGCTTCTTAGCGATTTTAGATTAAAGACCCAAAATACATGACGTGTAAATTTGAAAGTAATTGTCTTTATAGTTTGTGCATAAAACTTCATTCAAAATCGCTTAAATACGGTTTCTACACCGTTAACTATAGTTTACGATCTTCATATCTCTTCTTTTTTAAAATTGTAAATGTTGTTTAGTGTATCTGTTGTAAACATGACCTAAACGTCATAACATTTCATAGACATAGTAACACATTTCTGGAATGTATAATGTACGATATAAATTAGTTATTTGTCTTGCAGTTGCACGTAGTTCGCTGGGAATAGCCCGTACGCACCTTTGCACAGGCCCTGCCACCATCCTTCGTCGATCTGTAGGAAATTAAAAAAAAAATACTTATATATTATAATCTAATATATTATATTATAATCTGTACCATTTATTTTTAGAAAAGAAAATATAATATACCCGTCCTCGTCGTCCCCGTCCGCGTCCGCAGCCATCTCGCTCTCCCATCCCACCGGTGACACCACTATCGAGGGCTGCAGCACTCACCATGACGATGTTGGTGATGAGGTCGTCAGGGTCGAAGGAGATCTCGTCGGGCGCGGCGGCCTGGTAGTCGTACAGCGCGCGCGCAGTATACCCGTCCTCGTCGTCCCCGTCCGCGTCCGCAGCCATCTCGCTCTCCCATCCCACCGGTGACACCACTATCGAGGGCTGCAGCACTCACCATGACGATGTTGGTGATGAGGTCGTCAGGGTCGAAGGAGATCTCGTCGGGCGCGGCGGCCTGGTAGTCGTACAGCGCGCGCGCAGTATACCCGTCCTCGTCGTCCCCGTCCGCGTCCGCAGCCATCTCGCTCTCCCATCCCACCGGTGACACCACTATCGAGGGCTGCAGCACTCACCATGACGATGTTGGTGATGAGGTCGTCAGGGTCGAAGGAGATCTCGTCGGGCGCGGCGGCCTGGTAGTCGTACAGCGCGCGCGCAGTATACCCGTCCTCGTCGTCCCCGTCCGCGTCCGCAGCCATCTCGCTCTCCCATCCCACCGGTGACACCACTATCGAGGGCTGCAGCACTCACCATGACGATGTTGGTGATGAGGTCGTCAGGGTCGAAGGAGATCTCGTCGGGCGCGGCGGCCTGGTAGTCGTACAGCGCGCGCGCAGTATACCCGTCCTCGTCGTCCCCGTCCGCGTCCGCAGCCATCTCGCTCTCCCATCCCACCGGTGACACCACTATCGAGGGCTGCAGCACTCACCATGACGATGTTGGTGATGAGGTCGTCAGGGTCGAAGGAGATCTCGTCGGGCGCGGCGGCCTGGTAGTCGTACAGCGCGCGCGCAGTATACCCGTCCTCGTCGTCCCCGTCCGCGTCCGCAGCCATCTCGCTCTCCCATCCCACCGGTGACACCACTATCGAGGGCTGCAGCACTCACCATGACGATGTTGGTGATGAGGTCGTCAGGGTCGAAGGAGATCTCGTCGGGCGCGGCGGCCTGGTAGTCGTACAGCGCGCGCGCAGTATACCCGTCCTCGTCGTCCCCGTCCGCGTCCGCAGCCATCTCGCTCTCCCATCCCACCGGTGACACCACTATCGAGGGCTGCAGCACTCACCATGACGATGTTGGTGATGAGGTCGTCAGGGTCGAAGGAGATCTCGTCGGGCGCGGCGGCCTGGTAGTCGTACAGCGCGCGCGCAGTATACCCGTCCTCGTCGTCCCCGTCCGCGTCCGCAGCCATCTCGCTCTCCCATCCCACCGGTGACACCACTATCGAGGGCTGCAGCACTCACCATGACGATGTTGGTGATGAGGTCGTCAGGGTCGAAGGAGATCTCGTCGGGCGCGGCGGCCTGGTAGTCGTACAGCGCGCGCGCAGTATACCCGTCCTCGTCGTCCCCGTCCGCGTCCGCAGCCATCTCGCTCTCCCATCCCACCGGTGACACCACTATCGTGGGCTGGCGGGTCACCTGCGAGAACAGCATTTTTACAATACATACTATCACATCTCTCAGGAGATTTTGTGTTAGGCGCAAATCAAAATAAATGCGGGAATTGCACATCCGCCATCTTGGATTTGAAAATGGATGTGTTTCGTAAAACCTACGAAAAGGCACCATGGTAATTTTTATAAAAAGGCTGCATCACCATCTTAAAATTGATGTGCATGTCATCTTCGACATCAGTTGCTGATAACGAAAATGACATCTTTTTCTACAAAAGTCAAAATGGCGGAGGTATACATCCGCCATCTTGGATTTTTGTAATTCGCAAGAGCAAGTCAAGAAGGCGTCTAAATACGATATTATTAAATTACTACGATACGATACGATACGATATTAATTATTTGATTAAAATTTTTGTGAACTTCACATTACAACATTATGACAAAGTCAAGGAATCACTAGTAAAACTTAAAAACTTACTTCTTCCTTTTCTTCTTTGGTGTCCTTCTCGACTTCTTCCTTGCCTTCTCCAACCAGCGTGACGTCAGGTAGGATGACTTGTTTGACTTCTTGTACAGGACTTTTGGGCGCCTCAGTCGTAGACGCGACTATGTCTACTTGTTCTTCAGTCTTTTTGGTTACATTTGAGGTTACATTTGTGCTTGTTTTGGTTACATTTCTGATCGATTCTTCGGTTTTGGGTTCCGCGGGTGTTTCTTCCTTAGCTGTAAGTTTTTCTTTCGCTAGACGTTCCTTTTCCTGTAATAAATCATTATCATATCAAGGTAACAAGGTATTTAAGCACATGGAAATAGCACACCATTGCAACTGGCAGGCTTCACACACCGTGTTTAATTAAATGGGGACTTCTTAAGCGTAAATGCTTTCCACATCATGTTTAGTATCTGCTAAGTAAGTATACTTACACTTATTACCAGTAAAAATATACCGCTGAAAAAATTGAACTGAAGTTTCAAAAATATATTTCTTACCTTCTCTGACAAACTCTTGTCTAACTGTTGCCTTTCTTGTCTTATCCTTTGGACTGACTGCTGCGCTTCCTGGAAAATGTACATTACTTGAGATCAAATACCGACCCAGATTTTTTCATGCAACTATCCACAATCTTCATCTACATGTGCACACGCACACTCACATTCGCACGTACACGCACACGCACGCACATACACACCACACTTATGTACGCACGCTGGTCATAGAAACGAGAAAAAGGATGGCGGTATCATGAATAACCTGTTGATTTTGTTTTAGTCTTTAAAGCGCATGTAAATATCTGCTATCTACACTACATTACGGTCAGAAAGGAATATCAATATTAACAAAGACTAGCGTTATCATTTTTCAACCGTACTGTTTTGAAAGCGCTAGTTGATTTTCAGATGCGCTTTATGTGACTAAAACAGAATCGGTGTCGGTGCTAATAAGTTAGTTGTACCAGGCCAGTCTCACTTATCACGTGACCGTCCCGGCTACATGTAGGGGTCCGGACCTCAATATTTCAGATGGTTGCCGCTCGCGGGCCGAGTTGTACGCGCTAGTTCTGTACGCTCTATTTTACGCGCCGTCTGACTACGGCAGCCCTATTATAGTACGTCGTAAGAGATAAAGTTAGGCGATAGAAGGAGACCACAACGTTGCGTTTGTTGCGTGTCGATTTTGAGGGCGGGGCCAGGCGCTATTGCGAACTGAATTGCACTTTTTGTGTCAGCGCTAGAGTCGCTATTTCTTTAAATCATCGTGCGGAGTAGGCCTTCTGTACCTATTTAGTGTTCCGTGGATGTACATCGATTGTAGAAACAAATCCTTGGGGTGATGAACTTACACTAGTTTAATTCGTAGCTTCAATTCGAACAGACGTTGGAAACATAGAGGACGGAGGACCGAGGAAAGTTGCGTTCTTACCCCTAGCTGTGACAGGATAGACATGATCGATGTGAAAAAATATTTTTAACACATTTGCTCAAATAGTGGACTTTTCCATGTATGTTTAGCGTGCGCAAAGTTCTTCTTTTCCGCACTAGTACTTTTTGTTTTCCTTCTGCATGGAAGTTTTAATCAAAAAGTTTGTAGTACAAAATATTTGTATTAAATGACTATTTTATAGCGTAAACACTATTAATACTTGAATTAAAGGACGTAACTGTTTAAATTGTTAAATCTGGAATAAAAATATAATTTTTCAACAAAGTTTCATTGTTATTTGTTTCAGAGTTACTTTTTTGTAAAATATTAGGACTTTCATAACTTCCGGATTCTGACCCCAGGTCACAGAGTGCATCAGTTGACCATAGACAATTCTTGTCCACTTTACAATTTTATTTTTTTTTGTGCGTGAGTGGTCTGTATTCATGGTAAATTACATACCTTAAACTACTAAATATTTTTATTTTTGGCCCCAACTTTATGTATTTTCGCAAATGTGTTAAAAAATGTCGTTCAATGTACGTGCGGAATTGTCATTTCTACTCGTCTCTATTGTTGACACGCACCTACGGCTTGTAAAGAAATGACATACTTTCCGCACTTACATTGAAATATACTATAATTACCTGCTCCTTCTCCTTGGCCATGTTCTCAAACTTGGCTCTGATGGAGGAGGGCTTTGCGCCGCCGATGTCTGGCCGCTGCTTCGTGTAGTTGGTGCCAACCTTCTCCACTTCGTCGAAACGGTGCGCGCACTTGTCTACGCGGTCCGTTTCAACGCCGAATTTGCCGCCGAAACCCTACAAAATGTTACGCATGAACCTTATTACAAGCGGATTAAGGTCTATAATCGCTCGTAAGAATTGGCGTCAGTCCTGAGATGGGAGAAACTTCATCAAACCGGTGCGCGCACTTGTCCACGCGGTCCGTTTCAACGCCGAATTTGCCGCCAAAACCCTTTAAAATAATAATACGAATGAACCTTATTACAAGTAGATTAAGGTCTATGATCGCTCGTAACAATAGAGTCAGTCATGAGTTAGGAGAAACTTCATCGAACCGGTGCGCGCACTTGTCCACGCGGTCCGTTTCAACGCCGAATTTGACGCCGAAACCCTACAAAATGTTACGCATGAACCTTATTACAAGCGATTTAAGGTTCATAATCGCTAGTAACAAATGGAGTCAGTTATGAGATAGGAGAAACTTCATCGAACCGGTGCGCGCACTTGTCCACGCGGTCCGTTTCAACGCCGAATTTGCCGCCGAAACCCTACAAAATGTTACGCATGAACCTTATTATAAGCGATTTAAGGTTCATAATCGCTAGTAACAAATGGAGTCAGTTATGAGATAGGAGAAACTTCATCGAACCGGTGCGCGCACTTGTCCACGCGGTCCGTTTCAACGCCGAATTTACCGCCGAAACCCTACAAAATGTTACGCATGAACCTTATTACAAACGGATTAAGGTCTATAATCGCTCGTAAGAATTGGAGTCAGTTATGAGATAGGAGAAACTTCATCGAACCGGTGCGCGCACTAGTCAATCGACACCCTACAAAATGTTTAGAATGAACCTTATTACATAAAGGAAAAAAGCGGATTAAGGTTCATAACTCCATAAACAAATGGAGTCAGTTCTGAGATAGGAGAAACTTCAACCGACACAAGGGATTAAGAGTGAAGAGAAAGATATCCAGTGGAAGAGCAGGAATAATGAATGAATGAATGAATGAATTAATACTTTATTGCACATTACAAGAAAGGAAAACATAACAAAAAAGAAATCATACAAAACATAACGCGCAAAAGGCGGTCTTATAGCCATAGGCAATCTCTTCCAGACAACCTTTTCTTTTTGGTGAGAGATTATACAAAGAGTGTAAGCGGGAATATTGGATAAAGGAAGTCAAAATTTCATATTATGTAGGCTATTCCTAAAAAATCTTGGGCGCGACGTAGACTTTTTTCGAGAACAACTTGACTGCGATCTAAGCGGATGATATGTGATGATGCAGCCGTGGATGTTATCTTACTAACTTGGAAGGGGTAAATCATTTGGCGGGTGGTGACTAGGCATAATTATATTTTTGATTAGTGTTTTAGACATGTAAGAAATAATTCCTATAAATTTAAATACGAATCAAAATTTTTCACTCGCAGCGGGATTTGAATCCGCGTCCCCCAGCTTTCGTGGCTGGGTGCTCTGACCGCTGAGCTATACGAGCCATATCGGTGAAATTTTCGATTCGTATTATTGGGTCCTCAGGCAGGACTAGCGCCATCTATTTGTGAAACGTAACAGTTTCAAATATTTCAGTTAGGTGACTAGGCATGGCCAAAACGTCCCACCAGACCTGAGCCAATTTAGCAATAATAAAAATATTAAGTAGCCAGTGCGGGAATGGAACTCCCATTACTGCACCAGGGAGGTTGTCAAAGTTTTAGTCGTCGAGGTCAAATGACGGTTTTTTTTAATACTATATAGGCTAGCGCTTGACTGTGATCGCACCTGATGGAAAGTGATGATACAGTCTAAGGTGGAACGCGCTTGCCTAGAAGATGCCTATTCACTCTTGATTTGAAGGCACCCGGGTTGTAAGTGGCAGGAAAGACACTGCCTGGGAGGGTATTCCAGGCCTTTGCAGTGCGTATCAGGAACGAGGAACCAAACCGCTTCGTACGCGTCTTTGGTACGTCAACTATGTATGGGTGGAAGTCTTTACGATGCCTTGCCGTTCTATAGTAAAAAGGTGACAGGGGAACCAAATTAAAAAGTTCTTGTGCACACTCCGAAATATATTCTATAGAATACCGACAGACAGGCATGGTGGAATTGTTTACCTTCTTGTGGTCCACTTGGCTGGCGTGAGCGGGGGTTTTCTCCTGGTGGTCCCAGCCCACCGCCGACGCGTCCTGCCGGTCGGTTTGTACGCCGAACTTGCCGCCGAAACCCTCCTTGTAATCTAGTGGGCAAACACCGCTATGATAGATTTATGAGATGGCACAAGAGTACAAGAAAACCTACATTGTCAGAAAAAATTATGTCAAGTTTTGAAGTCAGCAAGATAACGGTTGTGTTCGTATAAACCATTTATCAGAATTATCGATATTATTTGGATAGGAATAAAGTGTCAGAAAGCGCAAAAATCACTGAAGTAATCCTTCTGTGCTAGCTCCTTACCCTTCTGCGACTCGTGCGTGTGGTGCGCCTCGTGGTGGTCCCAGCCGGCGGCGGACGCGTCTTGTCTGTCGGACTGCACGCCGAACTTGCCGCCGAAGCCGACCGAGTAGTCCTTCTGTGGTGCTTCTCTGCTAGCTCCTTACCCTTCTGCGACTCGTGCGTGTGGTGCGCCTCGTGGTGGTCCCAGCCGGCGGCGGACGCGTCTTGTCTTCGGACTGCACGCCGAACTTGCCGCCGAAGCCGACCGAGTAGTCCTTCTGTGGTGCTTCTCTGCTAGCTCCTTACCCTTCTGCGACTCGTGCGTGTGGTGCGCCTCGTGGTGGTCCCAGCCGGCGGCGGACGCGTCTTGTCTGTCGGACTGCACGCCGAACTTGCCGCCGAAGCCGACCGAGTAGTCCTTCTGTGGTGCTTCTCTGCTAGCTCCTTACCCTTCTGCGACTCGTGCGTGTGGTGCGCTTCGTGGTGGTCCCAGCCGGCGGCGGACGCGTCTTGTCTGTCGGACTGCACGCCGAACTTGCCGCCGAAGCCAACCGAGTAGTCCTTCTGTGGTGCTTCTCTGCTAGCTCCTTACCCTTCTGCGACTCGTGCGTGTGGTGCGCCTCGTGGTGGTCCCAGCCGGCGGCGGACGCGTCTTGTCTGTCGGACTGCACGCCGAACTTGCCGCTGAAGCCGACCGAGTAGTCCTTCTGTGGTGCTTCTCTGCTAGCTCCTTACCCTTCTGCGACTCGTGCGTGTGGTGCGCCTCGTGGTGGTCCCAGCCGGCGGCGGACGCGTCTTGTCTGTCGGACTGCACGCCGAACTTGCCGCCGAAGCCGACCGAGTAGTCCTTCTGTGGTGCTTCTCTGCTAGCTCCTTACCTTTCTGCGACTCGTGCGTGTGGTGCGCCTCGTGGTGGTCCCAGCCGGCGGCGGACGCGTCTTGTCTGTCGGACTGCACGCCGAACTTGCCGCCCAAGCCGACCGAGTAGTCCTTCTGTGGTGCTTCTCTGCTAGCTCCTTACCCTTCTGCGACTCGTGCGTGTGGTGCGCCTCGTGGTGGTCCCAGCCGGCGGCGGACGCGTCTTGTCTGTCGGACTGCACGCCGAACTTGCCGCCGAAGCCGACCGAGTAGTCCTTCTGTGGTGCTTCTCTGCTAGCTCCTTACCCTTCTGCGACTCGTGCGTGTGGTGCGCCTCGTGGTGGTCCCAGCCGGCGGCGGACGCGTCTTGTCTGTCGGACTGCACGCCGAACTTGCCGCCGAAGCCGACCGAGTAGTCCTTCTGTGGTGCTTCTCTGCTAGCTCCTTACCCTTCTGCGACTCGTGCGTGTGGTGCGCCTCGTGGTGGTCCCAGCCGGCGGCGGACGCGTCTTGTCTGTCGGACTGCACGCCGAACTTGCCGCCGAAGCCGACCGAGTAGTCCTTCTGTGAAGGGTGCTTCTCAATCTGCTCTTTGTGCTCCCATCCCGCTGCGCTCTAGGATGAATACGTAGTAGTTTATAAAACTGATATACTTATTAAAAATGAGCGTCAGTTTAGAACACAGTTTCAGTATATTATTTTACTCTAATTTATTGCAATTTTAAACAATAAAAAACCAGCCAAGTGCGAGTCAAACTCGAGCACCGAGGTTTGCGACAGCGCGATAGTTAGCTTGTGTGAATCCCTTACTTTGTCCACTCTGTCAGTCTGTACACCAAACTTCCCTCCGAAGCCCTTAGCGTAGTCGGACTGTGAGGCGTGCTTTTCCACCTTCCCCACGTAGTCATGCCCCACCGCACTCGCGTCCATCCTGTCTGTCTGCACGCCGAATTTACCTCCGAAACCTGTAAAATTAAACATGCATATTCAAAAACCAACTCAACCAAAGCAGTTTGCCCATGGAAAGTACTCTTAAAAAGCATGGTAAACCCATAACTTCTTAAAACTGTTTTATCTAAAATTTCATATGAATTCCCATTATTATTTGTTCAGATTTTATTTTTGTAAAATATTACTTTTAAAGTTTCCAGTTTCCACTATCATAATAAATAAATATAATAATCTTATCTTATACCTTACAAGCAGTTCTTGTATAATCTGAATCTGGGAAACGGCTAAAAAATTTCATGGAATTTAGTATGCAGGGAGTTTCGAGGGCGATAAATCGATCTAGCTAGGATTCAGTTTTAGAAAATGTCGTAATTGCTAAAAAAATACCGAGTAAAGCTAGCTCATCCAAATATTATTTCTGAAATTCGGATACCGCAAGCATTCATATTCTACAAATATTCTATGACGTCATTGAACAGCTGATATAACTTAACCTGATTACTCTAAATCTAGGCAGGCCCTTATTCATACTTAAATAGGAATTTATACATCAATATATACCTTGTGCGTAATCCTTTTGTGAGACGTGTTTTTCAGTTTTGCCGATGTAGTCATGGCCGACGGCAGATTTGTCCATTCTGTCGGATTGGACACCGAATTTACCGCCGTATCTTTAAAAAAAAATACAGTTTTAATACAGAAAAAATAAATAAAAGATCAACAGATAACATGTTTGAAATATGAACAATTTCTGTTTTCATTCAGTCTAGAAAATAATGTAGGATAAATTCATGCAAAATCAAAAAACATACTTTATGTGTTAGTTAAGAGTTATGAGATTCTAATGATTATTAACTGACTTACCCAAACGATGGTTTAGGACCGGCTTCATATTGTTGTTTTTTTACTTGTTTGTCTGCTTCAAATACCTCTTCCCTTAGTTTTGCCATGCTGTTGACAAAAACATTAATTATTATATTGGACATATTTATTTTTTTATAATAATTAAAATTATAAATACAAAATGCGATAAAATCAAAATGGATATTTTTTGAAAAAAAAAAATAATTGTGGTTTATTAACAAAAGTGACTCTCAATCTTAACCTTTTTAACACGCTTTTATTAGCTTCACCTGTATGTTTGTATGTTTGTAACCGACTCATTTGAGCTCGATTTTATCCTACTTTGAACGATCAGATTTAATTCAAACTTTGCACACCCGTCAAAGACCGATGACAATGCAATAATTCGATTAAAATATCCAATTATCTTAATTAGATTCGCCAGGATTAATTAATTTCATTCCGCATTCTTTGCATGCGAGTAAGAGAGATAGAGCGTGTTTTTTTTAGTTTTTTAAACTATTATTTGTAGTACAGAACCCACATTGCGTGAGTATTACTCACACTTGGCCGGTTTTTATGAATTGTCTGGTGATTGAATGTGTGAGTTATAAATCTTCAATACACCCACTGTTTTCCTCAACGAGACAATATAAATAAACAAGGCTATTGCCCTGAATACGACAACTGATTCATACAGGAAACGTGCAGTTTTAAATTGTAATAATGGCAATCAATATATTTTTACAGAAGATCACCAATGTAAGTAACATACTAATCAAGAGATTTTTGAAATTAAAGTTATATGTATGAAATTGGTGCCATAATCAAAAGATTATAGTAGCAATTCTGTTGAAAGTCTCTAGATTTAGTGTGTCTAAAAATCTACAAGCCCTTTCACTATGGTATGTATGGTTAGAAAAGGATAGCACAAGTATTATGAAATAGTTCTATCCCTTTCCTACCTTACGGTATTGAATGGGATAGTAGATTTTTAAACCAGACTCCTAAACAGAATCGTTACCATCTTGTTTCAAATAGTGACTTCCGGCAATATCCAGAAAAAACCCAACGAAAACGCTAACAAATCACCACACGTTGTTATCTTGTGTCTGAATTAATATAACGGGTGGTTTGGCTACCTAACTAACTACCACGTTACAATCTTAAGCAGCAAAACCTTAACCTAGGTGATGTAGATGTCGCAAGTGGCTTCTGGCGTTTATGCTTTAATATATTTTGATGTGTTGAGACAGTAAAAGGTAAATGCTCACTCAATAGCCTCCACATGTCTGCCGCCAGGCCCCCAGCGTTGTTCCTGCTCCGTCACATCGTTCACAAAGTCAGGATCTGTCTCCCAGTCGTCAGCCTCTGCTGGTGCAGGAGCCCTCACATCTGTAGATGCCTTCCACATCTGGAGACACAAAGATTTAATTCAACATCATTTATCTTCAACAGGCATGTAGTCCAGGGTTTAGAAACAATAAATATGAGGGTACTCAAACTGATTGGCTGATTCTCTAGGTTTATCAAAAATATTGCTCAAATTATCAGCTATGATTTATGTGGGTTTAAAGACATTTATTCTTATAAACGAAATTAACAAACTGAAAAACGAAGGTAAACATGCTATAGGTAAACCCCTATAAACTTGACCCTCCTGATGGTCTGTGGGACGCGGGGCGGGTGATGCGATTGGCTATAATGATATGGCAGTGCTGTCAGAGGACAGTGACAGACTAGCTCATTGGTTGAGTGACTCCCGCCCCGCGTCCTGCAGACCATCAGGAGGGTCAAGTTTATAGTGGTTTACCTATAGTGTAACAATGTAAGAATTGTGTGTTTTTAAGTATAAACATACAATCAAATCGAAGTGCTGTGCTAAGACAATGCTTCTTCAGTTTTGTTATAAAAGACTGAAATGAGTGATAATTTTTCACAAAAACTTTCCTTTAGCAGACTGTTGTAAGTATAGCGCAGTGCTTCCTTAACAACAATTTTCGTTGTATGTTTGTTGTTTCGGTTTTGAATTAGTAATTTGATCATGGCATCTATTTGCCAAATTTTAGGTCAATCCACCAAGGATCTAAGATGTGCACTGAGGTATCAGTCAGTCTTTTTTTCCTTTTATACAATAACATTCCGTACCTATATGATCTTAATATGACTCACAGAAAATTCAATCAAACAAAATACTACTATACTAAATAACACTTCGATAGGAGTGCAGAAAGCGATTGAATAAAACAAACTATTTAAAATCAACAGGCACTCTCAATCTTGCTTATCGTGTTTTATCACATTTTTTGTCGTGTTTTCCCTATTAGGTACTAATTGATATAAGAAACATATTCCGTGCAACCAAGCATAAAACCGAACTCAATCTTTCATAAAATCGTTGTAATGAAGAGTAACTTAGGTGTTACATTTACAGCGATCTTTCTTCCTGAAAATAACACTAATGCGGAAGATTTTCGAATAAGAGAAAGTGTAGATTGTTAATTATTATTAGAATACAACTTACCTTAGCCGGTTTTGATTGAGTTTCACAAGTTAAAACTAACTTTTCTTCGTGTAAATGAATATCCTCATACACCAAGCAAAACTTAACACAAAACTGACTGCATACGTGCGGATATGTTATACCCAGTTTCTAAAATGTATTTAGGATATAATAAGGTTTTGGAAAGGGCACTATTTTAGGCTTTAGATAAAAAATTTAAAATAAATCTAATCAGCGATTTCGATATCGCTGTGGCTGTGCCTTTCGCCGTGACGATGCGTCACTTATTTTGACAATTGACAATTGACATGCATTCAGCATTCGTCACAAATTGACAACCGCAACGGCAAATGACAATTGGCAGTTGACATATTATGTTTGTCTATGACTAACTTATGTTACAGACCAAGTAGCAAATTAAAGAAAAAAATAATTGTGCAAAATTAAAACGTAGGTGGGAAAAAACTTTGTTTATAATAGCACTAGCCTGACTCATTCATCAATTAACTAATTATAGGTAAACAGCTATAAACTGGACCCTCCTGATGGTCTGCGGGACGCGGGGCGGGTGATGCGATCGGCTATACACGATATGACGTAATGACTCGTATCTTGAGATTTAACTGACCTTAAGATTAAATTCCATGCATTCAGCATTCGTCACAAATTGACAACCGCAACGGCAAATGACAATTGACAGTTGACATATTATGTTTGTCTATGACTAACTTATGTTACAGACCAAGTAGGAAATTAAAGAAAAAAATAATTGTGCAAAATTAAAACGTAGGTGGGAAAAAACTTTGTTTATAATAGCACTAGCCTGACTCATTCATCAATAGGTAAACAGCTATAAACTGGACCCTCCTGATGGTCTGCGGGACGCGGGGCGGGTGATGCGATCGGCTATACACGATATAATATGACGTAATGACTCGTATCTTGAGATTTAACTGACCTTAAGATTAAATTCGCCAATGATATTTTCTTATCGGAATATATTTATTCGAAGTTAAAGCAGCTTGGTCTAATTTCATTTGTCTCTCATGCATTTGATAACATTTAACATAATTTTCGCCTATTTAATTTTTTATTACGAAGAGTTGGGAGGCTATCCTGATTCATGTCGCAAGATTAATATTATCGTTCATATAAAATGATAATTAAATTCAAAAAAATATTGGAAAATAAATGCACCAAAACTATTTTTTTAGACTTACATTAAAATTTTTTTGTGGATATCAAATCAATGTCAAAAAATCGTAGGAGTAATAAATAACATTTAAATCTTACATCTGGCAGCCTTGTTGGTTGAGCGTTCCCGCCCCGCGTCCCACAGACCATGGGAGGGTCAAGTTTATACCGGTTTACTTAAAGTCGTCGCCGATTATATTTCAGACCTAGATAGCTGAAATTTTCTTCAAAAGTTCCCTTCATAATTCAGACAAGGGATGAGAAAGAATTTCACTAATTTCTCTAGCATATTATTGTATAGGTATAGAATAAAACTAGGGATGTCATATTATTATCATCATTTTAATATAATATAGGTACCTAATGTTTATCAAAACCCGTAAAAATTTAATATTAAAACATTGTAAAAAATAATATCTTCCAAAATGTTGTTTTTAAGTGGTAATAAGTTGCAATAAACATTTTTTAAATAATTATAACTAATTAAATGGTAAGATTATAAAAACTTATAAATATTGTGCTGCAACCAGCAAACAACTTGAATCATAATGTACCTATTATAAAAGTATTCTTATTTTATAATCTACGTTCACGTAGATTATTCAGGCCAGTATATTTAATATAAAATAAAAGACCCGTACAATCATACAAAATATACGGATATTATGTGTATGCCTAATAGATACAAGCTAAAAAATCACAGTTCCGGATCAGGCGCGTCATTAGCATAGCCAAATTTTTGTAACGCTATCTTTATGTCGCCAAACACACTCGGATCTTCAATGGTAGCGGGAAGTTTTACTTTTTGACTGCGCGCCATATTGGAAATGGCTTTACGCAACATTTTTCCTGAACGCGTGCGTGGTAAGGCGGGAACGGCGATCGCTTTCCTGAACGCTGCAATTGGTCCAATCAAATGTCGAACCAGTGCGATTAGTTCTTGAGTTATTGTGTTTTCGGCTACTATTTCTTCGTCTGAAACATTGAAATAAAAGCGATTAAAATTTCATATCAAAAGATCCACTCACAAAACCACAAGGTGCCCTAATAAAAACACTAAAGCTAAGTTGTTGTTGAGTTTTATCAGTTAATGAGCCATGAAAAGCTTTAAGTATATAAATAAAATAAATAAATAAATAAAATTTTATTTCAGAGCAAAACTCCATAGAATTTTGTTAGTAACAGTAATCTTAAACCTATGTAAGTTCCTTATCTTAAAAACTAAACTCTATTGTTAGTATACACATGCTCTTAAACCTATGTTAGTTCCTAATGATAAAAACTAAACTATAATTGTTAGTATACACTTAGTATTAATTCTAATTTCTACCTATCTTCGCCCCCCACCCCTGGCATGTGCACCGTCCCAGGACCTCCCGAACGGGCTGTCCAATCTACAAGCCAATGTGCTGAGGAGGGTGTTGGTAATACTCACCAGTCTGCTCATCATATAATGTACAGATTAGATCTAAGAAAAGCTAGTTTAGTAGCAAAAGAGCACATAGGGTACTTTTTATTACCTAATGAATCATTCACGTTTCCCAAGAGCTTTTTGAAAAAGCCGGAGAGGCATTTTACGCAGTCCGGAAGATACCTCAAGGAACATTAGTGTAGGAAAAAGCATTTCTAACACTCACTGTCTTGAGGAGGTCGCATCACATAGAGGCATAAAGGCACATCGCCTTTGGTGGGGTCTGGTGCCCCAACCACCACAGCATCGGCAACTCTTGCGTGCTTCAACACAACGTCCTCAATCGCCGCAGTCGACAGCCGGTGACCAGCTACGTTGATAACGTCATCCGCTCTAGCCACCACCCACACCGCGTTCTCAGCACTTATCCACCCTACGTCTTGCGTGTCGTAGAATCCCTGAAAATTCCAGGAAATAAATATTTACATCAGCTAATTCTATGATGGGAACCTTGGATTTTGTCAAAAGTATAGGGAATTCAAGGACAAATTCTAAGGAAAACCAGAACAAGTACCAAACGAGTCCTGCGTCTCGTATGCAAAGGCCTGCTGGGTTATTGGCGCCAACAGTTGGGAGGGCTGTCTTTGAGAATTCCATAGCATCTCGTTGGAAGAGAAATCAGCATGATTTTGCAGAAGAGAATGGGATAAGGTCATGTATGTAGTGTAAAAAATATACCGGGCGTAAATCTATTATTTCCTAATCAAACATTATGGTTACTGATGCATAATAGCTGGTAGACGTATTAACAAATTTTTCACCCCTAGCTCACCAACCTGCAGTGAAGAGCGGGTGGTCTATGGTCTCCTAGGTTCGAGAGAGGCGGTGGTGGATCTTCAGTTGTGGAATGTTAAAAAGGCTAATCATTCATGATCATGCTTTTCACTACCAGACTTACCGGATATGCATCGAAATAGATTTTCTTGAACCGTTCATCAGCTTGCCAGAGTGTGGAAGCGAATCCTGGTGGTAAGGGTAGTTTAGCAACCAGGCGCCCGACTTCTCCTGAATGACATTCAGATCCATCTTCTCTCAATGCTTTTACTGAAAAGAAATATCTTTGTTAACACGTCTTTTAATTTTTTTTTTACTCTTTACAAGTTAGTACTTGACTGCGATCTCACCTGATGGTAAGTGAAGATGCAGCCTAAGATGTTATCGTACTAACTTAGAAGGGTAGGTAAATTTACCCCCGGTTTCTACAAGCATCGCACCGGAACGCTAAATCGATTGGCGGTGCGTCTTTGCTGGTATGGTGGTAACTAGCCACGGCCGAAGCCTTCCACCAGACCAGACCTGAGCCAATTAAGAAATTATAAAATTCCAAAGTGGCCCGTGGCGGGAATCGAACCCGCGACCTCCCACTCGAATCCGAGGTCGTCAAAAATTTAAGTGTAAAAAAGTATTTTTTGCATAAACGTAAAATTATTCCTGTGGATTTAATATGGCCTATACCTACAGTATTTCTAAAAAAATGTATTGACTTGGAATTATCTGTCTCATCCAGCTGTTTTCCACAACTACTTTATATTGACGCCCCTCAAGTATGCACTATCCATTGCTAAAGTGAAGCTGATCCATGATTAGTTATGGAAATACACTCACAGTTATATCCAGGAACAGGGTAGCCAGTAGAGTGAGGTCTGATTCCTTTCACACCATATCCGAGGAAGGGAGAGCATATCGGTGATCCTGACTCAGTCTGCCACCAATGGTTCAAGATTGGAACGCCGAAGATACGCTCGCCCCAGTGCTGTAAGTAAGAACTTAATAAGGCCTTAGAAGGTGGTCAAAGTATTATCAAAATATGGTTTAGAAATATGGTGATAACCACCAACCTAAATTCTTATTCGGTGATTTTTTCGCTCGCAAAGACTATGTACAGAATGTTTTTAGAAGATAAAGTTTGATGAGCTACAAAAACTTTTTCAAAGAAATTATCTAGGAGAAAAAAAACTTCTTTGTGTTAGTATTGAGGGATATTCATGGCGATACCTCACAAATCACAGGTGCAGGCTAATAAACTGTAGTTCTTCCGATTAATTGTCCGCTATAGGTGTTTTATTTTGCTGTGTATTCCTCAAAAAAAGTTAGGTACCGACGATTGAAAACGTCGTCAATTATTCAATTTCATGATTAATTCATGTGTCTTGTTTAAGTAATTATAAATTTTAATTACAATTATACAAGCACCTACATCTATTTTAAAAGGTTGACAAGTAAGAACGTAGAAACTGTGTTGATTTGATATAAACAAGTCACTGATTTTCATTTGCGTAAATTTTATTTTTATTGGGCTTATGAAAATAGGCGCTTTCTTAGTTGTTAATTCAGCGAATCACGTTTAAACTATCCAAAAAAGTATTAAATTCATAAATACTAAACTAAAGGAACTAACAGCATTTGTCTTATACCTGTTTATTAATATTGGTAATTTGGTAATTTTAGTCATTAAAAAGTTTACGATTTTGAAACAGACACACACACACACACAAATGACACACACAAATATTACCCTTGATTCCTGGTCACAATGTTCCCCGGCTATGAAAATAGTCTTCAGCGATTTTCCACAATATCTCCTGGCATATTTTCCAGTTGGGTCCGCTCGTTTCAACACGCGCAATGCTGTTGGTATCGTGAAGAGTGCGTTTACACGATGCTGCTCAATAATCCTATGGAATGAGAAACCTTTTTTAATAATGGTATACACACATAATATAGTGTATGCCTGTGTTTGCTACTCATTCAAGTCAAGTCTAAAATTATTGAACCTATTGGCTGAAATTTAGAATAGAGATAGGTACTACTAAATATTTTATCCAGTAAGAACCCATGCTGATCTCCGCGTTGAAATACTGCCTTCACCACGAAACCTACCTACACCTACGAAATTGTACCAAAACATTCTAACATTTAGTTACAATGTTTGGTACAATTTCGTCGAAGTCAAAAATATTACTGTGTTATAATAAAAATAATTAATTTAAAATAAATGAGTTAGACAGACATACACTTTAGTCCACTAGCATATTCCGTAAACAAACGAACTTCTTATTGGTTCATAGCTCGGTAAGGTTTGCTAAAATACTATGGTTTCGTATACCTGAAATATTGGCCAGGATCAGGAGTTCTGTCAGGTTTTCCCTCATACAACACTGTCGTCAAGCCAGCAAGCAGAGGTCCATAGCAAATGTACGAGTGTCCAACCACCCAGCCAAGGTCTGACGCAGCCCACCACACTCCTCGCTTCAGACCATAAACCGTGTGCATGGTCCAGCACAGAGTGGCCGCGTGGCCGCATGGACGTTGGATGCCTTTGGGATCATCTGTTGTGCCTGTACAATACAAATTATTGTGCCTGATGCATTTAATTTTGTTCAGTATACTTGAATATAGCATACGAGTAAACAATTAGGCTCAGTTTTAATCTAAAACGGGACCAACAAAATCCTTTCAAAATAAAAAATTATTATTGAAATTGTTTGATAATTTACAAAGCTATGGATAGACACCGTGGAACTACCACAATAGATACTTTAGAAAGTATAACCGCCCCTTTTTTATTAAGTTGGTTAATAAGAAAATTCCTGGCTTATTCATTAACCGGCTCATCATCGCTTAGCCTCAACTCTGGTCCTGAAAACCTGAAGTATTAAGACTTCATGATATAGACAAGGGAAAAGGAAGAAAACAAGTTAAAGAATTATAAATAAGGATCGTATTTGGTTAAAATCACAATCACACTATACATTCCTGCGTAAGTACTTCAAAACCGTGTAAATTGAAAATACTTCACCGGAAATACCAATCAGTTGATCAGAATTAGATTCTATTGAAAATATAAATGTATTGTAAGAACGTTTCTAAAAACCTGGCAATAGATTGGACTCACTGATGTCTGTCACTTCACAAAAGAATATTTGAATAAAATAATGATTTCCGCTGATATGGTCTTTAGAATATACTAGGTATTATAAAAGCATAACAATAAGATTTCATAAGTTACATATTATATGAAATATTTAACAAAAAAGGATTTTCACGAAAATTCATGCCACAAAAGGCGCTCGTGTCATAAGAAGTCTTCCAAGAGATTCGAGGTTATTCTGTTTTAGAAACTAAGTAAGCTGAGCGCGTTTAAAAATAACCATCTATTATATGAAATTCACACGTCACAGTATTTGTAACCAAACTCCTCCGAAACATTTCGACCTATTCTCACGTAATTTTTGACGTGACAACGTCTTATAAATCGATAGAGCCGGCTGCACGCTCAAAAAAACATGACTCATCCGGCGTTACCTCGCTCATGCGGCGTTACCTCGCTCTGAGGCGTTCCATGTAAGGCTTGAAGTGCAAGCGACAGTTGTCACGTTCAACTATCGTCAGTAAACCGACTTTACAGACAACCAATTTTTTTGTATAGGTACGTTCGGTAGGTCTGAGAATAAATCGTAATCGTTTCATACCCTAAATGGCAAAACAACGAGTGCCCGGTCAGCTAGTATTTCTATAATAGGTCTTTACCAAAAAAAATACTATAAAAAATTACCAGAGGTGTATAGAATGTACATCGGGTCATTCGCCTCAGTGGGCACGCAAGGCACAGGGTCTGCCAAGATCGCCTCGTCCCAACACATGTCACGCGGTTTATCGAGGCTGCACTCCAGGACGCGGCGCCGCTGGTAGATGATACATTTCAGAGGCTGGTGCGAGCTCTGGCCGAGGGCCTCGTCCAAAATGTCCTTGTATCTGTATGAATAAAAAATTGATCTATCACCGCATTGGTCTATTTTTGGCATACTTAAGATACGCTAAGAATGGATTTTTGAAAATTCAACAAGAACTTGCAAACCAATTATACAAACTAAATAAAGCAATAATTTCATTTAAGGGTGTTTATATATTGAACTTTTCTAAGGGCTTTAGCCCAAATAAAATTTTAAAATTTCCAGAAAATGTGTGAAAATATCAAATTAAAAAATTGCCAGTAACACATATTTTATCATGCCATCGAGAATGTAGAGCAAGCATAGATTTAAACTTTTGATAACTGTTTTTTCCATTTTGATTTACATTCGCAATGTAGCTTTCTTCGAATCTGGCCATCAACGCATTATTTTACAACAGGTTTCTCACCATGAATGTGTTAAGTTGTGTCAAAAATATTGAAATAGTAAGATATCGAACCTGACTATTTTGTTCGGTTCCACACCACAGCTGGCTGCAATGATCACGGTCGGTGCAGCGTGCTCAATCCTAGTTCTTAGCTCTCTGGCAGCAAACCCTTGGAGAAAAAAAAATTGATCTTGTAGTCTGCATTGAGGGTTTAAGTAGGTACCATGCAAAGAAAGTCTTTACATTATACCGACCTCCAAAAACAACAGAGTGTATAGCCCCGATTCTGTTGGTAGCCAACATGGCGATCACGGCTTCAGGTACCAGCGGCATGTAGATGACGACACGCGATCCGCGGGCCACGCCTAGAGCAGACAGCGTGCCTGCGAGCCTTGATACCTGATAAAATACACTTTAAAAAAACACAAGAAGCAGGGGTTTTCTCCAGTTATTGAGTTCTATTTTGCGGTACAGGCTAAATCGGTTTTTTTTTTAATTTCTTAATCGATTAGAGTCCGATTTTGTCGGAAGCTTCGTTGGTTATCCAAGCATCGGCAAAATGTACCGCCATTAATTTAGCACTCCGGTGCGATGCTGTGTAGCAACCATTATGGGCCGATTACATATTTGGCTAACCATCGAATGATGATATTGCAGTCAAATACTGACTAACAATAAATGAAAAACCTCCCTCACCTGATTCTGAAGTTCTGAATAAGTGATTCTTTTGACGCTATCAGTGAGTGGCGAGTCATAGACCAACGCCACCTGGTCACCGCTCCCGTTGGCTACGTGGCGGTCCACCGCGTTGTAACACACCGACATCTCGCCTCCAACCCACCTAAATTTTCATATTAATCTATTTATCTACAGGAATGGAATGGAAGCGATTTTTTTTACATAATATCATAATTAACTTTATATCAACTGTATGAGATACAAAATAAATAATTCTTGAGAATGCGCGAGGATTCCTCGGATGACACACGAGTCACGACCTATTTGGCTCCAATTTAGGCTCTACGTAAAAGTCGCTGGCAGACAGATATACGGACAAGAAAGTACGCCTATAAGGACACCGTTATTTTCTTATTTAATGTATTATTAGTGTCAATAATAATTATTTATTATAGGTGATACCAAATAATTATTATTCGCTCTGGAATACAGATACCTATATGAAGTAAAAATACTTCGTGCATGTGACTGTATGAGGAATTAGGATTTGCCATCGTAGATTAGGTAATAAAAAACATTTAATTTTTTATATTTGAAAAATGATAATAGCTCGAATTTTATACTTTGTCAGTAACATAGCGTTGGCATGTCACAGACAAAGTAGAACGAGAGAACAGCTCATAAAGACTGCTCTACCGAGATCCGTTATGTTTGAAACAACGAAATTTCTGACTACTATTTACTCACAAAAAACAATTACTAAAGCGTTTAATTTAGATATAGTTTAATTTAGTTTTGAATTTAGATATAGTTTAATTTCATAGCTAGTTTTAATTTTTAATTTAAGCTAATTTTATTAATTACTAAAGCTATTATATATTTTATCTGAAGGTTTTAGTCATTGTCTCAAGCTAAAAGTAAACCACGTTTTAAAGTTTAAAGTATTAGGCTAAGTTCATATGGCCGCGCGGTACCGCGCGGAACTACGAACCGCGCGGCACAAGATCAATATAAACGATAATTATCGTCTACATTACCGCGCGGTACCGCACGCCAACGCGCGGCGCGCTCTGACCCGCGCGCAAGATCTAGAACCGCGCGCTGCCGCGCGGCACAAGTATTTCAAACCTGTATCGACCTGTTCAGTTGATCCGCGCGCCTTGAGACGGAAAGACACATAGATCGATGCAATGAGTACCGAAGATGACATTGTGCCTATCGATTTGCTTATCGACGAAATCGAAAAAAGAGATGCGATTTGGAATCTTAACTCTAAGGATTATTCAAATAAAATATTAAAAAGAAGGTCTTGGGAAGAACTAGTTTTAATTTTTTGCAAAAATGATGATTCCGAAGAAAAAAAGAAAAATTTGGGTAAGTTTTTTTTTAATTAGTTTTATTTATTTAAAATAAGTTTTATAAAATCATAGGTAGGTACCTATTACACCATTTTATCTTGCCAATCTAATTTACCTTCAGTAACAAAATAATTTGTGAATTTAGTTCGAATATTATCTACTTCATGGATTGCTCGTCCACTGTTAGTTGGATTCACATTAGGTAATGGCGCTGGATTGATCATATCGTCCTGATTTATACCATCTCTCATCCTTACCAAGTTATGTAAAACACAAATAGCTTTGACGATATCAACAGCAAAATCTATCTTCACGTCTATTGGCCGGTGTAAGATACGCCACTTGTTACACATTATGCCAAATGTACATTCGACATACCTTCGTGCTAAAGAAAGGCGGTAGTTAAATATTTTTTTTTCTTTTGACAACATTTTACCACCATAGGGTCTCATCAAATTTTTAGTCATAGCGAAAGCCTCGTCAGCTACAATTACGTATGGTAGTTTAAATGCATCGCTCTCATTATTTGTGATAGATCTGGGCTCTGGTAAGTTCAACGAATTTTCTGAGAGTTTTTTGAATAATGACGTTTCCTTGAAAACACCCGAATCACTGTCTTTTCCGTAAGCTCCAACGTCTATCCATATGAAGCAATAGTTAGCATCACATAAAGCCATTAAAACTAATGAGAAAAAGTGTTTGTAATTGTAATACATTGATCCTGATTCTGGTGGCTGTATTAAACGAACGTGTTTGCCGTCCAACGCTCCAACACAATTTGGAAAATATGCTTTATTTTCAAATTGTATAGATATTTGTGTCCAGATTTCTTTTGTTGGTGGACTCATGACCAAAGTTTTTAAATTTCTCCATAAAACTTGGCACACTTGCTTAATTATACCCGATATCGTAGACTTGCCAATTTTATAACCATATTGTAACTCTGCAAATGAAGAACCAGTTGCTAGGTACCTGTAACATAATAGTTATTTAAGATACACGTGCATAAAGTAGATCTTTACCGAATAAGTGCTACAGTGAAAACACAAGCATAGCGAGTGTTTACAGTGTGGCACGCGAGCATAAAGTGCATATGCTCACGTGCCACGATAAATATTCCATTTCTATTCCTACTCCTATTCCTCGTCAAATTCCTATTCCCATACCTATTCCTACCCCTACTTACTCCTATGCCTACTCCTATTCCTATTCCTAATTCTATGTCTATGTCTATTTCTTTTAAGTAAATCTTTACTGAATAAGTGCTACAAAGAAAACACATTCATAGCGAGTGTTTACAGTGTGGCACGTGAGCATAAAGTGCACAAAGTACAATTTGCATAAAGTAGGTCATAAGGACTCTTTATGCACCCGTATCGTACAACATTTTTCAATAGTTTTGCAATGAAAACTAATAATTAATTATTTACTTTCTAGGATCGATTTTGCAAAAAAAATGGAAAAATTTACGAGATGCCTATGTAAAAGAACTTAAGAAAACAAAACATTTGAAGTCCGGTTCCTCAGCATCAACACCATCTTCATTTGCGTATTTCCAAAGATTGTCATTTCTTAAACAAGTTGTCCAGAAACGAAAAACTGACAACAGCCTTGATGTTGCGGAAGTTACAGAGAATCCTGATTTGGATAGTGCAGTTAACAGCAGCGGCGTTCAAGCTTCAACAGAAAATGTGCTCCGGAAAAAATTCAAACTTCACCCTGCCGATGAACATTTTGCAAATCTTTTACAACAAAGCATAAATACTCGAAATAATAATGCAGCAGAAAAGAAAGATGACGATGAAGATAAATTATTTTGTCTTTCATTGGTTAGGGAAATAAAAAAAGTTCCTGAAAACCGGCGTTTAAAACTGAAAATTGAAATTTATAATTTATTAGAACGATACCAAGCTACACGAGCACAGCCACTTGAATTGATTTTAACTACCCGTCTACTTCATATAGCTCACAACGACCACCCAGAAACTATCATGCTTCATTTCAAAGTTCTCAATATAGCAACCCAATGCAGTACTCTGATAGAGAATCAACACAATATGGCTATACAACTAGTTCATACACTTCACCTCCCACAAGTTCATCGCAAGTAACATCACCCCCGGGTGATGTTACTTGTGACCCGTCATACGAAGATTCTCAAGAATTAGATCTGTTCAATTAAACTAAAAGTTAATTTGCCAAGAAGCCTCGCTCATAATTTCTTATTTTTTATAATTTTTACTGTGATTATGATTAATAAACAGTTAACTTACCGCAATGTTACAATGAGTTTTTCTTTTGGTGATATGCAATATCTTACAGCATTTTCACTGGATTTTAAATCATTTTCAATGAAATCGTATAAAAAATCAAAGGTTGCAACTGGCATACGGAAATAATTAAAAAATTTTTCTTCATGTAACCTCAACTCAGGGTATAAGGTGACAAACAGGCTTGAAGAAAGTCTGTCACTTAATATTGGATGCACCCAGTATCGCCTTTGTCGTCTTCTGCGACGTCTCAGTCTTCTATATAAAATCCACAAGCAAATTGCCTCCTCCACGTCCATTGTATATCAATGTTAATGCCAGACTGGCGCTCGTATATACCCTGTCATGTGAACTCTAACATCGCGCGGCGGCGCGCGGTGCCGCGCGGCCATATGAACTTAGCCTTAACCGTTCTTATGGAATGACACCAATGATACAAATGATAACTCACGAGTAACGACTTTAAATAATTGTTCTGTGTTCATAACGTCTGAAATGGCTTTCAAAATTACATCGTATTATACCTACTTACCATTTTATAAAGGGCGGGTTGCTGTCGTCAAGGACGCGGTTCCAGGGTTTTGTCCAATTCAGACATTTGCCAACTTCACCCCAAAAGCCTTCGGGGTCCGCCAGGGAGCATGCGTAGGCCTTTAGATACTCTTCTGTTACCGTGCCGTCGTCTTCAATTTAAATAAAAATAGAGAATTAAAAAGTAGGTTTACGCTCTTCGAAGTAGGTAGTTTTTTCAGTAGCCAGTTTCATTCAAATATGATAATAATGTGAAACTTTCAAGAGTACCTTAGTAGTTAGTTAACTACTGCATAAGTCTTTTCAAAAGAAAATATATTTAAGTAATGAATTCAGTAGGTAGGTAGGCAATAGACACGTCTCTATTGAAAATTTAAAATAAAAACGCACTTATAGTAGGTAAAACCTACTTACTCTGAATTTATCTTACCTTTACATCTTTGTTTAGAAACATCACTACATACACATTACAAACAGACAATAGATATCTATCTACCTAGAATAGCGAAATACGAATACACGTTTTCAGATAAAATCTAGACTTGACATCTATCCGGACTATTAATAAGTAAGATAAAAATAAGTGATAAGTAAGAATGCTCTAGCACGGAACCTGCAAAACCTCACAGAAAAAACTAATCCGGTTTAAGAAATTTATTGTCTCGTAAAAAGTATACAATACTCACTTAAACGAAACTTTTAAGCCTCCCCCACACAGGGGCGTTATTATCGCGCGATAATATCGCAAGCGTTATTGCGATAATTCGTCCCAATACAAAATGTACTGAAAACAGATATCGCAATAACGCTTGCGATATTATCGCGCGATAATAACGCGCCTGTGTGGGGGAGGCTTAAGGCTATAAATAATATACCTAACATTAAAGTGGTAGTCAATAATATAACATTAAAGTAGTCAATATAACATTAAACTAATGAAAAATTCCATCACTATAATTAGGAAGATTTCTACCTCTACCTGTGTTTGAAGGATTTTATCATTCTATCTAGCTGAATCAGCAATGAACGGCTTTTGCCAAAAGTAGGTAACAACGACTGACCATACACACCTAGTGATCACTGAAAATTTCATAACAATCGGCTGAGCTGTTTCAGAGGAGTTTGGTAACAAAGAATGGCGAGAGAATTTTATTTATTAGACTATAGCTGACCCGACAAACGTTGTTTTGCCATTAGGAATATTAAACAACCTGCTCCCAAGCCTGGTAGTCATACACCGAAAATTTGATAACAATCGGTCCAGCCGTTTCGGAGGAGTTTGGTTACAAAGAAAATCGAGAGAAATTTATATATTAGACTAGCTGACTCGTCAAACGTTGTTTTGCCTTTTTTTCTCACTTAGGGACATAAAAAATAGATAACAACCCGCTCCCGGACCCAGAGATCATACCCAGAAAATTTCATAACGATCGGTCCAGCCGTCTCGGAGGAGTTTGGTAACAAAGAATGGCACGCGAATTTTATATTATACATAATTAGACTAGCTGACCCGACAAACGTTGATTTGCCCTTAGGGATATTATATATATATAACAACCTGCTCCCAGACCTAGAGAATATACACTGAAAATTTCATAACAATCGGTCCAGCCGTCTCGGAGGAAAAGCGAGAGAATTTTATACTAGACTAGCTGACCCGGCAAATGTTGTTTTCCCATTAGAGATATAATAGTTATTTGTTATGCAAGGGCGCAAAATGGATTTTTGGGCCGAGTGTCAAATTTGAATGCTGAGCGGCGAAGGATTCTAGGGTTGAACCCTGAGCGCAGCGAGGGGTTCAAAGAATAGAATCCTGAGCATAGCGAGGCATTCAAAGGACACGAGACCCAAAAAAATTTGCGGCCGTACATAACACAAAATTTTTCATCTCACCACAGCGAGGAAAATTACTAGAAGAACACTTGGATCGGCATTGCTAGTATGTAAGATGTTGTCTTGAGTAATACTCTGCAATAACTTCACTCACTTAATTAAATCCACCTTAAATCATCACTCATCTTATTACAAAACAGTAATAAATAAAAACAAAATATTATTATTTATCACGATTAGAAAAAAAATGAGATAAGTACCTACTTTTTTTTCTACTTGTATTTTGGATGCGTTCAGAAATATCAATTTCTAAGAACCAACGATAATAGAAGATAAAAAAAAATAACAATAATTAGATAAACAATAAATAAATACCATGGATTTAATTAGATTTCCTTTATAATTAATAAAAAATAAAAAATAGGAGTTATTATTTTTATTGATATTCTAAGAAAATGTAAAAACAAAAAGTAATGTACACCTATACAAACTCAAAGGTCGAACTTCGTTACTGACCGACTGACATTATTTAAAAAAAAAAGAAGTCTTCAGTTTAATGGTGGCACCACACATGGCTATTTGTATTTGCCTATTTTTTATATTTGTCAAATAACTTCCATGTGTGGAGAGTATATTTGCCAAAATTATTGCCATATTTGCCTGTTTGGCAAATACAGCCAATAACATATTTGGCTCCATGAGGTCGAAAATTTTGGCAAATACGCGATCATCCAATCACAAATACAAATAGCCATGTGTGGTGCCACCATTAGACATTATTATAGACGCAATACGAGATTACGTCATGTTCGAATTTAGAAATGCTTTGCGGCCCTAGGGCGGGAAAGGATTTTCATACTACTTTCTCGCCCTAGGGCGGGAAAGGATTTTCATACTACTTTCTCGCCCTAGGGAATATAATAGCATTTCCCGCCCGCATTTTGGGCATTAAAAATCTCCTTTCCGAGCGGGTGAGACGAAAAAAAAATTAGATAACAACCTGCTCCCAAGCCTATAGTGATCTAAACCGAAAATTTGAACAATCGGTCCAGCCGTTTCGGAGGAGTTTGGTACCAAAGAATGGCACGAGAATTGTATATTGTGACGGTTGGAGGTTTGGAGCTCTGTTATGCTCGGGTTCGATGTCCGGCACAGGCTATTTGGGGATTTAATTATGATAAATAAATGGACGCTTCGGCCGCGGCTGATAACCACCGGCCCGGCGATGGCTTGCCGCCTAGGTAGGAAAGCACTCGCTTGGACAGTCCAATATGCAACAAATAGTTGAAGAGAGAGTGGAAAGTTTTGAAGGGGTGTTTTCTAAAATGTTCGAATTGAAGTATCTATGGACCGCCGATTTCACGGATATCATGTCATCCTGTGCACATTTGCAATCAGCGTTTATTAATCGGTTTGTAACTACGCTAAGTTATTTCTTCTAAACTAAGCAACAGATTTTGATGCGGTTTTCAATATCTTTGTTTGATTTTCTTTATAGAGATACTTAATCATTGAGTAATAGCTTAATATCATGTTTCGGGGATGATTTGCATAAAAATGCGTTAGTTACGTTATACGTAATAATTATGTACCTATACCAAGTTAAGTACTATCATGCATCTTTTTATGTACCCACTTATTAAGTTATTTATCCGACTGACATGTGTAGGTAATCCGATTTGCAAGTAGTAGAGATATGATAATATTGAAATTCTGTTTAAAATAAATGAACTTTTAAAGCAATTTGAATTTCCATTACAATTTGATAGGAACAGTACCTAGTTATCAATACTTGACTTTAATTTGGTTTCGTTTCCTTCATAGCTACACTATTTTTTATTTAGCATTTATTTAATAAGCTTACCTTTGGGCAGACTTTGATTTCCGGATAGGGTAAAGCGTGTTCAATGTGTACACTACATTATTCACCACCATTCTAAATTTAAAATGTAAGTACCAGTCATAATTTAGAAGTATCAAAACTGCTTTCAATATCAACCTTCGAAATTTGGCGGCGTTTTATCACTGTGCCTTTATGAGCAAGTTAAGCCGTCGCAGTTTATCAATAGGCATACATTACAACTTACAGATGAATGATATAGGATTCGACGACCTCGCTGGCGCAGTGGCGTCGCGCTCGGATTCGAGTGGAAAGTCGCGGGTTCGATTCCCGCCACGAGCCACTTTGGAATTTTATAATTTCTAAATTGGCTCAGGTCTGGTCTCGTGGGAGGCTTCGGCCGTGGCTAGTTACCACCCTACCAGCAAAAACGCACCGCCAACCGATGTAGCCTTCCGGTGCGATGCTGTGTAGTAACCGTTGGGGGGTGAGTTTACTTACCCCTTCCAAGTTAGTATGATTACATCTTCGGCTGCATCATCACATAACATCAGGTGACACCGCAGTCAAGTACTAAGTTGTATAGAATAAAGACTTTCAATAACAGCTAGGAAGATTGTATGGGAAAAGTATTATTAGCCTGTTAATAAAGATGATACTGTTTAAACAGATTAAGTCCAGAAAAAGAAGCGAAACCAAGAAAATAATTCTTACCATAGTTCACCATATCCGCAGGACTGACGAAAGTCTTCGTTTTTAGCTCACTTATGGAGGTCTCAAATTTTTTCTTATCCATTTTCGACTTTTCCGACATCTCCGCTTCCATTTTTTGACTCATTTTTATAGGCTTCGAAAAACTGAAAGTTTAATTAAAAGAAACTTTCAATATTCTATGAATGCCCGCTTCACCATTAAATTGACTTGAATAATATGGAATTGCTACTAAATTTATTTTTTGACTATTATATATTTTCTTAAACCCGGAAGTGGCGTTAACAGCTGCAGCACAGTTTTATGCTAATGCAGCTGTTTTTGTTATTTAGTTTTAAGCACTGCATAATTCTATAAATAGATAAATTATTAAAGAAAAATAAATTATTATTAGTGGTACATTTGATTATAGAAGGTAAGTACGTTTGATTATTGGAAAAATACGTCTGATGCTCTTAAAGGGGTTTGGAAATGCCAACGCGAAGCTTTCTTTTCTTTGGGGTTAAGATGACAAGATTTGACCCTGCTCTCCATGTAAGGGAACTCCTTAAATGTTAACACATCACAAAATTTTCCATAAGTATTTGTGCAATAAATATATTTTATAAAGCTTCTTTCAAAAAAGTTTACATGAACGTTACCGAATATTTTAGATATTATTTAAAGCTGTCACCAAATAACTGCTTCCAGTATTCGGGTGTTCAAAGTAGGTACTCACATAAAAATAAGTTAAAAGACGTGTGTCCCGTTTTCTGGTGGTTGAAACATTAACTAAATAGTGCACGGGCGTTATGTATTCAATATTGTTAGTTGTCCCGTGTATTATACATGTGAATGAAGCACCTTCGATCCCTCTGAATAATTTATGAACTGCACACACTGAAAATTTACACTTTTTTTCAACGACTTCCAAGTTAGAGGCACGGGACAAAGAAGGATAGGCATCATTGATAGGTATCTTTTGCTAAGTAGGTATTGTTAGACTAATGGAGATGAAAATACCTACATACATAGTATAGGTACCTAATGACGAAACGCTGAATATATTTACAACTAAGTAGATAGGTAGGTACTAACGTTAAACCAAGACATAATTCATACAGTTAGAGATTTAACTTTTAATAACTACGTCATCATAGAATGAGGTTTTTCCAGATCTTGCGGGATATAATTGCTTTTAGGAGTATGTATGAGACTTAGGCGCAACATTAGTCTTGCATGTCCAAAATTTCAAAAAAATCATTAAGGCATTAAACAGAATAGAATCGGAACTCTTTATCTTAAGAGAGGAATGCCATTTTCATTTTAAGGGTAAGGTTTGATAAGATAAGTAGGTAAGTAGAAAATTTAAACCAAGTCCTTAATTAATGTACAACTGTTTACTTATATAATATATATCTTTCTTAATATTACATAAAGTAGGCATTACTTAGACGCGTATATTGTTAAAATCTTTATGACCCTTTTTCGCGTTTCTTTCATGATATCCATAGATATGTCCTATTGAGTTTTTCTCCATTATTTCTTCTAATAACGGTTTTGCCTGGTCTTGTCTGCCAATCGAAGCGTGAAACGTATCGCGGGTGACTTCAGATACAAGGTTTTCTGGCTCTTGGTTGATTTGGCTGTAGAGTGATTTCAAAATATCGGCGACCTGTTCCCCCATTTCAACTTTTCCTTTTACTTTTATTTTGTACTGATGGGTTATAGCTGGCAACACTGGAAAAGTTGAACAACATTATGATTTCCTTACTCTACCAATAAATTTTCAATTCATTAAAATTGGTTCATGCGTCATTGAGTACCTATAAGTATTCGGTAACAAATATCTACTTTTACCTGTGTGCAATGTCTTTAATGGAGCTTGTACCTACCTAATATTAAGTACCTATTCTGTCAAATAGGCTTGAAAATAATTATTATTTCTTGAATATTAAATTACTGGGTGTGGTTGCCTAAATGAAATAACTACACTGCATATATTGATTAGGTACCTAATCAAGGATAAAATTTATCAAGAAATTTCAATTTTTTTCATTAACTTACACAAAATGAAGAAAAGAAGCATATTGCACAGAAATACTTTCAGGGTAGCGCTGCGTTAAACATAGGAGATTTACGAAAGAATAATCTGGATTATCAATTAAGATTGGTACTTAAAAATAAATAGGTAAGTAACTATTGTCCAAAAAGTAATTATTTTTTATAGCCTAGAGCACATTAAACTAGGATATAAAACGAACCATACTCTACATTAATAATGGTTAAAAAGACTGTATTTAGTTACTGATTATTAAATTTAAAAATATGAAGCTTTATCAAACACCCCTGAAAATTTTCCGTGACTCTTGCACTAAGTTACACCAAAAAAAAATTAGATTTCGATGATAGGTGTCTATGCCATAATTAATTTAGCATATACCTACCTAAACTTTAATTATTGGGAGGTAGGTAGATAAATAACAAAACACACAAAATAATGTTAACATTTTTATTCAATTGGGTAGGTAGGTACTTATTTTTTGTACACGAACGTACATTCAATAACATTAATATATATAAAACCAACGTTCCTGGCTATTAATTAGGTACCGTTATTTTATCGGAAAACACTAATCTATTAAATAATTCAGCAATTAAAACATTTTAGTTTACACGTCTCAACAAAAACACTGCGTAGGTACCTATATACGTAAAGATTGTAATAATTATACCTAATAGAGTAGTAATGGTAGAATTGAAGAAATGGTAGTTTTTTTAATGTTCTTTAGAGTAGAGTTGATAAAAGTTTACAAAAAAAAACCTAAAGCTCTCTTAGTCACTCCCAAAGAAATTAGTGTCTATTAAACCTAACAAATGAATTAACGATTTGCAAGAATTGACTTTAAACTTTTAGTCGTATTGTAGATTCTGAAGCTAATTCATAAAAAATAATAGGGAACATGGCATAAAAGTAAAAACCAAAAAAAATAAACAAAAAATACATTTATTCAATAACGAAACATGTTCATTAAATCATAAAAAAATTAACATACATATTTACAACGTTTCAAATTAATACAATTTTAATCCTATTAGGAAGGGTTACTTATGATTCACAATTTAAAGGTTCAAATAAAATTAAAAACAAAATTACAATGGAATACGTTACTAGATTCAAATTTTAAAAGTCACATTCGGAATTAACGAATAAGATAGTAATTATTTAATATAGGTATCATACAAGTTCAATCTTTATATTTATAAGTTTGCAAAAAAATACCAATTTGTAGCAAAAACCATTTTTTTTAATGTTACTACAGTCAAACCTTCTATTTTAGCAGCACTTTTAGAATGAATTGACACTAACAAAATTACTGAGATACATTTAGTCTATACATTATACAAAAGATCTATTACAACTTAAGTGTATATAAGCGTCTTTTCTGTTCGTATTTTTTTGATTAAAATTAAAATTTGAAATAATAACCAAGATTTCATTTAAAAAATCTTAGTAAGTATAATCCGTAATAGGACCTTGGACATATCGAAAAAGAAATTATTAGCAAAAACATGTATCGGCTTTGTAATCAAACATTTTAATTTAAGCCTACAAAAATGCACAATTATTAAGTGTTGCCATAATATAAGAATTTTCATATTATTTCTAGTGTACTTATACATTTAAATGGAATATTCTTGCAGTGCATCGTTTATAATCATGATCCTTAAAAAAACCTTCGTCTTAACATCTACGCCGTAATTACTAATTCTCAAATACTAAATATTATGTAGATAGTTACACTACCGGCCAAAAAAATGCACAATTACACATGTAAAGGTAAACAACAAAAACGTAAACAAACAATGACATCATATTATGACTGATTTTCCTAAAGTGTAGTCAAGACATACATTAAGTACCTACTAAAAGTGGAAAAGATTATCTTGTACTCATCTGCCAAAAAGATATATGACTGGATGTAATACTAGCCATTAAAAATGTTTGCCAAACGCATTGCATAAAAGACTCTAGACGAAATACGCTACGATGAGGACGGGAAATATGTGACGTATGTTGAAGCCACAAATTTCTCAAATATGGCGTCTTTATCGCCCGCAACATTTCAGTACCGCTGACAGCACATGGTGTTGTCGCTTACATTAGCGCCATTTTACAGTTATGACAAATTAAAAAAGATGCTTCGTCACTAGTGACGTCACTAAGTGCTGATCCTTTATAATGTTTAATCAATAGGTCCACCAAAACGGACATAATGGTGAAATAGATACTTTTTTAATAAAAAGATAAAGTTCAGATGCCAATATGCGTTCGTGATTCATTGTTAAGAGCGTTCATGCGTTGGAATTATGCTTGAGTCAAAATTGTCAATTTACGACGTAACATAAGAGTGTCATGTGTTCAATTATTGATTAGATAATTGCCATCATATTTTTTGGCATTTCATAATCTAGTTTTTGTCTCAAAAATATTTAAAAATATGTGTATAACTTTCTCATTAGAAAGTTTAAGGTGAAGGCTAATTACTTACTTAGCGGTGGAAGCTCTATTTTGATGCAAGATATTTGCCATGTTTCATAACACAAACTTATAACAATGACATATTTAGAAAATTAATAACATTTACTAAAAAGTGTCTAAAAAAAAACGCGATTTTCCTAGATTTTCATTCAAAAACCATAAACCGAAAAGTGTCATTTTTAGCATTTTTCGATAAATTAAACGTATTATTTTAGGATAAAATCCAAGATATTTTGTTATTTCTGAATAATTATAGTAATTTAATTCAAATAATATTCAATATCACTGGTTATTTACTATTTTAATAAGTTGTATATTTATTTTACTATAATTTTTTTTGTAATACCATTATCGACGCAAAATTGCGTCAGCACCAACGAATTCCTTTTTAGTATGGACCGAAACGCGAGGCACGCCGCGCCGCATGAACGCTCTTAACAATCATTATATATTAAAAACCGGTGATGTCATATCAACTCGGGGCACGGAACTTTGAACGTCATAAAATGATGAAACTTTAAGGGCGTATCACAAAGGTCAGCATTTATGCAGATTCAAAAAATTGATTAATGATCTGATTAACTACCTACCTACGAATATGCTTGTTGACAAGCAAAAATGTTAATTTACTAATTTTAATGTGTAGCAGTAAATGTGTAATTCACATGTATTTTTTTTCTATTAGAAGAAAAACGTAAATAAATTTAATGCTAAGAGACCATAATATAGCATTTTCGATATTGCAGACTAGAGCAAAATTATTTTAGGGTTCATCGATTCATACAAGTTTTTTTTACTAGTTGGTCGATATCCCACCATAACTAATTAATTAATTCCAATCTTTCTGCACTCCTTCTCCACATTTACTAAGCCAAATATCACACTCCATTAATCATTATACTTAAAAAGATGTACAAAGTTTCCCCTCTGGGCCTCTAGTATCAATATAATATGTATAGATTCTCAAACCCTAAGCTATGAGCTAAATACTAAGCCACTATTACAATAACCAAACGAAATTATTTTTTGGCCAGTAGTGTAATCTGGCGCCTAACCTATACAATCAAATGTAATAATAGGCAATAAATACATACTACAAGAGTTGAAAAGATAATTATGTAGACCAAGACCGTCTCTGTGAAACTTATAAGCATTTCCCCTTTATTCCCCGCAGTTGAAATCCGTTAAAAAATCAGCAATAATTTTAAGACACTTTACTATGACTGACGTAATGGGACTACCCGCTTAATTATGACTGACGTGACAGGATGTTTGAAGTATTATGTAATATGACGTTACATTTTTTATTGCATATACGGCTTGCGCTAGTTATTCTTGATGAAAAGCAATGAGCTCTAGGATGGAGCGCGCTTGTCTAGAAAATGTATATTCATTCTTCTCTTTAAGACAACCAGATAATAAGTCAGATACCATAGATATGACTGAAGTTAACGCGTCTTTGAAAGCACTATCAAATTTCATACCATTCCATATTTTTTTTTCTAGACATTTGACGTTGACTGACGTGGCGTCACACGTCAAAATTTGTTGATATCACAATTCGGAAAACTGACACTGTTATGACTGACGTGAAACTGTCATGACGTCCGACAATAACGTGCGGGCGATGGGAAGGCGATGCGTTCTGTGCAGGTCAAGGTATTTGCTTCTTGAACCAGCATCGTGGTAAACCACTGGTCGAGGCGCGATATGGTGTTGCACGCCTCAATAATCTAACCTAGCCTATACAATCAAATGTAACGTAACAGCCCATAAATAAACTGCAGGAGTTGAAATCGTTATAATTATATAATAATCCACGCCGTCTCTGTATGACGTCATAATGGACTGGCACTGATTACGACTGACGCTGTCTGTCATGCCACTTAATGATGAATGACGTGACAAGATATCCTAGAATGTTATTGCTTCATAATGGACTGACGCTACGTGTCATTCCACTTAATGATGACTGACGTGGAAAGACGTAATAGTCTTGCGACGTCACAGATTAATAGCTCGATGTCAATGAAATGTCTAGTTCCGACAAGTTAAAGGGCGAAATTACAAACTTTTTAATACATTTGCTCAAAAAGTTGACATGTGTGTTTAGCGCGCGCAAAGTTATTCTTTTCCGCACTAGTGCTTTTGTGTTTTCCTCCTACGCGGCACCGGAGCGGGCGCACCAGGAGCGCATGAACACGAACACGGCATGCAGACACGGAGCAGGCAAACACGTAAAACCAATTTTTTTTTTCGCAAATGTATTAAAAAACGTCGTTGAATGCACGCGCGGAATTGTCATTTTTACTCGTCCCTATGCACTTACATATTATATTGAAATGTACTATTGTATTTGTAGCGAAGCGTGCTTGGGTAGTGTCACAGAGACGGGCGGCGTGGGTCGCGCGGCGCGCTCAGCGCAGGTCGGGGTTGTCGTTGATCTGTTTCTTGATGCGCACCAGCATGGTGGTGTACCACTGGTCGAGGTGAGATATGGTCTTGCACGCCTCAATAATCTAACCCAGCCTATACAATCAAATGTAACGTAACAGCCCATAAATAAACTGCAGGAGTTGAAATCTTAATAATTATATAATAATCCACGCCGTCTCTGTATGATAATTTGATAAGACGTCCTATAATTTTATGACGTCATAATGGACTGGCACTGATTACGACTGACGCTGTCTGTCATGCCACTTAATGATGAATGACGTGACAAGATATCCTAGAATGTTATTGCTTCATAATGGACTGACGCTACGTGTCATTCCACTTAATGATGACTGACGTGACAAGACGTAATAGTCGTGTGACGTCACAGATTAATAGCTCGATGTCAATGAAATGTCTAGTTCCGACAAGTTAAAGGGCGAAATCACAAACTTTTTAATACATTTGCTCAAAAAGTTGACATGTGTGTTTAGCGTGCGCAAAGTTATTCTTTTCCGCACTAGTGCTTTTGTGTTTTCCTCCTACGCGGCACCGGAGCGGGCGCACCAGGAGCGCATGAACACGAACACGGCATGCAAACACGGAGCAGGCAAACACGTAAAACCAATTTTTTTTTCGCAAATGTATTAAAAAACGTCGTTCAATGCACGCGCGGAATTGTCATTTTTACTCGTCCCTATGCACTTACATATATTGAAATGTACTATTGTATTTGTAGCGAAGCGTGCTTGGGTCGTGTCACAGAGACGGGCGGCGTGGGTCGCGAGGCGCTCAGCGCAGGTCGGGGTTGTCGTTGATCTGCTTCTTGATGCGCACCAGCATGGTGGTGTACCACTGGTCGAGGCGCGATATGCTGTCGTACGTCTTCACCGCCTCGGTGTACGCGTCTATGTTCTGGTCCTCGAGGTGCTCGATCAGTTCCTGTCGATGAAACAAATAATAGGGCATGTGTTTGGATGACAGTGCATGCTTCGCTTTGGATGACAGTGCTTGGTTAAGTGACGTCTTAATCCAATATGGCGGAAGACACAAGATGGCGGACTAGTTAATTTTTGTGCACGCCCATGATAAGGGAAGTATAGATTGAAAAGCTTTGAGAAGAATAAGAATGAAAAAATGTGTAGAAAGTTTAGATTTGTTCACTCTCAATCTCTTTAAAAAAATACAGGACATAATTAATTTCTAGTTTTAAGGACAAACAGCAAAAAAAGATCTATAAACTTGTAACATTATTTATTATTTTATTATTATTTATTTATTTTAACACCTTAAATCTATCTGACAGGTTGCCCCAATACAATAGATATAAGTCACATTAAACTCTAATTAGCTTAGCTTACTTATTATTACATAAAAAAGCTGTTGTGGCCACTGTGAACTCGCTCAGCGAGCAACTAAATACGTCAACTCGCTTACTCACGGCGAACATGCGTAACATAATATAAAACAATTCTTAAAATTTTTTTTTAAATCTTTTCTTTAATTCTCTCAAACGTTGACTGACTCCAACGTCACTGTCAAAAACTAATTTTGCAGTCATAGTATATTTGCTAGATTTGCTAATACAATCACGTCACAAGTCAAACAGTCAAACAGCATCGTGTGACACCAAGCGCGTGAATGTGTCTACGCAGAGGTGGCACAGCACCGCGCGGAACATGTAATGTACTCCTTGTGGTCGAGGAGATTGTTGTATAAAGTGAAGTGATCCCTGAAGTGAAGGGCTTACCTTGCGAAGGCGGGGTACAGGCCGCAGTACTTCTTGAGTGCGTGCTGCGCGTTCAGTATGTCCACGCAGAGGTGGCACAGCGCCGCACGGAACATGTACTCCTCGTGGTCGAGGAGAATGTTGTATAAAGTGAAGTGATCCGTGAAGTGAAGGGCTCACCTTGATGAGTTTGCACTCCCTCGTGTCGGCGAAGACGGGGTACAGGCCGCAGTACTTCACGAGCGCGTGCTGCGCGTTCAGTATGTCCACGCAGAGGTGGCACAGCGCCGCGCGGAACATGTACTCCTCGTGGTCGAGGAGAATGTTGTATAAAGTGAAGTGATCCGTGAAGTGAAGGGCTCACCTTGATGAGCTTGCACTCCCTCGTGTCCGCGAAGGCGGGGTACAGGCCGCAGTACTTCTCGAGCGCGTGCTGCGCGTTCAGTATGTCCACGCAGAGGTGGCACAGCGCCGCGCGGAACATGTACTCCTTGTGGTCGATGAGAATGTTGTATAAAGTGAAGTGATCCGTGAAGTGAAGGGCTCACCTTGATGAGTTTGCACTCCCTCGTGTCCGCAAAGGCGGGGTACAGGCCGCAGTACTTCTCGAGCGCGTGCTGCGCGTTCAGTATGTCCACGCAGAGGTGGCACAGCGCCGCGCGGAACATGTACTCCTTGGCGCTGTACTTGAGCAGGCTGTTGTCGAGAGACGACTTCGCGATCTGTTATTAAGAAAACACACGCATTAGTGAAAGTGAAGTGAAAAGCTCGAGGCTCCTAAACAAGTCCAACTATTCACTTACATCATTAGATCCTTACCACCAATGAATTGGTTATCGTTTAATCAAACAACATGAACGCAAACTTGAGGAGTTTACTTCAAGCTATTGAATATTTTTTAAGTGAAGTGAAGTGAGTCGCGCTGACCTGCTCGTAGATCTGTATGGCCTTGTCGTAGTGCTCCAGCTGCGCCGCGTACTGCGCCAACTTCAGCATGCACTTGTTAGCGGCGGAGGTGGACTCCTCGCCTCGGAAGTAGTCGGCCGCTTGTTCGTAGTGCTGCAAGTGAAGTGAAGTGAGTCGCGCTGACCTGCTCGTAGATCTGTATGGCCTTGTCGTAGTGCTCCAGCTGCGCCGCGTACTGCGCCAACTTCAGCATGCACTTGTTAGCGGCGGAGGTGGACTCCTCGCCTCGGAAGTAGTCGGCCGCTTGTTCGTAGTGCTGCAAGTGAAGTGAAGTGAGTCGCGCTGACCTGCTCGTAGATCTGTATGGCCTTGTCGTAGTGCTCCAGCTGCGCCGCGTACTGCGCCAACTTCAGCATGCACTTGTTAGCGGCGGAGGTGGACACCTCGCCTCGGAAGTAGTCGGCCGCTTGTTCGTAGTGCTGCAAGTGAAGTGAAGTGAGTCGCGCTGACCTGCTCGTAGATCTGTATGGCCTTGTCGTAGTGCTCCAGCTGCGCCGCGTACTGCGCCAACTTCAGCATGCACTTGTTAGCGGCGGAGGTGGACTCCTCGCCTCGGAAGTAGTCGGCCGCTTGTTCGTAGTGCTGCAAGTGAAGTGAAGTGAGTCGCGCTGACCTGCTCGTAGATCTGTATGGCCTTGTCGTAGTGCTCCAGCTGCGCCGCGTACTGCGCCAACTTCAGCATGCACTTGTTAGCGGCGGAGGTGGACTCCTCGCCTCGGAAGTAGTCGGCCGCTTGTTCGTAGTGCTGCAAGTGAAGTGAAGTGAGTCGCGCTGACCTGCTCGTAGATCTGTATGGCCTTGTCGTAGTGCTCCAGCTGCGCCGCGTACTGCGCCAACTTCAGCATGCACTTGTTAGCGGCGGAGGTGGACTCCTCGCCTCGGAAGTAGTCGGCCGCTTGTTCGTAGTGCTGCAAGTGAAGTGAAGTGAGTCGCGCTGACCTGCTCGTAGATCTGTATGGCCTTGTCGTAGTGCTCCAGCTGCGCCGCGTACTGCGCCAACTTCAGCATGCACTTGTTAGCGGCGGAGGTGGACTCCTCGCCTCGGAAGTAGTCGGCCGCTTGTTCGTAGTGCTGCAAGTGAAGTGAAGTGAGTCGCGCTGACCTGCTCGTAGATCTGTATGGCCTTGTCGTAGTGCTCCAGCTGCGCCGCGTACTGCGCCAACATCAGCATGCACTTGTTAGCGGCGGAGGTGGACTCCTCGCCTCGGAAGTAGTCGGCCGCTTGTTCGTAGTGCTGCAAGTGAAGTGAAGTGAGTCGCGCTGACCTGCTCGTAGATCTGTATGGCCTTGTCGTAGTGCTCCAGCTGCGCCGCGTACTGCGCCAACTTCAGCATGCACTTGTTAGCGGCGGAGGTGGACTCCTCGCCTCGGAAGTAGTCGGCCGCTTGTTCGTAGTGCTGCAAGTGAAGTGAAGTGAGTCGCGCTGACCTGCTCGTAGATCTGTATGGCCTTGTCGTAGTGCTCCAGCTGCGCCGCGTACTGCGCCAACTTCAGCATGCACTTGTTAGCGGCGGAGGTGGACTCCTCGCCTCGGAAGTAGTCGGCCGCTTGTTCGTAGTGCTGCAAGTGAAGTGAAGTGAGTCGCGCTGACCTGCTCGTAGATCTGTATGGCCTTGTCGTAGTGCTCCAGCTGTGCCGCGTACTGCGCCAACTTCAGCATGCACTTGTTAGCGGCGGAGGTGGACTCCTCGCCTCGGAAGTAGTCGGCCGCTTGTTCGTAGTGCTGCAAGTGAAGTGAAGTGAGTCGCGCTGACCTGCTCGTAGATCTGTATGGCCTTGTCGTAGTGCTCCAGCTGCGCCGCGTACTGCGCCAACTTCAGCATGCACTTGTTAGCGGCGGAGGTGGACTCCTCGCCTCGGAAGTAGTCGGCCGCTTGTTCGTAGTGCTGCAAGTGAAGTGAAGTGAGTCGCGCTGACCTGCTCGTAGATCTGTATGGCCTTGTCGTAGTGCTCCAGCTGCGCCGCGTACTGCGCCAACTTCAGCATGCACTTGTTAGCGGCGGAGGTGGACTCCTCGCCTCGGAAGTAGTCGGCCGCTTGTTCGTAGTGCTGCAAGTGAAGTGAAGTGAGTCGCGCTGACCTGCTCGTAGATCTGTATGGCCTTGTCGTAGTGCTCCAGCTGCGCCGCGTACTGCGCCAACTTCAGCATGCACTTGTTAGCGGCGGAGGTGGACTCCTCGCCTCGGAAGTAGTCGGCCGCTTGTTCGTAGTGCTGCAAGTGAAGTGAAGTGAGTCGCGCTGACCTGCTCGTAGATCTGTATGGCCTTGTCGTAGTGCTCCAGCTGCGCCGCGTACTGCGCCAACATCAGCATGCACTTGTTAGCGGCGGAGGTGGACTCCTCGCCTCGGAAGTATTCGGCCGCTTGTTCGTAGTGCTGCAAGTGAAGTGAAGTGAGTCGCGCTGACCTGCTCGTAGATCTGTATGGCCTTGTCGTAGTGCTCCAGCTGCGCCGCGTACTGCGCCAACTTCAGCATGCACTTGTTAGCGGCGGAGGTGGACTCCTCGCCTCGGAAGTAGTCGGCCGCTTGTTCGTAGTGCTGCAAGTGAAGTGAAGTGAGTCGCGCTGACCTGCTCGTAGATCTGTATGGCCTTGTCGTAGTGCTCCAGCTGCGCCGCGTACTGCGCCAACTTCAGCATGCATTTGTTAGCGGCGGAGGTGGACTCCTCGCCTCGGAAGTAGGCGGCCGCTTGTTCGTAGTGCTGCAAGTGAAGTGAAGTGAGTCGCGCTGACCTGCTCGTAGATCTGTATGGCCTTGTCGTAGTGCTCCAGCTGCGCCGCGTACTGCGCCAACTTCAGCATGCACTTGTTAGCGGCGGAGGTGGACTCCTCGCCTCGGAAGTAGTCGGCCGCTTGTTCGTAGTGCTGCAAGTGAAGTGAAGTGAGTCGCGCTGACCTGCTCGTAGATCTGTATGGCCTTGTCGTAGTGCTCCAGCTGCGCCGCGTACTGCGCCAACTTCAGCATGCACTTGTTAGCGGCGGAGGTGGACTCCTCGCCTCGGAAGTAGTCGGCCGCTTGTTCGTAGTGCTGCAAGTGAAGTGAAGTGAGTCGCGCTGACCTGCTCGTAGATCTGTATGGCCTTGTCGTAGTGCTCCAGCTGCGCCGCGTACTGCGCCAACTTCAGCATGCACTTGTTAGCGGCGGAGGTGGACTCCTCGCCTCGGAAGTAGTCGGCCGCTTGTTCGTAGTGCTGCAAGTGAAGTGAAGTGAGTCGCGCTGACCTGCTCGTAGATCTGTATGGCCTTGTCGTAGTGCTCCAGCTGCGCCGCGTACTGCGCCAACTTCAGCATGCACTTGTTAGCGGCGGAGGTGGACTCCTCGCCTCGGAAGTAGTCGGCCGCTTGTTCGTAGTGCTGCAAGTGAAGTGAAGTGAGTCGCGCTGACCTGCTCGTAGATCTGTATGGCCTTGTCGTAGTGCTCCAGCTGCGCCGCGTACTGCGCCAACTTCAGCATGCACTTGTTAGCGGCGGAGGTGGACTCCTCGCCTCGGAAGTAGTCGGCCGCTTGTTCGTAGTGCTGCAAGTGAAGTGAAGTGAGTCGCGCTGACCTGCTCGTAGATCTGTATGGCCTTGTCGTAGTGCTCCAGCTGCGCCGCGTACTGCGCCAACTTCAGCATGCACTTGTTAGCGGCGGAGGTGGACTCCTCGCCTCGGAAGTAGTCGGCCGCTTGTTCGTAGTGCTGCAAGTGAAGTGAAGTGAGTCGCGCTGACCTGCTCGTAGATCTGTATGGCCTTGTCGTAGTGCTCCAGCTGCGCCGCGTACTGCGCCAACTTCAGCATGCACTTGTTAGCGGCGGAGGTGGACTCCTCGCCTCGGAAGTAGTCGGCCGCTTGTTCGTAGTGCTGCAAGTGAAGTGAAGTGAGTCGCGCTGACCTGCTCGTAGATCTGTATGGCCTTGTCGTAGTGCTCCAGCTGCGCCGCGTACTGCGCCAACTTCAGCATGCACTTGTTAGCGGCGGAGGTGGACTCCTCGCCGCGGAAGTAGTCGGCCGCTTGCTCGTAGTGCTGCATGGCGCGCGCTATGTCTACGCATTCCGTTTCGTACAGTTCTGCTATGTTCTGCAAAATAGTACATATCAATATAAGTGCGGAAAGTTTGTCATTTCTTTACGAGTCCCGGTTTGTTGACCCAAGCCGAAGGCGCGGGTCAACTATAGGGACGAGTAGAAATGACGATTCCGCACGTGCATTGAACGACGTTTTTTAATACATTTGCGAAAACAAAATTGGTTTTACGTGTTTGCCTGCTGCGGGTTTTGGTGCCGACAGCCGTACCCATGTTCGTGCGCGTCCTACTCCTGATGCACCTGCTCCGGTGCCGCGCACGAGGAAAACAAAAAAGCACTAGTGCGGAAAAGAATAACTTTGCGCACGCTAAACACACATGGAAATGTCAACTTTTTGAGCAAATGTATTAAAAATATATATTTTTAAACGCTTCACGAAGTCTTCTTTGATTCCCTCATCTGTTGTTAGGCTGGCTCATTTTTGCTACATCTAACCAGTAAGCAACTAGAATTCGTAACATGATACTGTATGCCAAAAGACAATTATGTTTATCAAAACATAAGCAGCTTATTTCTGTATTTGTACTAATAATTTCTAATATTTTCGTAGATTATTGAAGAAATAAAATGTTGGTCTTTTTCCTCTAATAATGGTAAATAATATCTCCTGTCTAATAAGTTATTAAATAATACCTGGTGCTGTTTGGCAGCTACTGTAAATCTTCCCATATCAGTGTAAATTTCAATCGCTTTCAGGAGACATGACACAGCCTCTGTAAACAAGATAGTAACCAATTTATTTCTCACTCCATTCCTTACAGCAGTAAAGTTACAGTAGTTTACAGTACATAATATGTTTTGTGATTATCAATGATTATCTTTAATCATGATGAATGATGATATAATTTTCCACACCACAACCAGACCCAATTCTTATCAAATAAATATCAAAAATCAAGTTGAATACAATCTATTGATTGTATTCAACTTGAATTTAGGAGTAATGACGAGAAAACATTATTTTGAGCTAGAAGGACCTGACACCTGAGTTCTCTAATTTTTGATGAACTCATTGATATCAGATGTCATATTTGTGTTAGTTATTTTCAGAATCGATTGTAGATGTTCATCAGTTAGCCTGGATAGATTTTGATAGCTCAGGCAGGCCGTATTGAAATGGCCTGGGCCGCAGGCCGTATCTATGACATGCCTGCTCTAAGTAGTATTAGATTTGAGTGCAGTGTGCATTTATCAAATGGGATCTGCAGAGCACCTGCTCTTTTTGTGACCAGGATTATTAGTCCATTGAAAAGTTACATTTGGGGTTGCGTTTTTTAGAGGACGCTATATTATTTTTTTGATGTGTAGGGGGGGTCAGTGTAAAGCTAAAACCAAGTTTGTGCGGTCGCCACTCTTGTTTCACGGCCGCCATCTTGAAAATAGGGGTTAAAATGGTTTTTACAATATATCTCTTAAACTATTTATTTGATAAAATAAATTTGTTAACATTTTTTGTTGCAAACTAAATTCTGTACAACTTTGGTCCAGTAACTTTTTGTTGTAGAACTAAAATGAAAAAGTTTCAATGGACTATATGAGACCTGGACCAGGTGGTGACACACTCACCGTTGGGGTCGCACTTCTTGTAGCAGTTGGAGGCGTCGACGAAGTTGGTGGCGGCGTCATGGCGCACGCCCGCCTTGAGGTGCAGCTGAGCTGCGCTGCAGAACGCCTGCCCCGCCTGCGCCCACTTCTTGGACATCTTGAACAGGTTGGCTGCACGGAGGTAGCAGTCCACTGCCTCTTCCACTTTTGATGATCCACTAGTGGGAGATGAATGAATTACTAAAAACTGCTGGCAAGTGAAGAGTCTTTGCTGGTACTGAGGACAATACTGACACAAACCTGCTTTCCGAACATGGTGGTAGAGTTTTGACTTTTCAAAAGAGCTTGGAAATTAGGAGTATGTGAAAAATAAAGTTTCTCCATTTTATTTACATTTTCAATAAGGGAATTTCTCTCGAGACAGGAGCTTTGCCTAGGGAGCATGCTTATTAAACCAATAATTCGTACCATGAACTTTACAAAAATGGACCTATTTAATTAGACATCAGCAACAGAGAATCTGTATGGTCCAACATACAGTTACAAGCCAAGAGCTGCCCACCCTCCCACTCGAGCACGAAAGCCAGGTTTCCAAGTGAGCAATGCCACCAGCACTTACATGCCAGCACATACATACGTGTTTCCAGCCAAGTACAATCTAGGTGCCTTCAAGAGAAGAGTGAATAGGCACTATCTAGGCAAGCGCGCATCATCCTAGACCTCATCATTGCTTTCCATTAGGCATGATTGTCGTCAAGTGCAAGCCTATCTTCAATAAAAAAAAAAATGCAACATCACACAACTCTCCATCCATGTTTCATCCCAACACTGGACAGATTCTTTTCAGGAAGCATTATGGTTTTCCGCAAAGTAACACTTGCTTCTTTGCAATAAATAATAAACAACAGTTTTACCTAATACTTTATTACAACAATGTTATAAAAGGTTACTGTGACAGTCTGTTGGGAAAGTTATTCTCATGAATGAAGTAATTGTAGTGACGTCCAATAAGTAACTTATTGGACATCACAACAATTACAGACAAACTGAATGGCGTAGTGGTAGCGAACCTGCCGTCTGCGCCGGAGGTTGTGGGTTCGATTCCCACTACTGGTAAATGTTTGTGTGATGAGGATGAATGTTTTCCAGTGTCTGGGTGTTTTTCAATATATTATTTTCATGTATACAGTATATTAGTATGTATATATATTTATCAGTCATCTAGCACCCATAACACAAGCTATCGCTTACTTTGGGGCTAGATTGAGATGTGTAAAAATGTCCCGTAAATATTAGTAGGCTGGGAATTTAACCCCAGACAACAAACATAATCTCTACCGTATTCTGTGCCCAGACTCTGCTATGAGGCCGAAATCATAATAATAGACAACAAATACTTTCCCTTGGTTGAAATGTGGATCAATTCAATAAGTCAATAATTTGTTGCCAATCACATTTTTGATAAATAAGTTTCCTAGCAAGTCAGGGATCCGCTTTACCAGTTTTTTATTAGCAGCAATGCAAATAAGTATTTCTGGTGATTAGAGTGCTACATTCAAACCTGTGTGGGAATACCATGACTCATGATCATGACCTAGGCAGTCAAAATAACGAAACGTTCAATATGAAATTTCCTTTCAATCGTTAATTAGCCTATTTCTCACCTAAACTAGAAAAATAACGGGGGTTTAATACTGCATTAGAATTTTAATAAAACTGTCTTTCTCCGACAAAGAATAGGTTTTAATTTATTCTCCATGTAAAATATTGGTACTTGTATATGATTATGAAGCAACGAACAATAGAAATTAGGGCAATATCAACAAAATAATGAACGAATCATTGTGCTCACCCGAACAGTGACCCAAGGAACGATTTCGAAGTATTTAACTTTTTCTCCGCCTCCGCCATCAACTGCATCGCTTTTTGTTCATTGTCTGCCATCTTCGTGGCCTTTTTAACACTGTTTACTACAAATTATAACGATAATCTTTGAAGAAATTCACAATTTAATGACAAAATGTCGTCACTCGTTGAGTTGAGTGAAAATTCCCGTCGGCCGTCGCCTGTCATCGATTAGTTTCGAGTTGCCATGTGTAAAAATGTATACTACCATATTTTAATTTTTCTACCATTTACAACAATAATATTTTTGGTCGCAAAAATATCTGGAAGGAACTCAATAAAACTGTTGTTTGTATGCACCGGATTGTATTTTAAACTGCCTTCAAAAAAGGAGGAGGTTAACAATTCGTTCGAATCTTTTTTTTACCCTGAATTGCAAACGACTTTGTATAAAATGTCATTTGTTCCTACTCTGTTTTGCCAAACTATCTACAAATTTTTTTAACGTTCAAGCATCGTTCAAGCAAAAAATCCCTTCGAAATATTGAGATGGAAGACCTGTTTCCCGAGACACAGTCTTAACTAGTTCGGGAAACAAGTGTACCTTTTATTATGATTTAACTACTTAATTATATTTTGTTTGTAGTCACTGTTCAATGTACATTAGTGTGAAGTCAAATAAACGTTATAAACGTTATATAAACTTATAAAGCAGCTCATGTACTTACCTGAAAAAGTTTAGAATCTTTGCGGGTTTTTTGGCCTTGTCATATTTGCAATGCTTTGAAAACGTTAATCCCTATAATACTTACCTACTTATCAGAAATATCAGCACTTTACTTTAGAATTTTCTCGAATCCCGTATAAGCCCCTTAATCGCAAGAGTAGAAAATGACAGTCTCGTTGTGGTCCTTCTATTGTCATAGTAGGTACCTACTCGCTATTCTTCATTCAAGTTACCTGAGTTGTTGTTGTTGTTGTTGTTGTTGTACAAGTATAAGTATTTACTAACCTACCTTCTTCATTTTAGATTTTTTAGGTACTAGGTACATGATTAAAAAACACGATGTAACTTTATTTATTTATTGTATTATAGGTACATATTATTCAACGCTGGTATTTGCGATTCAACAACACACGTAGGTACACTTTAAGCGTTTGATGGATTGTTTTCTATATTGAGTGTGAACGTGCAATTACATTTAGAAAACAGTCCATATTTATTAAAAATATAAATTTATCTAACACACTAAAACCTTAGAAATACAAGATTATATATTTCTACCATTAACCTACAGAAATGTTACCAAACATTTTTAGTATTTTCCACCAAAACAAAAAAAAATGCTCAGATGACTTCTCAATAATTATTGTTCGAGTTCCAAGCTAAAAATCCTTTCGATTTCTTTTGTCTCTATAGTTTGCTAAAAAACTTCTTTCACTCTATAATTTATTAAAGCAACGTGTATTAAATAAGTAGGTAATATAATATTATATTGTACTTGAATGTAGCTTAAGATTAGTACAACATAATATTGACCCGTCTTCAGGTTCTAGATTGATCCACACTTATTGAAGATTTTAAAATTAAAGTTAGACAGGCCAAAATTATTTGTTTCGTACTTCCATCTAATTAGTTCTCACAATTTCAGACAGACGAATTTTCCCATTCCTAAGTGAATGAATTCTACACCTAAAGTAACTATGCTTAATGCAAGTTATATTGATCTTGCTTACCTATGTTGAGACTACTTATCACACCATAGTAGTAGGTATTAGAAGTATTGTCATAGGAATAAGAGGTAAATGCTCGCTTCAATTGTAAACAATTACAATTTTGATAACAGTAGGTATCATTTAACATTTGTATTCTGATGATATTTAAAATGCGGATCCTAAGGTTGAAAATAAATAAATAAAAAACATAAATAAGACTTTAATTTTATTTATTTCATAAATAAACTAAATTGGATATCTAAAGGCACGACATCTATCAAATAATAATAGCATGGGATATTTACATAAAGAAATAAAGCCATAATTGTTTAATAAAATGTACAACTTGGCGATTTCCAAATAATATAAAATCGCTCTTAAAATTATACCAAATCATAAAACCGTAAGCCTATTCAGCGAATCCCAATATTTAAACAATATCAGTCAAATCCACTACAAATCACAGTATAAAATTATAAACATATTTTATGGCGAGCGGGGACAATAAACGAGGTGGCAAGTCTCATTGTTTAGGACTTGACTTGAATTAAAAAGAATTGATATACAGTTTAATATTGCACAAAGAATCAAATGATTTTGAACGATTTGCAAATGATATCAAATATCATTAAATTTAAATCTAAACAAAACACTAGAAGTACAATAATTTTATTTAATAAGCTATTTAATACTTTGTTACGTTCATTAGACATAAGGATATACATAGCTGCAAAATACAATTTTATATTTTTTTATGTAATAATGTACATTATAGCGCGATCTATATTATGGCGATGTCTAATTAAAGTAGCAAAATATATTTGGACTTTTAAATATAAAGGTTAAATTTTATTTACACATTTATTGTGTTATATTGAGGAATTTTCAGAACGTTAAAATAATTTATCATCTCCTACGACTAAGATATTTTCAACAAACAGCTACGCATTATACACAATTAGTAAACAGCTCTACTAAACAACAAATCGATTAAGCGCTACGCCATTTTCTACCAAATGATATATTTTGTATACATTATATAATTATACAAGTAAAAGATGCCAATTCATCTGCATCCATTTGTAATTATTGATATTAGTGCAACGTAATACAAATAAATAGTTACCTAATACTTTGAAATTGCAGTCTTAAAAAGAATTATCGTCCGAATTTTTAATCTGTATATATCTCATAATAAATGTGTTATGATAATTATAAAATTTTCCGGCCATTCAAATAAAGAAAATACAATCATATTATAATCAAGTTGGTCATAGAATGAATTGTCATGCAAAACTCTGCTTGCTATATTTTCTAGAAGAGCGTTTTGTTTTTTAAATATAAAACATCATAACTCAAAAGTTATTTTGAGAACGTAACAAAACATCAAAACGTCTTTGATGTTTATTAGCAGAAAATAAAATAACAAGACAATAAGCACCTAATCCACACGCCCCATAGAAGAAACGCAGATCTTCAGTTACTTTTTTTTATAGGGAGACAAAGAAATTATCAACTGGAAGCGGCAACGATCTCACTTTTACTATTTAAAACTATGCAAAAAGCATCCACGTTATGATATAATTATCTGTATTGAAACAGCCACATTGTAAAATGTACACCCGTAATATCTATAACCATAACAATCTAATACAGACTATACATAAGATATACTTTTAAAGGACACCACAGATAAAATATACTTCAACTATTATGCATGAGTATGTTTTCAATGGCTAATTGAATATATTCTACTCTTGATGTGTGGCATCGTTTATTCATCAATATAATGTACAAAGATTACGTGAGAAATAGGGAAACAACATTATTATAATTATTAAATATCCAATAAGTATCGACGTTCATAAGTGTAGTATAGGCTAAATGTCTGTTCTATAATATATTAGTTTATACACATATGACATAATATCGTATAATATTTTAACTCTATAAGATATATGGGTATATAATTTTGCTACAAACAGACTACATATTCCAATAAATTATTATTGAAATGTTCTAATCCAATTCATAAATGCTATGTAAAGTGGTAGGAATGGAAACTAAAACATTTAGACAATTAATATATGGCTAGCATGAATTTTCAACTGAGACTAAAGATAAACCATTTTGTACATAAAAAATGGAATGTGCATTGGGTCGCAAAAGAAATATTTTTTCCAAGCTAGGCACCATTTCCTAAGAAAATATTCAAAAAAATCATTACAAAAAATGAGAAGATTTCACTATTATAATAAAATTTCCTATTAAAATAATTACAAAAGACAAATACAGACTATTACAATGATTATAATTAATTAAAAAAAATCATAAGGAAAAATTATCGTGATATTATAACATTTTTTAATTTAAATTCATTTACTGAAAGAATGAAAATTATCTGTGAAAGTACCTATCTTTATTTCAAAATCTATAATAATATAACATAACATGAGCTAACAAACTATCTGGTTCTCTAATCTCGATAGCTTAGATTGGTTCCTTCCATGCAATTTTAGGCTGTATATACAATGCCAAATTATACCGTCTTAAATTAACAACACGATAATCATACAAAACCTTGACACCACATGAAGAGTTAACAAATTAAAAAAAATATAATTGTAAAGTAAAATACTTAAAAAATAACAATGTTTGGGCCTTATTTTATTAATTAAAAATTCATAACATATTGTTACTTCATATTCAATATTTTTTTATGACTATCGTTTTGTTATTTGTGACAGATCATAATATCTGTGACTATTAAGTAAATAGCAGAAGACGCTAACTGTATGTACTTCATTATTATTAATTAGCGACCGACCGCGCTGGGTCATGTCGACACTGGGTTGACCTTTCTAAGATTGTCAGTTTGGGATACGAACACCATTACATCGTTTTTTCTAATTTAATTAGAGAGAAACTAATTTAAACCATAACAGTTGCGATCAATAAAAACACCCTATTTAGCAAACTAATCAAACTCCTTATTTTATTCTAATAAAATAAACTTTCTATTTCTACCATTACATATTATTTTATCATGTGCTGGCAACATTGAAATTTCGCACTATTTATAAAACATAAGCTGAATTCTTTCTATTTTATTTTACCCGAATTTCCAATTGAAATTGGCTTGCTCTTGATGTGAATGATATGCTAGAATGTTCAAAACCACGCGAAGAAACAGCTTAGCTGAACTGATTAGTGGGCTGCGGGGGAATGGGCGGTCTCATGGGCTGCATCGCGCCCATCGGCATCATGGGCGAAGAGTTCATGCCCATTACCATGGGTGGCTGTTGCTGCAATTGTAAATAAATAAATATAAATATATATCACATTACACACATCGCAATCTAGCCCCAAAGTAAGCGGCAGCTTGTGTTATGGGTACTAGATAACTGATAAATATACTTACATACTAATATATATAAAAATAATATATCGACAAACACCCAGACACTGGAAAACATTCATGCTCATCACACAAACATTTACCAGTAGTGGGAATCGAACCCACGACCTCCGACGCAGACGGCAGGTTCGCTACCGATACGCCATTCGGTCGTGAAAATCGTTAATGAAAATAAAACATTACAAAATTAAAAAAAAACATAGCTATACAGTCCGGAGTCTAAAACTTTTGCAGATTTAAAAAACTAATGCTACCAAGCTAATCTGACACTGTTTTTCCATCAATGCCAGCCATAAATAATTGGCAAAGGCCATAAATGTTAAAATTGTTTAAAGACATAAAGGAAACAGTTATTAACATTTTCGGAAGTCTGCTTGAAAAAAATCCATAGCGCTTACCAATTTGAAACTAAATTATAATAGTCCAAGATCCCAGAGCCACCAGACGTCACGTATTTTCTGACGAACGAAATGTGCACGATTGAGTAGTGTTAGTATGTACTAAGAGCGCATGCCTACCTGCTAGCCTGCTTAGACGGCCAATTTTCAGGTATCAGGTAATCAAGGTACATAAAAACATTACTTACCTCACGTAAATTCTCCAAGCTGATTTTCACGTATATTTTAGGCAATACCCTCAAAAATAAGTCGCCAATACTCCCAGACACTTCCCGTCGGCCGTTTTGCTTTGCAGACGCTTTAAAGCTCACAAAATAATTACTTAACTTCACGTAAATTCTCATGCTCCATTTTTATATATGTCTACCAGACAACTATTTTAAAACCTTTAACAAGAAGACAGACCGATCCAAGGGGCCAATCATCCTCTAAACTCAATTTTAATATCTCTGTGGGTAGGAGCGCGAGGGCATTATCCACGCGCGTGAGACTGAGTGAGATATGTATTAGGATATATTGACATCTCTCTCTTTCTCTCACTCTCTTACAGTTTATTCATCAATTAATTATTAATATTTAAAAAAAAACACCTAAAAATTAAAAAAACAGGTAAATAATTAAAAATTAACGTAAAAAAATCAGCTTGGAGAATTTACGTGAGGTAAGTAATGTTTTTATGTACCTTGATTACCTGATACCTGAAAATTGGCCGTCTAAGCAGGCTAGTAAGTATGCATGCGATCTTAGTACATACTAACACTACTCAATCGTGCACATTTTGTTCGTCAGAAAATACGTGACGTCTGGTGGCCCTGGGATCTTACTCTATAATATTTAGAATTTCTATGTTCTATACAAGATACCTAATGAGTAATTATACTGAAAAATAAATGATTAATCTATATAAACCAGACGTACAATAAAACAATGAAATAAATATAGCTATTACTTATAATAAGTATAAAAAGATAGAAATAATATGTCATTACTTATAATTAATAACATTCTGAAATGGGTATGAGTGCAAACCAAGAATACAGGCATCCTCTTTAAATGATTCTTTCATTCAATGCACTTTTAAATGCAACATTCTAATGGATAATGTAATGTATAATAGGATTATTGGTATGACTTCAAACGGCCTTGAGTGAAAACAGTTAATGAGCAGGCTCACAATTGCGTAAGAGATAAGTATTTATTAGTGTAATATTTGTAAGCCAAAGATTTATGTTGTTTGAGAACGAAGAACCAATAACGAACTGGGGACATGTCCTTTATTCGGTTTTTCGCAGTTTGTATTTATACTAAATACTAATGACAGGTAAGTTGCAGGAATGACAGGCTTATTGTTTTAAATATTGAATGGAAGCAGGCGTTATTTTGCGGAAATCCATAATTAGCAGGACAGATTAATTTGTTTTGCTGTAATCCGCTACTTGGAAAGATTCTGTATGGTACAATATGCAGGAACACTGCCCACATGAAACACCACACACAATTTTCCTTCTTCACTTCACAATGCGAAATCGTAGAGTCTACGATTTCGCATTGTGAAGTCAACATCTCCTGAGGATGTCCCGGTTCGGGACGAAACGTGCGTCGAAGAAAGTGTTGGAAAATTGTGTGTGGTGTTTCACGTGGGCAGTGTTCCTGCATATTGTACCATACAGAATCTTTCCAAGTAGCGGATTACAGCAAAACAAATTAATCTGTCCTGCTAATTATTGTTTTACATTACACACATCGCAATCTAGTCCCAAAGTAAGCGACAGCTTGTGTTATGGGTACTAAATAGCTGATAGATATACATATAATATTTAATGGACATAAATTATTGAAACAACAAGACACTTGAAAACATTCATGCTCATAACACAAATATTTTCCAGTGGTGGAATCGAACCCACAACCTACGCTATTTGATCGTTAATCAACTTTCAAATGTTTATGAACTTTTGGAAGGTGATAAAGTCATTCCCGTAATTATACTGCCACAAGTCTTATTATGCCTCATTGGCTTACAGATTACGATAAACCACATTCGCTTTAATTTTGTAGAAGATACTGTCGCAGAATCTTAAAACAGTTTGGAATCATGTACCAAAGGGTTAATAAAATGTAGTGTAAAGTATATGACACACTGAAAGTCAGCCATGCACGCACACATTTGCAATCAACGCACTCAAACGCACTTTACCTGTTGTGTGGCCTGGTCCTGTTTAGACGGAAGATAGAAATAAATATAGTATATACTATACGATACACATACTTAAAGATAATATATAATGATAAAAAAGCAGTAATTAAATCAAATATTAGATTTGTACGTTAGTAAATCAAGCCCAAAAATTGGTCTTCACAAATTTGGATCATCCAAGAAATTGATAGCAGACATTATTCTTGATTAATAAAAGAACATATGAATTTATTTACAGGTACAAGGAAAACTAAATATACAGGAAAAAACAAAAATTGTTTTTAAAAGCGAGAGAAATAAAGTAAATTAAAACGATGCAAGGGAAACATTTGGGGATGCTCACTAATGACTATTATTTTGGCCGATTTTAACAACCTATCGCCATCGAAATATGAAAGCGTTACAAGCAACCATTTCATACAAATAGACTTCAAAAATGGTAGCCACCATTTCGTACTAATATTCTTCCAAAAATGGTAGCGACTGTTTTGTACAAATAGTCAATCATAATTAAAAAGTATTTACAAGTATGCCACTTATAAATACTTTTTAATTAAATTATTACGCAGTAGAAGAAATACAAGTACTTGAATACTTTAGAATTTCGATGCGAATCGCAAAAGAAAAAAAAGGAAATCATAGCAACTTACCAGAACAAAATGCGGGGGATGGTACGTATGGGGTATCGTATGGGGTAATGTATGGGGCATTGGTGGTAACGTCATGCCGGGGCCCTGAAAAACGCAAAATAAAAGGGTGCTGGCATGCTACGGGGAATGCAAATAAATTGAGTACAAAAAAAGATAAAGGAAATACTTTGAGTTGTAACGAAAACTACGAACAAAATAATCATCACCATCATTAGCTTTATATATTTATAGTCATATGATACAGCTCTACGATTTCTAAAATTGCTTCCGAACCAAATTAAAAAAATATTGACACATGATCTGTTTTGCGATCGGATATGTTATTCCCATAATATTTTTGAATTTCGTCCGAAAGCGTTGCGATATTAGATGTCGAAGAGATGATTAATATGGCTATAGATACTGATGTTGAATCGATAGTATTTGTAAAGTATCACATATTTTTACAAATGCACTTTAACGAGTCAAAATCTCTTGATTTGTTAGTTTTGAAATTGTCATTTGCAAAATATTTATTTCATGTTGACTTATACAAAGTGACACTACTAAAAATCAGATAGAAGGGTAATTTTAATTAAATTAAAATATTCGCTACAACCCGCATAAAAAAGAGAAAGTAACATAACCTTAGCATTAATGCGACAACGAAAGCAAAAAAGGGACAGAAAGTGACGGATGAAAAAGAGCTGTTAAACAAAATGAAAACTATGACGACAATACTTAATTAAGTACTTTTAAAAGGTTTTAGAGACTCTTAAAATTATTTGCTCTATTTTATTTTTCTTGTCAAAACAAATGACATAAATCCAAGAGTGGAAGACTCAACGTCTTTGCATATAAATGTTGAATATTGGTTGAATAGTTAAACTAAATAGTAAATTGACATTTGAAAGGAAGGCAAACTATACTGATATTCGGTGTTTATTAATTGTAAGGGGGTAACTGAATAAAAGTGACCCCTATTGTATATGAAAAAACGGCATCGACAACCAATTCTTGCTCTAATTAGTGACTGCGTTAATTTATGGAAAATTAAAGTATTAAAATCGATACCCAAGGAACTATTTTGTTATTAGCCCCGTAAATTTTATTACCATTATTAATGATAATTTTAAAACTTAAAGCAGTGTTAAGAAAATTAATTTATTGCTCATTTAGCTTTATAAATATTTTCCTTTACAAACCCTTTGATTTATACTCCTTTACAAATATACTAGGTATAAATAATTCATGTTTACGTGATGAGTTTGAAATTCCAAGGAGTTTGCTTTCGGACATTGATGTTTTGAAGCGTCCGCCATTTTGGTGACGTCAGCACCAAAATGCAGCGCATTGGCAATTTGCGGGGCCTATACCACGTCTTAGAGCCCTGTAGTGTTAGTACAGGTTTTTGTACTTACGAGTCAGCTCGCTTCGAATAAACGGATCGGGTTCCTACACACTCGTACATCTACATCCCAAGCGGACTCATCGTGAACTAAGCTTTCGGCGGTTGTCCGCTATAAGCGCTGGCTGTCGATGGAGGAATCCGATCCGTTGATTCGAAGCGAGTCGACACGTTAGTGCAAACACTTGTACTAACCCTACTGAGACGTGGTACGGCCTATTGCCTCCTGCAGTGCTAGCATGGGCAGGGGACTATTGTGTCCCCGGGATAAGGACAAAATTGGACCCCTTTCCACGTTTTTGTTTATCTCCCCTAGCATGGGCACATGGGTGGAGAAAAAACTCCCTTGCTAATAGAATTATAAAAAAAGACGTGTGGCACTCGGAGACTGCCGCGGTAATGCTATTGCATAGCTGTTTTTATCAACTTATATGCAATTCTAATTATACAACCAATGCCACCTAGACACGAGTTGCTGAACTAAAGAGACAAGCGTGATATTTCAAAAAGTCATTAAAAGTTCTGTTATTCATCGACAGATGGCAAAACTAAAAAGTATCACCGCTGTGCCGGTCGGAGTGAAGGTTTTAAGTTATTTTCGTTACGGAATTTCTGGATTCGGTCTCCACGCTCAAGGCCCGCGATAGAAGCTATGCAATAGCTTAATAAAATTGTGGATGAACGGCCGCTTCCTTTCGGTCGGTCGGTCGGTCGGTTGGTCGGTTGGTCGGCCTTCTGACTTTGATTAGTCCCGGCCCCCCGGGGGTTAAATTTCTCCCTTTCCCCTGCGGCCATGCTAAGGAGACTATTTTGTTCCCTTTCACAGAACAATATCGGTGGGGGAATACGATTTTATCCACTGCCCATGCTAGGGGGCTGTGGGTCTTACCATGGGGCGATATCCGGCGCCGGTGGTGGCCTGCATGGGCTGCGGACTCCAGGCCGCGCCAGGCTTGCCCGCGTTCTTGGGCGAGCTCCATTGCATGGGTCTAGCAGCAGACAAGCATGCTCACACGTGCTGTTACGGCTCAATCGGCTTTTAAGTGGCTTAACTTGATTTTAAGGACGAATTTTTACTGCTGGTTAAAGTCTTCCAATTTTTCAGGTTTATAAATGTCGTGGCCAGATACTTAGAATTGATCATTTCAATAAAATGTGTGACCAGACCGGTCTTATTGATTGAGAGATATTTTCCTTATTGGTAAAGTTCTTGATAGGGACCGACCTTATCATGAAATGGTTACTTTTCGTATTTTTGAGAAAAAAAACGGAAGTGATTCCTTAATACAGTCATGGGCATAACTTTAACATGTCGGACCATAACCTAACATAACGTCTAGAATATTTTCGTTTGTTTATTTTTTATTTTATTAACTACTACAGTTAGCCATTTCATGAAGTAGTCAATTCTGAGATTTGGCCACTATGGGGTCAGCAATATTATGAAATGATTAATTTTAAGATCTGGCAACTACATATACATATTAGAAAAGTTAGTAGGTAGAAGACTTGTTGTCCTGCTGGATAGACGACCTGCTGTCCTGCTAGATATTCAGGAAACTATCCCCAAGTAAGTACCCGTTCTCATTGTTCTGAGAAGCTAAGTTAGAGTTCACAGAATCCTAGAGTTTATCTATCTGGTAAAACTGCAAGACTTTTTAACCATTAACGGTATAAAACTCATCGGAGATTAACGTGTTTCATTTTATTTAAAAATCCTATACTTTGTTGATATATCTCTGCCAAGTTGAAACAAAATGGTCCACTTAAAAACATTTGAGCACGCTAATCTAATACACACAAGTGAAAGCATCTAAGTAATACACCTTTCAAAATGGTATTCAACTCTACAATATATTGTACAAGATGCATATATGTATTTTATCAATAAAACCTATTTATCTACTCTTCAATGATCATGACTAAAGTAAATAACAATTCATTACTCAATAAAAAACGTGATTTGATGGTGAAATAGATAATTTACTTATTGGTCACAGCTAATTTCAAAATGACTACCTACTTCAAAAGGAATGATTTTATTGACTCATCTAACGTAAAATTCAGTATTTTTTTAATCAAAATTAACCATGTACCTTTTGTATGTCATGCTTCCACTAATGTGTTATTAGATAAATTACATAAGATGCCTTATGTATATTATAAGTCACCTTAAGTCACTTGATAAAAAAATAATTAAAAATATTCGTCACATAACGATAAAGAAATCGATAGTAAAAAAATCTAGGAGTAGCTATTGAAATTCAAACATAAAACTTTAAACTGTAAAAAACTGAAATTTTATTTTTATCCGAAATTCTCACGTCAAAAAACCTTTCCCAATTCCTTTACTACCTATATTATCTTTTTAAAAACTAAATTATATAGTAGAAGTGCTTGTATCAATTTGTAAGTGAAAAAGCAAAGACAATAAGTTTTTTGTTTTAATGGGACAATTTTAGAAAGGTGTTCTTGACTTGAGAATTTCGGAAAGTCTGTCGTAACTACTGAAACTCGAACTCGAAATAGAAAATTCAAAATGGCGTATTTAAATGGACTCACTTTTGAGCGCTCGCAGTTTTGTTTATGGTGAGATTGTTCGCTAGCTGCGCGAGCGACGAGTCGAGGTCACCGGTGAGAACCTTGCCAGGCTGTTGTTGTTGTGTTTGTTGTCCTGCAACATTGTTGTGAATGTTGTTACGTAATACACCTCAACATAATATAGATATTTCACCACACACGCGCGCCACACTCTGACAAACTCCATAAGTCCACACGAATCGAATGAAACATAAGCGATTTTGACAGAGTGGGGCGCGCCGTCATGGATTGAAATAATTATGCATGATAAGATCTAGTTAAAAAAAATAATGAGTTAATGCACGGTAAATTCAATTTTTAAATGCTTTTTCATAATTTTACACTAAAAGGAAACTAGGCTTATGGAAGTTAAATTGTGGAAATGGCATTATTAGTTTCTTGGATTAATTTCTAAAATCTATACTTTCAAGAAAATTTGATAATGACAATGTCATTCCCGAAAATTTAATGTTTTAAACCTAAAATTAAAAATTACAAAATCTTAAAAATTGCGAAAAACCATATTGAATGCGTACAGCGCGCCTTAGTATTCAAACCTAAAACTACTTAGAAAAAAAATTAACTGTGATGACATTTTTGAAGCTATTTATAAAAGGCAGTTGTCGAATCATCAAAAACAACTTTACAGAATTTCTAGGCAGTTTTGTTTCTAAAAGGGAAGCTTATATTTTCTTATAAAAAAAATATCAACAACAAAATTGGAGATTTAGGAAATGAAAAAAGGCGACAAAATAGCTCATTATATAAGATTATACAAAATCTCTACCTCTGAACTTAAATGTTATGATTTTATTAGTGACGCCCCTAGATTGTGTAAGAAAACGTATTTACCGTTATCGTAATCGTTTACAAATCCTGCCCGCTGATTGGTTATCTGATTTACGTCAGCCAATCAGGGGGCAATTTACTAACGATTACGATAACGACGAATACGTTTTCTTACTCAACCACGGTTTGGCAAAGAATGGAGATGTGTCATAGTTGTCAATTTTGCGTAGAGGTTAGTGATTTTGTTGAACATAAATTGTAGCAATATTTACAACGAAACACAAAACTAACATAAATTGCTTTCTGAAAAAAAAAACACGTAGACAATATTACAAAACCACTACTATATACACAGTCAAATTATTATCTATTTACAATATTATTCATTAATAAAATTGTTAATGCGGTGAAAAAACGCAGTGCTCGACTATAATAATATTCTATTCTAATAAAAACATCGCTAAGCGCGTGCCCTGAAAAGAGTTTTAAGCTTAATGGCCACTTCTCAAGCCACATATAATACCAGTTTCATGTTTAAGGGACTGAACAACTTTATTATTATTTTACAGATACTTTAGCCAAAACAAACTATTTTCCTGTACTCGCAATATCAAATATCTCTAATATGGATGGTCCTTTGTAGCATAAAAATCTTTTAAATATTTATTCTACGCATGTTTCGCTTCAATACCGACCTCTTATTAGAGATCTAACTACGTCTGCTTTCAAACGTCTGACAAACCTTCACCTTTCCACCATAGGACTGCAAGACGCCGAGAGCGGTGGCATCCTTATGTGGTTGACATCCAACAAACTTGCACGAAACGTTTTACTTCCACGTTTCTGATACGAACCGCTAAGGTGTGGAACGCCCGTCTAGCCTCCGTGTTTCTAGCCAAGTAAAATCTGGGTGCCAAGAGAAGAGTGAATAGGCATTCTCTAAGGCTAGCGCGCTCCAATTTACGCTCATTCACACCTCATAGATTTCTATCAGTAATATTTGTCGTCAAGCGCAAGCCTATCCACCATAAAATAAAATGTCTGACAGTTCAAGAGACGACTTTTGAAGGCTAAGCTTAGCACTTTTTAATACCCTTGCATTAATGCACTTCGACGGGTCAATATTGTATATGATAAGTAAAATCAGGTAAGCTGCTATAATAATACCATCATTCACTAGCATAACTACCATTCATAAGTTAAATCCCGAAAAACATAAAACTGGTCGTCAAAAAAAAAAAGAAAACAACCAAAACATTCCGTAACATGTATCGAACCCATGGCAGCCATCGGCATCATCGGTTGCCGCGCCGGCGAGCCGAACATCGACATCGGCTGCGGCTGCGTCATCGGCATGCCCATGACGTCACCGAACGGCATCGGCTGCGGCTGCTGGGTGATCGGCTGGGGCTGTTTGGCCGGTGAGCCGAGGGACATCCGCATCACGTCCTCGAGCTCGTCGAACGCGGACTTGGGCTGGACGTTGGGGGGAGGGGGGCGCGCCGGGGACGCGGTTACAGGTTGGGGCGGGTCACCCATACCCATGAACGGGTTTGCGGCAGCTTGCACAATAATCAACCCGTTAAATACTATAGATACGACTAATAGAATACGACTGCCACTATACAGGGTTATATTAAAAATACCAAATTCCTCTCGGCCTGTATTTGTTTACATTAAAACTAACAACTTTTGTTCTCTTGGTAGAGTAATGTCACTTTACAGAAATAACATTATTTATATGAAATAAACTAATACTGAATGCACTGGAGTGTCGGACCAACGCGAGACCTACTTGGGATCCTCAGCAACACTCCAAGATATCCTGTGCGACCTGGGGGCCTCTTCGGATTCTGGAGCGAGCTCGGCTAGCTGGAGTGATCCGGCGAGGACCCGCATCAAAGACTTCACGCGCAACGGGCGAAATATCGCTTACTCGCGGAAAAGTACCAGGAATAAGAAGAAGAAGCAGAATACTGAATTTGGAAAAGTCGTAGAACAAAAGTTGTTTGTGTTCATGTAAACAACTACAGGCCGAGAACGATTTGGTATTTTTTATATGACCCTGTATGCTTTCTATTCTCTTTATCAAACACTGGTGCTAATTTTACTGTGCAAAATCACAAAACTAAATTTGAGGTGTCTAAAATTAGTGCTATCCTTTTCCACGGGGAGCATTTTGAAAAGGATAGAACTATTCTTAGACGGGTCAAAATTAGTTTAGAGATTTGGCACAACAGAATTGGCACCACTGACAATTTCGTGTACAATGACAGTAGTATTCTATTATAGTAAATATACAAACTTAATGACTATATTTCACAAATGAATAAGTACATAATAAGTATTTGATCCCAACACCATAGAAAAGTATGTGATTATGAATTACATAGGGGTTGCCATGTGCGTTTATTTTGAATAATTTTCAGGCTTGCAAAATTTCTGAAATAAATGAAACTGACAGCTCTTAAAATATTACTATCAAAAATTGAAATCAAAGACAAAATTATTGAATTTTAGCTCCTCATTTATCTGTCAGTTAACCAACTATTAAATGTTAATTGAAATATACCAATTTGAATTTATAAACAATTTGATGAAAATTTAAACGAGGCCATTTTTTTGGGAACAAAACTTTTTCCAAGCACAATTTTCTTTTAAAAAAAGCAATGCAATTCCGGCGACACGCATGGCAACCCCGAAGCGGTGTACAACAGGAAGCGCCTCACCTGCGGTGTCATTGTTACTGAAAACGTTAGTGAAGTTAGCCTCGGACACGAACGTGTTCGCCTGCGGCGCGGCGGGCGCGGCCGGGAACGCGGCAAAGCCGTTGCTCTGCCACGCGGGCGCCGCCGTGGTCGCCGGCGCCGCTAGAAACGTGCGTCGTCAGTAACCGCCGGCACGGAATACATAAAAATACCTAACGGTACAGAAGGTTCACTTCGCAAGATGATTTGAAGAAATAGCGACCCTAGCGCTGACACAATAAAGTGCAATTCAGTTCGCAATAGCGCCTGGCTTTGACTCCGCTATGCACCTAAAGTCGTGCTCATTCTATCGCGTAATTTTATCTCTTACGACGCACTACGGCTGCCTCTTAATCGGGCGCACGCAGCGCATGAAATAGACCATACAAGAACTAACACGTGCAACCTAGCCGGCGCGCGGCAGTCGTCTGAAATCGGTCCGTTGTGACGGCTAGTTGTAGCTTCCTCGATCACGTGATAAGTGTACATGGCCTGCCGCGGGCCCGTGACAGATAAGGTAAGGACGTACTCGGTTCTACGTACGCAATGTATGCGATGCAAAGTAGGAGATCGGTGTAACATGCAACGTAAATTGGCATCAGACCACATACCACAGAAATAGAGACATCAGATGCAGAGTTGTGACAAGCAAGTTTTATTATGCCACAAACTTTTCTGATGCGTGAATTTCTTGTATTGGCCAAAAGTCATATTAAAAGATCTGTCTTATTTACCATACCGGAGGCCGAATTTCCAAGACAGTTTTAGTAGCAAAGTTTTAATGACTTAAATAGTTTTATTTGAAGGTATCAATTATTATTATTTATAACAAAAGCCTCACTAACTATAACGAGTATTTGTTTAGGCACGTTATGTTTCTACTTACTTAGTGTAATAGTGCAATTATAATTCCTTTAATCCCTAAGCAATGCGTGCATTTTTTATACAGTGTCGAAGTGCTTTCTTAGATAAGTTCTGTATGTACATTACAGATATTTTTTTAAGTCAGTTATATAATAGGACCTATGAAGAAACAGGTATCTTATTGTAGGGAGAAAGCATTAATCACATAAACAGGTGGTGGTAAATTCAAATATAATTAAGTTTTTTCCACCCAGCCTGCTGCATGTGATTTTATGCTTTGCATATTCAGAATTTAATTATTCGGAATGGACAACAGTTTGTTTCTACTGAAACAATAGTTACTTTAGTATAATTTAAATGGGCTATGAATGGACTACTTTAAATCCAGTAATGACTTTTACAGATTCTCGAGAAAATAGCTTACAAAAAAAAAATAGCTGAATTAATACAACCGTTGTTGATCCTGAATAAACTTTTACTCCATTACAAATAAACGTGGAATAGAGATATAGTTATACTCTGTTTTGTCTTTTTCCTTCGAATGCCAAATGATTGATGACATAAACGATAAAGCAGAGTATAACTTTTCCACCGATATTTCACGTTTATTTGTTAGGCGGTAAGTTTTTGTGTTTTTCTTGTTAAATAAATGTTGTGTAGGGAACAATTAAATTTATATACAGGAAAACTTACCTCCAAACATATCAGCAAACGGATTTCCCAGCGCCAACAGATCGTCCGACGCTTTGCTCGCGTTGGTGTTGGTCGCATCCGACGGCGTTGGCCCAAACAGGTCTACGATTGATTGGTTTTGGTTCTGAGGTTGGCTTGGTGGTGCCCCGGTTGATAAGAACGGGTTGTTGGCTGCCGAGTTCGTCGGTGATTGCACCTTGTTCTGTATGGCAGAAGGTTCATTTTAACTTGCAGTTTGTATGAGTATGTTGGGGTCAAAACTTGCAACAGACTTTCAGTTATCCTTTTCCGAATTGAGATGAAATGACTGCTTCGTTAGTTAAGTGACGTCATTATAAATCCAATATGGAGGACAGCTGAAAAATTTTTGTGCATTGGGAGTGCACAAAAACTATGGATGTCAAAATAAAAGGGTATGCTGATAAGAATACGAATAAACTGACTAAATTATTTGTGATAATTAATATTATTCCTTGGATTAAAACCAAGGATATAAAATGGAAAACTCTTTCCAAAAAACCAACTTCAAATGCCACTACAAAGAATGAAATAATTTTTAATGTACACCAATTCGAAGTCGGGCAATGTTTTGTTCAATCATTAATAGTCCTTCTTATTATAAAACTTGATGTGCAAAGAAACGACAAAATTATCGACAATACGAAGGACTATTATTGAATGAACGAAACATTGCCCGACTTCGAATTGGTGTACATTAAAAATTATTTCATTCTTTGTAGTGGCATTTGAAGTTGGTTTTTTGGAAAGAGTTTTCCATTTTATTTTATACTTTTTAGTGGAAAACAACTAGTGCGCAAGGCATTGGAAAAATTGCCCACATCGCTTGAAGTATGCTTCTAAAATCTGAAGAGTTCCCTCAATTTCTCCAAGATCCCATCATCAGACTTGATGACCTGACTTGATGAATACAGTCATTACTTGATGACTGCAAGGAAATGCAATAGTAACTATAAAAAATACCTCAATCGCTTCAAGTATACTAGCAAAATTTGAGGAGTTCCCTCGATTTTACCACGATCCAATCATCAGATCGTGACCTAATGACCATAAGACTACCTCGAAAAAATTACTCTTTCAAACATTACCCAAATCATTTCAGGTGTGCTTATAAAATTTGAAGAGTTCCCTCGATTTCTCCAGGATCCCATCATCAGATCCTGACTTGATGAATATGGGACCATCTGTGAACTATACCCTATCAAACAAAAAAAGAATTAAGGAAATTGGTCCACGCATCTTCGAGTAATCGGGGAACATACATAAAAAAAAATAAAAAAAATAAAAAAAAAAAAAGATTCCGACGAATTGAGAACCTCCTCCTTTTTTTTGAAGTCGGTTAAAAATAGGTTACTTTCGAATACAATTATTCCGATTTTATCCCATTTCCATGCTTAATGAAGCTTATTAAATTGATACGTTAGTTTTTCCCCTCAGACAATATTACAACAAAGCAAAATAAATTTCACCAGCATCATTCAATGATGAATAAAAACATGAAAATTTCGCTCCCGATATAAATAATGAATGAAAGCTTTAGTATATCTAAAAAATCGTGGTTAAAATATGTACAAAACAATATATAACCATACAATTCGTAGAACACCAAAATATTTACAAATGAGACAGCGATATATATTTTTTAAAGCTTGACAGAGAGAGACAATACCCACATAAAAAGTATGAACGATTTGGACAACCTTGGCATAATGCAATCACGGTGTATGATTAAACGACTATGATTGCAATGAGCAATCCCCATTCACGATCACAGAAGAAATCACTGAAAAAAGGTCGGGCCTAAAAATAGTACAACTTATCTTTTTCACGGCAAATTTTTTTTAATGGACAGCACTATTTTTACTTTTTTTAACCTAAAAAATACACCATTTACGTAATCGATGAACCACAAACTGGAATAAATGTATGAATCACACAAATCTTCCCAAAAAAAAAATTAAAGACATAAAATCAAATAGTCGGTTACAGTAAAAGTGTGAGGTGTCGGTAACGGTTTTGCGAGTTTCTTACTTTTTTCTTACCCTAAAAAATACCTGACACCGGAGCATCATTGGAAGATGTTGATTTGACATGGTGACTAATTTTGTGGTCCATCGACTACCACGGATTCACGAAGAACACCTGTTTAAATCCAGTACCATAAATTTATGATGACAATTTGTAACCCAACTACATATAACTTAACGTTGAACGCACAGGTTTGCCCCCTGCCTTTGTTTTTTCAGTTTTTCGCAATTTAAAGCGAATTAACTCATTGTTGGCTGAGACAATAAAATCGTACGAAGGGCGATATCGTTTGATATAGACATGACAATATCATACAGCCTTTTCGTAATTTAGACCATAAGCCTAACAAATTGCGAAAAACCTGTCAAGTGCGAGTCGGACTCGCGCACTGAGGGTTCCGTACTACAACCGGAGGAATAAAACCATAAAAACTACTTTTCTTATCGAACCGCAAAACTAACTTTCTTTTTAGAGGTTTTATTGTAAATATCAAAAAAACTACTTATTAGATCTCGTTCAAACCAATTTTCGGTGGAAGTTTGCATGGTAATGTACATCATATTTTTTTTTAGTTTTATTATAGTCTTATTTTAGAAGTTACAGGGGGGGTTACTTTATTTTAGCAAAAAATGATATTAGAAACCTTAGTATCATTTTTGAAGACCTATCCATAGATACCCCACACATATGGGTTTGAAGAAAAAAAATTTTTTGAGTTTCAGTTCTAAGTATGGGGCACCCCCAAAATTTATTACTTTTTTTTAAATTTTGTGTGAAAACCTTAATGCGGTTCACAGAATACATCTACTTACCAAGTTTCAACATTATAGCTCTTATAGTTTCGGAAAAAAATGGCTGTGACATACGGACGGACAGACGGACAGACGGACAGACAGACATGACGAATTTATAAGGGTTCCGTTTTTTGCCATTCGGCTACGGAACCCTAAAAACAAAAAGATATTTGGTCGGTAGACCTGTACAGTTCGCCGAAACACCAAAACCCAAAGCTCAGTTCTGGACAAATGGGACGATTAACAAAGCTTTAAACCCAGTATTTAGTGATGTCTTACAAATTTCTCCGATATGTCTGTGATATCTTCCTCTCCCGTGATAGCGTCACCTTGGAATAATTTCACCTGTGGAAATTTGCGAGCTGTGCTTAGATCCCGAACTACTAGACAAATATACGGAATTTGGGGATCAAGAAATGTATTATTTAGCAGATTATAATAAACTTAGAAATGGAAGAGTGGACTAGAGGAAATAAAGATTAGAGGTAACTGAATTCTTCAGATTTAATGTTACTTTAGGGCTGCTATAACTAAAACCAACATACGATAAACCCCAACGGTCCGTCTTTCGCTCTTCCTTAGAGACATTAGCTACCAGGCGGTTGAGAGCTGGTACCTTGTACTGGTTCATAGCGGCCTCCTCCTCAGCCAGCCCTGCTGTTTGAGCGAGTCGTTGCTGACAGGGCGTCCATCACGCTAGCGACGGTCCTCTGACCTAGAGACGTTTAGCTACCATGCCAAGCGGTTGAGAGCTGGTACCTTGTACTGGTTCATAGCAGCCTCCTCCTCTGCCAGCCCTGCTGTTTGAGCGAGTCGTCGCTGACAGGGCGTCCATCACGCTGACGACGGTCCTCTGACCTAGAGACGTTTAGCTACCATGCCAAGCGGTTGAGAGCTGGTACCTTGTACTGGTTCATAGCGGCCTCCTCCTCTGCCAGCCCTGCTGTTTGAGCGAGTCGTCGCTGACAGGGCGTCCATCACGCTGACGACGGTCCTCTGTCCTAGAGACGTGAGCTACCAGGCGGTTGAGAGCTGGTACCTTGTACTGGTTCATAGCGGCCTCCTCGGCCAGCACCAGCTGTTTGAGCGAGTCGTCGCTGACAGGGCGTCCATCACGCTGACGACGGTCCTCTGTCCTAGAGACATAGCCACCATGCCAAGCGGTTGAGAGCTGGTACCTTGTACTGGTTCATAGCGGCCTCCTCCTCGGCTAGCACCTGCTGTTTGAGCGAGTCGTCGATGAACAGGTTCCCGTTGGTTGTGTCGAGGCGGGACGACGCAGCCGCGTTCCCGAACGACGACGACGTCGATGACAGGGCACCCATCACGCTGGCCACGTTCTTTTGGGCGCTGTAAAAAAAGTTGTAGTGAACTCTCTCATATCACCCTCTTTTATCAATCAATTATTTTGACAACCTCCCTGTCGCAGTTGGCAGCGCGTCCGGATTTGAGTGGTTCTAGGTTAAATTGCCGGCAATTTTGGAATTTTAAAAATTGTTTATAACGCACGAAACCTTTTTTCTTCCGCGTTTCTGATACGAACCGCTAAGGTGTGGCACGCTCTTCCAGCCTCCGTGTTTCCAGCCAAGCACAATCTAGGTGCCTTCAAGAGAAGAGTGAATAGGAATTTTCCAAGAAAGTGCGCTCCAACCTAAACTTCATCATTGCTTTTCATGAGGCATGATTGTCGTCAAGCGCAAGCCTATCTACAAAAAATGGCTATGGTCCTGCAAAGACGCACCTTCGAGCGATTTAGCGTTCCAGTGCGATGCTGTCTAGCGATGCGATAGGAGTATTAGCTTATCCCTTATAAGTTCATACGCTAACATCTCCGGAAACATCGTCACTTAATATCTATTAAGATTGCAGTCAAGTACTAATTTCCAGTATGTAAGTAGTACATTTCAATATAAGTGCGGAAAGTATGTCATTCCTTTACGAGTCTCGGCTTACAACAATAGAGACGAGTGGAAATGACAATTCCGCACGTGCATTGAACGACATTTTTTAACACATTTGCGAAAATACATAAATATGGGGCCAAAAATAAAAATATTATAATAGTAGTTTAAGGTATGTAATTTACCATTACCATTATTTATTTAAAAAAAAAAATAACAATGAAACTTTGTTGAAAAATTATATTTTTAGTTCAGATTTAACAATTTAAAAAGTTAAGTTCTTTAATTCAAGTATTAATAGTGTTTACGCTATAAAATAGTGATTTAATACAAACATTCTGTACTACAACCTTTTTGATTAAAACCTCCATGCAGAAGGAAAACAAAAAGTACTAGTGCGGAAAAGAAGTACTTTGCGCACGCTAAACATACATGGAAAAGTCCACTATTTGAGCAAATGTGTTAAAATAGTACATTACCTAGCTGTCTGTGTAGGAGTGTTGGCAGCGGATCCCTTCTTGCCCTCCAGACAAGCGAGATGGCCTTCAAGTGCATCGAGTAGACTGCTCGGCGCTTTGGTCAGGTCTGGGATGTCGCCTTTGTCTATTCCGACGTTTTCTGCTACCTATAATAAAATAGATATTTAAGCGTTGTACATTAACGGTGTAGAAGCCGTATTTAAGCGATTTTCAATGAAGTTTCATGCAAAAACTATAAAGACAATTACTTTCAAATTTACACGTCATGTATTTTGGGTCTTTAATCTAAAATCGCTAAGAAGCAGAAACACGATTGGATAAAATTTTCTCGATAGGTAGAAATTTCTCCCAAAAGTTGCTCCAAAATCTCAGATTTTCTAGTTTTTATCTGACACTACATTGGATGTAATTGTAATTTTTGTTTTAAAGTGTCGGTAATAATAATATCAAAAAACGCTAAGAAACAGATTTTTGATAACCAGCTTAGTTTTTGAGTAATTAGGTAAAAGGTCGTTTTTCTGTTATATTCTTCCGCGACGCTGCATGTCGCACCTACCAAATCTCCGTGAGAGTGAGAAAGACAAAAATAAATTCAATAAATCCCCTTTAAAAAGACAAATGTTAGTTCACACTCAGCATCGCATTACTGCTTCTCAGGACAATAACTGATACTTAGGTGGTACCCAACCAGACCAACTTTGCAAGAGTCCTTCCACCATATTAATTGTTCTGTGTTATTCATTAAACAAACTTTACTAAAAAGTGATTTTATTACAGTAACTCATTCCTCATGATATCACGCAATGGTCAGGAATACCGTCTGTAGGCTGTGGTATAATTTCCACCAATTGTTAAGCGCTATACATTCAAAAATAAAAAAGATACAAGTACTCTTAGGGGACCTTACTATAAGCGTTAGACAAATACGAGTAATAACCTTAAGGAACTCTCCGACCCTATCCATCCTGATGAGGAACTTCTTATAGAGGTCGAGAGCCTCCCGGCAGTTCTTCTTGTTCATGTCGAAGTACTTCTCCAGCAGGTTGATGATACCGTCGTTGTAGCACGCGAACAATCTGAAGGTCAAAATTTAACTATTGGCAAAATATTCTGTGTATTGGGCACAAGTTTGCTCCGAGTATTGAGCATCCCATTGGTCTGCTCCCATTATTGAGCAAGGGTCTCCTGCGAATGGGTCTCCTCCTACTATTGAACATGGGTCTCCTCTTACTGTTGTACATGGGTCTCCTCGAACTAATAAAGCACGGGTTTCCTACTACTACGAGAAGGATGTGTCCATTGTACCAGGGCACAAAACGCTTAAAATGGACAATAGCGCAGTGACGAGTTTTAAAAACTACACCTGACGAACAACTTTATCTTCTCCGCGTTCATCATGCGGAGGGATGTGCTCGTGTGGCTCGTACCTGATGAGATCTCGGAACAGCAGCATGAAGCACATGTTGATGACTCCGTTGGTGAGGTCGTTGGCGGTGCAGTCGAACTCCAGCAGCGCGTCCAGCTGAGCCTGCAGCACTGGCAGTGTCTTGAGCAGTTTCTCCGCGTTCATCATGCGGAGGGATGTGCTCGTGTGGCTCGTACCTGATGAGATCTCGGAACAGCAGCATGAAGCACATGTTGATGACTCCGTTGGTGAGGTCGTTGGCGGTGCAGTCGAACTCCAGCAGCGCGTCCAGCTGAGCCTGCAGCACTGGCAGTGTCTTGAGCAGTTTCTCCGCGTTCATCATGCGGAGGGATGTGCTCGTGTGGCTCGTACCTGATGAGATCTCGGAACAGCAGCATGAAGCACATGTTGATGACTCCGTTGGTGAGGTCGTTGGCGGTGCAGTCGAACTCCAGCAGCGCGTCCAGCTGAGCCTGCAGCACTGGCAGTGTCTTGAGCAGTTTCTCCGCGTTCATCATGCGGAGGGATGTGCTCGTGTGGCTCGTACCTGATGAGATCTCGGAACAGCAGCATGAAGCACATGTTGATGACTCCGTTGGTGAGGTCGTTGGCGGTGCAGTCGAACTCCAGCAGCGCGTCCAGCTGAGCCTGCAGCACTGGCAGTGTCTTGAGCAGTTTCTCCGCGTTCATCATGCGGAGGGATGTGCTCGTGTGGCTCGTACCTGATGAGATCTCGGAACAGCAGCATGAAGCACATGTTGATGACTCCGTTGGTGAGGTCGTTGGCGGTGCAGTCGAACTCCAGCAGCGCGTCCAGCTGAGCCTGCAGCACTGGCAGTGTCTTGAGCAGTTTCTCCGCGTTCATCATGCGGAGGGATGTGCTCGTGTGGCTCGTACCTGATGAGATCTCGGAACAGCAGCATGAAGCACATGTTGATGACTCCGTTGGTGAGGTCGTTGGCGGTGCAGTCGAACTTCAGCAGCGCGTCCAGCTGAGCCTGCAGCACTGGCAGTGTCTTGAGCAGTTTCTCCGCGTTCATCATGCGGAGGGATGTGCTCGTGTGGCTCGTACCTGATGAGATCTCGGAACAGCAGCATGAAGCACATGTTGATGACTCCGTTGGTGAGGTCGTTGGCGGTGCAGTCGAACTCCAGCAGCGCGTCCAGCTGAGCCTGCAGCACTGGCAGTGTCTTGAGCAGTTTCTCCGCGTTCATCATGCGGAGGGATGTGCTCGTGTGGCTCGTACCTGATGAGATCTCGGAACAGCAGCATGAAGCACATGTTGATGACTCCGTTGGTGAGGTCGTTGGCGGTGCAGTCGAACTCCAGCAGCGCGTCCAGCTGAGCCTGCAGCACTGGCAGTGTCTTGAGCAGTTTCTCCGCGTTCATCATGCGGAGGGATGTGCTCGTGTGGCTCGTACCTGATGAGATCTCGGAACAGCAGCATGAAGCACATGTTGATGACTCCGTTGGTGAGGTCGTTGGCGGTGCAGTCGAACTCCAGCAGCGCGTCCAGCTGAGCCTGCAGCACTGGCAGTGTCTTGAGCAGTTTCTCCGCGTTCATCATGCGGAGGGATGTGCTCGTGTGGCTCGTACCTGATGAGATCTCGGAACAGCAGCATGAAGCACATGTTGATGACTCCGTTGGTGAGGTCGTTGGCGGTGCAGTCGAACTCCAGCAGCGCGTCCAGCTGAGCCTGCAGCACTGGCAGTGTCTTGAGCAGTTTCTCCGCGTTCATCATGCGGAGGGATGTGCTCGTGTGGCTCGTACCTGATGAGATCTCGGAACAGCAGCATGAAGCACATGTTGATGACTCCGTTGGTGAGGTCGTTGGCGGTGCAGTCGAACTCCAGCAGCGCGTCCAGCTGAGCCTGCAGCACTGGCAGTGTCTTGAGCAGTTTCTCCGCGTTCATCATGCGGAGGGAGCCTTCTTCTTTGCTGTAAAAGAATACCATTCGTGTGTTAAGGACATGTAAGCCAATGGATTGTCTATGGATACTTTTACAGCCACTTAAGCAATACTGATGGGAACAACTTGTATCACCATTACCTCAACTTTACACGACTTGTCGCAAATATTCATTTCTTTATTTTTTTGCTTAAATTAGCTATTGTCTGTCATTCAAGTGGCCAAGTTGACAATTCTTCTGCACGATTCGTGGGACATATTATGCACCAGGGCCCTATTCATCAAACATTACAAGCCTTGTATTACAAGCGATTCGCTTGTAAATTTCTGCATTTTTACAAACGTGCGTTCATCAAAACTACATGTGTAAATTACAAGCTACAAGTTATCTCACTTGTAATACAGTTTTGTTCATCAAAAATGCCACCGTTGCTTGTAGCTTGTAACTTGTGACAAAAAAGTTGGAGAGTCGTAGGGAAATAACGAATCCATAAGGGAATAAAACGCAATCCATAAGGGAATGGCGCAATGGCGCCGTTTTATATATTGTTAAACATTTTGGCAATCTGCCTGAATATTATTATTATTATATTTAATTTAACTCTCACACCCGGCACATGATAAATATATATAAAAACCAAAGACATATAATAAACTTACTTAAATACGCAAAAAACTTTATAAACTTACATAAACGTTACACACATACATATATGTACCGGGCGGAGGACTACACCCCGGCAGGGGAGACCAAACGGCCGGGGGTCAGGGCGACAGGCTAAGAAACCGACGGACTATCCTAGCCGAGTCGAGCACCACCGCCTTCTGCATTTTGGCCGCAAGTGAACTGCCACGGAAACCCAGTCGCCGCAGATGGTGAGCAAGGCTGACTGGGATTAAACCGTTGGCAGAAATCACGATAGGGATGGTTTCAGTGGATTCCACGTGCCACATGGCGGAAACCTCGTGAGACAGATCCAGATACTTTCGTTTTTTCTCCGTCTCAGCTCTCACGAGGTTCTCGTCATACGGGATTGTGATGTCCACTAAAAACACCCGCGACTGTGCCCGATCCATCACCACGATATCAGGCTTGTTAGCCAAGATGGTCCTGTCCGTGATGATTGACCGGTCCCAATAGAGCCGAACGCCGCCGCGCTCGAGGACAGGAACCGGCGTGTACCTATAATAGGGTACCCTCTCATCCAGGAGCCCGTACTTGAGAGCAAGCTCTTGATGGAGGATTTTGGCTGCTTGGTTGTGCCTGTGCAGATACTCAGTATTGGCAAGCGCCGAACACCCCGAAAGCACATGTCTGAGTGACTCACCGGGATGGCGACAAGCTCGACAAATGTCCTGTGTGCCATCCTTCAGAATGTACTTTCGGTAGTTCCGCGTCTTAACCACCTGATCCTGTATTGCACAGACAAAACCCTCGGTTTCCCCAAAGAGGTCACCGAAACGCAGCCACTGCACGGACGCTTTTCTATCCACGTGGGGCTCATGAAGAGCCTTAAAAAAGCGCCCGTGCAGCTCCTTCTCCCTCCATACGGACTCCCGGTCAGAGGTGCTAAGCACAACCGGTCCCTGCCACTCGGCGTTGGCCAAAGATAGGGGGGTCAGTCCTTTATCACATTCTATGACTTCCCTATGCATCAGAGACTCCCTTTTTGCCCCGAAGTAAGTTCTGAGGCTGGATATCTCCCGGTTGTGCATGGTCTTGACGTTGAGTATGCCTCGACCACCACACTTCCGGGGGATATACAGCCTCATGACAGACGACTTCGGGTGGTGCATGCGATGGGCGGTCATAGTTGTGCGGACCTTTCTATCCAGGGCGTCAAGTTCGGCTTGAGTCCATCTGAGCACGCCAAAGGTGTACATGAGGACGGGCATGACCCAGCCGTTGTAAGCTCGGACCTTATTGGCACCTGACAAATAACTTTTACAGATCTTTGCCAGGCGCCGAAAAAAGACCTCGCAAACTGACTGTTTCACGTCCGCCTCTTGAACCCCTATAGACTGTGACATGCCCAGATACCGGTATGACTCAGCCCCGGAGAGGGTCTTGATGCTCGACGGCTCGAGATTAATCTCGGCCGAGCGAGCGACCTGTCCCCGCTCCACATGCATGACCGCACACTTGTCCACCCCGAGTTCCATTCTGATGGAATTGCTGAACTCAGTGGTGATGTTCAACAATTCCTGCAGACGGGAAACACTGGGTGCCATCAGTTTGAGGTCATCCATGTAGAGAAGGTGAGGCACCTTCGGCCCCCCTCTCCGAAACTGAAAGCCTGTCCCAGAACCCTCCAGCAAAGTGCTAAGAGGGTTCAGAGCCAGGCAAAACCAAAGTGGACTCAAGCAATCGCCCTGAAAGATACCCCGCCGTATCCTAATTCGGTCATCCGCAGCCGCTAGCCGCTCGCCATGGAGACAAAGGATCGTGCTCCATTGCCCCATACATTCTCCGAGGAAGTCTCGAACTGCACGATCAACTTTATACAGCTCGAGGACCCTCAGGAGCCATGAATGAGGCACCGATATTATTATATTATTATTTGCGCCATAATATCGCTTAAAATAAAAAATTCTCAAGACGGCATTCTCACGCGTCCAAGGTCGGTAAAAAAGTGAAATGTCAAACCGGATCACAGACTACGTAAAACTTCCCGAAATTCCGCGACCACAGCATGGCAGTACACTCTACCAAAGATTCAATAACTCGAAAGTCGAAAATATTGTTAGTAGAAAGAGAAAAAAAAATATATCTTGTTCGCATGTGACGTGAGATAAAAAAAAACACGTTACAAAGTGGAAATCAAAATAAAATAAAAACATTTTAATTAAATAATCAAAATTATATCTTTGAAATATTCTGGGGAAAAATTACTACGTCCGAGAATTAATTTCAAGACTTTTTTGACGGACTATACGTCTCATTATTAGGTACACACTTGTAAATAAAAAATACAAGTTTCTAAAATCTACAAGTTACGTAAAATTATTTGATAAACGTAATTTACAAGAACTTGTGAATTTTTTGTTTAACTTGTAGCTTGTGAGCTTGTAAACTTGTAATGTTTGATGAACAGGGCCCAGGTCTCATTATTAGGTACGCACTTGTAAATAAAAAATACAAGTGTCTAAAATCTACAAGTTACGTGAAAATATTTGATGAACGTAATTTACAAGAACTTGTGAATTTTTTGTTTAACTTGTACCTTGTGAGCTTGTAAACTTGTAATGTTTGATGAATAGGGCCCAGCTCTATTAAACAAATATATTGATGGAAAATTAACTGTTAAAAGTACTTTGCAAGGCTGGTTGAAGGATATTTTTGGGAGGGCACAAGGGATAAATGTGTAATGGTAAATGTGACTGATTTTAACACAGATCGAATATATTTTTGAGATCGTCTGGAGGAGATACGAGTCCCATGTACATGGGGGCTTTGTAATGGTTGTTTTTGGGGCAGTACGAGGTCGATATTTTTATTACTCACCCCCTCTTAACCTTGCAGAAGTCGAAGGCGACCGTCCTGTAGGAGAGCGCCTTCTCATTGAGGTATTTGGCGTATCGCCGGATGAACGGCGACATATCATAGCCTAGATAGAGACCAAACAAAATTAGTTCAGATCATACGTATGCATTTTGCGTATACATCTGCGAAATTTTGACCAGAATATAAAATAAAGATTTTAAGTCAAAAAAATGCATTTATAGTCCTTGCAGACATTCATAACCAGATTAAAGATAAAAAGGAAAAACTCGACTATTCAGTCATTTTTTTCTCGATATACATGTAGTTCTGAATGTTTATTTAAACTCTATTATTATATTGTGGTCAAAACTGTGCATCGGTATTTCACACGTAACCAAGAAACATATCACAGTTCTATATGAATTCAGCGTTTACATTTATTTGATCTGATGATATGTAAAGCGATTGTACTGCGTTCTAAATAAGATGTCTCTTTTGACAGATGGTATTTGTGTAGTACTGCTTCAGTCTTTCTCACTCTTTACTATTCAGGTATGTCTTTTATACAAGGTGAAAGTTAATTCGTATAGTGTGCTCGCAGCTAACCATTTTACTTGATCGTAGAAACACATTAATGGAGTTAAGAGGAGATTTTTTCAATACAAAACCTACTATTTAATTTAGAAAAATAATTTTTAGCAACCCTAACTGTGGTGTCAACAAAGCGTAATACACTTTTCATTATTCCCAGTTCATTCATATTGAATGAGCTGTTTTTAGGGATGTCACTTAAAATTTATGTTATATTTTTGAACTCCCTATAGTTCCATTAAGATATGAGCTAGACTTTTTGTGATATTTTTTCATGCATGTATACATCGTCCCCTACTGAAGGCTTTCGGCTAATTATGGCAATTAACCAACACGTTGTATACATATATCATCTGCCAAAAGAGACATCTTATGACTAGCGCAATCAAAATTACATCTACATGCTTTTCAGAATGAAAAAAAAAAAAAAGCATCTCAAAAACGCTACAAACCGGTGAAAAACAAAACATTTCCAGCAAAATTCGTGCAATGAGACACTACAATAAGTACGTACAACAATGTACATACAGTGCGTGCATTTTTATCACTACAAGTGCATTGGTGCTCCTAACGACCTATATAAAGTCATACAAGGTTGCTCGGTTGTTCCAACTAGACCGATACAATGAGTCAACGGACAATTATCTGGTTCTAAGTGGTATGCAGATATAATTCTATACCTTTTATATCTCTGCTTTGATTAATGACAATTATTTCAAAACGAAACCGATAAGTACACTTGACTTTTAATTGTGAGTAAATTATACTACTGTCACACCGGTCCAACAAATGACTTGTTGAATCTTGGTTGCTTTCCAACACTTATTTTTTTTTGCTAAGGGGCCAAGGCAAAGGTATTGCCTGTTTTTCTTCATTAAGAGTGTTTGTCCACCAGAGATGTGCTCTACGTTTCGTATCAAACGCACCAATAGAATCACTTTATTTTTCATAAGCTATGAATTCAAATGAAAATCAAGCAATTTCTATTGGTGCTGTTTGACATAAAACATACAATGTTACACATCTTTGGTGAACAAACACCCTAAGGCTATAGATCTATCAGGTGAGGCTGTCTTACAATACATTCACAATACTTTTATTTAACAAACATATAATATTAAATACATATGACAATATGGTGGACAAAATCTCTTTGTTGGACCAGAGTTATCCATCAACTATTTTATTTTTTTACATATCGATAACAAAAATATCTCTAACCCCATTCTTCACAATATGTTTTCCTTGGGATTGAATAACCGAGAAGTAAAATGACAAGCACATAAATGCCTACAAACAAAACAAACATAAACCTTTTAATATGGTATGAAATGATAATAACAAATTATGTATTACAAGCACTGAGGTAGTTTGTTCTTAATAATACCATAATTTTCAAATCGCAAAATGATAGGCCCATTGCTGATAAAAGTTACAGACTTCTTATTATATGACGTGTCAAATGTTTAACAGAAATTCAAATAAGCAGGACGTTATTTTTTTTGTATTGTGTTTTGGTAGATTTTAGCTATGTTTTTTCAACTCCTTTAACGTCATCCTATCTGCCATATGACCAAGTGTTAATAGATTTGCAACAAGGATTGAGATTAAACGATAAGACAGCGTAGAAATTGAAAAAAAAGCCCAACTCTATCAAGATTTAAGAAAAAAAAAACCAGAAAAGACAGTCAGGTGATATTTAAGTGCAAAACTAAACACATTTTGCATATTTTGCAACCACATCCAAAAGCGTGATCTGCGACATACGTAATCAGTACCATTAGAGATTTCTTTTTAATCATTGTGACTTAGCACGAAATCGTATCTACCACTTATAGATATTTCAATCCACGATGACGCGCCCCACTCTGTCAAACTCCATACGAATCGAATGAATCATAAGCGATTTGGACAGACTGGGGCGCGTCTTCGTGGATTGAAATATAGTTATAACACAGTGATAGGGTTGATGATAATGTCAACTACGTCAACTACAGTAACACATAATCAAGTGTGGACTTGATGAGTTAATCAACACTTAATTAGTGATACTTAATCAAGTGTAAGAGAGAGATCTGCAAAGTGTAATCAGTATTTACGATTTCCACAATCCCATATTAACCAAATCTATTAAAAAAAACTATACTAATGATTGTTACGATAAAAGTTTCGAAAATTATAAATCAGGGTAAATAAACTATTTTTTAAATATTTGGCTACCCAGAAAATAACACTTAAATATTAAGAGCGCCACAAACTTTTCTTGTTCGGTGGCTGAAACTGGAACTAACGTCGCGATTTTGATTTCCTCAGTTTTGCTTTCTACTCTGTTGTTATTTACAGGGAGTTATGAATATTTTCGTTTTGTTGTTTTATCAGCATAAATAATGCCTAAACTAATAAATAGTGATGTGCGAAACATCACCACTGCACTCGACAACAGCGACACCCTCACCGTAACAGAAAAATAAACTACAAGCCACAAATTTGTGGCACTATATTATAAATAGACCCTTTGGTGTAGAATGATGCTCTCTAATTAGGGCATGCACCCGGAATTTCCCGGTTCTTAAAATCCCGGGAAATCCCGGGGTTTTTAAGGTGTTACCGGTTCTGAATATGACTTCCCGGTTCTCCCGGTTCTTTAAAAAAATCCAATTATTATTAGTATTTTATCGAAATTTTTTTTGTTTAAAAGAGTATACTTTCCAGATCATTTCATAGTCATCAAGTCAGAATCTGATGTTGGGATCCTGGAGAAATCGAGGGAAAATCAAATCATAAAAAATCGCCTGACGTCAAATTGGTATAGGTACATTAAAAATTATTTCACTCTTTTTAGTGGCATTTGAAGTCGGTTTTTTGGAAATAATTTTCTATTTCATGTTTACTACAAATCGTAATAGCCCCTTTTGTAGGAATATTAAAAATAATGCTTTTAATTAAAATTTTAAAACTTTTTTACCAAGAACCGGGTAATCTCGGGTACCCGGTTCTGAGCTCGGTACAGAACCGGGAATTCAAAATTAAGAACCGGAACCGGTTCTGCATGCCCTATCTCTAATGGCACAGACTATAAAACATAACACATAACACGTCACAAAAGCCGGCCATAATCACGTCATAGTTTCTCTATACACTCACCAATCCGTGCCCCTGCCGCGCCTTCCGTTTGGTATAAGAAAATAATATCGGTTAGAAAATATTTTACAATAGGGAAAATATGTATAAGGTAGATACATCGAAATACTAAAACATGGAAGCCGCCGTCTCGTACAAATTGCCTTTCGAAAATGGCACCAACATCAGACGTAACTGAGGTCAAAGTTTCACGATTAGCTGTTCGCACTGTGTGTCATGTCATGCCAGACGTGATTGGTCGAATCACCCAGTATCCAACAGCGAAGATCAAAAAAATAAGCCGACGAAGCAAAAGTATACCAATTGGCCTTTTATGGGGTTATATTTGAGAGTAAGATATAATATAATAATAAGATTTTTATTGAAGGCAATAAACCCAATCACAAAAATATACTTCCATGGTTTAGTATTTAGATGGGTAGAGCACAGATGTAATACAAAGATCACTAAGGTTTGGACATTTGACTGTGACAAGTATTGTTTTTCGTGAATTGTATCAAAATCAGTAATAACATACAGTAAAGTTAATAATCTCACGCTGGATTAGTAGTTTAGTACGCACTGTGTGCCCAAAACCAATGGGTACAGTTTTTGTGGCGCGACAGTTGAACGAAAAAATGCTTCTATGATTTTTACGTTCACTGATCCTAAACAGTGCAGGGACGGGCTTTAAAATTTTAAAGCCCGTTATTATTATTATTAACTTAAATATAATTATACAATCAAATGGTCAAATAAAATAATAATTTTGGTGTAAGTACGTTGAACGACTATTCTTGCAGGACGTTCCTGTAACTAGATAGGAAGAGTCAGAACTAGAGTGTAGAATTATAAATAAAAAGTCCTTACAGATACCTAAAGCCATCTGAGACTTTGAGAGGGTGTACGTACGGAAATCAGTGGATACTGTGTCATGCAATTTTGATACTTATTTACTTTGTTTTAGCACTGTGCGTTCAAGACACTGACATCTCATTTACAAGCAGGGCGATTGCGTAAAAATGCATCAATCATTAAAGAACTGCATCAATGTCAAAATGCGATTTTTCAAGTGTTGTGATTGGTCATAAGAACCCAAGTTTTAGCATTGATACAGTTCTTTAATGAATGATACATTTTTAGCCGATCGCCCTGGTATACCTGCACGCGTGACGCTATGTTTGCATACTAACGCACACAACTATAGTAATGTTATTATCTCGCTGCAGACTCGGTCATAAATCATTCGAGTGTTTCGCTTGTTGTTCTGCAGTAATGCACAACTCAACAAAGAACAACAAAAGCGAAACACTCGAATGATTTATGACCAAGTCTGCAGCGAGATAATAACACTACTTTAATACATATTATTTAGTTCGGCGCCGACTGTCGCGCCACTAATCAAAAGCTGTGTAAGCGTGTGTGTGTACACGCATACATTAGCGCGCCGCGTACAAACTACACAATATTTAGCTATCAATTTACAGTCTACAGCCTATCCTTCATACAATATTATAGATCACTAGGCCGTATGTACTGTAATTGCTATAAAGTTCCAAGAATATCACCCAAAAAAAAAATAGCTGGAGTCACCTACCCTCAATTTAAAGTTTTAACGAAATTAATATCATGTTTTATTCATAACAATAACAAAGAAATATTTTTTTCCCGATAACCTTAAACGATACTAAAAAAATCAAACAAATTTTCCAGACATAAAAGCTGTAATCGCGGATAGATAATAAAAATACATTGTAGAGTATTATCGTATTATTGTAAAGCGAGTCCACTAACACCGGATAAGTGTTAATATACCGAGCATTGAATGACTCATTAATTGCATAACGACACCGCTCATTTAATTATTTATGTTACTCTATATTTATTACAGACTAAATTGAATATTGGGCCTCTGTTGCTTCTACCTCAACTTATAACCTTTGCCGAAAAAGCTTTCGATTGCATCTACGCAACTTAGTTTCATCCTTGATGAGTCTTCTATCCAGTGGTTCAAACTCAAGGTGACATACGCGAGAATTTCTTCGATCTCTTTTCTCTATCTAATTCATATAGATAGATAGAGAAAAGGGATCGACAAAAGTTCCTCGTAGCGTACATCTTAGCCCTACAATTCTGCCTCTAATGCAATCATAATATCTATGCATCGAGAGACAGATACATAATATACATAGGACACGTTTTACTGCAATAAAATTGTCTACATTTTTCCTTCATTCTGTGGTTGTCTTTGACGATTTTGATCTCTTGACGACAATCATGCCTAATAGAAAGCAATGATGAGGTCTAGGATGGAGCGCGCTTGCCTGGAAAATGCCTATTCACTCTTCTCTTGAAGGCATCTAGATTGTACTTGGCTGGAAACACGGAGGCTGGAAGGGCGTTCCACACCTTAGCGGTTCGTATCAGAAACTATTATGTATTGAGTGTCTATTGTTGAGTATTTATTATTTATTATTAATGCTGCAAATAAAATCATCATTAATACTACGTTAGATTACATTATTAATTATGTAACTACCGCACAATAGAATAGTACTTATACTTGTAATTTGCCGGCGCTAAAATTATTATAGTATAGAATCACTATTACTAATATAGAGCAGGCTATAAGGAAATCCTTTGAAAAATTATTGTTAGAATTACGAGTACGTGCCTATTTTAACTAATTATTATGATAATTTATTCATAATTGGGTATGGTTTTAATTTTTATTTTCATTTCTGAAATCTCGTAAAAAACATCGCGGAAGGTATTCCAATTTTTGATGATTTATGGTCCACATAAAATAAACTTGATAGGCTATATATTATATATAGAGGACTATAATAGTGACACAAGCGCTTGGGAGTTATAGTGAATTGCTCTGATTTTACTAGCCTGTTTTTTGTTAATAATTTTGGTAACAAAAAATACCCGCCTGAGTTTGTTGTGGGCTCTTTCTCAGTGATATTTGGTTGTTTGAAGTTTGATAAAAGGATATCAACATGTGCGATTACGTAGAGACTATAGTGTCGTCGAACCGTAAGGTGGGTCAATATCGTGATGCCAAGCGTAACAACTAACAGCTCGGCGGGCGCCATACAGCGACTTGGCAAAGACTCGAGACTAGGCGGTCGCAGTATTTTTTTATTAAATAACTTCTCGGCGATATGGAATTTTGAAAGTTCGTGGGGTGAAATTATAATTTGGCGACGTTATTTTTGCATTTTGACGGAGCTTAGGGAATTGATTTAAGCAGGTGTTACTTTGCGGAAGTTACTAAATAAATCAATAAATCGCAAAATTATTTTGCTATATTCCGCAGTAGCGGGGTTCGGATTTCAATCTAATTTGCTGGTTTGTGTCTCTCCTCCAAAAGTTTGACCGATTTTTATGACTTTCTTGTTTGCATTAGGTAGGTGTGAGAATAGACTGCTTCTACTTAGTCTAGTGAGAAATAAGTTAACATTAATTTGACTTAACTGATGATGCGGTTTCCATGCCAATTGAGAATTCATCCGAAATTTACTAGGGAGTATACTCCCTAAAAGCTAAAAAGGTAGGTTATTAAATGCTTATTAAAGTCAAAAAAGCTCGCTTGTAAGGTCGTGATACAAAGAGTATAAAATGTCTAAATGAGGTCGTCTGTTACAGAACGCAATTCCCTACTTATGATCTTGGCAAGTTCACCGAAACGGTGCGGCATGAAGTCAGTTTCCAACGAAACCCTGGTTTGTGGCATTTTAGGCTAGTATTTTTAGTTAAGAGTATGTTATTAAGAAGTAAAATGTGTATTTTAATTGTTCAGTTTGTAAGAGATCATCTCTATAAGTCATACATATGACATTGCGAAGTCGGATCAACGCATTTGACCTACCTATGACGGAATTTTATTTGCAGCATTAAGTAACAGATAAATCGCAACATTTTCTTACTTTGTAGAAATTTGAAACATTTTTGAGTAAGTACTTGTTTAAATATAAATTTGAACGCCAATCTTTCTCATTTTGCCATAATTGTACCACTACATTTTACGACCTATCCAAAATTATATGTATTATTCCATTCAATATTTGTCTTCTCGTTCACAAAGAAAGAATTCTGTGCGCACTTATATAAATTGTTTATTTTAAACATTATAATATTACTGAATTATTATTTAAAGATAATTATATAGTACATACCTTGTACTCCACTTTTATCGAGAAAATTACTTAGTTGAAATGTGGAATTACTCGACGCTAAGTATTGTGTGAACCTCTGAAAAGAGAAAATAAAGATTAAAGTAGGTATCTAACAAAAATTACGCATCAGCACCACACATTCATCACAGCATTTGAGTTATGACGACCTCCCTGGCGCAGTGGCGGCGCGCTCGGATTCGAGTGGGAGATCGCGGGTTCAATTCCCGCCACGGGCCACTTTGGAATTTTATAATTTCTAAATTGGCTCAGGTCTGGTCTGGAGGGAGGCTTTGGCCGTGGCTAGTTACTACCCTACAAGCAAAGACCACCCAGCTACCTAAAAGCGATTTTGCGTTCCGGTGCGATGCTTGTAGAAACCGTTGGGTAAAATTTACTTACCCTCCCAAGTTAGTACGATAACATCTTCGACTGCATCATCACTTACCATCAGATGAGATCGCAGTCAAGTACTAACTTGTATAGAGTAAAAAAAATCAGCAAATAGGTACTTATGAAGAAGAGATATTTTAGTGATATTAGTCATCGATCTCTTATACACGGGGGCCGGAACTTGGCTTTTCACCTGTCCTTGTGCAAAATATGCGTATAAAAATTTTGACCTCGGGCACACCTTTTATTAGAAACCTCTTACGTGTTTTTATATACGCGTGAATTTCTCCAGGGTATGAGTTGTCAATTTACAAATCTTATCAAAATCTGTTCATTGGTTTAGGCGTAATTGTGTCACATACATCCAATATTTAGGTATAATTTTAATGAGAAATATGATAAGGTTTTAACTCCGTTATCGTATAAAAACGCATTTCTCTAATAATACCAGCAAAGACGCACCTCCAAGCGATTTAGCGTTCCGGTGCGATGCTGTGTGGAAACCGCTGGGGAAAATGTACTTACCCTTCCAAGTTAGTACGATAACATCTTAGACTGCATCATCACTTACCATCAGGTGAGATCGCAGTCAAGTACTAACTTGTATAGAGTAAAAAAAAATCAGCAAATACTTATGAAGAAGTGATATTTTAGTGATATTAGTCATCGATATCTTATTTGCGGGCGCCGGAACTTGGCTTTTCACCTGTCCTTGTGCAAAATACGGAAAAAATTTTTTTTAGTGCCCAAATTTTAATATGTTATAGATTATTGAAATTTAATAAACACGTATTTTTTATTTTTTAGTTTTACCTAAAAATACCAAAGTTATAGTTTTTCATAGATATTTACTTTTCCACAGATAATTATGGTCACCCTACTAGTTAAAGCCTATCAGCTGTTTAGGCAATACAATACCTGACGGCGCGCATGGCAGCGCTCGCTGACCTCTAGGTACCTAATTTTTAGGGTTCCGTGAAGGGTGCCAATGGGACCCTTTTACGAAGCATTTAGCAATTGATATTTAGGTACTTAGCTGAAAACGCACATAACTACAAAACTTTAATAGCATTATTAGCATAACTTACGTTATTTCATCGCTTAAATCCGCTAGACAGACACACACGGCACACCTAATCACTGTATTTTAACAATTGTTCAAAATGAAGTCCATCTCTTTGAAGGCATAAACGTGCACGTTTGATAACATTGTCAGTTAATTTGTCTAGTACTCGAGTGTCACTTTTCACATCGCGAAATGCGTCTATTATTTTGGACTTTAAGTCCTCCAGGCTTTGGGCTTCTTACACGTACACTCGGCGTTTCACCTCACCCCAGAGATAAAAATCGCAGGGGGTAAGATCTGGAGATCGAGCAGGCCATTGAACCAGTCCACCACGACCTCGGGCATTGTGAACGAAAAGTATTGCGGACGATGTTACGCAAATGACAAACTCAAAAAGACTGGAATGGCTATTTGCTTATTGCTAACCTGGTGCGGGTGGCATGCGAGTACGCGGGGCGTCCCCGCAACGGCGGTTTCGAATTCGACAATAACACGCGGCGTGTCGCATGTCTATGTCGGCAAACAACAAAGGCAAAAACAGGCGGCGCGAGCGCGGCGAGTCTATGTCGGCAAAATACAAACGTAGGTACTAGGTGCCTAGCGATGATGTCGTTTGGCGCGCGATTTTTTTGTAATAGATTAGGTATTCCGTGGTAATAGTGTATTTGATTTTCTTTTTTTAAGGACAAAATTATGGTAGAAAAAAAAATTTAAAGAAAAAAAAAATTCTTATGAAGTTATGTTCTATTAACGATTCAGAACTACTAGAAAAAATTTGGGCACTAAAAAAAAAATTACCCTTATGCGTATAACAATTTTGACCTCGGGCACACCTTTTATAAGAAACCTCTTACGTGTTTTTATACGCGTGGATTTCTCCAGGGTATGAGTTGTCAATTTACAAATCTTAGCAAAATCTGTTCAGTGGTTTAGGCGTAATTGTGTCACAAACATCCAATATTTAGGTATAATTTTAATGAAAAATATGATAAGGTTTTAACTCTGTTATCCATTGACTTACTATCTAAGGACCCCGGGTGTAATACAAAATTCACGAAAAAAGTGTCCCGAGAAAACCAATATAATACTAGTAGGGCGCGTGGAGGCGCGGGCCACATGTGGCCCACGTGCTGTCTTTCCCCCTATTTGACTTACAACTTTAGTCTCAACATACCCCATACATTTTCTATGAAAAAATTAATTCCGCCATTTTGAATTTTTTTTCTGTCCATCGAATAGACCTTCGGGTCCTGATCACTTCTTGTCAAGAAACCGTTCTTCCATCTTTTATACTTTCCGAGATATCGACGAAATTTTCCCTTTTGTTTCCGTCGGGGATTAAAAAAAACGTAATTCACAATCATTTGTACGAGTTAACATTTAACCCTTGTAAGCAGGTTAATATCATGCTAATCACTGTGGTCTGGAGGTCTCTCAAAAGATAAACACATTAACACACGCGATCTCCGATCAAATAATAATGATTCCGACATAATTGGTCGGCATTTGACTGGGCGCAAGAGAACCCAATTGACCGATATAGCTTAACTTGACGACCTCCCTGGCGCAGTGGAAGCGCTCTCGGATTTGAGTGGGGGGTCGCAGGTTCGATTCCCGCCACGGGCCACTTTAGAATTTTACAATTTCTAAATTGGCTCAGGTCCGGCCTGGTGGGAGGGCTTCGGCCGTGGCTCGTTACCACCCTACCGGCAAAGACGCACCGCCAAGCGATTTAGCGTTCCGGTGCGATGCTTGTAGAAACCGTTGGGGAAAATTTACTTACCCTTCCAAGTTAGTACGATAATATCTTAGGCTGCATCATCACTTACCATCAGGTGAGATCGCAGTCACGTACTAACTTGTAAAGAGTAAAAAAAACGCGACGCTAAGTTGAAGTGGCAATGGCACATAGCTTGTAGATTCATCCATATGATTCCCATATATGATTTGCTCCCTATGATTTTTATCCCTATGTCGTCGCTATACCACCAGTACGCTCAAAGCGGTTCGCTTCTTCATTTTTAGTACGCAAGGCTAAGGTTTGGAATGCTCTACCGAAATCTGTATTTCCCGCTTCTTACGACCTGGGTACCTTTAAAAAAGAGTGAATGCATCGAAGTGCATCATCGTCACTTTCCATCAGGTGAGATTGTGGTCAAGCGTAAACCTATATTGAATAATAAAAAAAAGATGAGAACTGATGCATGTTGGTGGACATAGGCGGCCAATCACTGGAAAGCGCAGAGTTGGCAGATTCCCCCACAAGGTGGACGGACGACATGAAGAGTCGCTGGCAGTCCCTGACTTAAAGGCGTCAAAAATTCTGGTATGGTATCTAGAGGCCTATGTCCAGCTGTGGCTAAGTCCTACCCATCGGCTGATGATGACGATTTGGCTGGGCAACTGAATTCAGAATCACCTACACAGTTGGCGCGCTTAGTCCCGGGTTCGATTACAGACACAGGCCACTTCATAATTTTTTGACGTGACAACGTCTTATAAATCGATAGAGCCGGTTGCACGCACGAAAAAACATGACTCATCCGGCGTTACCGGCGTTACCTCGCTCATGCGGCGTTACCTCGCGAGCGCGGAACGAGCGACAAAGAAGACGTTGTCACGTTCAACTATCGTCAGTAAACCGACTTTACAGGCAACCAATTTTTGACGTGACAACGTCTTATAAATCGATAGAGCCGGTTGCACGCACGAAAAAACATGACTCATCCGGCGTTACCTCGCTCATGCGGCGTTACCGGCGTTACCTCGCGAGCGCGGAACGAGTGACAAAGAAGACGTTGTCACGTTCAACTATCGTCAGTAAACCGACTTTACAGGCAACCAATTTTTTAGATACTAAATTGGTTTCGTGGTCTATTATTATTCTCCAAAACCACGTCCAACCCTACTATGCTTTGCACATATCCACATATTGGCTTTAAATAACGTCACTTATCGTTAGGTGAGATTGAAATTAAGTACAAAGTACGTGACAACTGGGAATGAAGTTGACCCAAACTGGTGGCCGTGTACACAGGTACACGGCCTCCATTACGAGCCTCGCCTCGCGTTACGAGCTTCCCTTTAAGGCGCTTTCAAAACGAACCTCAGTTGATACCCCAAAATGTGTTCTGTGCAGGGTTCAACTTATACGCTGCCTATATACTACTAGTTGTAGAGAGCAAAAAGAACCATGTCATGTGACGATTTCATCAACATTAGTGTTGCACTATCAACTTTTTCAAAACGGATGAGACCTCATTTTCAAGCGCCAGTCTTTCTATGAACAATAAAATAAATAGAAAACATTTCGAAGTTGACAAAATTGCGAAAGATACGCCCATACGGCTCGAGCTCAACACAATAGAAGTTGAGGTTTTCCTAATGTCCTGTAATGATTTGTCTGAACGTTTGGCAACAGTTATATTCTCTCAAAACAAATTATACGCAGCGCTACGGCAATTAATTTTTCCATTCAAGTCAATAATAACAGTATTTCCGAGTATTTGTAAATGTATTGTATTGGAAGTCGTTTTGTTTTAGTACTTTATAGACTCCAAAGTTTTTTCGCGGGAAGTCTGTATGTCTGAAAAATGTTCACAATGCTCACGTAAATGTGTGGAGCTTTCTAATCGACATTTGCCCTGCCTAGCCCTAGTCTTTTCCAAAAGATTGATTGAATGAAAAAATTTGGCGTGAAAATGCAAAAAGTTCCATTATAAATGGAATCATTCTGGAAACCATCACAAAACTTTCTGCCCCATTGCGATTGTGAGACAGAAATCATCAAAAAGTATAAACGGATTTAAGGGTGAAACTTTGAAATTTCCTTTTCAATGTTCCATAAATTGGAAATATTCTATTTAATCGACTTATTGAAAAGGAGCCAAATGGCTCAGTAGGCAACAAATCAGATTAGAATCGCTCTAGAATCGTGTTGTGGAAATTGTTATCAACCGCCCGGCACATTGTGACAACGTTTGAGACGGGAAAGGTCAGACTTAGGGTTGACAGATGAATGCTTACATGGACATTTACAGCATCAGAACTTTGTCTTTTTTGAAAAAAAAAAAAACAAACAGTAGTAAAACAATTAGTTACAGCGGTGGCTGGAGCGGTAACGGTGTAGCGAGTTGAGTTCAATGGGGTTTCCCATTTCAAAAAATTCCCAAAGTGCCTAAAGAAGTTTTAAAATCAGAACACCTTAGATTCATCTATTGTATATAAAAAAAAAATAATAAAAATATCTTTATTTACCAAAATGAGAATACATGTAACACAATTATTTCTAGCGGTCTCCAAACTAGGGATCCTGTATTTTGGAGACCATTTATTACGCTTACCTATCTAAGATTATACTAGGGCTATGTAATATGTATTCCTGAAAGGATTATAATTTTACATTTCTACTATACCTATTAACATCATCATCATATACAAAGTAAAAAATAAGTACATGGATACAATATATAAAACATAAATAATAAATAATATATATATATATATATATATATATATATATATATATATATATATATATATATATATATATATATATTTGTTTCCCGCTAGAAAATCCTCAGTATCCGCATAATTTAAAAATTTTAACCAGTTTGTAATTTTGTTTTTGGCCTGCTTTATTGTACAGTGTTTAAGGTCTATACTAGACCATCTAAGGTCTATACTCTAAGTCTAGAGTATAGTCTATAAGTCTATACTCTAGACTTAGAGTCTAGACCCTCCTAGACTCCAATATAGGTGTAAACGAAAGATTAGCATTGCATATTACCTATGCATCCCCGATGACAATGCTATTGATGATAATAAATCGCCACATGACGTCACATTATGACAGCACTTTTAGGCCTGAGTGTCACTCGAAGGCGATGCCAATACGCATTTCACATTAAAAGACTTAAAAGCTTCAAGGAAAACATTTGGCCCCCATTGAGCCAAAGTTATAGGTATAATTTGGCTGGTTTCTCTATGTCATGTAGAGCATTCCCTCTAGGTACATAAAGTAATTTAATAAATATAGCAAGTCATAAGTCACATAGAGTACCTTTACGTGTAACCGACGACAAAAAGTCAACAGCGACCGTTGGATTCAAACACAACCCTATATGAAGAGTAATTGATAAATATTCCTATGGTTTCCTCACCCCCGCGGACTCTACTTTAAAGGCCACCCCCTTTTACAACCACGAGGCGTTGAGAATAAAGTTTACGACCTATTATTATCATTTATTAAGGTTTATAGGACATTAAAACTAGCACTTAAACTTTTACTGTCAGAGCACGCAGAATGTCTACGTGAAAAACTCCGTTGAAGAACAGTAACCGACAGTTTAATATCTTACGAAGCGCAAGTTGGAAAAATGGCAATTATACGCTCGGAAGACCTATTCGCAGAGGGTCCCAAAATTTTGGAACACCACGGATCATAAATAACAGTGTTGGTACGAGTAGATTTTGGAGCAGATGGTTGAACTTTATTTGCAGGATCCGTCCGGATAGGTACAATCGCAATGTCAGATAATATAATTCTGCATTAACCCGAAGGCATTATTGTGCAAAAAGACCTTCCATCTTGAAATCCATCTTGCTGTTCTATAGTAGAAAATTTGAGGAAATTGGAACAAGTTTGTAAAGTGGATTCTCAACTCATTCTCAACTTAAAGCAGACTGCATCCAAAAACCCCTAAGTAACTCCAATGAATAATTAATTGTTGACACTGCAAACGTCAATACCAACGTCTCATAACGTCGTATAAAATTTCATTCCCATCATGGTACACATGTGGTACTTTGTCTCGGTATACCGTCAATCTGACCCCACTTGTGTCAATAAAATGCCTCGCTATTTTTGTGCGCACGATGCGGCATTGACGATACCTAATGGTATCGTCAATGCATTGTGTAACCAAATACTGAACTCTTCACTATTATGTGCTGGTAATTAGAGCCTATGTTGAGCGTTACGTGTTTCTTGCGTCACTGGTGAATGGAATAGGTTTTCTAACATTTTTATAATAATATCGCCCAGTTCTTGATCTGTGACAAAAACAGGGGTGTTTTTTAATTCTGGAAGGAGACCAGTGTTCAATCATGAGCTGGCAATTATTAAGATGTTTAGTTCAACTATTTTCGTCGCTATCTCTGCTGATGGACGTACTCTGGACATTATAGGTCTCTTGAAAAATCGCTAAGTACCACGATACCACGACGTCTAAATGCACCGACTCTCCGCAATTTTTTTGATGATTGCTCAATGCGTTTTCGGGTCAACATTTTGCCAACTTGAATCCTCAATGTCCATTATTCCGACGCGATATGCGCGATATGCGGTTCACTTTTGCCACTTTATCATCGTAATGGTCACTCTGGTTCTAGTAATCTCTTACTGTATAGTTTCTGGGCCAGTTTTTTAACTTGCAAACTTGGCACACACTCCAAGTGACTGCGATCTCACCTGATGGTAAGTGTGGATTCAGACGAAGATACATATTACGGCCGAAGCCTTACACCAGACGAGTCTTGAACCCATTTAGAAATTCTAAAAAGAGGTCGTCCTATTCTAAAGATATCGTCAGAAGTTAATACGGGAGGCCCGTTTTGTGGATCGGCTGGTGGTACCGCTACGAAGCACGATGACGCAAGACGAGTTAATATGTCCAACCCCTGAATGGGGAGAATGAGAATATATAGGAACGGGGAGACAGGAGCTAGAAGTAATAACTAGTAGGGAGATTGGTTTCCAGGGAAAACGTCCAAAATACCTATCAGGGGCCCTCTAGCGAAATCGGCCGTCATAACCGCCAGGTTAATTAAGCCATGGGAGGTAGTTCTACAATAAACAGCGGCATCTTACCTCGTTGCCATACGCTAACAGGTGATGTACTGTGATCAGGGCTTTATACACCACCACCCAGTTTGTGTTCTGTGTGCGCTCCACCAGGAGGTTGGCCAGCTGTGGGATGGACACGTTGGGCTCGTTTGTGCAGTGGACTAGATCTGCAACAAAATATAAGGTTACGACATTAGTTATCTATCATACTGACCATGGGACCAGGGATCTGATTGCGTAAGGAAAACGATAACGATGAATACATCATTATCGTAATCGTTAGCAAATTCTGTACCCTGAAATGGGTATAATTTGATTACGATGAATACGTTTTTCTTACACAATCTAGGGACCGGTTCATTAACAAAGGCAAAAAGTTTAACCCTAAGGGTACGTTTCACTGAAGTGGGATGGTACGGACCGTGAATCCGCCAATTTCAGTGCCTGAATTAATCTCTGATGGCATCAATGTGTTAATCTGTGATTAACTCCGCTCCACTTCAGTGAAAACGCACCCTAACTTTTGTAATTTTATTAAATTTTAGCGACTTTTGGCGCGCGCTCAGTTTAAAAACTGTGTGCATCTTCACTTACTATCAGGTGAGATTGCAGTTAATAACCAACTTGCATTAAATTGATGAATTAAAAAAATTTAAAACATTTGCCACGATTCAGCTTAATGGTGATCGAAAAAATTGCATTTAAAAAATATAATCATTGATATACATTATACACACATACAGAAGTCGTAGACGTATTCATGTTGTTTGAGAAACTCTAATATAAACACCGTCGCCGTATCGTATGAATAAATGTATAAAAAAATAAACTTTTGGAATGATATTCAGAATATACCATTGAACACATATTCACTCGACTCCTAATATCCAAGCAAGGGAGTTGATCCACGTAGTCTATATTTGTGACGCGTCGGCTTAGATATTTTGTGAAGTGAAATGTTGAAAAGGTCATGGCATTTTACGTATATAAGCAGACGATATTGAAATCAAAACATTGTGAACACTGAAAATTTAATTTTACATAGGGCGTATTATTGAATGTAGTTGAAAACGCAACATACGCAGTCGTGAAATTCAATAAGATCAAGGATTGTATTTCCTATGTTGAAATACATTCAATTTTACACACTAAACCAATAGCCGTAAAGGCAATTTTTCCGTGTTAATTTTTTATTATATTTCTTGATCCACACCACTCAGTATGTGAAAGCGTTACGTGAATAGCCCCACAGATTTTGTATGGAAGAGGTTGTAGCTTGTTTATTTTTAAACTAAGTTCGTAAAACAAAAAGGAGGCTCTCGATTCGGCGCGTAAATCGCGCGTTTGTTATTCTTTATTTAAAAACCGAAGGTGCCTATCGAATATGTGGTCTATGATAAAGACAAGGTATTACGGAAAATTCCTCTTCATAAACTGCCAAGGTCAGGATTTGAATAAATCCCTCGGGATTTCACGAATATAACAAGGTACAAAGGAATAAATTGGAATTGCTAAATTATTTAAAAACGGTTTCGCAAAATTGCTTTCCTAATAATTTAATGCCGACAATCTTATAACGCCTTAGGCGTAATATTGTCTAAGAAACGTCGGCAATAATTCAATTTTGGCTAACAAGAAACACGTTTACGACTTTAATATGAAAGAAATTGCGATACCTAAACATTGCTGGGCGGCTGTTGGCTACCTACGTAACGTTTCTTATACACGCAAAAATACAGTAACAATAACTCACTGCTAAGAGAATTTTCTCAAACGTATAAAATTTTTAGCGGCGCTCATGGTTCAACACAAGTATACTCTGCAGCTCAGTATTCGACTTTGACACTCCGCCTACATTTCCATTTCAATACAAGTTAGAAAAGTATACGTTATTACTTATTACTCACGAGTCCCGGTTTCTTGATCCAAGCTGAAAGCGCGCATCAACAATAGAGACGACTGGAAATGACAATTCCGTACGTGCATTTGAACGACATTTTTTAATACAATTGCAAAAAAATAAACTAATGGAATTAATTCACTGAAAATAAATTTATTTTAAATTTAATTCATGTACTATTAATAGTATTTATACGTCCAAAAATAGTCATTTGTATCCAATAGAAAATATATTGCCTAAAAACCTCATGCATGAATTTGATTGTTATGGGGAGGAGAAAAATAAAAAGTACTAGTGCGGAAAACATTAATTTCCCACAAGATAAACACGCATGGAAATGTCTACTTTTTGGGCTTATTGAAAAGATACATTGCATCCTTGCATAACAAATAATAACTATGTATTACCTACATCTATAAAATCTACTCGAAACTCAAATAAAGTTAATTAATTATGAAAATAATAGAAGCCGTTTGAATGTCAATAGGGCAAGATGGTGTTCGGTTCGCCTACTTTCCTAGGCTTTATCTCGTTACGTCAGCATCGCATCGCCTCGGGGCAAGGCCGCTGGCATTCAAATACATTTCAACTGGGCAGAAGATACGCTCAGTTATGCACCAAGTTATAGAGTCTAACGTGTTTTATACTGGTTATTAATATCAGCAATAAAATTTATAAAAGATGCGCTATTATGATGAAACCTAACAACTATTTTTCGTAAACTTTGGCTTTATGAAGTCTTGACAAAAAAAAACAAACTTGAATAAAAACAGGTAAACGCACACGTTTTGAAAAAAAAATTGTGTCATGGGTTTGAAAATGGATTTCATAATTTTTTTTTGTTTATGTTTGATCCACTTAGCGATCCGGTCCGATCTCAGTCCGATGCTGTGTAGAAACAGTTAGGGGATACTAGACCTTTTCCGAGTTAGTACGATAACATCTTTGGCTACATCGTCGCTTAACATCAGGTGAGATTGCAGTTAAGGGGGATGGCTACATCCGCCCGGATTTAATTTAGTTTTTCGTTATTTAGTTAGACGAACATTCGAATTTAATTTAGTTTTTCGCTAATATTGAGCTAATTTGATCAAAACACCCATATACCTAGTTCATATTGGTCAATCTTTCGGGAACATGGAACTATGGATAAATATTATGCTCGCAAAACTCATTTTCCACAAACCAACAATGTTCGTCTAATATTTGCGAAAAACTAAATAAAATTTGAATTGGGCTAGTACAGCCGAAACACCTTAAGTGCCTACTAACTTGTAAAGTGTAAAAAAAATTCAAAAATCTACATTTACTTCGATCTCTTCGTTAACCAGACGAGATTTTCTCATCGTATGTTCCTGAGTTTTGTCTTTGGGAGGAAGTGGGCTGTGTCTTTGTGACTTTATTACTTATGATATAACTATACCTATAATTGTTCTTATCGACTACGGAATAACGGAGCCTAAAAATGTTGAAAACCCTATAAGGTAATAAATGCCAAAACAATGACAAATTGAAATGATAAACGAAGGTCATCGACAGCCGGCAGGCGTGAGGTCAGTCGCGGCTCACAGAATCATCATTGTGTTCACACTTGACCCGTTTCACGTTAGCACACGGGCAGAGGTCACGCCTCACGAGTTAATTGTGTTGCTATCGTGATAGGAGGTCCACTGATTTTGATAACGTTATCGGCTGTTCCCCGATCTATCTAAAATATATAAGGAAAAAACTAACATAACAGACGTAACATATACGATTAAATAACAAAAATGGATATGGGCAGGTCAACTAATAAGAAATAAAAAAGAAAATTGGGCCAAAGATGTAACATGTGGTATCCTAGAGAAGGTAAAAGAAAACTTGGAAGACCTTTGCGAAGGTGGGAAGACGGTCTAAAAGCTACAGCAGGAGTCTTGTGGAACAGGAGAACTTACGACAGAGAAAAATGGAAGGAAATGGGGGAGGCCTATGCAAAGCAAGACAATTACCGGTGTCATGATAACTTAAGTTATTAAAATAGGTATAAAAGTTAACATTTAAATATTGTATTCTCCAATAAATGTGTAATTACTAACCTATAGTCATAAGAAAACATGTATTTTTCAAATAAAGGCTATAAATAATAATAATAATCGCCTATCCCCGCGACTTATTACTCGCATTCTGCGGGTATCCACAAAAGCAGTAACTCCGAAAAATCTCAGGTGATTCGCATCTCAGATTTCCAATTAGGAGGTAGAAGTCTCGAGAGTACTTATATACGAGTAAGGTTCCGTATTCAATGAGTGAAACGGGACCCTATTACTGACTTCACCATCCGTCCGTCCGTCCGTCTGTCACCAGGTTGTAGGTATATGGGGGGCTCGCCAAGCAACCTCCACGAGTGCCCGAGTGCTACGGTGCCTCTCTGTAGCGCACGGGCCGGTGCTCCCTGGTAACGTCGGTTAATAACCGACGACGGCGAATAGCTTGGCCCGGTGGATAGGTGACGTTTCTTCGCGTGTCCCTCTGGGCCCCAGCAGAGGGCACAGTGTCGAAACGTCTACACCTACCCCGGAGGAGGAAGAAAACCTAATTAAAAAATTACAGGCGGGGGTGGAAACGCCCACAAGTCCCTTCGGGGCACTACGAGGAAGACAACCTCGTAAAAAAATCACCGAAGTGGGCGGGAACGCTCGTCGAGAGGGACAATTACTGTGGCACATCCCTCTCGCAGGAGACGCACCGGTTGCTGGAGGACGAACACCTTTCTTCGGCTTCCGGGTGCGCCGGCCTGCGGGTGACGGACGTAAGGGGCTATGGCATCCGTTACCCGAACTACATCAACAGGCCGAGGAGGTGGCGCGCCCTGTTCAGGACGCGCCTCCCAGGAGGAGCCGGCGGCTCAGCGTGCCGGCAGCAGCGACGGGACCTGCCGCTCAGGTGGCGGGTCGGGGCCTGGCGGGAGCGCGGTGAATACGCAAGTGAATCCCGTACTCCGTCCGTCCGTCCGTCGTGGCAAGGGACAGGTTTTAGTGGGTGCAAGCCCCACATAACCCCTCCGTTTCCCCTGACGGAGGGGTATGCGTTAGGCATTTCCTGTCGATAAAAAAAAAAAAAAAAAAAGGTTGTAGGTATATGTTGAACCTTGATAGTGACTTGAAATTTTGATACTACACTTGAAATTTTCACAGATGTTGCCACTATAACAACATTTACAAACAAAAAATGCAATAAAATATAGATTTATAGGGACTCCCAAGTCCTATTCAAAAAACGTGTGTTAAGCTATTGCATTGCTTCTATCGCGGGCCTTGAGCGTGGAGACCGAATTGTTGGAGGTTGATACTTCTTGTAGACTGTTACTGGCTATTATTCGTAATCTGTCACATAGTGACTTATTTATGTTTGGTTGTCATTATTATATATTACTCAATAAAATGTCTGGACGAACATATTCGTTGTTTTGTGATATACAATAATCAATTATATATCGGTGCTGGGTGCTGCTGGGATTCTGCTAGGCACTTTCCATTTGGTTATGGGCCCAGAGCCCAAATAATTTCCGATATCGTAAATTGTGAAATTGGGAAATACGCACTTTCGATGATGACGGATGACCAGAGTTCGTCAGGTTCCATTTTTGGAATAAAGAAGCTTGGGGGTGCAGATGGCTTTGAGGTTTGGAAGTTTCAAGTCCAAAACTACCTGGAATGTAAAAACTGGTGGGTGGCTGTAGAAACCAAGGAAGTCACTGCAGAACTCAAAGATGCGGATCGACAGGCGCGTACTACCATGTGTCTACTGTTGGAGCCTTCATGTTTTTCGAATGTCTACAATTCGAAGACCGCGCATGAGGTATGGCACAAGCTGTGTGAAGCATACGAAGATAAAGGCTGGGGTAGACGTATATCACTGCAGCGTCAATTATGGTCATGTAAGTTGGAAAATTTTTCGAGTATGGAGAAATACATCTCAAAGGTACTATCCATAGCACAACAATTGGCTGCAATAGACGCGAAAGTCTCAGACGACTGGATCATTTCCATTTTGCTTGCCGGATTAACATCAGACTACAACCCGATGATAATGGCAGTGGATAATAGTGGAAAGGATATTAGCTTAGAACAGATTAAAACTAAACTGCTGCAGGAGGCTAATAGACAAGCTGAAACAGCTGGAGCTGGAGCTGGAGAGCAAGCCCTCGCCTCTAAACAGGAAAAGGCACCCAAAAACAATGCTCGTAAACCAGTGCGCAAGTGCTTCAAATGTCACAAAGAAGGACACAAGGCAGCTGAGTGTAAGAAGCTGAATGCTGGTATTGTCGGTGTGTGCATGAGTACGATGGATACCAAGGTTAAAAGCGATTGGTATGTAGATAGTGGATGCTCGACTCATATGACTTACGATGCGAAAAAGTTATGTAACTATCAGAAAGTTAAAGGTAACTTGACAATTAAAGTGGCCAATGGAGATGTAATACCAGTTGAAGGTAGAGGAAATGCTATGCCAAAAGTTAGCGAAAGTACAGATTTCACATTGAAAAATGTTCTACATGTTCCTCGTTTATCTTTGAACTTGATATCAGTAAGCGATCTTGTTAAGAATGATTTCGCGGTTAATTTTGGCAAAGGAGGTTGCACTATCAAGAATAAAAACGAACAAATAGTTGCGACGTGCAATGAAGTTGACGGAATTTTCAAATTGAATGAAAACGTAAACTATGTCAACGCTACATTGTCAAATGAACCTCTGTCAAATTTATGGCACAGAAGATTGGCGCATTTAGGACAAAATAACATGCTGATATTGAGAGATTTGGTAACTGGTATGAAATTCGACAGTAAACAAAGCATTGAGCCATGTATTCCATGCGTAAAAGGTAAGACATGTAAAAGCCCGTTCAAAAACAATGGCACACGAGCAAAACAGATCCTTGAATTGGTACACACGGATATCTGCGGTCCAATGGAAGAGCCATCGTTTGTTGGTTCTGTATACATGTTGCTATTTATAGACGATTACACGCGCAAGACGCATGTTTATTTCTTAAGAAATAAGAGTCAGACTTTCGACACGTTTCGTCAGTATGAGGCGGAAGTAGAAAAAGAGACTGGTAAGTTGATAAAATGCCTCAGATCTGACAATGGTACTGAATTTTGTAACCATGCCTTCAATAGATTGTTCAAGTCAGCTGGTATAAAGCACCAAACAACGGTTCCGTATACACCCGAACAAAATGGGGTAGCTGAAAGGGCGAACAGATCGATCATTGAAAAAGCAAGGACGTTGCTTTGTGAGGCGAATCTAAACAAAAAGTTTTGGGCTGAGGCAGTCCATACCGTGGTATATTTAAAGAATCGAAGCCCTACAAAGGCGGTCACGAATAAAGTACCTGAAGAACTTTGGTCTGGTAAGAAAGTAAACTTGAGTCATTTAAAAGTTTTCGGATGTTTGGCGTTTGCATTGAAACCGAAGCAGAAAAGGCAAAAGCTTGACATGAAGACTGAAGGTTTGATTTTTGTTGGCTACTGTGAGCTTACGAAAGGTTACCGACTGATGAATCTACAGACTGGCAAGATAACTATTGCTAGAGATGTTAAGTTCTTGGAAAACGTGTTTCCTGGTGATGGTACGAATATGACGAAGAACGCAGTTGTTCCTTTGTCCATAGAGGAGGAACGAACTGAATCTGCGATATTGGATGTAGATCCTGATGTTCACTCGAACAGTGAAGATGATTTTCAGGATGCAAATATAGGAAGTACCGAATCCGCTACGAATTCAGAAGTGAGTACTGAGCCGAGTACTGAAAACGTTGGAACGAGTACTGAGCCGAGTGCTGAGACGAGTATCGAGCCAAGATACAACCTACGTGCACGAAAGCCGGTGGATTATTCAAGTACGTGCATCAACGCTCTCGCGGCAATTGACAGCGATCCGACGACTGTAGAGCAGGCGCTAGCTAGGCCTGATCGTGAGCTATGGCAGAAGGCCATGGACGATGAGCTGCAATCGTTGAAGGAGAACCAGACGTGGACGCTAGTCGACTTACCACGTGACAAAAAGCCAATACAATGCAAATGGGTCTTTAAGATTAAGCGAGATAGCGATGGTAAGGTCTCAAAGTATAAAGCTAGGCTGGTAGCGAAGGGATTTACTCAGGTACGTGGCGTAGACTATAACGAAACTTATTCTCCGGTGGTTAGGAGCTCGACTTTGCGACTTTTATTCACATTAGCTGTAGAATATGATTGGGACATAGATCAGTGGGACGTAACGACTGCTTTCCTTTACGGTAAACTAAAGGAAAATACTTATATGATGCAACCTGAAGGTGCTATCGCCAAGGGTCAGGAGACGAAGGTCTGCAAGTTAAATAGGTCGTTATATGGTCTGAAGCAAGCGTCGAATGCTTGGTTTCATGAACTTGACCGAGAGATGCTTAGCTTAGGTTTCAAGCAATCGAAGATAGAGCCTTGCTTATACCAAAAGTTGTTAGGGGATAAAGATAGGATAGTTGTAGTTATTTATGTTGATGATATTTTCATTTTTTGTAATTCTTTACACAAAAAAGAAAAGGAAAAGTTAAAGACTGGGTTATTGAAAAAGTTCAAGGTAAAGGATCTAGGTCGAGCTAGACATGTTTTAGGCATGAGACTTAGGAGGGATGAAAACACCATTTACCTTGATCAGGAACAGTATGTTATTAATGTGTTGCAGGAATTTGATATGACGGATTGTAAATCAGTCATTACCCCCATGGAAGCCGGTCTTACACTGGAAAAGGCTCATGATGGTTGTAGGTTGCCATATCAGAATCTGGTAGGATGTCTGAACTATTTAGCCCAAAATAGTAGGCCAGATATCGCGCATGCCGTTAGCGTTCTATCACAGTTTAATTCATGCTACGATGAAATTCATTTTAAGTGTGCTAAACGGGTGCTAAGATATTTAAAAGGGACGTCTGATTTTGCGCTTACTTTCCGAAAGTCAGGTAAATTAAAACTTACTGGCTACGTGGATGCTGATTGGGGTGGGTCATATGATAGGAAATCCTTTACGGGTATGATGTTTATGTTAGGCGATAGTTTAATAACGTGGGAGAGTCGCAAGCAAACGTGTGTTGCTCTGTCCTCTACCGAGGCAGAGTACATAGGTCTTAGTCAAGCTTCAAAGGAAGCGATTTATTTGAGGAGTTTGTTAAAAAGTTTAGTAAATGATAGTTGCGAAAAACCTGTAGTCATTCATAACGACAATCAGTCTGCACATCATATTGCGAGAAACAAGATGAACCATAATAGGACGAAACATATAGATATTAGGTTTCACTTTGTTCGCGAAGCGATATCCAATGAGGCGGTAGAGGTAAAGTATGTGCCTTCACAAGAAATGCTGGCAGATATGTTGACAAAGCCTCTGTCAGGCCCCAAAATAAAGTTAGCTTTAGCGAGATTACCCATTAAGAGGGCGGGTAGTGAAAGTGGTGTAACTTAAGTTTTTCATATGTTGTTTTTGTACTGTACGAATACGTTTAGGTTTTTATAATGGTTTAATCTCTGTTTTGTTTATTTTTCGTGGTTTTATGTAAGGTGTAGATTTGGAAACAGTCAAGTACAATGTATTTGTGTACACTCGTGTACAAAGGTGCATACACACTTGTCCATGTTTTGGTATTTGTAACCTGGTGTGATTTAAGTGTGGATGTACACTTGCTAGTCTTAAGGGTGCGTACACATGTGGCAGATTAAGGGTGCGTGTTGGAGGTTGTTACTTCTTGTAGACTGTTACTGGCTATTATTCGTAATCTGTCACATAGTGACTTATTTATGTTTGGTTGTCATTATTATATATTACTCAATAAAATGTCTGGACGAACATATTCGTTGTTTTGTGATATACAATAATCAATTATATATCGGTGCTGGGTGCTGCTGGGATTCTGCTAGGCACTTTCCATTTCGAATCCAGAAATTCCGTAACGAAAATAACCTAACACTTATTAGTTTTACCATCTATCGATGAATAGCAGAACTTTTAATGACTCTGAAATATTACGCTTGTCTCCTTAGTTCAGTGGCATTGGTTGTATAATTATAATTATACAACCAATGCTATCTAGAGACATATAATTGCATAAGTTGATAAAAACAGCTATGCAATAGCTTTACCGCGGCAGTCTCCGAGTGCCACACGTCTTTTTTCCCTCGTTTTTTATAGATGATCCAGAAGACCCAATATTATCTACTCTACTTTTTTAGTAGTGTATATATATATATATATATATATATATATATATATAGAAGTAGGGTAAAATTGGGCGTTCTGGCTTCTGCATCGTCATCTCGCTGTTCTCTGTTCACAAATAAATAAACAATTTATATACATAGAGATAATGGTACGGAACCTTTCGTTCGCGGGTCCGACTCGAACTTGGCAGGTTTTATAATATTGATGTTTAATCAAAATGCCTTCTTTTCCCATCAAACGCCCACTAGTATCTCTATAATATAATCGAAAGTCGAAAGATATCGCGTTGCATACTCAAGTAGGTGAAATTACAGCCCTCCAATTCCCTTCAGCCTATTTCTGTTCGGGGGAGTTAGAAAATCAATATCACTTTGGTCTGGCGTAAAAATAGTCTCGGTAAATCCCTCTTCATCAACCCCCGCCTAGGAAAGGTATGTAATAAATAATAACACTTCAAACTGTCTGTAGACCTTTATTAAAATCTAGTCGCTTGAAGATCATACGTGAAAAGAAAAGTCAAACTCAGATTCGAATTTCGGACTTTTTGTTAGTGGTTAGAGGCATATTTTTACGCTTGTTTCTTTGCTATCTTTATAGCAAAAAAGCGTTAGTTTACGTATATTTTAAACGTTTCGTGAGACGTCACAAGCCCTGTGTTAGATCCGGTTAACACACAAATTTTTGATCGCAGACATTAAATTTATGTATGGAATAGACTTTGTTTGATGTCTTATGGATATCTATTTATATGCAAAGATAACTAGATATTATTATGAAACCATTGAGATAATGTTTTCGATGAAAAATAAAATAATATCTAAGTCCAGTGAAAATCGGTATTTTATATCAATTAACTACGTACGTTGCAATTTTATGGCTTGATCGACAGTGAAGAATGCAAGCGTCTTACTTTTTGCCCTATTTAGGTACCATGGCTTTTTGCGGAATTAATAGCGTATACGTATTAATTATTTAAATTATACCTATTCAGATCAATGTCGAAAATCAAACGCGGGGCCTCTAAATAATACCGCACACAGCACACCACTGGGCCATGAGGTAGACTTATAGGAACAATATCGCTTGAATAGGTTTTTTTTTACCTGATCGCGCTAATTGCTCTGACATTCTGCGGTTTATCTACAAAGGTACAAAAAACTGATTTGACAGGTCTAAAAATACTGCTAATCTTTTTCTAAATCCTGATAATAAATGCACATCTATAATAAGGTTGTATTAATTCCGTTCGGACGTGTTATACTTCTCTACATGATAACTATAGAATCGATTTATAGAATAGAATAAATCTTGGGAATATCTTCTATCACCATATAATCACACCTGCAAAGTGATAATACAGCCCTAAAGCTTGCCTAAACATCAGAAATAAGCTTTTATCACGAGGATGAATGGTGACAGCTTGATAGTGCTATCACACCTAATAGAAAGTGATACACCCTAAGCCTAGCCTACAAGATGTTTCACTCTTGATTTTAAGACACCCACGGCCTATGGCGACATGACAACAATAACAGCTGAGAATTACAGTGGTATGATACTTTATACGCAAATTGCTTCCCGCTCGTTAATTGCCCCACTTGCGGCGACTATCAGTTTAATAACCTTTGGAGACAAATTGAACCCCTCGGCGCCGCGTCGCGAGGGTTTACAGTAGAGATGCCACGAATATTCGGCTACTATTCGGTATTCGGCCTATTCGGCCACTTTTTGTTTTGTTTGTTGTTGTTTTTTTTGTTTTTTTTTTTTTTTTTTTTTTTTTTTTTTTTTCTACTTATGATTTATGACTGTTATAGACATATGATTATAAATACCATAATTTAATTAATTTAGACAATAAGTACTAGAATGAAATCAATAATTATTAAAATTGCAAGACATATTTTATTAATATATTAGACATTTTATACTATGTAACTTTGAATTTTTGGTGGATGTATCTGATAACTATGGATTAATTACTACTAATCATATTGACTTATATTGTTAAAACTATTTTAATATTTGCATGCCTGTAAATTGGCGAAGCACTGAGACATTATGTACCGAATATTGTAATAACCCTATACGTGTTTTGTGCAAATATATTTAAAAAAAAATAAAAAAAAAAAAAAAAAAAATTTTTGGTATTCGGTATTCGGACGAATAGTACTTATTATTCGGCCGAATACCGAATACCAAATCGTGGACAAAAAAGACACATCATATTACTTACTCAAGATTTGTATTTATTACCAAATTACAATATTTTAATAAGTAAAATTAATCAGCGGTAAGTTGTGATGAATAAAAACAAGCTTTTCCGCATTTGATAGTAGCAAACGATTACGCTTTTCATCATAAATGATACCAGCTTCAGAAAACAACCTCTCACTATAAACGCTACTCCCGGGAGAAGAAAGATAAACTTTAGCTGAAAGATTTGGGTATTGCTTTTCATTTGCTGACAAGTGACAACCACTTGTACGGATTAGCTTTTAAAATCTATTTCATTTGCTACAGTATTCTTCATCATTACTATTTCGCATATTATCAGTAGCTACTTCCTCAAAGCAGTTCCAGAAACTGTAGTGTATTTCAAATGTCCTATCATTTTCATTCAAGTTTCTTTTCTTACGAAGTGGAGAAGAATCTTCATCAGTACTACTAGATTCATCATCATCGACAAGCATGTACTTAGTGCCGAATGTTCGGTGGCCGAATATTCGGCGCTTCGGCCGATAGCATTGCCGAACATTCGGTATTCGGTATTCGGCTAAATCACTATTCGTGGCAACTCTAGTTTACAGTCTGCGATCCAACGCTGATTACAACTAATGCACGCAAGTGTATTCCAATAAGTTCGTTCGTTCGTTTTTAGTCGACGGACTTTCACTGCTGGACATAGGCCTCCTGCAATGATTTCCATCCTGCACCGTCCTGCGCCACTTGCATGCAGCGACTGCTGTAAAATGTCGTCAGTTCATCTGGTCGGAGGTCTGCGAACACTGCACTTTCCCGTGCGGGTCGCCATTCTATCACTTTTAGGAGTCCACAACGTCCGTCGGTTCAAATAGCAATGCAATGAGCCCCAACCATTGATACTTCAGCTTCGTGATATGTTGAGCTATGGTCCAATTATTATTGTATTAAGTGTATCAATACAAAGCTCAGAAGTAGCTCAAAAGACACATTCTTTTTGCTTTACTGGTAGTAATAGTGTGTGCGACTTAGATATGAAATATATTACCTACTAGCCTTTACCCGCGGTTTCACCCGAGAGCCCCTGACGAGAGACAAAGATCTGAAACTCTGAACCAATTGATCTTGATCTGCTTATAATCTGCTGAATATTCTCACTCCTTAGTAGGATCCGTGGAAGCAACAACGGCATCCTGCGCATGATTGTAGAAAAAATGGATAGTCCCCTGATGAATATTCTTCATCAGAGGACTAAATCCATGCTAGTTATAAGATACTAACATAGATATTTAAGTTTTATATTGTTACTAACTTAGGTAAGTACTAACATAGTAGTAAGTTTAATGTAAGCTGTAACTAACAAAAAATGGATTTTTGTGTCCGAAATAAATAATATTCTATTCTATTCTATATTCACCAAATACCAAAAAGCCCTTAGTAATAGCCCCTTTGGGAGGTCAATAACATATTTTAATCTATTTGACAAAGCTTCCAAGGCTACAACTTATCTCCAATCTCCAACCACATTGTAACTACATAATATAGGGTATCGTTACCAAATTCACGAAATGGGTAACCCTACACCCAATTGGTCATATCATAAACAGTACGATAACACAGGAAGCAGCGCTGTCCGCCCATTTATCTTGTCACAGCAATCACAATAAATTACTAATAAGTATTACCAGAAACTATGTAAAAATTTACGTGCATATGGATAAAACACATTGCCTGCTTCGGTTACCAAGAGTGATAAAAATTTTTTGGTTGCAGAGTCAAATGTCCAGCATGAGCAAAACAAACTGCTGTTACTAGGTGTGCGATTTGGTCAAATAGAAATTTCAATGGAAGCAGACGTTATTTTGCGGAAATCCATAATTAGTAGGAAAGATTAATTTGTTTTGCTATAATCCGCTTCTTGAAAAGATTCTATATGGTACAATATGCAGGAACACTGCCCACATGAAACACCACACACAATTTTCCAACACTTTCTTCAATAGACGTTTCATCCCGACACCGGGACATTCACAGGAAATGTTCTGACTGACGTAAAGACCTACGATTTCGCATTGTGAAGTCAACATCTCCTGAGGATACCAAACCAAACCAAATATTAAATTTGGATATCAAACCAAATTTGTAAGGTAACTACTAGGTAACTAAGGTAGGCTGCTTAAAGGTATATTTTATAATTAGCTTTTTTTTTGTTATGGGAGGAGGAAAAGTCCTCGTAGGATACCTGCTGGTATCAGCTCATATGATGCCCGACTTTATTGGGAATGGTGCCTAATGACCTATACAGACTAAAAACTTCCTCTCTGCTGCCAAATGATCTACAGGGAACCACTGTCACATATTTTGTTCTGATAGAAAGCTGTCTTCAGGTCTTGGCTGTATTTTGCGTCTCCTAGTTGTCCTGAATCTATCGCTTAATAATGGCTTGTACCATCTCTGCACATGTATCCCATTGCTATGCATTTGTGGCATGAGATTTGTTGCTGTTACACAACTTTCGTAACTCTGCACCGTCTGTCTTGTGGTTTTGAAGGTGGCATGTTCTGGAGTATCTATTTCCCTCCAGTATGGGTATTCCTCCGCATCTATCTTGTCTATGCTGTGCAGGTAAATGTTACACACTCTATGTCCACTTAGAGCTTGGATAATAAATTTATCAATCTCCCCATGTTTCCTTTCTATCCAAGGTCTAATGTCGGGGATCAGTTTTCTGGTCCAGTTATAATTAGCTGTATGATATTTTAAGTACTGCTAGGTCGTGGATCTAGTATCCCATCAAAGGTTTCAATATAGCTCAGAATCAAGGGTGGATATTTTAAAATAGGAGCAATAGGGATCAACTTATGTAGAGTTTCTTTAATGACATGTTTGAATGTCCACTTGTAAAAACTTGAAATCCCTCACCATGCCATCCCCACTACGCGGTAGGTAGAGATGGATATAGTCACTATGCGGACTAGTCTAGTCCAACCACTACCCTCCAGCATCACAAGGTCAACCAAGCCTAATTCAGAGCCACACAGGAGGCGCCCTTAGGTGGACATTGCACCCAAACCTCCTTAAGCGATCCTTCGGGTTCGGACCCGCCCAAAATGCCCGGTGATGCTGTTACGGTTTCTATGGCCATCCAAACAAGTCACTATGGCAACAAGTAATAAAGAGTTAAAGCTTTTTGGTTTATTTATTAGATGGTCCTTGCATTTATAATTAAACTAAAGTGTAAGTTCCTCCTCCAAGTTGAAAATTGTCTACGATATAGATTAAGCAATTATTTTTCAAGTGAATCACACCTCTTTTTCTACAGGTGATGTTTTTGATGCAGATTTAATGAAGTGATTCTACACTGTCAATGGACTATAAGCACTATAATACTCATCTTTAAGAAAGGAGATAGATCAGAAATAGGAAAATATCGCCCAATAAGTCTCATGTCCAACATATACAAGGTGTTCTCAAAAATAATACTGAAGCGCATCACCAAAAAACTTGAAGAACAACAATCAAGAGAAGAGGCTGGATTCAGATCGGGATTTGCAACAATTGACCACATACATGTGGTAAAACAGCTCATTGAAAAATGTCAAGAATACGATTATCCATTATACATGGCATTTGTGGACTATAATAAAGCATTTGACTGCCTGGAACACCAGTGCATTTGGGAGGCTCTAATATGTGAAATAAAGTATAGCAAGTTAAATTATAGCCGGGGATACACATGCCCGTAGCTTGCACACTAGCATACCAGCTCCTTGCAAGTGCCAGCTACAGTCATGTGTATTCACTAACTGGCATGCCTGTAACTGGAAGCTAGCTAGTTGCAAGTGGCTGGCACAACATTTGATTTACTTGCATGCCCGTTGAGGGAGGGGACGCGGGGGCTGCTAACCTGGCACGTGTGAACAGCCGCGACAGCTACGGGCATGCCAGTAGCCGACTCGTTGTGGCCTTAGGTATCATTCTTTGTTATTTTGTCCCCAATTCTTCCTAACAATTCATCAAATTTCTTTGGGAGCATTCTCAAATAGTTTCTGTAACCACCATGATCTTCTTGACGCATTTCTTTAAGCAGACAACTACTTGCTCCAAAATCTTCCCTTCTACTAATCCAATCTCTTACCTAGGGCATGCAGAACCGGTTCCGGTTCTAAATTTTGAATTCCCGGTTCTGCACCGAGCTCAGAACCGGGTACCCGGGATTTCCCGGTTCTTGGTAAAAAAGTTTTAAAATTTTAATTAAAAGCATTATCACTATATATATAGCTACTCGTGCTGATTCACTGACTGACTGACTGACTGACTGACTGATCGATCACCTCTACTGAACAATTTTGTATGAAAAAAATTTTTTTCAAGGATGGTGTCGTATAATAGAAAAAAATTCATTCAGAGGAAAAATACGGAGAGAGCTGATGATTGAGGATTTCGGAGACGGGTGAAGAGCACGGGAAGGCTATTAAAGATAAGTGGGGGGTGCTCGACCAAATGTCATTTGAAACGTCATCCAATTGGCAGTGAGCTGAAAAAAATTTCAAAATGGCGGATTCAAAATGGCCGCCATCCGAATTTTGCCGGTATCTCGGAAAGTATAAAAGATGGAAGAACGATTTCTTGACAAGAAGTGATCAAGACCCGAAGGTCTATTGGATGGATAGAAAAAAAATACAAAATGGCGGAATTTATTTTTTCATAGAAAATGTATGGGAAGTTTTGATGGGGGTTTTTATGGGCGGGAAGACAGACTGCGGGCCACATGTGGCCCGCGCCTCCACGCGCCCTACTAGTTACTATATATATAGCTACTCGTGCTGATTCACTGACTGACTCACTGATTGATGACCTCTCCTGAACAATTATGTATGAAAAAAATTTTTTTCAAGGATGGTGTCGTATAAAAGAAAAAAATTCATTCGGAGGAAAAATACGGAGAGAGCTGATGAGTGAGGATTTCGGAGACGGGTGAAGAGCACGGCCAGGGTATCGAAGATAGGTGGAGGGTGCTCGACCAAATGTCATTTGAAACGTCATCCAATTGGCAGTGAGCTGAAAAAAAATTCAAAATGGCGGATTCAAAATGGCCGCCATTCGAATTTCGTCGATATCTCGGAAAGTATAAAAGATGGAAGAACGGTTTCTTGACAAGAGTTGATCAGGATCCAAAGGTCTATACGATGGATAGAAAAAAAATTCAAAATGGCGGACTTTATTTTTTTCATAGAAAATGTATGGAGAATTTTGAAGACACGAAAATTTGAAAACTTTGCAAGTGTATGATGTGGTTCATCATACACTTGCAAATCAGAGAACTTCCAGAGAATAATTATTATTATTATTATTATTTAGCCGTCTTGCCGACAAAGTATGCAGTCTTTTTTTTTTTTTTTCACTAATAAGTTTATTTATTCACTACTACACTATTATTATAGTTCTTTAAAGTTCAACTACACTGAGTTTAAGATTTGTCAGCGTGTCCTTCTGACACATAGGCCTCTTCCAGCATCTTCCATTTTAGTCTATCCCTTGCTGTCCTCTTCCATGTGTTTCCTCCTACTTTTTTGATGTCGTCCTCCCATCTTCTGTGTTGTTTTCCCCTTTTTCTTTGCCCATCTCTCGGTACCCACTCTGTAATCTTTTGTGTCCATTTTTCTTTACTTTCTCTTGTCATGTGACCGGTCCATCGCCACTTAAGCTTTTTGATTGTTCGGAGTATATCCTCAACTTTTGTGCTTTCTCTAATATCCTTTGCTCTTTTGCGGTCTTTGAGAGTGAATCCTAACATACTTCTCTCCATTCCTCTTTGGCATGTTCTGAGCTTCAAAAGGTTTTTCTGCGACAGTGCCCACGTTTGACATCCATATGTTAGGCAGGGGAGAATGCAGGTGTTGAACACTTTCTTTTTGATAACTATTGGGAAGTCTTTGCTTTTCATGACCTCTTTCAAGGACCAGTATCTCCTCCATGCACAAGTCACTCTTCTTTCTATTTCAAAATCAGCTTGATCTCTGAAGGAGATAGTTTGCCCTAAGTAGATGTATTGTTCTACATACTCGATGCTTTCATTGTCCACGTTTATATCTAACTGCTCCATATTTGTCATTATTTTTGTTTTTGTTTTGTTCATTGTCAGTCCTATTTCTCTGCTTTTCTCAGACAGTTGTTGAAGCATGTTCTGGAGAATTCCACTGTTGTTTGATACGAGGACTAGGTCATCTGCAAACCTTAGGTGGTTTAGTTTTGTACCGTTTATGTTTACCCCATAGTCTTCCCAATGCAGTTTTCTGAATATTCCTTCTAGAGCTGCCGAGAAGAGTTTAGTAGACAGTGGATCGCCCTGCTTCACTCCTTTAGATATTGGGAAGGTTTCTCCTAATTGATCCATCTTGATTTGAGCCGTACTCTCCATATATATGTTCCTTATGATCCTTAGGTACTTTTTTGGCACTCCCTGCTCCAGCAGGATCTTCCAGAGTTGGTCGTGTTTTAACGAGTCGAACGCTTTAGTGTAATCCACAAATGCAATGTACAGAGGTTTTCTATACTCCTGAGTTTTTTCAATTAATTGCTTTAGTACATGCATGTGGTCTACGGTGAAGTAGCCTTCACGGAATCCTGCTTGTTCTATCGGCTGCTCTTCATCTAAGGTTTTTGTTATCCTGCAGAGTATTAATTTGGAGAAAACTTTGTATACATTGGAGAGTAGACTAATCGGTCTATAATTTTCAATAGCACTTCGGTCTCCCTTCTTGTGAATAAGTACAATGACACTTTTTAACCATTGCGATGGGATACACTCTGTAGATAAGACGATGTTATAGAGTTCAGTCAGCTCCTTTAGATTGTTAAAGTTTTCTACAATGAACATCTTTAGCATTTCATTGGTTATGTCATCAGGTCCAGGAGCTTTTCCATTTTTTTGAGTTTTTATTGCTCGTTCTACTTCAGATGTAAATGGGGTAAACATAAAAGGGGTAAACATAAAAGTTTGGGATCTCTTCAGTTTCTTTATTATCTTCCAGGTCTAGTTTTAAAGCTTCTAATGGTGTAGAATCTGAGTATAGACTTCTGTAAAATTCGGTTGCTACTTGTAGTATACCTTGTCTTGTTGTTTGCTGTTTTCCTGACTGGTTCTTCATTTCTGGTATCCAATCTTTTTTCTCAACAAGCATACTCAATGCTTTCTTAACTCCCCCTGTCTTTCTTATATGGTGCTCTATAACTTCTACTCTTCGTATTATTCTGTCCTTCTTGATGTTGTTGCTAATTTTTTTACTTATCTGTGTGATCTCCATAAGTTTTGATTTATCTTTTTTATCCTTTAATAGTTCTTTTCTTTTCTCTATGAATGTTTTTGTCTCTAAACTCAAGTTTCTTTTACCGTTTTGCTGGTTCTTAATTTGAGTTTTCCTATACAGTTTGTCAATTTTTTTGTTGTACAGTTCCTGTACTCTGTTCTGCTGCTCGCTGATAAAAGGTGTATTAATTACGTTAAGTCTAGCAATATTGCGTTTTATGGTTTTCGGTCTGCCTTTCTTTTGTTTAACTGTGTGGATAGTCCCCCTTACCATGCGGTGATTTGTGTTGAAATTGAACTGATTGATAACACTTACATCTCTGAAGGCTTTTTCATTATTTGTTGCGATGTAATCTATCTCATTCTTATATGCGCCATCAGGTGCAATCCAAGTCCACTTTTTGTTGGGTTTTTTCTTAAAGTGGCTGTTCATAAATTTTAGGTTTCCTTCAAGAGCCATGTTGATCATTCTCTTTCCATTATTGCTTCTTTTGCCATATCCAAAATTTCCAATTGGCCTTTCTTCTTTGCTTTGTTTTGCACCAATTCTTCCATTGAAGTCACCCATAACTATGATGTTTTTATGTGTGCTCTGTATGGTCTGTGACAGTTCGTCATAGAAGGTATCTTTGACTTGTTCGTTAGCTTGTTCAGTGGGTGCGTAGATTTGAATTATTGACCAATTTTTGTCGTAGCCTGGTAATTTTATGTTGAGAACTGCAATTCTATCCGAGATGCCCTTGAATTCCTCTATCTGCTTAGCCAAATGTTTTTTAACCATAAAACCAACTCCATGTCTTCCTTTTAATATTCCTTTGTAGAAGAAAATATAGTCATTATGTTCTTCTATAGCATCTCCTTGTCTTCTAACCTCACTTAATCCTAGTATGTTCCATTTAACGGATGAGAGGGCGGTTTCTAATTCTGTCAAGTTTTCCTGTGTTCTCAGTGACAGACAGTTTAGTGTTGCAATATATAGCTTGTCAAGTTGTCTATTGTATGAGTTTTTAAAATTTGCTGGAAGGCTTAGGTCTGTCTCCCCCACGGGGACCAACCGGTTTGGGGGGTAATTGAGAATAATAAGAATGTGAATCCAGAGAATAATATGGAATGTGAAGATGATTGAGGGTTTCTAAGACGGTCGAGGAGCACGGGAAAGGTATTATAGTTAGGTGGGGACTGCGCAAACAAAAAATGCTCGGAACCTCATGCAATTGGCAGTGAGCTGAAAAAAATCCAAAATGGCGGATTCAAGATGGCCGCCATACTAATGTCGTGTTGTTCTATCACGGAAAGTATAAAAGATAAGAGAGTGGTTTCTTAGCAAAAGGTAATCAGGACCCGAAGGTGTTTTTGATGGGTAGAAAATAAATCAAAATGGCGGAATTTATTTTTCATAGAAAATATACATTTGGAATATAATTATGCAAAGCATTGATGCAGTTTTTCGGTGAATTGCCAAAGAAAAATGTGAAAAGAGATGATGATCTAGGATTAGGTTGATGATTGAGGAGCACGGTCATGGTTTTAAAGATAGTTAAGGACTGTTTGAACAAAAAATACGCTGAACCTCATCCGATGAGGTTCAGCGTATTTTTTTGTTCGAACAGTAATTAACTATCTTTAAAACCATGACCGTGCTACTAGGTAATTTTTTCAGCCCACTGCCAATCGGATTCCAATTGTGAGATGACGGCGATACTTTTATGGGCGGGAAGACCGCACGCGGGCCACATGTGGCCCGCGCACTCACGCGCCCTACTAGTTTTTAATATTCCTACAAAAGGGGCTATTACGATTTGTAGTAAACATGAAATAGAAAATTATTTCCTAGACTGACTCTAAATGCCACTACAAAGAGTGAAATAATTTTTAATGTATACCAATTTGACGTCAGGCGATTGTCTATAATATTATCGTCTTTTCTTCGCACATGGAGTAGGTATTAGGAAGGACTATGGTTGTACGAAACATTTAAGCGTTCTTATAAAATTTGAAGAGTTCCCTCGATTTCTCCAGGATCCCAACATCAGATCCTAACTTGATGACTATGAAACCATCTGGAAAGTATACTCATTCAAACAGGAAAATAATTTTCGATAAAATACGTAATAATTGGATTTTTTTAAAGAACCGGGAGAACCGGGAAGTCATATTCAGAACCGGTTCTTTTAACACCTTAAAAATCCCGGGATTTCCCGGGATTTTAAGAACCGGGAAATCCCGGGTGCATGCCCTACTCTTACCCAAACCCGTCATCGTTTTTTCTTTTTATCTCTTATTAATTTAGCTACACATTCAATTGCTAATAATAACACAATTTTGTTTAATTCACTTCGATTGTTATCCATTTTGCAGGAACGAAATACTCTCACGAACTGTCCTGTGTATACGCGATGGTAATACTGGCATGCAAGGGCACAGTATGCATGCCAGTGTTACTTGCAAATGTATCCGCAGTGTGCCAGTTACTCGTACATGCCAGTAACTTTCATACCAGCTACTTTCCCGATTTACTGGCATGTGTATCCCCGGCTTATAGGGTGCATTAACATTTAAAATATATGAAAATGAAAACATTTCTTTTTCACATAGGCCTAAATAATAGGCTCATAGAGTGGTATCCAAGGAACGGGAAAAGACAACGAGGAGGTCAAATTAAAAGATGGGAGGACGATTTACCAAAAGGATGGAGAAGGACTGCTAAAGATAGAGAGATGTGGAAACAATTGGGGGAGGCCTATGTCGATAGACAACCTGACCAGAGCTGAAGTTATTATAGTTTATAATATTATTTTTTGCTATAAAATTAGATTTAAGAATACCATTGTTTTATAAGATTAGCTTGTAAGTTTAAATGGTCAGTGAATAAAGGCTTTTATTATTATTCTTTACATTTATTATGCATTCATATTTTTTTACATTTTTAAATATTTCATTATAAAAAAAAAAAAACATTTAAAAATATAAAAAATAGCGGTCCACCGGCCTCGGGAACAGGGTCCAAGCAACCGGCGGTCAGGGCCCCAGAGAGAGGAACCTCCTGACGATGCGAGCCGTGTCCAGGAGTACAGCCTTCTGGATCTGGCCCTTGACCCAGCTACCCAACGAGAGCCTCGAAAGATGTTGGTCGAGGCTCTTGGCTATAAGACCATTAGCAGAAATTACTATCGGTACAATGATTGCTGAGTCTACATTCCACATAGCGACAACCTCGTGCGCCAAGTCGAGATACTTGGTGAGTTTCTCTTTCTCAGCTTTCACGAGGTTCTCGTCATGCGGAACAGCAACATCAACAATCATTGCACGGCGCTCTGATCGATCTATCACCACTATATCAGGCTTATTGGCTACAATAGTCCTGTCTGTAATGATAGACCGATCCCAGTACAGTGTGATATGACCATTTTCAAGAACTGGGTCGGGCACATACCTGTAGTACGGTACCTCCGATTCCACAAGATTGTATTTCAAGGCAAGTTGTTGGTGGATAATCCTGGCCACTTGGTTATGTCTGTGCAAGTATTCGCCGTTAGCTAGATGAGAACAACCAGAAACAATGTGACGGATAGTTTCTCCAGGGCGGCGACATGCCCGACATATGTCTACCGTTCCATCCTTCACAATGTATTTTCTGTAATTGTTCGTCATCATGACCTCGTCCATAATTGCACATACAAACCCTTCGGTTTCCCCAAAGAGGTCACCAAAGCGCAGCCAGGCCACGGACGCTTCAAAGTCAACATCAGGCCCGTGGAGGGCCCGATAAAAGCGTCCGTGAAGCTCCTTACCTTGCCATACAACCCTGCGGTCATTGGTACTGAGCACCACAGGTATGTGCCAGTTCTCATTAGCCAAGGAGAGCGGTGTCAGACCCCTGTCCACTGCGACCACATCGCGGTGCATCTCCGTCTCGGCGTGGAGAAAGTACTCCCTGAGACTGCACACCTCGCGGTTGTGGAGGGTTTTGGCATTCAAAAGGCCTCTTCCCCCACACTTCCGCGGAATGTACAGCCTCATCACCGAGGAGCGCGGGTGATGCATCCGATATGCGGTCAGCAGCGCACGAACTTGTCTGTCTTATTATTATTATTATTATTATTATAAATAATAGGCTCTTATGAAAAGTCTAACCCAGTTCGGCAAGCAGGTTTACACCGAGAAGAACTGGTAAGAAACTCGGCACTTGCTCTTTTCAAAAATGTCATTATTATAATACAAGGTTATAATACAATACACATGAATGTATCTGCGATCAGTCTATTGACTATACTTGTGTTTTTTGCAGTAACTATTTGCTAATTTCATCAATGATAGTTGGCAGATCAAGGTATTTATGGATTTCGTTGTTGTGTGCAGGATGCGTTTGTGATTGTCCTCAGTATGTTCTTTGGCTTTAGTGCAGGTCCCCCACAGCTAGATAAGTACCATAAACCCATATGGGTTTCAGCATACAAGAGTAGATAGGAACTTTATTATTAAGTCTCATAGTTGATTGTGGTAAACTACGGGATATAAAATATGGGTGAGATAGGTACCTATATCATGAAATTTCTATCCTTCATAATTGTGGGTACCTAACCAATTTTTCCCCGTACACTTTATTTCGCGGTATCTACAGTCTTTGCAATGACATAACATAACCATTACAGAATGTGTATCAGATCGCGATCAGACCGTGGGGCAGAATTATGTAAAAGTTCATCGTTACACTACCTTAGATCCATATTATTGGAAAGAAACATTTGATGACGGCGACCACACGTCAAGTACCTACCAAAACGTATCCCGAGTATCGACCTGTATTCCAATGTCATACAAAACGAAATCAGCGTGCGAAGTGACGTAGTCGATAACATTTTTATTGACTAAACGGGGAATATAGCCGACTACTTACAATCTAAATGTTTCTTCTTCGGCGCAATCATTTCTTCGGTTGTAGCTTTGCATACGGACTTCGCTAAGCCTTGGCCCGCGATACTGTGTCGAGCGGCAAGCAGCCTGTCGTTTATCGTTTGACCCGCCATCCTCACGTTCAGTCCAGACATAAAACGCTAATGTACACTTTAAAACACTGGTTTTCGCGTTTTAACAAAATCACAAAATTATGTAGGACGATGACGGGTAAAATATGTCACCGCCCCCCCGACTGGCACAATACTAAATTCAAGATGGCTGCCTCGCTTCAGAGTTGCCAGGCTTTTGATTACAAATTCCTACCAATTTCAATTTTGATATACCAACTATTTCAATCACTTAGACTAACCGAAAATCTGAGGACTGGAGATTTTAATAAAATTATTAAAAGCACACATGGATATTGTGCGTCTTGTGAATTACAATATTCTTAAATTGTATTAGTATATATTCTTCTTCTTATTCGTTCAATCTTGACAGAGTGGTCGTGGTTATACTTTTACGATGTGCAATAATTATGAGCCACTGCTGCTTTAGCGATAGTTCTTCAACGGCTCCTGTTGGCGGCATTGCGAGAGCACTCAAAAATAGAGGAACCTGTATCCGGATCAGATCTGTCCACCTCGTAGTTTATATATATATTGTAAAAATAATTTAAATTTCACTATTTAATGTACAGTCGCAGAATGAAAAGGTTCGTCACCTTAGTGTTGATTTTCCCTTGCACTAATACTGCAAGAGTCCATAATGTGAACATACTAAAACAATCGAGTAGTGCAAACGAATCACTTTGAAAATTGACGAACCTTTTCATTCCGCTACTATACCTCGGAGGTTATGACCCATCTCACTGGGGCCCTATGTGCTCAGTAGATTTCAGAAATAAGCCATCAGGGTCATTTGAGATATATTTCTTTTATTCACTAAAAGTTTCCTACAAATCCTTAATTTTTTTAAAGGTTTTATAGGAAACTTTAAAACTGCGACCAAAGTGTCTATAAAATGACCATCAAACACAGCAGTTTTTGCTTTCGAGCTGCGAAATGGCGGGCGGCAGCATTAGTATGTTGCACAGACCTGAGAAACAATAAGGCCCCGTCTACATAATTGGCGCATAAGATGGCGTCACCTAGGGTAGTTTGATGCCAAATTGGCAAAAAAACATTTGGCAACAAATCTTAGCGCTCATCATGGCGCCGCATGTCACGCAAGGGCCAAGGCTAACATAGAATTAATGTTTAGGGCGCCTCCATAGTTTTGTTATCTCTATGTTACGTCATCGCTGATCCAGGGCCCATATTCTGTAAAATTGGCTTGGCACTTGCAGTGATGTTCACTTTAAGTTCACTCGGTGACGGTGACCTTCAACCTCGGACGATGATTCTTCGTCCGAGCCTTCAACGATCTCATTTGACATTATAATTTTTTTTATTTAAGGAATGTTCACCATAAAATCTTACTTTCGTTTGTTTAAATCACAAATAAAGCAGCAATGTATTAGGAACCACCTTGGAACGGAACCACAGACAGTAGTAGTTGTAAACGTAGTGATTATATACTCTTTGGTAGTTGTGATTTAAACAAACGAAAGTAAGATTTTATGGTGAACATTCTTATAAAAAAAATTATAATGTCAAATGAGATCGTTGAGGTTGAAGGTCACCGTCACCGAGTGAACATAACTGAGATCTCACTTGGATCTCACTGAGATCATGTGTTGGTCTATGACTGAGATCCAAAATAAGGGCCCAGGGCCCATGAATGAGCATCACTGCAAGTGTCAATTCTGTAAAATTGACACCTGCAGTGATGCTCACTAGGTATTGTCTATAGTTCATTAAACATCGCTGCTTTAGCTAAATAACATTTTTACAGTAGTTACATTTCCTTTGTTTTTAGATCATAAAAAAATTGACCGAAATGTTTGTCTATGATTTGTACATACTAATGATACTAACCTAAAAATGTCTATGATTTTGGTTTATACTTTATGGAGTTGTGTGGTCTGTGGTTTATGGTAAAAATGCATAGACAACCACAGCAGAGGTAAAAATGGCCGAGTGATGTTGTAGACAACTGCTGAGTTCACGATCCTAGTTTTTGTGATTTCTGCTGTTCATGTGTTAACTTTAACAAAACAATGGCTAAAAAGAAGAACGCTAAGAAAAGCGCCGCCAAGAAGTCTTCAGCGAAGCCGGCATCTGAACTTGATACGATAAACAATGAAGTTTTATCAGCCGCTCTAAGTGTGGCTAACTTACCAGTGCTTCTCAAAGTTTGTAGGCTGTGTGAAGCTAAAGATGGTCCATTCTTGAATATTTTTGAGGCAGATAAGATGACTGCTAAAAAAATTGAGACTGTCATGCCATTTGCGGTGAGTATTCCATTTTACATCTGCAGTTTATTAAAAAATATAATAAAGAACAGCTGTAGCCGCCTATATTCGGTTTCACAGGGCTGCCAACTTGACAAACTTTTTCCTAAATCCTGATACTTACATAAAGCTGGGCATTGACGGTCAGTTTTTTGCGTCAGTCTAGACGTAAAACTGTGGCGTCACTCCAAATGGTTTAGGCTAACTAAATTTCTCCACTCACTGGTGTCACTTCAGTTTTCGATCGGCCGGGCTGTTGTTAGGAGGTGTACATCCTATTTGGGTCGAAAAAAATGAATTCTGATTCCGAAGAAGAAACATTTAATTCTTGCTGCGGCTACTGTTTGTTGCCATAATATGATCATCAAAAAACGAGAATGAAAACAATGGATGAAAGAATGACTTAAAAAAAAAGAATCAATTTACTCACGTAAAAAAAATAATTTCGCCAGTCACTTGGTTCTAGCGATAACTCATTTAATAAATTGACGTGAGTGAATTGATTCCTTTTTTTAAGCCATTCTTTCATCCATTGTTTTCTTTCTCGTTTTTTGGTGAGCATGTGGCAACAAACAGTAGCCGCAGCAAGAATTAATGTTTCTTCTTCGGAATCAGAATTCATTTTTTTCGACCCAAATAGGATGTACACCTCCTAACAACAGCCCGGCCGATCGAAAACTGAAGTGACGCCAGTGAGTGGGGAAATTTAGTTAGCCTAAACCATTTGGAGTGACGCCACAGTTTTACGTCTTGACTGACGAAAAATCTGACCGTCAAAGCCCAGCTTTATTATAATATCATTTTCGTCACTACACTACAGCTAGTAACATAAAATTGCAAACTTTTTATGAAATTACACCTGCAGTGGTTAAAAGTTGAGTCTATATGACTTGCATAGAGTAGACTTACATAGACGCAGGGCGTGTTAGAACCCTCGTAAACTTGGTTTGTGAAAATGTATTTGAAAATAACTATTAGTCGACTGAATAATAGTTATTTTCAAATACATTTTCACAAATATCGTATTGACCTTTCATAAGTATCTTTAAGTTACATTTTAGTTTCGTTTTAGTCTACATGAAGTAAATATATTTGTACTTTTGACTTTTAGACTCCAAGTTAAAAAAGTATCTCAGTTTTGCTTCCATTTAGAAACTGATCATTCTGTTATAATGATGTTGCAGTTTTATGTATATGGAGTTAAGTCACATTATGGGAGATATTGCACACCGGAGCTATTGCTATATTGAATAGCAGTTCCGGTGCCAGTAATGGCTCTCATGAGTGGAATGTGTGGAATGTGCTGAATGATTAGTTATAGCTTTATATTCACAACAGCTAGAAATGTATTTGCAAATTGATGTAAAAAAAAGTTAGATTTTGTGTTCTTCTGTAGTTGTTGGGAACAATGTTTATTGGAGGAATTTTATCTTTATCACAGCTCTAACATTCTACCGTAAATGATGTTACCATACCATATCATTCCCAAATCCCAAGTGGTTAAGGAATTAGTAAAAAAGTAAGAAAGTGGCCATCCACTTAATAAATTAAGTTGGTTGGATGCCCTGATGCGGTAAAATTCTAAATGCAGTTACTTAATTCTAATATTAGAGCCTAGCTCTCAAAATTAAAGGTGTTCATTTTGTATGAAATTTCAATAGTATTCAAGCCTAATTAGTTTTTTCACCATTTTTGAATAAAGTGGAAAGTCCTGACATGTCTTGGTGGACTCATTATTGCAGCACACCAATGAAAGCCACAGAGGTTTCCTTTATAGCGTAGAGAAAGGATAAAGATGGATTTATTAAAACTAGATATAATATGAAATAGAATTATAAAAGAGTAATTACTAAAATCATACAACCAAACAACCGGTCAAATTCAAGTCAGCCTCACAGACTGAAGGTTCCGTACCACCAAGTGTGTAAAAGCTTGGGTTCCAAAACAACATGGTAAATTTATTTCTATGTGGTGATACTTCCTCTGTCCATCCGTCACTGCTGATTATCTCAGTAACTAAAAGCATTCGACATGATATTTAGAATTATTGAATTCTGTGAAAATTTTTCCTCTAGAAACAATTTTATTTTTCAATTTTATGACAAACAAACAAAGATTGCAAAGTGTTTCTATAAGGATTAGTTTGCTTCATTTAGTGTGTCTAGGTTGGACAGACGTTTTTTTGATTTCAACACAATTGAAATCAAAAAAACATCTGTATATGCGATGTGTATTATAATCTATCTATCTATTTAATATGTAAAATTCTCACGCCAATTTGTGTTACCAAACTCCTCTGAAGCAGTCCGACCAATTGTCATGAAATTTTTTGTGTATGTTCGGCAGGTCTAAGTAGATTGTAAGCTATTTTTATGTCTAGTGGCAAAACAACGTTTGCCGGTTCAGCTAGTATGTATACAAAAGAATGACACTGTTTTGTTGTTCTACGATTTCCACCAAAACTATAAGTCCTAGACATCTGAAATTTGATCATAGGTTGTTATTAGGTCATGAATTGTATTGAAACCAGATTTTTGGTAATTTAAATTATAAGGGGCAAAAATCATATCTTTCATTTTCCGTATAAAGGAGTAGGTAATTTTTTTCAGTATAGGGTTTTCTACAGAGCTAAAGGTCTGAAAGGACATGTCCAAGATTGGGATTAGGAAATGAAACAAGATGATATATTACACATGAATAGAGATCCTAGATCATTTTTATGAGCCTGTAATTCAGCTTGTTTGCTTTTTTTCATTTTGTGACTAATTTAGATCTTTGCCTCCGAATATTATCAGCAGTAAAAAAACTTGATTGTCTATGTCACATAATATGTTACATGCTGAGGTTACATGTCATAGCCTGATTTTCAAATGTTTCAAATACCTACTTAATTATTCTTATAATAATTCCTGTTTCAAGTTTATTTGGCGATATACAACAGGCTCTTAGGGCCAATTATTCAATTGCCAGATAGACTATCTGAGGAATAAATTTGAAACATATGCCATACAAAATCTGTCACAACGTCATATTTATTCCTTAGTTAACGTTTATCTGGCGATTGAAAAAATCTTATAACTTACAGTGCAACAATCTCATACCTATCATGAACTAGAGCTGAGCTAGAACGTCATTCAATTGTCAATAATTTTTAGTCTGGGAGTTCTGCATAAAGCTAGCGACCTCATTCAGTTCAGGTCACTGTATGTTTTAAAAATTAACTAGATAGTTTACTAAGTTTGACAATGACAACTGACAGATTGATATTCTTCTTCTTCTTCTTTTCTTGCTTAATGGCTTTCTGTAGTGCCAAAACAGCACAATGCACTTCGCCAATGTCGAGTAGCTTGAGGGAGGCACAAAGGAGATTGGCTGGTTTAAAATGACACAGTTTTGATATGATCTGTAATAGAAGGGTTAGTTATAAGTCTTCTAAAAAGTGTTCGGTGTTGCTATCTACCAAAAATAACGTAAATTTATTTAAAAATAACATTTATAAAAAAAATGAAATTTTTTCCACATTTTTCTTCCTAATAGTCGGAGAGGTCTTAAGAACTACTCGTAGGTCAAAACTATAACAAGTTATGCAAGGGGCGGATAAACAAATTTCTTAAGAGCCTGCAACGCATTTGCAGTTCCTCTGGTGCTGCAAATGTCCATGGGCGACGGAGATCGACCATCGGTGAACCGCTCGCTCATTTGCTCGCGTTGAGTATAAAAAAGGTCAGTTTCCGGTCAGTTCTATTAGTTTCAGGTCAGTCAGTTGTTCGGATATTTCGAAATTCAAATTTTAAGACGTTGACATGTTTGCTTAGCTTATTATTTATTTATTGGACTTATTACTTTAATTGGCATCTGACTGATGCAGTAAGTAAGTTAAATGAATTTTTGTCAAAAAATGGTCACCATTTAGAATTTATTTACTGGACCGAATGGTTTTAAAATTAAGAACTAACCATTTTAGTTAGCAAAGAAACAATCTGTGAAACCAAACTATTTCAAAATACATAGGTATGCATTACCATAAATAAATCTGTGATCGAAATACAGAAAGGGGTCACCACTTGAGTTTTTTTGTTATTTGACCGATTTATTTCAAAATCTGACCATTGCAGCAAGTGTAGGGATGTAAGAGATAAGATGCATTAAGGATATAAAAAACTAGTAGGGCGCGTGAGGGCGGGCCACATGTGGCCCGCGTGCTGTGTTCCCCCTATTTGCCTTTCAACCTTTAGTTAGTTTAGTAAATCTGTTCTGCAGGAAACACTAAAACGCACATATTTCGTCTTGGTCGTGTTGACAGTTAATAAATTATCTTCTAACCAGGAGGTAATTTGGCTGAGACATTTTTCGGCTGACGCCTTTACTTCTTCCCAGCTAGAGCCTTCAAATAAAACTGCAGTGTCGTCCGCAAAACAGAAGACACGGCCAGATTCGGGTGATATTCCACAGAGTGGGTTTATATAGGCCAGGAAAAGGGTTGGACCTAGGATAGCGAATCTGCAGGAGTTCTATTTACAGTTAGTAGGTCGGCAGGGGGTTTATTTGTAGGCAGGTTACATATCTCTTTAACGGTATCCCAGGTACCTTTGGAATTTACACGGTTTGCCTGAAGTTTTCCTCGTAAGTATTCACACTTGAGCGACTTAAGTAATGAGTTTGTAACTATTTCTATATCTAGTGTATGTTATTTTGTTAAGATCTGATGCCGACTTTTTAAAAGCTTTATATAAGCAATCTCTCTTTCTCATACACTTTAAGAGAGACTAGATAGATATATAGTAATAGCTTACAACCTACTCTCAGACCTACCAAACATACACAGCTAATTTAATAACGTCGAGCCGTTTCGGAGGAGTTTGATAACAAACGCGAGACAAGGTTTTATACATATTTATTTATGTTAAAATGGTAAAACATTATAGCTGTATATTATATATTAATTCTGTGAAAAATTAATCACATATAATTATTCGTATTCTGTTTTGAGTCTTCTTTGATGTTTGTTCTTAAAATTTATTTTAGAGGTTTTTAATATTCTTTGTTAAAAGCTTAATATAAACAATGTAATAAAGCTATCAATATTTCAAACATTTAATTCTGTGTTAAACCAACGAAGATTTTCATGTTTTTATTTTTTTCTACAGATTGCCGAGAATGATGACTTACCTCACAAAATTTGCTTTAGATGCTCTGCTAAACTAGAAGAACTCTATGAATTTATACAAAAATGTATAAAGACGCAAGAAAATCTCCGCAAAGTATTGGGTAACAGGGGGGGCGTTACAAAAAGTAGGCACGTAGAAATATGGCAAGAAAAACTCAATCAATCCAATATATCCAATGACGATATCTGTGAAGCTGTTATTAAAAAAGCTATGGAGGGAATAAGAGACATTCCTAAAAACCCACTGCCACTGGTAGAAGAGAAAGCTCCTGTTGTAAAGAAAGTGACCAAAAAATTACCTGCAAAAACGAAAGAAGAAAAAGCAGAGGAAAGGGAGGATCAAGAAAAAAAACAAAACGAAATTTGTAGCAAAAATGAGAAGAACACAATTTTTTATAACAAAGACGATGAACCTGTCAGCTTATTAAGGAATGCATTGCAAAATGATGCTCATGATGATGATGACGATGATGAACCTCCAGTAAAAAGAAAAACGCGATTGAGTAAAGAAAAAGTTGAAGTAAGCGAAAACAAACTGAACAAAACCAATGAAAATGAAAAAAGGGAAACATCAAAACCTAGTAAGAAAGATAAAGATGAAGCGGTTATACAAGAAGAAAGTGTAGTGAAACAAAAAGGCTTGAAAATAAAACAGTCATTGCAAATAAATAACTTCTCTTTAGAAGATTCACCCAAAGTTGAACCACCTAAAGAACCAAAACCAAAACCATTTGATATCATGGAGCACGTGAGTATGATTAAAGTAAATGGAGTTGGTGTATTGTTCCAATGCAAATTGTGTAATAGGAATTTCTTAAAGAAAGAGGTGGTCATGACTCATGCTTGTGCTAAACAAGGTGCGGCGAAAGTTCAGAATCCCAAAACTTTTGTTCCACCTGAACCACCAAAAATACCACAGACGGTTAAATACATAACTATAAATAAGGATGCTAGTAAGTCCGGAGTTTCAGTTGATAATTCTAAATCTTTAGAAAATCAAAAACAGCAAGCAAGTGAACCTATTACTTTAGACGATGATGATGATGATGATGATAAGCCTTTAACAGCAAAAAAACCAGCTAAACCTAAAATCGGTCCTGCTAGTAAAGTGAGGCGAAGTGACACCAATGTAATTCCAGTCGCAGGTGAATCTTCTGTAAAAAGTACGTCAAATCAACATACCGTCGTACCAACACAGCCAAATCCAACGCAAATTGTGCCTAATATTACTGCAACCATAACCTCGGCCAACCAAGCACCGTCTGTCCAATTCCCCACCATACCCAGTCTTAATAGCCGTTACAAACTCATGCCTGGACCTAATAACAGTTTCACTTTAGTTGAAGATAATTCGGATGCCACTGCATTCCAAGCTAATCAACCACAAGCAAACACATTACCTTTCACTCTCACTGAATCCAATATGACTGAACCTAAAACTCACAAATCAACTGTGAAACAATATGAAAAACAAATACCAGTAGCTCCAAAAACAGCGGACCCTTCTATCAGCAGACCTTATCCTGTAGGACTGATAACGGCTGCTGGTTCCAGGCCGCCTTTACCAGAGCCACCAGCATTTCCCACACCAGCCATGAAGAAACAATCTTACACCGTAGTTCAGACTGGAAACCCCAGTAAATTACTGATATCCACTAAACCGCAACCCCCACCTCCAGTCGAAAATGTACCTAGAAAGCGATCGCGCAAATCTAAAAACACAGCTGTGGAAGATAAAACAAATGAGCAGCCGTTTTCAGTAACGATAGAAGACGCTACCCCGCCGACTGATCCCAGAATTTTTACATTCATTAATGTAGATCCCCTTTTACAGCCTTCCTATGTACTTCCAACCGATAATATCATTCAAGAATCCCAAATATCTACTTCCACTAACGTCCAAAAGCAAACTATGGATAAAGATTCCAAATACACGTGTAACATGTGTAATGAAAAGTTTAGCAGAGAGAAAAAGTTACTGGCTCACATACAATCTCATTACAAACAAATGGACGAAGAAGATGAAAAAAGGGCTGATAAAAATCCGCGCAAACGTGGAAAAAAATGAAAATAAACTCAAAAAGACTTGATCTATTACCAAGTATTGGCGTGACTGCATGCCATCGCTGAATCTGACTGTCATAAGATTAGGTACATATCCTTGCATTGCACGGGATGATTATTTATTTCGGTCGTTGCATCGATCCTACCAATAATGTTGTTGGTGCTCCGTACTCCCTTTTTCCCATGTCCCTTTTTTCCCTTAGATATTTTTTCTAATTATAATTTGGTGTAATAATATTACCCGTTATAGTAATACTACTGTTTTTATTTACGTTACGTTTATTTTTTTTTATTAAACAAGTGGATTAAACAACATTTTTTTATAAAAATATATATTTAGGTATTGAGGGTAGGTAATGCACATTTTTAGGTTATCCGTTTGTGGATCACGTAATACCAGACCAGCACCACCCTACAAGAAGATGGGTCCAGTCGATCCTACTCAGTATCTTAAACTACTTTTGTCCAAGTGCACGTTTTAACACCATTATATTTAGCCATGTGTCAAGCAAATTTTAAAAATCTAAGATGAAGTTTCATTGAAAATTTCATCTAAGAAATCATTCCAGTAGGATTTGTAACGGTTTCGACAAATTTATTGTAAATAATTTAATTTTTGTTTTCCTGTAAATAAGTGGTAATACAATTATAAAATTAATTTTAAGGCAATGTGCTATAAAGGTAAAAGTTTATTTTATTAAGCATTAAATGGCAAAAGGTTTTGTGAATTGTTGGTTTCGTGATTCGTGCCCTTTTGATTTTTTTGTATCTACATCTTCTTATCTTAATATATATATAAATCTCGTGTCACAATGTTTGTCCGCGATGGACTCCTAAACTACTGAACCGATTTAGTTCAAACTTCGTGAATATCTGTCATTTGGTCCAACTTAAAAGATAGAATAGTTTTTATCCCACGTGGACGAAGTCGCGGGCATCAGCTAGTTTATTATATGAGTAAGTTATCTGAAATGTTAGTTCAGTTGCCAGCACGTAACATATGCAAGAGAGAGTAAAAATGCTCAGAAGACGCTTCTGTTACGGTCATTTTGGTTACCAAATGGGGCGCGGGGAACGAAGTAACGGGGTCTAAGGGCGCTATTGTTTGGTTAGTTGGTGCACAGTCCCCACCTTGCCAGGCCAGGTTCACTTATCACATGATCGAACAAACTACAGGTAGCCGTCTCGATGTACTAATTTCAGATGGCTGCCGCGCCCCGGCGAGGTTGTACGCGTTAGTTCTTGTGCGGTCTTTTTCACGCGCTGCGTGCGCCGGATTACGAGGCCACCTTAGTACGTAGGAAGAGATAAAGTTACGCGATAGAAAGAGACCATAACTTTGCATTTGTTGCGTGTTGTTTACGGAGGCGGAACCAGGCGCTATTGCGAACTGAATTGCACTTTTTGTGTCAGCGCTAGAGTCGCTATTTCTTTAAATCATCTTGCGGAGAGAACCTTCTGTACCTACTATTATGTATTCCGTGACCTTGCTTAGTTACGTGCCAGCAACATTTCGTCTGCTCTAACAGTTTTCCAACAGCCAAGCCAGTATGGAAATATTCATTATTTATTATTTTAATGGTTTAGTTCTGCGTGATGTGAAACGATACAAAAACTTACCACTAAAAATTAGCTTTACGTCTATTGGTTTTAAGTGTAAAATTGAATGTACATAAGAAATACAATGCTCGACGCTATCGAGCTAAACTTATATGTAATTTCATAATACTCGACCGTTTTGAATCGAAATTCAAGTTGAAGTACATTAAATTTTACGCTCTATGACAATAGTCGTAAAATAAATTTTTAAGTGTTCGCAAAAAATGTTTTGGTTTCAAAATTGTCTGCACCACAAGCCCCATTTACTGCACCACAAGTATTATGCAATTTTCTAATCCGGGTAAAGAATAAGAAACGTTTTTGTACATCAAAAATAAAGACAATGAAATGTTCAATGAAAATTAAATAAGTGTGGCTTTTTTTGCTAGGAATCTGTTTTATATATCTGTGTAATCGTATTATTAATTATTATTTTAAATAAGTTGCTCTGGATAAATTAATTCACTTTTTTTCACCCTGTTCTGTGGTTTGCATTGCTACAGTCTTACCGCCTAATAACAAAACGTGGAACAGTTTGTCCTACTCTATTATCAATAATTGGACATTCGGAGGAAAAGAACAACACAGAGGTGTTCCAAGGAGAAAATTCTTACGATTATTAATTATTGTAGGGAGAAAAAGTGTTGCCAAACGAAGCATATTTCCCTTTAAGTTGGCAAAAAAGATTCCATTGGTTTCCAAAGTGTACACTATTATTTCATATTAAAAAAATAACTTTGTAGTTTCAACTTAAATCGTATCACTAGGTTAGTGAAGTTTTCACGTATTTAAGTTAACGTGTTTAATGATAATTTATTGCATTTTTAATATGTAATTATTTTGACAATTTATACTGAATTGTAATTTGGAAAAAAAACAGTGGTATTTTACGTTATAAAAAATTACTTGTGTTATTTATGTTTATATATTATGCTTAATTTTTGGTATCTTTTCTGGTAAATCAGTTCAAAAGTTGAAACGTAATGGAGTAGAAAACATCGAAACTGTATAAAATGTATACCTAAACATACCGTTGTTTATTGTTATGTAAACGTCGTTTTTGATATTTTATTAAATTCTCAATGTAATCAAACTGTGTCGTAATTGGCGATTGTCAATTTGTTAAAAATGACAAAATGGAGCAATAACCCTCAAATTTAAATACCTATGACTTATGTAAAAGATGTGGTAGTTTATGAAGAAACTTGGGTGCCTCCTGTGGCCTAGTTCTGTATCGTTCAGTTTATTACAACCCTCACTGGGTTAACTAACAAAACGGATTATATTACGGATTTATAATATACTTTACTTTTTGCACAAGTCATCAACCTAGGTTGGTCATGGTTTCATGTCAACGTACCCTGCTAGTTACTTTTAACTTGTGTATGTTGAACACAAAAAATTTGCTTCAGTTCTGTTAGTTAACAACCCAAAGAGGTTTGTTAATTAGCAAACAAGGATACAGAGTCAGCCCACTGAACCCCAAAGTTACGTTTTCTTAGATGTTAAGCATTTTTATGTTAAGTTTTAAGTATAATATTTCTGTTCGTGTCGTGTTCGAGAGAATGTGAATATTCTGATTATTTTAGTAAATAAAAAGTATGTCTGATTTTTTTAAATGTCGTTACGTAAAATAAGTGTAAATAGGTCGATTTTTAAATATAATTTGTCACACTACATTTGGTTTTTTATTTTTCCATTTACAGAAACATTTTAGGATCGAATAGTACATATAAGTAATTATGTATTATTTATTATTCCTGATTTAAGCGCTCTAAGGTGCAAAATATAAGGTGTTGTCAAATTATCTGCCACCGTTCCAGGAGGCGAATGTGCCATACATATACACTTTAAAAGTGAAGAATAATCTCAGTCCCCGGGCTCAATTTTTTTTAACTAAACATTATTAACATTTCGCATCATGTTGCATAAACACGTCCATCAGTCAAACTTGAGTACATGTTTAGTATAGTTATCGCCTCGTAACGGAAATCAGCTGTTCGGGCGCGGCGTGAGAGCGTTGACCTTGGGTTGCGACGTAATTTTTAATTAAAAATAAATAATAAATATTGAGCCTGGGTACTGAGATTTCTTCACTATTGAAGTGTATACGTATAGCACATTCACCTCCTGGAACGTTGGCAGACAATTTGACAACACCTTATATATGAATATACATACATATATTTATTATCTTAATCCTGCAGAACTTCAAACAGTAATAAACTGATTTGTAATATAATTTTAGGAATTTTGAAATTTAATTTCCCAAATTTTATCCAAATCGGTCAGCATTTTTCGTTTATTTCACAGGACAGGGATTATAATTTACAATAAAAGTCGAATTCAAGATGATTCATTTATTGATTCGTCTCCGAAGTACAGATATAAGCCATATACTTAGTACTTAGATCAAAACACGATAACTAATAGATTTTAAAGATTTATAACACTATTTGTTACATTAAATATATATACTATAGAATATCTGACGCAAGTTAAATAGATGCTCTTATAGTATAAGCTACTTTGAGTAGGTACTTTACCCCAAATGAGGGTAGATTGATAAAATATTTAACCCCCACTTGATTATAAGATGTAGACAGGTAGGTATTGCAGTCTAGGATAGAACTCGCTAACTTAATTTCATCCATTTGAAATATTTTCTCTATGAAAATATGAATACTGGCATTTTTTAAGGTCGCCATAATTTATGAAAGTGCCGATGATAGAAGACGGCACATCAATTTAATTTATAAATAATTATCAGTATTCAAAGGTAAGGTTTCTTACCTGTAATATACTAGGTAGGACGGCGATATCAAGTTTAGGTACGAGTATATATACTTAATATACTCCTTATGGGATCCGGAAATTACTGGCAACACTGGAGCTACGGAATAATATGCTTGTCGTAAGTCATCTTTAGTGACGTATTTTAATTCTTGTATCACTTTATGAATCAGCAATGTATAATGCACTTATGTCAAATGTCAGTGTCGGTATAATATACCTTAATCACTTTCACTCACTTTCTTGAATACCAATATCTTTTTACCAAAATAAATATCCTCTAAGCCAATTCCCACCATAGGATCACGATCCATTACTAAAGTCGGCGCAATATCTCGCTGCCCACGAAACAATAAAATGTGTAAACAGGCTGCCGTTGTGCTTCCCGTTACAGTTAGGTATGGGTGTTGCTCGGCAGGCCTACCGCCTACCGTACCAGCGTTTGCACATTTTATTACACATATTTGTAATCAAACAGATTTCGTTGTTTCCGTAGCCCGCATTCGTTAAAAATTCAAAACAAGGTCAGTATGCACATAATTGAATTAATGACTTAGGTAGGTAAGTACCAAGTACCCACCTACTATTTTTTTTTAAGTAAGAATGCCTGGTCGCACATTTTTAGATAAGCAGATAAACAATTTGAGAGCAATGATGTATAATATAATATCAAATTCTAAAATATAAAACGAAAGAAATAGGCAAATCATTCAGTATTTCCCTTTTTAGAGGTATCTAAATTATTTCACAACAGACAATACAATACTATTAGGGATAATATAAATAGGTAGATTTCTTCTTTACGATAGGTATAATATAATTTATACTATGTTAAAGGACCTAATTAACACTATTCTAACATTTATATAATCACATATTTTTGATATGTACGCGTTGAATGCAGCACCTTCGATGCTTGATATGTATGAAACTCCGCTAACTTTGTTATAGGTTAGTACTATAATTTCTAGGTACTTTGTCTAAACGCACACCAGAACTACTAAAACGCATGCGCCCGTAAGTTTTATCTTGCAAAACTGAAGTACAAGTAACAAAAATTCTAAAACGTAAAAGTAACCTTACTGTATGTCAGCTTATTATTTTTTCTTCCTTTGTTCTTTAATCTATTCGTTTCTGATTATGTACACCATTCTTCTCTCGGCTTTATGATTCATGAGATGAGTGCTGCACAACGAATTTGACATTGGTTCGATATACATTGCTGCTTTTCTGCGAAACAAATGACATCAATTAGCGAATAGGATGTCTGGAAAGCCACAGACAACTGTATAATAGTAATAAAGTTTGCAACATTGCTGCCTTAATTTAGACTTCCGTCTTATTAATCTCGCGCGAAAATTCAAAAATTCAAAACTATTAGAATTTTCATTTTCACTCAGTGTCATGTGAATTTGCATAAACTTTTCATGCAGTATTTTGTGCACAGAAAAGTAACTTAAGATTTTTCCAAGGTATCTTTCAACAGATAAGAAATGCGTGGCTTGCGTTTTGTCTCATAATGTGCGATTAGCTTAAAGGGATCTAAAAATTGTTTCATAAACACTACAATACCGATCATATTAAAATAATAATTGTACTTTACTCACTACTGATTTAAATGTAAACTATTTAATATCGTGTTTCATTTAATTTGAGGAGAATTTTCGAATCATAGCAAAAACCTATAGTACTTATAACTCTTTTAGGAGTTTTAAGAGTTCATTCCTTTTGTAGTTCCTTATTTTTTCTTTTAAATTAATGTAGGTAAGTACTACGAGTATAATGGGTCAGTTAAAAAATATTGATTCTTTTATCAAAATTAATTTAAAAACAATGAAAGTTTTTTTTAATGAGAAATCATTTCCCATGAAGTATGATGTAGTCCCCTTGAAAACTCCAATTAAAATAAATCATTCTGCATTAATTACCTATTATTACTAATACATAGGTATACGTAAATGCTACGCTAATTACTAAATACAATTACATTACAATGATATGTAATCGTGGTCCTACATTGGATCTTAGTCCAAAAGCCAAGATACAAAGCGCATGCATTCTTTTATGTCCTAAGAGCTGGTGATTATTTTGACCACAGTGTTATAATCTTCCAAAATATTTAACAGAAAAATAAATAAAATGTATAAATATCGACAAGGATTAATGATAATAATCCTAATACCAGCCTAGGTATGTAATTACTTTAGGTAAGTTAAAACATCGTTAAACCTAGATAAGCGAGAGTGTCGAACAGATCTCACTTAAAGTTTTCTCATTTATCTGGTTTCACGTTTACAAAATGAAAGTGAAATATATACGAAATTACTAAAAATATCAATTTCTTTTATTAATACGTATTGGACCTTTGTAACACTTTGATCAACATCACAAGCACTCAGTTTTTTAGCTCTAATTAATCAAGAATTGATAAAACGACAATAAAGATAGGCTTTATATCGCTTATCATTGACTTAATCATTTTGGAGTCGCCTCTGACTTCATTAATAAGGTTAGAAATTTTGCGAAAGGTTTCCTTTAAAAGGGGCGACAAACATTCTCTCAATCGTAACTTTAAATTAATTCGTTATGAACAGGGTCATTTTTGGGTGTGAATGCCAAATGATTTCGTATCCCTTTGGTAAAACACAAACATAGGATTCTATTGGTCGGAACTCCCAAAAACATTTAAAAATTAAGTATTGAATTCAAAGTTAAAATGGTTTTTGACTAAGGAGAAAGGTGGAAGACCAATAAGTACCAGTTACATTTCAATAACGGTCAGTGTTAATCGAATGGCGTTATTAATAAAGGGCTCCTTACATTTTCTTCCATTTAGCATTCAAACGCCTGACATGACAGACGCGAGTATTTTCCTGTTCATAACAAAATCCAGTTTTGAAAACTGGAATCGACTTTACAAAAATAAAATTAAAATTCTTACCCAATTGCTACATATTACAAAAAATCTCTTGCTATATCTAAATACCTAGATCAAAAAATTAGACTGTAAGTATCTCTAGACTCTTTGATAGGCGCTAAATTGCGTTTCTTATTGACTTTCGTTTGCGTATCTTCAGTTATTCCTAGTACATTCGTCACTTTTGAATTACCTTTGGTATAACTACAATTAGTAACGGAATTTAGCACTTACCTATGTAAGAGATAAATCTTTTAGTCATAATTTTCATTAAGACAATCGTCCGATTCGAATCGTGTCCACGTGGCCGGTTGCAGAAGACGATTTCTGATCCGGACGAGTGCCTTATTTTTATTTTCTACTTCAAAAATGTACATAAACTTCAGTCACGCATCATTCTTACCTAAAAAGGAGTAAGAGAAAATTCAGCTTCAATTTCGAAGGAACTTAAATTCGCCTTTAATAGAGACAGAACCGAAATTCCCCGTTAGGGGAACTTCTGTTCTTTAAAAACGAAGAAGGAACCTAAATTCCTTACTAAAAGAAAAGCTTCAGTTTCTCTTAAGAACTAACTAAAATTCTGCATCAAAAAAGGAGGTTCAGGTTCCCTTAAGAATGAATCTAAATTCCTCATTAAAAAGGAGGATATTAGTTCGTCTTAAGGCGGAACCTAAATCCCTCTTTTTAAAATGCGGAATTTTAGTTCCTCTTATATTTATGGGAGTCGTAAGGAAGATAGCTGTAGAAAGAGGAGCTGAGAGGAGCGTATTGGACGACGTTGTAGTAGTCAGAGGCTGACTCCGGCGCTATTCAGTCGAGGAATCCGGTGTTCACCAGCTTCTCGAGGAAGAACTTGACATCGCCGAGCTCGTTGTCCTTGATGCCCAGGGATTTGAGCATCCCTAGGTCCCCGTTCTCCACCGCCATGAACACTGAACGAAGGTGCTCCAAATCGGACCTCATCAAGTGCAGTGCTGCCCCGAAGTCTTCGATGGTTTGTGATTCTGTAAAGGGAAATTTTCCAATTGATTTAAGTACGTACTCTGGCAGCTGTAGCAACTGATCTCTTCTTATATTTATATTATAAAGCTGAAGAATTTGTTTGTTTTGCACAAACGAGGGGGAAAACTATTGCAAAAAACAGGGGAAAAAAGCGAGAGCTTCCGTTGCGTGAGCTGCGTAAAAGGTTAAAGTTATGCAAAAGTCGTGTATGAAGGAAATTCCTCTAAAAGTTCTACGAAAAGTCAGCGCCACCACATATACATCTATTAATGTTGTCTCATTTTGGAAGCCTAAAAATTTACGTGGGTGGGCCCCACAGTTAGTATAAAATTAAATTAAATTAAATGAGCTTAAGCCGCGGCTAGTTATCGTCTTAGCAGCAAAGACTGGTCGCCAAGTGGCAACTTTGGCGGTGCGTGGTGCGATTCTGTACAACAACAAACTGTAGCTTCCGTAGCTTCCAGTATTAAATAGCTTGTAGGATTAAAAACTATGCTGGTGTGGACCTTGGACAAAAAATAACCAACCGCAAGTAACAAAGAGAAAGGTTCTTACCAGATAAAGCGATAGCAACTTTCTCCACGCCTCCCAAAGGTTCCAAAGCATCTCTGGCCTTGCTCCCGAACAGTTTCTCCAGGTAGTTGGGGCCATGGGACGCGATCAGCGACTGCAGGAATGAAGCAGTTTCCTCCACCGGTGGACGTTTTGCTGGAACAATGAGAAGTGCTCTTTCAGACTCTACGTGTTGTAAAGTGTAGGTAGGTTTGTATCAATTCCTTTTTATGACCCACGACTCCTCTCAGAATGTCCTATCACCTATCTTTATGTGTAGTGTGTCCTCCGACTGAGGGGTATTCCACATTCTTAGATCCTTGTTTCAGTCCTTGTGATCAGAGTCCAGTCCACAAAGCTGGCCAAGTGCGGGTTGGATTTGCACAACTTTGAGAACGTTATGAATAACTCAGGCATGAAGCTGTCTAACGATGTATCTTCCGTTCTGCAATCGCATATCATTCCGAAAAGTCAAGGAATGTCCGGAAATCGAACCTCCAACTATACAGTAAGTAGGCTATCCGCTGATATATGCAAGGTGTATAAATATGTGAATTAGGGTGCTTATGGTAGCAACTTTGGTCCTTGTTAGTCAAGTGCACACACCTACTGAGAATATGAAGTAGAACGAACAAACAGATGTTTTCCGGAACCGTTGTAACGTCATGTCATTTTAAATTGCCTCAAACGTGCCTACATAAACGTACATAGCGCTGAAATTCAGAAATCCTACGGACCATATAGGGCTGGACACTTAAATATGAAGCTTTTCAATTACTAGTCAACGCCATACCTTAACGGCCTACAAGCCGTATTTAGGTGAATTTGAATGAAGTTTTATGCAATAACTTTAAAGACAATTACTTTCAAATTTACACGTCATGTATTTTGGGTCTTTAATCTAAAATCGCTTAGAAGCAGAAACACGATTAGATAAAATTTTCTCGATAGAAAGTTCTCCCAAAAGTTGCTCCAAAATCTCAGTTTTTCTATGTTTTATCGGAAACTACGATGGATGTAATTGTAATTTTTGTTTTAATGTATCGGTAAGAATAATATCCTAAAACGCTTAGAACAGATTTTTGATAACTGGCTTAGTTTTTGAGTAAATAGGTAAAACGTCGTTTTTCTGCTATATTCTTCTGCGACGCTGCATGTCGCACCTACCAAATCTCCGTGAGAGTGAGAAAGACAAAAATAAATTCAATAAATCCCCTTAAGGCTTAGAGTTTAGACCATAATATGTACCGTACCCTTAATTAAATAAATAAATTGAATTTGGCTACGAGCGCTACGACACGCTACGACGTAGAAGTTAGAACGACCCAATCAATAAATTCGTACCCACTAGAATAGATTACCTAAATTGTTTATTCTACGAGTACGTTACATTTTCTTTTATGTTCTTTATTGTTTGGGATCTTGAATTGGAAACTAAATTAATATACTAGCATTTTCCCGCGATCATGATATTTTTCGGGATAAAAAGTAGCGTTTGTGACTTGTTGTTTTAGAAGAATAATCCAGGATCTATTTGAAATTTCGTTTCCGTGATTACGGCATGAAGGAGTGATAAACAATTAAACGAACTTTATAATATTCTGATCAAGTCATATAGCAAAATTGACTTAGCAAGCCTTGAATATTTTATTCAATAAATTACGTCGTCTGGCGATAGAAATGCTGGCTCATTTTATTGAACAACGAATCCCTTTAGAATTTAGATGTTCAGCGAGAAAATGCAGCCAGTAATCCTGGCACAATTCCATGATAAAATAAAAAATATATATAGGCGTTGCATGCTGCTACATCTAACGTAAGTACATAATACGTTAACGTACTTACTTTACGTACGTTAAAGTACTTACAAAACAAGTTCGTCAAGTCTAGGAGTATAAGAAACTTTGCACGAGCAGTGTATATAAGTAATACTAATTATTATGTATGTAAGCGCGAGAAATAAGTATCTACTATGTACTTATCACTTACATAACTACATTTAAGTAGAGGATAAGTACATAGGTACTGACATAGGTACATGTATCTATATCCTACTTTTCGTATCACATCACACGAATATTATAAAGGCGAAAGTTTGTAAGTGTTGTGTATGTTTGTTACTCCTTCACGCTAGAGCTAAGTACTGAACCGATTTGTACCCTGGATTAACATATAGGCTACTTTTTATCCCGGAAAAGTCCATAGTTCCTGTGGCATTCTGAAAAAAACGAAATTTGCTATAATAATCAATAGCTACAGCGATTGCTACAGCAAACTTTCTTGAAAGTTGCTACAATTTAGGTACACAGATTGGGAAAGGAAGTGGGAACGGGAACGGGAAATCCTCGATTTCCTTGGGATTGGTGAAAAACCTAGTAGCTAGTGGGTACTAAATATATACATACATACTAAATATACTGAGTCGATTATAATTATGTCTACATACAAGGTTCTTTGTTATTAAACTTTACAATACGAACATTGAAAATACGAAACAAAGCGTTAGCTTTTGAACACGCTAGAAACTCATTTACTTTGCTCATTCAAACGTTATTTCAAAACAATGAATTATAATCTCGATTACAATAATTTTATAATTTATTCTTTCTTTTGATTGTAAAAGAAGCTTGCTTTGACATGCGCCCAATTTAATGGAATAAGAAAACTTACAAATTCGTATACTTACCTTTACTTGAATTTACGCCTACCTAGAAATTTTCTGCGCATATTTGTCGTGTTATGTAACTTTTAATATTGACGTGACAACGTCTTATAAATCGATAGAACCGGTTGCACGCACGAAAAAACATGACTCATCCGGCGTTACCGGCGTTACCTCGCTCATGCGGCGTTACCTCGCGAGCGCGGAACGAGCGACAAAGAAGACGTTGTCACGTTCAACTATCGTCAGTAAACTGACTTTACAGGCAACCAATTTTTTATATTTATGTACTAGGTGTTGCCTGCATTAGGTATAATAAATACTGAGTAAATCGTGGCTTTCCCGTTTCCATTCCCACTCCCTTTCCCAACCCTTAGGTATACCTACTTTCAATGAAATTTGCGATAGAAATCTATAGATAGATATTATTTCGGTATTTTTGAAATACTGCGATAGCTGTGGATTCGGTATTTGCATCGTATAATTGAGTAATAATTAACATTCAAACATATAAAGTTATTAATACGATAAGGACTGTTATGTAACCATGGTATGAAATAAGTTATAACTTACTCATATCGGAAAGAAAGAAGAAAGAAAACAAGTTTATTCAGGACCTTAAGCGTACCATAAAAATAATTAAAAAATTTACTAGGTATAAATATTTATGCAATAAATTTAAAATTTACATTACCTACGTAAAAGGTTAGGAAGTTTCATAAAATATTCATCGGCGTTCAGCGCGAAACAGCGCAAGACGGTTAGAATATACATAATTTTTGAATATATTTCAAAATCTTCCACTTTCCGAACCGACTTTGTTTCTTAAATAAAACAGGAACAACTTCCGCGCAATCACACGCTCCAGGTATTTTAAATTGCCCCTGGGATAACACATTTATTATTAGTTTTCATTTAATGTACCCTCACATTGCCGCCTGAGGTTCATGACAAGTACAGCTACTATCGGTTACTTAATTCTATAAACAATTATTTATCTACATTCTATAATTAAAGCCAAATCGGTCTATTAGCTGTGGCGTGAAGTAGCGACAGATATATCTAATTTAGAGTAACCTAAAATTTTCCAAAATAAAAACTTATGACATGGATATAGCAGGAAAGATTAATAATTTGTTTGGCTATAACCCGCTATTAATGCAAAAATCAACATCTGAGGTTGCCCCGGTGTCGCAAAGAAACGTGCGTGTGCGAAGAATTACTGTGTGTGTTGGATAGATGGTATTGCTCACTTGGGAACTTTGCTTTCTGCGTATTGGACCATACAGATTCTTTCTAGGTAGCGGATTGCAGCAAAACCAATTAATCTGCTAGTTATTTCTCCTAAATAACGCCTGCTTCTATTCAATACTTATGGGTACGTTTGGGATGTTGAGGACATTATCATACCTGCGGTGCAGAGTTTGGAGTCTTCATCGTAGCCGTCGATGCAGTCCGGAGCACCGTCGCATAGGTACTGAATGGAGATGCAGTTCCCGTCCACTGGACACTTGAAAGGCTCGTATGGATGACAGTATTCTGTAATAGAAGTAAAGAAACATATATACAACGTGCAGGTTAATTGCCATAATTAGCCGCAAGCCTTAAGTAGGGGACGATTTATAGATGCACTAGCTTTTGCGCGCGGCTTTGCCCGCGGTAATTTCGATTTTTCACAAACCCGGAGATTCAGATTTTTCAAAAACCTAAATTTCCTTATCAACCTTAGCCTTTATACTTACTTTCTAGAAAGTAGCTTATCTGGTAATTATGGGATATCGTCTACCTATCTCCATTCCAAATTTCAGCCAATCATTCCGGGACAAAAAGTAGCCTTTGTATTAATCCAAGTAACAATCTTTCACCACTTCAATTTCCAGCCAAATCGGTTCAGTAGTTATGGAGGAGTAGTACTTCCCTCGCGTGAACTTCGTTTTTACACAAAATTTGCGGTAAACACGGATTTTCCAGAATAAAGGATTAGCTATATAATAATCCAGGATATCGTCTATCTTCTCTCCATATTACTAAATCATTTCTGTAGTTACAGCATAAAGGTATTTCTACCGCGAAAATTACGGCTTTTCACATATTTCTCGGAATCTATGGATATATCCGGGATAAAAGTAGCCTATGTATTAATGCACGATGTAATCTATCTCCATTCCAAATTTCAGCCAAGTCGGTTCAGTAATCGCAGCGTAAAGGATTTTTCTCCTGCGTGTAAATCGATTTTTCAAAAATCCCGTTAAACCATGGATTTTTCCGGAATGAAAAGTAACCTTAGTTCCAAATCATTACATAATTTACCTTTGATCCAAATTTTTGTCAAATCGCTTCAGTAGTTACGGCGTAAAAGAGTTTTTCTCCCGCGTGAATTTTGTTTTTTCACACATCTCGCGGAAACCATTGATTTTTTCGGGATAAAAAGTAGGTAAAAGGTAGTATTAATCCAGGATATAATCGATATCCTTTCCCAGTCAAGTCGGTTCAGTAATTACGGCGTGAACGATTTTAATCTGGCGTGGAATTCGATTTTTCAAATACCCCGCAAAAACCGCGTAATTTTCCGAGATTAAAAGTAACCTAAGTGCTAGATCATTATATAATGGACCTCTAATTCAAATTTTAGCCTAATCGTTTCAGTAGTTGCGGCGTAAGGGAGTTTTTCTCCCGCAGGAATTTTGGTTTTTCACACATCCCGCGGAAATCATGGATTTTTTCGGGATCAAAAGTAGCCTTTGTATTAAACCTGGATATAATCTACCTCTATCCCAAATTTCAGACAAATCGATTCAGAAATTGCGAATTCAGAAAAAGTCTAGCTCATGTCCTAAGGGAACTATAGGGAGTTCAAAAATGTACCATACATTTTAAGTGACATCCCATAAACAGCTCATTCAATATGAATGAACTGGGAATAATGAAAAGTGTATTACGCTTTGTTGACATCACAGTTAGGGTTGCTAGTTTGCGACCGTTAAAAGCTACTTGTATGAATTGAATTCCATGGAGAATACTTATGCGTGATAAAAATGCAGTTTTAAAATAAAAAATAAAAAAAGGTCTATTAGATCACGTTCACGACTTATAAAACAACAGCTTCAAACTGTCTCATAAAGTTTCATATTTACAAAAACAATAAAACTATTGTTCAACTGAATAAATAACGTCGTTAACAATTTTTTGTTTGGAGAGACAACTTTCTTGGAGTTTTCTCAAGTTTCAAGTAGAGACATTTCAATTTTACGAGGAGTGGCCACTTGTGAGACGTAGAAACCTAATGGGAATTCAAAACTATGAAATACCGACCCCTAGTACGGACTACAGACTACTACTACTGTTGCTAGCTGTTGCCCGCGGTCTCGCTCGCGTAAATTTCGGTTTATGACAAATCCCATGGGAATACAAAGCAAAATAACACGTTGCATCGTGTCGTCGTGGCGATTACCATAAAAATAAACATAATACAAATATAAGACAAATGAGTTACAGGTAGTCAGTCCATGATTAAGTATAGTAAGTCTTTAATCATTGGGTGTAATTGACTTTTTCTTGAACTTTTAAAAGAGAAGAATTCCGTCATACAAGATTTTTGCGTAAGTTTAACCACAGCGCACACAACGGAAGCTCTCCTGAACAAACAAACAAACGACCTGACTGTATGTTTTTAATTATTTAGTTACACTTCAGACGTTGAATTTCGTTTCGGAAACTGCACAAAAACATTTACAAGGGGTCCTAAATTTCGGAGTGCAGCAGATGAGTTCCACAAAATTTAGGTAAGTAATGTATTTCTCTGAGAAGTTTCAGGAAGTTCATTTTATGACATAGTCTTTGTCTTTGACCAATCATTCCTTTTTTAAATCAACGTTTTGAACAGTCCAGGCCACTGAAGGCACAAATCGTCTCAGGCGAATGCTACACGCTCAATATTTATCGTGATATTTGGATCTCGATTCAGGATCACGATATTTATCGAGTGTGTAGTATATAGTATCACGGATCGTGATACGGATCGCCGGATTTCTAAAAATCCAGAAATCTTCGATCTGTATTATGTATCGTCGATAAATATCGAGCGTCTAGTCTCTGGTCGATATTTATCGTGATTCGTGTCAGTAAGTACGATAATCGTCTATTTCTTCGTACATTACTTCGTAACGAATCTGATTCAACAAGTTTACGTGCGTAAATTTGTCTCCGTCTTGATGCCAATATTTTGACCATTTTTTTCTCTTCACACGCCTTTTTAATAATCACAAACCAATAGTCACAAATCACAATGCACGTCTTTGGCGAATCAAATTTATCACCGAACTGCTGCGATCCTTACCGAACGTGTAGTATAGGGCTTTAGTTCCAGAATATCACTCGATAAATATCGAGCGTGTAGCAAGAGAGGTTAGATAAATACCCACTATTCTGTTACAGTATTGATTGACAGGCTTCATAATTATATACCTTAAATAAAATTAAAAAGAAAGCAAAGGTTTCTGGTTCACGGTGTTTTCCTTTACCGCTACTCAATTGATATCTTGCCACATAAACTCAACAGTATATTATGTACTTTGTACTTATTTCATTTATTAGAAAGCTCTCACGATAAGTAACTTATTTTATGTATGAGATTTTCTTGTAGCCTGAATATGTCAGTTCAAATTACAGCTTGAGCGCAGCGAACTATTCAGCTGAACTAATAAGTAACACATATACCTATACATACTATACTTATGTCGTATCCAGTTCACTAATCAATCACTCTTTTCTTTATTTGTTCAACATACAATGGACTGCCTTTTAAAGCCGTCGATCATCTCAAGTACTTAGTTATGTAGGTTTTGTCTTGAGGTTTTTATTGAATTTATTTCTGTCTTTCTCTCTCTCACGGATACGTTGGTTGGTGCGACATGCAGCATCGCGGGAGAATATAACAGAAAAACGACCTTTTACCTAATTACTCAAAAACGATTTTTTCAAAAACGCCAATTATCAAAAATCGGTTTCTAAGCGTTTTTGGATATTGTTATTACCGACACATTAAAACAAAAATTACAATTACATCCAATGTAGTTTCCGATAAAAAACAGGAAAACTGAGATTTTGGAGCAACTTTTGGGAGAACTTTCTATCGAGAAAATTTTATCCAATCGTGTTTCTGCTTTTAAGCGATTTTATATTAAATACATACCCAAAATACATGATGTTTAAATTTGAAAGTAATAGTTTTTAAAGAAAACTTCATTCAAAATCGCTTAATGATAGAACGTCCAAACCCATGTCCTTCCGGAAGGAGCTTCTGGAAGGACGCTCCAGCGAAAGTGCGTCCTGCTAGCAGTACTTATTTTTCATGTAGAATTTGTATGAATATTCGAGGCGGTCCTTCCAGCAGTACTAGAATTCCATGCCTGATACAAAAGTGCAGGGGTAGACAACTATTTTATGAGTATGAAATAAAAACACATGGAAGTTTTGCGTCTGACTTACGTAGGCGACGCGACGCAAAGCGAAGCGCTCCAACAAATGAAGTTGAAATTGACATTTGATTTTTTACTGACGTTTGATTTTATTCGTTGCGTATCGCGTCGCTCGCGTAGGTACGATAACGCGTAAGGAAGATAAATAAAAAGAAAGGTATGAGAATCACGTTTACTTTATTCTTAAAAAATTCAAATAAAATAATAGTTATGCTGGGATGCTATGCATGATATGATATGTGAAGCAGTTTCTCCCAGTCTGCGGAGAGCATAAAACACAACGTGGACAACATGCCTTGCAAAAAAAGCTCGCTTTCTGTTGCTTTTTGTGAATTCGGGAACAAACGATACATTTTCGTTCAACTCTTTTTCTTTCATCTGATTTAGATAATGCTTCGAGAATATGTTCTCCACTAGCGATATTCTCATTAGGCGGCGGAACATTTTCTAGTTGAGCATCAGTATCTTCGCCCGTCAGAGCTAATACCAAGTTGGTTGTAAACCACCTGTGTGAGACTTGGTCGTGTTCTGCACGAAAGAAATTGTTATAAACCAGGTACGCATTTGTTTCTATGATGCCTAGAACTGAAGCATATACTCTGTGCTCCCATTTATGGGTGCCCCAAGCTTTTACTAATGCCAATCCATCCTGCCTGATGTGGTTGTGAATATCGATAGCCACAGCACCGTCAAAATATTGCTCTACTAATTTTGGCCTATCGACATCTCTAAACTGTACCCCAACAATAACTGATATCGTAGTTATCGCCAAAATGTTGACGACTCCATGTATTGCCGCCATCTTGTTCGTCGAAATAGGTAGCTTTAGCGCGAACGCGGTCCCCACGTCTTATATTCGCAGCCATTTCGGCTCAACTGGTCGTAGAAACGTCGATCTATTGCGTCCTACCGGTAGGACGCAAAGTCCTGCTGGCAGGACTCTGGACGTTCTATCATTAAATACGGCTTCTACAGCGTTAATACTTCCTTACTCATTATTATAAATGCGAGAGTTTGTATGTATCGATGTTTGTTACTCTTTTCACTGTAACTTCTTAACCAATTCGATACATAAATTGTAGATCGTAAATACCAATTGTAGATGTCAGAATTCCTTATAACCTGGATTACGACATAGGTTACTTTTTATACAACAACAAAATCTCTGGTTCCCGCCGGTGTTGTCAAAAACCGAAATTCACGCGGGCGGAACTGCTGGTAACCGCTTGTCAAATCATGTTTAAAGATAAGAGTGATAAAAGCACATAATATACTAACCTTCGAAAAGTCACAGATGTGTGCCTAGGATTAAATACCTGAATCTATAATAAAGAGGGCCTCTAAGCGTGCTCTAAGCCTTGGAAAAAATAGCTTACGTAGGTATATGTAAATCCAGGGTATAATCCATCTTTATTCGAAATTTCAGTCAAATCGACTCAGCAGTAGCGGGGTGATTGAGTAACAAACATCTAAACAGGCGCAAACTTTATAGTTTATAATATTAATAATCGAATTGTTCGTGAGATCATACATTGCAGTATTAAACGACCAGAAAAGTAAAGGACAATTAAATTAAACTAATTAATTAGTATTAAATTAAATGCATAGCGAAAGTAATATTTACTCCGTTGACAAGTTTACTTCATTATCCACGTTAAACACTTCACAAAGCAAACAAAGCTTGGGACATTAAGCTTTATGCACGAGGAGATGCGAAGGTGGAGGAATTTCCCCGGAGACTCGTTTTAATAAAGGCTGTGATTCCGGAACGTTAAGGTGACTTTCCATGGACCGCCTAACAGCCAGCAAGGTGACTTTTCATCGACTGCCTTACAACGAGCATCTATTATTAGAAAATCTGTATTCACTAAAACGCCCCTAGAAATACGAGCTAAAAATAATATTTTATTGCACTTTAATTTTCGAAAGACATAAGAGTCAGGCCGCCATATTTAACTATAACGTTTCGGTCAAAGTCAAGTCAAGCAACCGAGCCTAAGCCTCGTAGATGTAGCTTGGATGGTTGTGGAGAGCTTAAATTCATATGTTAAGATATCGGTGGTTTATTAAAAACACACACAGAGGGATTTGAGCCCGCGTCTTCTCAGCTATTGTGGCTAGAGCCACCACAAAGTGATGAAAATTATTGTACGTAACATATCAAATCTGTAAGCATACTGTGCGATGCTAAATAGTCGTCAACAACGTCAACGTCAACGTTGCTGTGTTAATCAACTTTCCTTTCAAATAGACACACTCACGGAATGGATTTACATTCTCTGAAGTGCTAAAAAGGTGAAATGATTTGAGCACAAAAAACAGAAAAAATTAAGACATTTGTTTTTTATATAACTCTGCCCAAATAAAGGAGGCAGCGAGTTTTATAAATAGTTTACGGCGAAGACAGTCTACTTGTCTTTGTCCATAGTTAAACTCTGCAATCAGGGACCACAGAAACTCTGCGACATTAAGCTTTATACAGACGGGATGGTGGTAGGATTTCCCGAGAGGGTTGCACACTAATGGAGGCTGTGATTCCGGAAGTTAGGGTGACTCTACACAGACTCTCTAACGACGAACGATAGACAAAGCCAAACTCCAAAGACATTCTGACAGATGATAATGATTAATTAAGAGATCTGTTATATAATTTTAAAACGCCGCGTTTTTACAATAAGGGCATAGAGTAATTTATTATAATTATAACGGAAAAATATTTTTAAAATATAGGTATAGGTCGCACAACGAAAGGTGAGGCGAACACGGCACTCACACTAACGTAATATTTGCATACAAGGTGTTTCATTTTTGTAAGATGTAAGACAGGGGACGTCAGTTCAAATTCATTCATAATTACATAATCTGTCTTTTTTACGTTTTCTTTAAAATAATTGAACACATTAAATACAATTTCACGACTTTGTCGATGTTGTTTTTGCGTCCTGTTGTAGAAGAAGATGCTATAGTAATACCGCTACAAAATATTGTTTGGTACGCGCTGGGGTTTGAGGATTGGAAGGAAAACACCTGATGACCATTTTATTTTGCACTTCTTATCCGAAACGTATCTCTTGATTGCTTGTAGTTTGATTAATTGACTGATTGACAGATTGACTTAGCGTAAGGAATAAATTATGGTATTTTGTGTCAATAGGTACAAATAACAAGTATTTTATAATAAGGAATATATAAATGTAACGTTTTATTGTAAAAGCAAAATCACAATCAAAGCAAAATGATAACTCAATTTCTATTTTAATAAAAAAGTGAACCGTCCTCAAAAAACATAAACTAAAACAATTCCAATAATATTAAAATTATTTTTTATTTTTTATATAATTTATTCGCGAATTTATTTTCTAATAATTTATGTGCGTATTCTTAGTTTTCATACAACACTCTGTATCATTCTCATTCAAATGTCAAAAACACTAGCTATCTCGCTCTTGCTAATTATACCTAACTGATTTGTGCAAGCGGGACCACTGCAAGACGTCAGCGCATCGAGCGTGTACAGATACATAAACTTTGCTTGTGTTGTTCGCCTCAACTCTCGCTGTGCGACCTATACCTACACTAAATACTGTATATCTCGTGCCATTTTTTGTGGACCTATAATATTTAGTCCCATACCTAAGGCTCTAAACTATAGAAACAATTTCATAGATATGTTATTATGTAAGGTTTCCACGCATTGATTCTTAACATATAATGTTTATTCTGTATTCTGAGCATATAATTATTATAACGATTTTGAAAAAAGTAATTTTCCGAACACATCGTAAAATATGGCTCGTGGGCGTCAATCTTCATAATAGAGTACCTTTGCTTGTTCTTTTAGTTGAAATACAGAAAGCTCTCTGGCTGGGACGTTTAAACAGAGTCTTTGTTTTAAGTATTATTTATGTTATAGAAGTACTTTATTTTAAAAGTATGATATGCATAACTAAGTGCCTACTGTTGAAGAATGAGTTGCAAGATTGTATGTTTAAACAGTTTTCTTTCGTTTTAATAATTTTCAAAAATTCGTCTATCCCTGTTCAATATAGGTTACATACTTATATCCCGAGAAAACACAACGTCGGCAAAGTTGCAAAAAAAAAGCTAGGAGGTGCTACTGATATAAAATAATAATTTTATGAACAAAAGACACAATAATAAATAGTACCTAACTTTGCTCTTTATTGCGAAACTTTAATGAAACCACATCGTATTCTTATGTCTGTAACCTAGTTAAAAGTTTCATAAGTTTGTTTTAAGGGGATTCATTGAATTTATTTTTGTCTTTCTCACTCTCACGGAGATTTGGTAGGTGCAACATGCAGCGTCGCGGAAGAATATAGCAGAAAAACGACGTTTTACCTAATTACTCAAAAACTAAGCCAGTTATTAAAAATCTGTTCTAAGCGTTTTAGGATATTATTATTACCGATACATTAAAATTAAAATTACAATTACATCCATTGTAGTTTCCGATAAAATATAGAAAAACTGAGATTTTGGAGCAACTTTTGGGAGAACTTTCTATCGAGAAAATTTTATCTAATCGTGTTTCTGCTTCTAAGCGATTTTAGATTAAAGACCCAAAATACATGACGTGTAAATTTGAAAGTAATTGTCTTTATAGTTTTTGCATAAAACTTCATTCAAAATCACCTAAATACGGCTTGTAGGCCGTTAATCATTGGAACGAAGATTGTTCTTTAGTAGTTATCTACTGCGGGTTTTATAAAGGCGAGACGCTGTGAGTAGCGAATCTTATTCGTATGAAAGTGTTTTTGCTTCTCTACCCTCTTTGTCCCACCACCCAAAGTGGTGCTAATGTTCCTTGTGGCGATCAGAGGGGTTAGTACGAATTTCTAGTCAACTCGCATCGCACAAACGAATTGAATTCCACCCACACCACACACACACATACATTTACAGCCAGCGCCATCTCTTGACAGCCACATATCAGCTCACTCAGCGACCATCCATGATGACGCGAGGATCATCACTGGACAGGACCAATGACGTAACCTGACCCCTAGGCCCAAAGCCAAGATGGCGGAGCCTTTGTTCCCTAACCAGGGGGCTTAAAGATCAACACCGAGGGCGTGCAGCGCCCCCGCGACGCAACGCCCGGGTAAGGAGGTTTGCCTCGAGGCCCGTACCCCCCGAAGGGAAATCACATCCGCCGGAGAAGACCACGCTGAGCGCTGAGCATAGAAGACGCTATGGAGGAATTCGATTCGTTTGTACGATGCGAGTCGACTCGAAATTCGTACAAAAACCTGTACTAGCCCTAGACTTGGAGGGGAAAAGACAGCGGTGAGCACAATAGATCGAAGACAGTCAGTATTCACGTTCTACTCGGAGCAAAGGAGTCTGCACGGCCGCGTCCCCAATAAGAAGAAGAAGAAGTGTTGTATAGTCACGGAATGAAAAGGTTCGTCATCTTAGTGTCGGTTTTCGCTTGCACAAGTACTGCAAGAGTCCATTATGTCAACATAACAACATATGTAACAAAGTTTCACAAAGTTATATTTACTCGCGATACGTCGAACGAATCAATTTGAAAATCGACGAACATTTTCATTCCGTGGCTGTACTTTACAAATACATTTTGTCGAGTCAATATAATCTATTGCTGGGCTAGCACGCATGTCATGGGTTCGATTTTCGCCCACGTTTTATGTAAGTAGGTATCTAGCGACAGGTATGCAACAATAAGCTTTTATTTTCATCGTAAGTAGGAAAAACTTCCATATGCCAGTGTCAAGTTTCTTGCTTGTTCTTCTTAATTTGTACGAAGGTGAGTTTGTACTGACGTCCGTCTATCATTTCATGTGTAAACAAGGGCCTGTTATAAAAGTTCTGTTGTAGCCTGATATATAAAATTCTCGTCCCAATTTTTGTTACCAAACTCCTCCGAAACGGTTCTACGAATTGTTATAAAATTGTCTCTGTATATGTTAGGCAGGTCGTAAGTAATTCTTTATTTCCCTAATGGCAAAACAACGTTTGCCGGGTCAGCTAGTGCGTAGATAATATAAATTGCATCCAAAAACAAATAAGTAATTGGTAAAGTGTATCGCGTATTGAGTAGGTGGAAAATATCATGTGTATTGACATTCGAAACACCGCAATATCGAATCGGAGTATTGGAATATTCGGTCAAACGGACGTCCCAATCAGTGAATGCCGATTGCGAACAAATTATATTCTCTGTTTCCGTTCCAAATATACAGTTAACGGAAATAAATTAACGCTTCATGTTCCATTTATGCAATACAGAATGTTCCGTTTATACAGTTTTCAGGGTTCCTAGACCAATTATTATATTTAAGATATGAAATATTAATATTATACCCTAATGAAACATTAAACTTATCCCTCAATAAGTTCAAAGTGGCTGTGAACCGCAAGCTCATTAATAAAGCTTACTATAGTGTTAAGGATTATTATTATTTACATAAATCAAATCCGTGGGAGTGAATGCTGTAATTATTAGCTCAATTCGTTTTTAAGAGCTTTTGTGAAGTGGTGATAACAGGAAACAAAACCCGACTGAATTTGTCGTGGGCTTCTTCTCTGTGCAGGGCGCGTTCGAACCCTCGTAAACTTAGCTTTAATTCGACTTGTAAGTAGTTATCACCATATACGGGTATATGCAACAAATATCAATTGACGTTTTACAAGAGCCTGTACGTTAGGATATGTGAAATAAAGTAAATTGAGTTTGAGTTTTAGGGTTTTCTGCACAACAATTTCAAGGATACCGTGGATTTTTCAGGCATAAAATCGTTAATAACATAACATTTATTATTTTACTTAGTGTTAATCCAAGACATAATCTATCTATAAATATTTCAAAATTAAAAGTAATCGATTCAATAGTTGTGGTGAGACGGAGTAGTAAACAAACACACATACACACACAAACTTACGACTGTTGGAATATATTATTCTTATAATAAGTGTGTGCTATTAAATATGTGTTCGTGTATATGATGAATAACAAATTTTATAGATACAACATCTGATGTCCAAAAAAAATCGTATGTATTTTTTGAATCATTATATACAGAGGCTGCGGTTACGGCACCTATAGCGAGTTTATTGGTTTTTATCCAGAAAATGCCTAGCAAGAATATTTCACTTCAAAAAAGTCTCTCTCCTACAGAAGGATGGTAAGACGAACAGTGGGCGTCTACGGTGAAAATTTTAAGATACTAGTTTTTAGGTATAATATATTCTGTTAGCTCATTTGTATCGTAAGCAAACTTCGTCATATTAATCAAATAAGAGTCCGACGGGAATTTATCAGAGAACTAACTTTAGGTTAATTAAGGAAGTTGGGATATAATTAATAAGTTTTATCGTCCTAAGTAAGCTCCTTCTTCAAAGTTGTATTATACATGGATACATTTAAATTAATAGTGTATTCCTCAGGCTTTCTGTGACTGCATGAAATAAATATTTCAAAAACAGCTTATAAATACTGCTCATTTAGTAAAAATCGTTGTATATATTGTAAGCATGTAAGAATTTTTTTGTAAAACGAATCGTAGACAGATAGGTCCACAGTCCACATTAATAAACCTATAAAAGGCTTTGTCCCATGTGACTGACTCACAGACAGGCTATAACCCAAACGGCTGAATTTAGAAAAATAAATATTTGAGACAATAATATTTTTTATACACCCTAGATGTGTACTAAGGAAGGTTTATTTAAATGCTACTCTTATCCTAAGGGGGATGTAAGGAATTTATCTGGATATGAAAATTCATAATTAGGGTCCCCCAAAATGGTGAAAATGGAACCATTATGGTGAGACTTTCTCCGTCCGTCTGTCCGTCCGTTACACTCGATTATTTTTAATTTTTGTTAATTCAAATTAAATGGATTTATTATATCCTGTTAATCCATAATGTCTCACAATTTTCAGTAATTAGGTACAACGTCGTTTTTCTGTGATATTTTCCCGCGATGCTGCCTGTCGCAGCTACGAACGTATTTGTAAGAGCGAAGAAGACAAAAATAAAAGCCTTGGAACTTAATAAAAACTACCGTTAGGAAATTTCGTTGATTTTTTAAAGCTGAAAGAAGCTTTATACTTTAATGAGTTGAAATCTTCGCATATAAAACTTTGCACTTAAATAAGTTTTAGCTCTCTTCATTTCAAATTTGTTGAGAAGGTATTATAATCAATACAGTAACATAATATTCAAAAGTAAATGACTTAAAGACTGGCGCTATTTTAATCTAGGCGCGTTAAACCCTTTTCATGATTCAATTTTTGTATGAGCTAAGATTTCCCGATTGATGCAGTAACTTTATTCTTATTATTTTAACCGACTTCAAAAAAGGGAGGAGGTTCTCAATTCGTGGGAATCTTTTTTTTGTGTATGTTCCCCGATTACTCGTAGATGCGTGGACCAATTTAGAAAATTCTTTTTTTCAGTTTAAGACTGATTTATTTATTCAGAACAATAATACAATTGCAATTAAAATACACCAACGGATACATCTAACAAATGAAAATATAATACCCAGTATCCGTCTTAAAAAGAAAAAGAGAATCGTAAATAATGGGGGATAAAATTAATTTTCTTTATAGAGACCTATTTTCTTGAAACCTCTAGAGACCTTTTGTATCTCATTCGGTATTCGATGGCTACTCGAAACACTTCAAAATTTCACCCGAAACTTTAAGTTACCTAAGTGTAGGGGCCGAAACCTCATTTTCCTCGACCTTTCCTGAAGATAAGATTACTTTCTTTTTTTTGTAAATTCTTATCTAACTGTACTTGCTTAAGTGTTGAATTTAGTAAATTTTTGTCCGTAAAAAAATGTTTGTTGTAATTTTTTAGGGTAATGGAGCCAGAAACTATCGAAATAAGATTTTATGATGGATAAGACTTTGAGTTTTTCTACCGATGGAAAGCGTTTGTTATATACGGGTACAACTGGGCGTAAGCTTGTAACATATACACACATTCATTCATTCAATACACCAAGGCACAAAAAATTTGTTGGAATTCACTGATGTGTATTATACTCGTAAGCTGGATCAAACATTCTACACAATTTACAGTTCGTTTTTTGTGCTGATTTTTTGATGTGCCTCAGTGCTATTTCCCCACAATATGACACCCTAAATCATGGCGCCACTAGCGCCACCTCGCACGCCGCTACTGGACACGGGGATATTCTGTTGATAGTCATGTCAGAGCACTGACCGGAGCGTTTTGTATGGTGTCCATACAGCTTGTTGAGGTCCAGGGACAGCACGGGCGACGGAGCGAAGCACGTCACCACTAGCGCCGCCACATACGCCGCTACTCGTCACGGGGACATTCTGTTGATAGTCAAGTTAGAGCACTGACCAGAGCGTTTTGTATGGTGTCCATACAGCTTGTTGAGGTCCAGGGACAGCACGGGCGACGGAGCGAAGCACGTCGCCACTAGCGCCACCACGCACGCCGCTACTCGACACTGGGTCATTCTGTTGACAGTAACGTCAGAGCACTGACCAGAGCGTTTTGTATGGTGTCCATACAGCTTGTTGAGGTCCAGGGACAGCACGGGCGACGGAGCGAAGCACGTCGCCACTAGCGCCGCCACGCACGCCGCTACTCGATACGGGGACATTCTATTGAAAGTCACGTCAGAGCACTGACCAGAGCGTTTTGTATGGTGTCCATAAAGCTTGTTGAGGTCCAGAGACAGCACGGGCGACGGAGTGAAGCACGTCGCCACTAGCGCCGCCACGCACGCCGCTACTCGACACTGGGTCATTCTGTTGACAGTCACGTCAGAGCACTGACCAGAGCGTTTTGTATGGTGTCCATACAGCTTGTTGAGGTCCAGGGACAGCACGGGCGACGGAGCGAAGCACGTCGCCACTAGCGCCGCCACGCACGCCGCTACTCGACACAGCGTCATTCTGTTGACAACCACATCAGATCAAAATCCACTTTAAAAGTAAAAAAAATACTAATCACCAATACATATTATAAGTTTGTGTTTATGCTGAAGCTAGCGCGTTGTTTAGTAAAAATAACCGAATCGGTTCTTTTTACTGTGTTAATTTTAATGTGTTTACTACCCGACTGCCAAAAGGGTTAAGTATTTTATTGTTTTTAAAGTTACTTTGTATGAATTTAATTCTTCGTAAGAGAAATATAGGTAGAGCTAATCCGCGCGAAACAGTTTCTGTGTACGAAACGGCCTGTAAAAGCACTTTTACGACCAGTTAGGGCTTCGCAGAATTTTCCAAAGTACCCTCATAAAAGTTTCCTAATTAATCTACTTCTTATTTTTACAAGCAGGCTGATAGAATAAACTTCTTCGTTTACTAAATCTGTATTTACCCACCTATTCGTATTTCAAAGTCTTTATCAGATTAGGTAGAGTCTGTTCCATTAGAAATGGTCAATTTTTGATTGCTATGACGTCAAACTCATCTTCCACTTGATCAACAGTGATGGCAACACTATTTTAATTAGGTATATTAAAATCGTAGTACTGCGTACTATTAGTGTTCTGTGGTGCTGCGAAAACACAGATAAGTACCTACACTGTTCTAAATTCCTCGTAAAAAATACGCTGTCTATACCGCTACGGGGCTCGTAAGAAAGTAGTATTATAGACCAATTAGACTGATAAATTAATTATCTTTATGATTTAAATAATTGAAAGCTTTTGAAGAAAACTTTTAGAGTTTAAATTGAAATATTACCATTTCGCCTCACTACGTCGACGTTCAAAGGAATAAAGTCGAGTACTTATGTTAATTTATTGTTATTAACTATATTACTGTTGAATTTTACAAGTCAGTTATATTAGTTTAGTCGGGGATAGGTAAAGCGTAGTTGTTTCGGATTTTGAATTTCGACGGGACTTGTTCTAAACTGCTTACGTTGCATTTAAGAAAACAAAATTGGATATAGATTTTAGTATTGCAGTTACATTTTTTCGATGGTCTTTAGAATTTTATAGCCTTTTAATTGGCCTTTGGTCTGGTGGGAGGATTCGGCCGCGCCTGGTTACTACCCTACAAGCAAAGAGATTATGGCGCGATGCCGTGTAGAAAGATCGTTAGAGGTTATGAACTGACCCATTCTAAATGGACATGATAACATCTTCGCCTACACTTACCATCAGGTGAGATTGCAATGAAGATTGTGGAGTGTAAAAACTAACATTATTCTTCGGTTTTGGCAGATTATAGCGAAATCATTGTAGTCGTTTTTCTCGCTAAAACATGCTATAAATAAAGCTAGCTCACTAGCGAAATAAAATGAAATTTCTGGTTAGATAGGTTTATTAAAGCAAGGTCGCTAAAATTTAATGTTCATTGCTCACCATTAAAAACGCCAAAGTCAACGGGAGGGTTGTTAAATAGATCTAAAGAGTACTTTGTTGGACGTAATAACAATTTAGTCGCTGCGCAAAAAATATAATGGTTAGCACTCGGGGAGAGTTAATATATTTCTTCTAAGGTCAGATATTCTTTGGGAGGCTGTTCCATTTTAATGAATAAAGGAAAAAAAAAACAGGATTTTTTAGCTTCAAAAGCTCAACGGTAAAGTTGTGATTTTAAAGTTCTTACGTATAAATTATTTCCTCTTTTAAATATTTAGCACAAACCTAGCTACGTAGGTGATGCTTTGGGAAATTATTCCTTGTCTAATTAAAAAAAAATGTTTAAGTGTGAATAGCCTGGTGACGGACGGACAAACGGACAGACAAATAAATGGACAGCGGAGTTTTAGCAATAGGTCCCGCTTGTTCGGATGGAATCTATCAACTCAATTTTGAAGAAGATATCTTAAACCGATTGAGTTGGGTACTCGTGTACACTTTTAGTATGAATGACGATGTTACCCGCTATGTGACGTCATTCTAAATCCAACATGGCGGAACATCCAAGAGTGTGTATTTTTTATATAAATTTACGAATCAAAATTTCAACTCGCAGCGGGATTCGAACCCGCGTCTCCTGGATTTCGCGCCCAGGTGCCTTACCGCTTGGCGCCATACGCGTAAGCATTGGCGTCTTATCCCACTGCGATGAAATTTAGATTCGTAATATTGAGGTCTTCTAGGCAGACCAAATATAGAAATATATAATCCTAAAGTGTGTGAACACTAATCCAGGAAAAATAATTAGTTATTTTTAATGCAATTTTGTATCAAATGAGTTTGCTGAGAAGAAAAGTGACATAAAAATACTTGTTTCTAAAAATATTTTTAAAGCGATAATTTATTAATTTCCTCTTCGTTGGCAAAGCTGGGAAAATCCTTATAAAAAGAGTCAAACGAAATTTCTGTATGAGCTTAATTAAAACCGGGTCTGTACCGGACAGCTTTGCGTATGAAATATAAATTGCCTTATTTAGCTAGGGTGTCCTCACACGAATGGCAACGAAGTATTTAATAGCGGTCCCACATTGGTATAAGTAATTAAAAAGAAGTAGGAACACCGCATTTATTAAAATTTTCAACCAAATCACCGGCCAAATGAGTGTCGGACCACGTGTACTGTAGAGTTCTGTTGCAAGTAACAGTTATTATTGCTCATATTGCTGACTAGGATAGGCTAACACAATAAAAAAATAAAGTTATTACAAGATAATAGTTTGGCTCCACTTAACAATGGTATGATCGTAAAGCTTAGCTATTTTATTATAGTTTTAATAAATTAAGTTAGAAATGCATGAATTTGCTAATATTAATTCATATTTAAAAAAACGCTTTCTATGTAAAATTTTCCTTACTTCCGAGTAAAAGCTTCAATCGATGTTACTCTGCAATAAAAGCATGTTCGTAATCCGTCCGATGCTGGATTTTCGGAAAATACTACAGGATTTTTTCGGTACCAACACAGGTGTATTTTAAGTGTACTTTTTTCAACATAAATAAATGCAGGAGATTCATCATTTAAATCAAATGTTTGCCAGATCTATTCCTGCGTCAATTGTTGTTGATTTTTCGATACGCAATTTTATTTGTGTTGTAGTTGTTCGCTAGTTTTCGTCTTCGTTTTATTTTTTTTCTATGAAATACTACATCGTGTTAGGGACAAAGAAATTCATATTTATGTTCCTTCTTTTTAATGTTCACAAAACACTGCATTCTCGAGGTCCGGAGTTTGAATCCCAGGCGTACATTGTTTACTTCAGGTTACTAATGTTTTCAATGTTGAAGAAAAATATCTCAAAGAAAGATGCAACAGAGCTGTTCTCAGCTATGTTACATATCGATTTTCTTTCTACGATCGGCTCTGAATGCTTACTAAAAGAAGTAAAACGTTAAAAGCAGAAAACTCCATTTTAAACTTTTTTAAACGGAATTTTCTGAGTTTTAAAAATATTTTTAAGATGATTTACGTAAATTTCTTTGAATAGGTTTGCAGTTTAATTTGTTCGGTAATATGTTTCAGATCTTTAAATTTTATTTTATTTAGATTGGCAATAAAGAATCACAATAATCCACAAGTAGGTACATTAAATACAATAAGAGAAAAAAACCAATATGTTTTATTTTTTAAACTCGCCAATTGGATATTATGATACTTTTAAGATAAGAACAGTATTTCTTATGTGTAATAAAAATAGAACAGTCGGCAAAGTAACGTATGTATCCAACGTCTTAATTGAGAATTAATATCCTATTCTTCTAAATGTGCTGAGTGTTGTGTTATTTAGGTAAAGTAGATACAAAATGGAAACAGAAAACAAACGCAGTTAATGAAAAAGCTTTTAGATGTTTCCACAAACAAAACAAATGTGTAAAAATAGACGATGCTTTTAATTTTTTTGTAAGTAGCTGAACACCTCGAGTTTTATGGCTACGAAATAATTATTGACGCTGAGCTTACTATACTGTGCATAATGCACATTGCAGCATAATGCAACGTATGCATGCCACAAAAAAATGATTTTTTTTTACTCTATACAAGTTATTACTAGACTGCGATCTCATCTGATGGTAAGTAATGATGCAGCCTAAGATGTTATCGTACTAACTTGCAGGTAGGGTAAGTTAATTTACCCCAACGGTTTCTACAAGCATCGCACCGGAACGCTTAATCGCTTGGCGATGCATCTTTGCTAGTAGGGTTGTAACTAGCCACGGTCAAAGCCTCCCACCAGACCAGACCTGAGCCAATTTTAAAATTATAAAATTCCAAAGAGACCCGTGGCGGGAATCGAACCCGCGACCTCCCACTCAAACCCGAGCGCGCCGCCACTGCGCCAGGGAGGTCGTCAAAAATGTTGACTTTATTTCAAACAACATAGCGTAGGTAGGGTTTGCCAGATCCTTCTTTCCGCGCACGTGCTATCTATGGAACCAGCTAAGACATTCTCGTAGTCGTAACGTTTTCACACACTCAGTGATGTGATACAAGAAAAAGAAAAAAATATTAACAATGAAAAATGAACTTTACACTTAGAGTGTAAAATCGAATGTATTTCATCATAAGAAATACAATGCTCAACTTTGACGCGCTTAAGTCATTTCAACCTCGAAACTGTCGACCAATATGGCGTTTTGAACAATATTCAATTTTACGCTCTATGTCATTCGAATTAAAATTAATTTTCCAGTGTTCACAAAAAATGTTTTGAATTCAATATCGTTTGCTTATGTACGTAAACACCATCACCTTTTTAAACATATCACACCACGAAATGTAGCCGACACGTAACGTGAATAGCTCCCCAGTTACCAGCAACAGTGTTCCCTTAAAGCTATAAATAACATGGGGATTATCAAGGCGCGGATAAACAAACTCCTTAAGAGCCGACAATGCAATTTCCCTGATGCAGCAAATGTCCATGGCCGGCGGTGATTGATTAACATCAGGTGACCCGCCTGCTCGTTGGCTAGAATCCTTAATGAAAAACATGTTTATGTACGGTAAAGGTAAAATGTGATTGTGCGTTACAATACGTACGCGACCTATAACAGCTATAAAACAATATCTTTGCAAATAAATCTTGACTAGAATAGCATAGAGTAGAATAGATTCTGTTCTAGTCGGGGTCTCCTATCAGGAAAGTACATCAGCTATCGTATATCAAAGTGCTATGCCTGAGTAATGGTGTTTGAATGCCATACGAAGGTTCTTGGAAGAGATATATAATCTGCCTTTGACGTCAGAGGTGGTAGGTACAAGCGTATAAAGTTACAACTTCTCAGTATTCTTGGATATTCATTACATTTGCTGTGTTAACTGCCTTGTTGGTCCAATGGTGAGCATACTCAACTGGAATTTACGAGGTCCTGTGTTCGATCCCCGGGTCATCTCAGGGGTGCGATTCACGTAAAATTTTCACACACTGAGTGAAGTGAATCAAGAAATAAAATAAAAAAATTACACTGAAAAATTAATTTCACGTGAATAACCCCCTGAGCGACTTTAGCGGTGAATATTGGTAACGAGGGATTGAAAATAGGTACCAAGTTCGCTGGGAAAATACGTTTCCTAATAATTTTCCCTCTTCTATGCAAAACGATTACAATTTACGAGTAACTTGGGCACCGTTGGGCGTGGGATTATTCGTTGTATTAAGACTTACGGCTTTGTAATGCCGGCCTCAATTTATGACGTGGATTACAAGCGTTCTGTAACACGCGATTGCAAGCCCGCATATTTTTCAACAATGAGCTTGGTTTTCTTTAGGTACTTAATATAAGTTTTTAATATACACTTAATTTTTTTGTAATTTGTTCGTTTAAGAGGATTTATTAAATTTATTTTTGTCTTTCTCACTCTCACGGATACGTTAGTAGGCGTGACATGCAGCGTAAGAATATAACAGAAAAACCAACTTTTACCTAATTACTCAAAAACTAAGCCAGTTATCAAAAAATCAGTTTCTATGCGTTTTTGGATATTATTATTATTACCGACACATTAAAATAAAAATAAAAATTACATCCATTGTAGTTTTCGATATAAATAAGAAAAACTGAGTTTTTGTAGCATCTTTTGGGAGAACTTTCTATCGAGAAAATTTTATCCAATCGTGTATCTGTTTCTAAGCGAGACCCGAAATACATGACGTTGAAAGTAATTGTCTTTATAGTTTTTAAATAAAACTTCATTGAAAATCGCTTAAATATGGCTTCTACGCCGTTGAGGCGGTAGAGGTGGAGGAGTTTCTTGAATCAATTAACTCGATGACACCATGAGGTAAGAAATCTAGAAATGTTAGATTGTTAGCAAATTTTCCCATACTTGCATTTCATGTAAACGCCTTAATAGATTATATTTTTTGTATTAGGGCTTTAAAAGGGTAATGTAAATAGTATGTAAATAAGTAACCAGTAGGTACGATTACCTGTAAAGCACCTGCAAACTCCGGATCGTATCATACTACATAAACGGAGCACATTATGTATTAACGAGGTTTTCGGAGGATTTTTATTTGATCGTTCCATTTCACGACACGTATTTGTTTTAATGGTGAACGTAGATTTTGGAAATTTCTGTATAAATGAGAATAAAGATAGTATGTTTTATTACCTATCTTACGAGCAAAAGCTAGGCTTCAGGATTAGTAAAAATTCAGTTTTTTACAAATCCCGAATGAGGATTAAATTTGTCTTTCCCGATTTCGCTCCCTACTCCAATCTTTATACTTATCTTTCAAGGAAGTTTGGTAAAGCAATCCACCTGTAGCTGTAACTACGACTATAGATTGCAATAGGTTTTTTAAAAATCCTGCGGGAACTATGGATTTTTCCGGTATAAATAATAGCCAATGTTTTAATTCACATTATAAGCTATTTATATTTGAAAGTTCAGCCAGATTGGTGCAATGATTACGGTGTTAAGGAGTAACAAAAATACACACACGCTTATGAATACAAATTTTCGCTTTTATAATATAAAATGTGCCTTAACCTTAACCCCAAGTTCTCTCTTCTTATTTTAACGACCACCCTCGCGCAGAGGGCAAACGAGCTCGGATATGAGTGAGAAGTCCCGGGTTCAATTCCCGGCGACACAGCCAGAAATTTTTAATTTTTTTTTAGTTTTTCAATAATTTCTAAATTGGCTCAGGTCTCCGGCTCAGGTCAGGGTTTCCAACCTATTAGCAAACACGCACCAAGTGGTTTAACGTTCCGGTGTGATGCTGTGTAGCAAACGGTAGGTACGATATATCATTTTCGGTTGCACTTAAGTGACTTAACAATAAGCGAGATTGCAGGTCAATTTAGTAACTTGTAGTGTAAAAAAATACATAGGTATTACGCCACAGAATATTTTCTGCATTCTCCTTTTAGAGAATTCTTAAATTCAACTTACCGTGAAACAATCTCTATGTGCAAAGGACATTGTACTTCATGTTACACAATCTAGGAACACTCTACATAATATACTCCTTTGAAATATGTTACCCGCTACAATATGCTACGAGGTGCTACGTCGCTACGAAATTGGCTACCAAGTAGAATAAAGTGCTACGAGATTGAATGAAGCTGCCTTTACCACCGGATTTATTTTGCTTTCTGCTTCAGTTCATAGTGTACCTGCAATATTAGAACTACAATACTTTTCACACTTACCGAATTGTTTAAATCGTAAACTTTTATATTCTTCACTATCGCGAAATTTATTCATTGTAATTTAATTATTAAAGATTAAGAAACTTTTGTGTTGTGAGTTGGTTATGGACTATTCTCTGTGCATGGCATGGCGGTTAAACCCTCTATATCTTAGTTTTAAGTTTTTTTTACACTATATAGGCTAGCGCTTGACTGTGATCACACCTGATGGAAAGTGAGTGATTCAAGGTGGAACGCGCTTGCCTAGGAGATATTCACTCTTGATTTGAAGGCGCCCGGATTGTAAGCGGCAGGAAAGACACTGCCTGGGAGGGTATTCCAGGCCTTAGCAGTGCGTATCAAGAACGAGGAATCAAACCGCTTCGTACGCGTCTTTGGTACGTCGACTATGTAAGGGTGGAAGTCTTTTCGATGCCTTGCCGTTCAATGGTAGAAAGTTGACGGGGGAACCAAATTAAATAGTTCTTGAGCACACTCACCGAAATATATTCTATAGAATACCGACAGACAGGCAACCTTACGACGATGTTCAAAGCTTTAGAGTTTTTTTTGTAGACCAGTGTCGGGTTGCCGATGAGTCTTCTAGCACGGCGATCCACCGAATCCTAAGCATCAGGCTGGTACTTGGCAGAGCCATCCCATAAGTGGCTACAGTACTCCATGCATGAGCGAACCTGTGCCTGGTATAAGGTTAGGAGCTGTTCCGAGGTGAAATACTGTTTGACTTTATTTAAAATGCCGAGTTTTTTTACCAGCTGTTTTTGCTTTGGATTAGATGCATCGACCGAAGTTGAGTTTAGATGACAGAGTTGAGTTAAGTCGACAATTTACAGTTATTACCATGAATAACAAATATCTAATTGAACTTTCAAATAAGTACCTGTAATTTACGCCTATGTGAAATAAAGGTATTGTAAACTTTGACTATAAAATTGACCCAAAGCATAGGACCGGCCAGGGTCTTAAAACCGAATAGTCTTAACCCTTGTTTAGTCGTTTTATTTACCACCCTCTTACGCACCTAAATGTTATGAAGCCGTTTTGTGAGAAACTTTGTACCCAAGGGGACTGTTTCACGCTCAAGTATCAGCCCTGCATGGTATTTCCACCTTTATTGTTGATATTTATAGGTATCATTATAGCCTTCATCTACTTTAAGCTTTAGGTACCAGAAGATATTACTGTAAACAATACTATGTAGGACCAACAGCGATGATAGTACAGTAATTAAAATCTTTTACCTTGAACATCTATTTAGCGTCTTGGGTTCGAATCCTAGATCCGTACCTTATAAGCTTAGTAGCAAAATTATACAAGTAATATCGTAATATCTCGGAGAAATATTGTTTGTAAACACCTTGTTTGGTAGTGAACAAAAACATCACGTTACGAATGAAAGTCTTCAGGGTTGCAGTCTTCACAATCTCAAAGATGTGTGAAGACTGCAACCTTGTACTTAGACAGCGTCATGGGCTATCAAGACCTTTTTATTCTGGGATACGATTCCCTGGACTTAGATGATTTAGAAGTTAATAACAGTTAATGGACGACATAGCAAGTTAAAACTAAAGTAGGATTTCATTTAACCAATATCTGGAAAATCCAACAAATATTGGGTTAAATGAGAAATACAAACAACTATTTCAGTGGGCAATAATATAATAAAATAATATAAAATTAATAACCAATTATTAATTTTATAATTAAATATTTTACCGACAGTTAGGTTTAACAAGAGAGCATTATGTGGATAATGTCTGTTCATTTAGTTATTTACAATTTTAATTGTATTTATAGTTTTCAATGACATTTTGGCCTGACTCTTAATATCCGAACTCATAAAATTTAGTCTGATTAATCTAGGCTACTTACTTGTTAGGCTTTTATTTTCATTCTCAGCCAAATCGGTTTAGTAGTTTTAGCACGAAGAAGTAAGGAACTGAGGCTCTAGTCATATGACACATTGCGATACGATAACAAGATGGAAATGAAATGGAAAAATTAAAAAAAAAAAAAACAAAAATGATCGCTAAATAGTTCACGTGACTTCAGCGCATTTATATACTTTTTTTTTAATTTCGTTCCATTTCTAACTTTTTATCGTAACGCAATATGTCATATGGCTAGAGCTGGACTTATATCACAGAATAACTAAACACACAGCGAATTGCCGGTCATTATTAACTTATTCGAATGTCGATGAGGTGTAATTAGTTTGCCGCCGCCTTTGACATGTGAATACTCCAACGCGAGATTGAAGGCAATAAGGCAATGAGGGCATTGAGGCTATGAAGGCAAAGAGGCGTCAAAGGCAATTACCGACCCCTATCTGTTTGTGCATTCTATTATGAATACTTTAATTTTATTTATAAAGTATGATTTCTGGAATTCCGTACCTCAAAAGGAAATAAATATTAAAAAACTCGACTGCCCTGACATAAAATAAACTGACAAGTAAAAAACAAGTTACTTTAAGTTGATCTGCAGATTGACAAAGTGACAAGTGTTCATATTGAACAGAAAAATTTATACGGCAGTCGGGGGACCGTTCTGTGGAACACCTTCTATTTTAACAGGTCCTCCGACTGCCATTTGAATAAATCTGTTAGGGCAATTCTTTGATAAGTCAGTCGACTTATATTGTCCAAACCGCTGGGTCTACAACTCCAAATAAATATACCGTTATAGTAGTGTTATTATCTCGCTGCAGACTTGGTCATAAATCATTCGAGTGTTTCGCTTTTGTTGTTCTTTGTTGAGTTGTGCATTACTGTAGAACAACACAAGCGAAACACTCGAACGATTTTTGACCGAGTCTGCAGCGAGATAATAACAGTACTATAAATATATACACAGACTTACTATTAAATTATAGATAGCGTAGTTACATTTATATGCCGTAGAAGCAGAATATATTTACTATAGATTTGTTGAGGATACCAGAGACTGGAAAAACATGTTTGCCTCAGCTATCGATTTTCCCATTGTCATGCTCGTTATAAAACCAGCAGGCATAGGGTTAGCTAACGAGGACAAACATGTAGCCTCATTACTCCCACACAACACGACACTGTATCGATTTAATTTATATTATACTAGAACAATAACTCTCTACAAATATGTCCCACAGCTGGGCACTAGTTAGCCCACCAGCTGGCCAAGTGCGAGTTGGTGGGTCTCACACATCTTTGACAACATAATGCAGGTTTCTTTTTCATATAATAATTTCCTTCACCGCTTATAAATTTCCACAAACGCAAAAGGTTTTAGGAATCTTCTTGCTGAGTCATTACAGACGTCTATTCGTTCGTTCGTCGTTTCAGCCGACGGACGTCCACTGCTGGACAAAGGCCTCCTGCAATGCTTTCCAGCCTGTACGGTCCTGCGCCATTTGTATCCAGCGCCTTCCCGCGACTCTTTTAATGTCGTCAGACCATCTGGTCGGAGGTCTGCCAACACTGCGCTTTCCCGTGCGGGGTCGCCATTCCAGCACTTTGGGTCCCCAACGTCCGTCGGTTCTACGAGCTATGTGCCCCGCCCATTGCCACTTCAGCTTCGCGATACGTTGAGCTATGTCAGTAACTCTGGTTCGTCTACGGATCTCCTCATTTCTGATTCGATCACGCAGAGAAACTCCGAGCATAGCTCTCTCCATCGCTCGCTGAGTGACTCTGACTCTGAGACGTCTATTATCGAGTACTAATTGACCCATCAAACGTTGTTTAGCCATATAGGTATATATATATTATTTCTCACTTAGGAGTATAATAAATAGTTGAAGTCTCAGACCTACCGAATTTACACAAAAAATTACAAAAATCGGTAAAAGCATCTCGGAGGAGTTTGGTTTCAAAAACTGTGCGGAGAATTTTATATATCAGTAAAGAAATGTAATCATATAAAAATAACTAAAACTTAAAATACCTATCAATCCTATCTATTTTGTACTAGGTAGAGTGCCCATTATGCAGGCAGCATTCCCGCTCTGAATAGCAATTGAAATTCGTAGCGCGAGAAAGGTGCCCGATCGAGGGTCGCCTGTTGCCTCCCTGAGGCGAAATGATGAAAAAAAGAAATTATTTATCAATGTAACCGAACCTCTTCAGCTGAAGATGGTATCGAAATTCAAATTACCTATTTATATTTAAAGTTCACCATACAAGGCGATAACCGCGCTTTGTGGGTCGTAATATAAACTTTTTACGACACTTGGTGGCAAAAAGTTTGATAAATCCAGATTTGGCTACGAGATTGTGGTCTGAAAGATCGTAAAACAAATCTCGCGCAGACCCATATGAAGCAGTAATTTAAGTGTGAGATAAAATTGCACTTTCGGCGTCAATATTCATTTAAAAAACTATACTCTATAGAATTCTTTAAAAGCAATTCATTCCCTTTCCCTTGCTCGATGAACACTAACTCATTGTATGAATTATATAAATATTTTCGTGAATGATAAGATCCAAATTGTTTGTTGTTCATACGTATAACATACGGGTATTTATAATACATCAAAACTCAGACAGATTCACACAGGAAAAAACGCGCAAAAAACTCGATTTATAAGTCATGATTTACATAATACAGAAAAAAGTGAATTAGATATCTTTGGAACAGATGGAAGAAAAGCCTTTCAATATTATTTATAACCATGTACTAACTATTATGAATAATAACTGAATCAGGTAAGCGTCGCAAATATTATGTCTCTCTATTAGAGAGTTACATATTTGTCCCGTTTGCCGTGGAAACCCTGGGGCCATGGAGTCATAGTGCCAAAAAATTCATTCGAGAGCTTTCCCCGCGTTTAATAACCTCAACTGGTGACAGAAAGGCTGGCTCATTTTTTGCGCAACGTATCAGCCTAGCTGTTCAACGCGGGAATGCAGCCAGTATTCTTGCCACCATTCCACGCGGGCAAGACTTGTATAGTAATTAGAATAAGCTAGTGATAAGTTTTATTGTAAATAAAGGCTTAAAAAAAAAAACAAAAAAAAACTATTATGATTCCCAATTCTACACCCACTCATAAAATATGACGTATCAAAGATGGCGCCCAATTCAACTTAGTACCATCCGCTGGGGAAATCCACTCCGTGGCCAAGAATAGAAACTAGTGGGTAAATAAAACGCGCAAACTGACTGCCTCCCTGGGGCGTGCCTCGGGAACGGAGGTAACTTACGCTAATGTCAACTTTTTTTGCTTTGCTACAAAGGTTAATTGAGATTTTTTACTCAATAACAAGTTAGCACCTACTAACTGCAATCTCACTTCATGGTACGATAGGATTAAAGCTTGTAAGTATTATCATACTAACTTGAGAGGAATACAAACCCTGTAAGCTACATAGCATAGCAGCGGAACGCTGAACCGTATGTTTTTGCCGTTAGGCCCTGTAACTGCCCGTAACTGAAGCCTCATCTGACCCAGACCTAAGTCAAGTTTTGATGTTATGGAACCCAGACACTTTATAAACAGCGATATGTTTTTTGCTACACATAGGCCTAACTTGTTCTATCTCTATCTCATGTAAATACTCAGGAGAGAGCTATGCTCGAAGTATTTTTGGGCGACCGAATTAGAAATGAGGAGATCCGAAAAAAAAACCAGTGACTGACATAGCTCAACGTAGATAACGCTAGTCCTGCCTAAGGACCTAATAATACGAATCGAAATTTCACCGCACTTGGACGTGACTCGCATAGCTCAGCGGTCAGAGCACCCAGCCGCGAGAGATGGAAGACGCGGGTTCGAATCCCGCTGCGAGTGAAAAATTTTGATTCGTATTTAAATTTATAGCTCAACGTGTCCCGAAACTGAAGGGGCAGTGGGCAGGGCACATAGCTTGCAGGACCGATGGACGTTGGGGACCCAGGTTGCTGATATGGTGGCCCCACTGCACCCAATGCTCTGGAAAGCGCGTTATCGGCAGACCCCCCATTAGGTGAACGGACGACATAAAGAAAGTCGCGGGGAATTGCTGGCAAGATCGCGGTTTGTTTGGCGGTCATTTTAGGAGGCCTATGGTTAGAAGTGGACGTCCATAAGCTAAACCGACGACCACCAAGGGCCTAACTTAGAGGCAGAAAGAAATTTCAGACTCTACCACCAGTAGGAAAGCAGTTTACCACCGAAAAGAACTGGCAAAGAACTCTGGCACTATATCAAAAACGTATTGTAATTCTTCCAAGGATTTTTGTCGTTTAGAAAATAATTTACTGTGTAGTGGCTACTACCCCCATCGGATAGTATCACCGAAAGTTATCCAAAATTCACACGAAAAAATCACGAAAAGCAAAAATGTAATAAAAACAAACTCTTTCGCTGTGAAATCTGTTTTCACACAGAATAAATTGATGTCGAATAGTCAACAGACGACAAGCGTGGGAGTCTTCCAATTAAAAATGTGTAGACGCCCACGTTTCATGCATAAAATGAATGTACGCAAACATCAATATTCTGCAAATTCAAAAATGTGGATATTTGGAAAATTTATAGAAGGTATTTTTTCTTTTCTCCAAATTCCAAAATTATTAGAAAAATTGAATTGTATGTTTGACTGAAAATTGAAAAACAAATAGAGCTTTGATAAACAAGTTTAAATTTTTTATTTTAAAAATAGATTTTATGGAACTCCCAAACAAATACTAAAAATATGAATATAACAAGTTCAAAACACTAAAAAAAACTAACCCTTTAGAACATCATAAAGCTTAAAACAAAACGCAGTTAATTATGGGTACAGTATACCAAGCAAAGAATATTATCATTATAGTTTTGTGATACACTGCAGGTTTCAAAAAGATATTATTTAGCAGCCCTTACAGATTGTCCTGATTACCTAATATTATAATGATATTACACGCAAGATAATAAGCTTTAGGTAACGAAAATAGATCCAATCTGAATGCGAATTGGTTTTTACCGGGACATAAGAATAAATTGGAGCCTACCTTACTTCAATTTGCTCTGTACCTGCCCGTTAAGCTTAATTAGGTACCTGATAAATAGCACAAAAGGTTTCTATTTAGTGCTGGTAACAAAAGATTCATGTATCTATTGCTAAATTGGCAAATGAGGATAAAAATCCGCTATGTCTACAAATGGCAAAATCACTTTGACTGACGGTATTTGAGGCCATCTCGAATTTTCGCGAGTGGTATCATATTTTAAAATCAATTATTTATTTGATAGAGCTATTGTATATGAACATAAGACCTCTTTCTAGTATGTCCATTGATCGCTTGAACGAACGTTTGCTCGTTCAAAGGTAGGTATGGAGGATTTCGATTCGTTTGTGCGATACTTACTCGAAATTCGTACAAAAACGTGTACTAACCTCAGCCATATGACTTAAACTGCGAAATCAACGAAAATCAATCAGCAGAAACTTTCGTCGTTCAAATTGAACTAAGTCATTATGAAGGCTGCTGAAGACAGCGAGTGGAAACGCGGCTTAACATGTACACATATTTAGTTATTCTACACGAGTAGTCTACGTGTCCGGACTTCTTGTGTCATTTGTTCTGTTCGTTTACGTGACATCTGAAACTGAACTAATTTCTTTATTAGCTAGCTAGATAATTACAACATCAGCATTGCAAAGGTTTTTCTGTTTTTATTTGATAGATCAATAGAATTGTGTTCAAACAGTGTTTAGTCAAATAGAAACATTCTTGGATGTACTTCAAATTACCAAACTTTCTTCAAAATCGGAAGAAATGTAAATAAACTTACATATATAAAAAAAAAACACTTAATTTATATACTAACTGAACTTACGTAGTCTCTACTTAAAAAACTTTAGGCATCATTTCCAATAAGGCATGTACATAAATTAGTCAAAATCTTGCATAGTTTCATTCATTCATTCCAACAAATATTGTGAAGTGTGTTATAAATCAAATTATTTCAGCTCTCTAGTTACATTTAATTTGGCGTGAAAAATATAATATTAGCTATAGAATTTATCTAACAAATCATAAATCCAAATGAATCCAAATAAAACTCAAATACTTTCAGAGCATTTGAAAACAAATGTAGCTGATCCGATTTAAATATTGTATCGTGAACAAGTATGTTGTATTCAAGACAATAAACAATGTGATAGGAATGGAAACAAAAGCTTATTTTATATTGTTGTATTGAAATGGTACATCATAAAACAATATACACACAAAAGGCATGGTATTTTCAGTGATGCGGGAACAAAGGACTGTACGATGAACAAACGCCGATAGGTCCCGTATTATATCTACTCATATTGTTTCATACCTATGACTACAATAGTGTAGGAATCTCAGGTGGGAAAACAAAGAAAATGATCATGATTTTAGCTTTTTTATCCATTATAATAAATTATAACCGAACTCCTTTCATTCTAAATGGACAATCGTGCAACATAGTGAGATATAAAGCGCTTGAGAGTTTGACATGATGTTGAAATTTTTTACACTGATTGTGTCCCTCAGGGATCAGTTCTCTCTGCCACACTCTTCCTGCAGCACATAAACGATCTGCTGAAACCCGGTATCTTTGGGTACGCAGACGACAGCACTGTGTCAGAGAGATATATATCCAGTCCGCGGGTAGTGTTGCTGAAACTCTTGAGCGTGGAGAGGCCTTGGTAGTTAGCATTAATTTGGCTTTAGATGGGGTGTCTGATTGGGGCGACGCCAACTTGGTCAAATTTAATGCTACCAAGACACAAGCGTGTCTGTTCACCGCCAAAAGGAGTCCATTCCCTCTAACTCCGACTTTTCGGAATGTTTCTATACCGATTACCGACAGTATTGAGCTTCTAGGCGTCACTCTGACTTCTAAACTCAACTTCGGCCGATGCATCGAATCCAAAGCAAAGACAGCTGGTAAAAAACTCGGCATTTTAAATAAAGTTAGACAATACTTCACCCCGGAACAGCTCCTAACCTTATACCAGGCACAGGTTCGCTCATGCATGGAGTACTGTAGCCACTTGTGGGATGGCTCTGCCAAGTACCAGCTTGATGCTTTGGATTCGGTGGATCGCCGTGCTAGAAGACTCATTGGCAACCCGACACTGGTCCACAAAAAACTCCAAAGCCTTGAACATCGACGTAAGGTTGCCTCTCTGTCGGTATTCTATAGAATATATTTCGGAGAGTGTGCACAGGAACTTTTTAATTTGGTTCCCCCGTCACCTTTCTACCATAGAACGGCAAGGCATCGTAAGGGCTTCCACCCATACATAGTTGACGTACCAAAGACGCGTACGAAGCGGTTTGATTCCTCGTTTCTGATACGCACTGCAAAGACCTGGAATACTCTCCCGGGCAGTGTTTTTCCTGCCACTTACAACCCGGGTACCTTCAAATCAAGAGTGAATAGGCATCTTCTAGGCAAGCGCGTTCCAGCTTAGACTGTATCATCACTTTCCATCAGGTGTGATCACAGTCAAGCGCTAGCCTATTTAAAAAAAAAAAAAAGATTTGGAGACATACGTATGCCTTATCAGATGCAGTTGTTTTAACCAGGACTTTTTTTACTCTATACAAGTTAGTATTTGACTGCGATCTCACCTAATGCTAAGTAATGATGCAGCCTAAGATGTTATCGCACTAACTTGGAAGGGTAAGTAAATTTACCCCAATGGTTTCTACAAGCATCGCAACGAAACGCTAAATCGCTTCCATGATATTGAGTCCGTCATCCTAAAATCAAATTGATTGCATATAAGCCTAACTTACAGGCATTTATTGAAAAAGTAATTCCATTTTTCAATACTAAGCTACTTGGTAATAACTGTTTCACGACTTATAAGTTATAACTAAGTTCACGAGGATTTTAATGCGTCCTGCCATTGAGAACAAGCCAAAACAAATTCAGCTATTATTTTATGTTACCACCCTTGAGTGTTAACAGGCTAGTAGGTACAATTAGATTCCAGCCCCTAGATTGTGTAACAAACACGTATTCCTCGTAATCGTAATCGGAAACCAGTTTTGCCCGCTGATTGGTTCGCTGATTCATGTCAGCCCATCGAGGGGTAGAATTCTCAAACGATTACGATAACGATGAATACGTTTTTCTTACGCAATCAGACTCCTGATTATCTCGTAGCTAAAGTGTCCTTTAAAAAGTAATCTAATACTAGTTAAGAACACAATCTATATGCGAAACGACATACATATCTTAGCTAATCTAGCTCAGGTATGAACGCAAAATATTATTAAGATATTATGTTAATTAAGAACTAGCTGTTATACCATACATTCCGTATTTTTAAAGCTCGGATGGCTGGCGCACAATCTTGCGGTAGATTGAGTGTCGAGAATACGAGAGGTAGCTGAGATTACAGTTTAATTGGCTGTCTAGTGGATTATCTGTCACCAGGGCGGTAATTACTTTGCAAACTGCAGCCGGGAAGTCTGTATGGGTTAGTACAGGTTTTGGTACGAATTTCGAGTAGACTCGCATCGCACAAACTAATCGAATTCCTCCATACATTTACAGCTAGCGCCATCTATGGACAGACGCTGACATGCGCTTGGTCTCAGTAGGGTTAGTACAAGTTTTTGTATGAATTTCCAATCGACTCACATTGCACATGTTAATAATGACACAGGTATAAGGCGCTGTTGCGAACTGAGTTGCACTTCAGTATGTCAACGCTAGAGTTGCTATTATTTAAATAATTTAGCAGAGTGAATATTCTGCACCGTAAGGTGCTATTATAGAATTATGTGGCCCGCCAAAATAGACTATAAGAGAATTTGTTTACGATTACGACCAAGATAATATATGTATTTTTTTTACAGGGGCAGATGCAGACTGCAACCAATATAGAAATAATAAAATTATTTTAAAATTTAATTGATAAAAAATACAAATAACTAAAAATATTGAAATAATAAAATTTTGTACTCCGTTTCGGTAATAGAACCTGGAAATTCGCTTAGATAGAGGTTGTATTTCCCATACACGTCCCTATTCAATATAACGTCAACGCTGCGGAATAACTTTGTAAAATACATTTTGTCATACTTTCGTTTCCCCGAAGTTTCGCAATTTCATGGTAAACTGTGAACGATAACGCATTTTATGGCTCCATTTACGTGATTCCAATACGCACCTGAAAACACCCCTACAGTGTTTTTAAAAGGAAACGTAGAAAGGTGTCGTAATTTACCTATTCCTACATACCTCCAAGTATACATACCTACCGCGTATCCAATTTAAAATAGGCATACGCCATTGGTTGCCTGGAAGAAATCACTATGTACTGATAAGGCCGTCAAATTGTACTCTTAAGTTTATGTTTTGATTATTTTTTTTTAATTTTTATTCTGTGGTGTGCAATAAAGTGTTTATCTATCTATCTATGTATCTATAGTTATACATAATATACTTAGTATGATAGTTTCTGGATAAAGGTCGTCACTTCGTTGGGCACGGTCTCCTCTCAGAATGAGACGGTTTTGGCAATAGTCTTTCACGTTGGCCAAGTGCATATTGGCAGGCTTCACACACCTTCGAGAACATTATGGTGAACTTTGAGCCATGCAGGTTCAATACGACATCTCCTTCAGTTAAGCAAGTGATGCTAATTTAATTTCGAAAGTGATATTAATCTGGGTTCCCATTGGTTCAGCTCTCAAATGAGCTTTCAGTATTCATAAAATTATATCCAGTACTAGGTAGCTTGTAATTGAATAAAAATAATTGTTTGATATTGTACAGGATGGGTATTTCCGAAGCCTCATAAAACATTCACGCAATGTAAGTCCATAGCTCACTGTTGCTTTAGAACACGGACTGTCTTTATTTTAGGGTTCCGTACCCCAAACGAAAGGAACTGCAAAAAAAGTGAAAAAAGGAACGAAATTCAAAAACTTATGAAAATTATCGTTAAATGATCGCTGAATTGGCAATTACGCATTCTTAGACAATTTATTTGAAAAACAATGCAATAACATTCTTAAAAAACGCATGGATATGGCTAGAAATGCCGAACTCTTATAGGATTATTGTTAGACCCCACGGAATAGAGAATATCTTCCTCTGCCAGAGATCGTAAGTCCGGCACTTACAGCTTTTAAAAATTTCTAGTTATTTGATCCGATTTCCGAGAAATTTGGTCAAATTCCATTTTTGATTATTTGGCTAAAGGGCGATTCGTAGAAATTGTTTTGGTGGTGACAGGCAAGGAACCTTAAGTCCGTAAGTTTAACTCCCACTTGGCCAGTTTTTCATTAGATAAAGTGCCTCAAATGAAAATTACTTTCGCCGCCGTAAACGCGGCGTCGTGGTTATTTTTCTGACACTTGCCATTTATATGGGCGTTGTTAACATTTTACTCGATTAACGCGCAGGCGAGTAATGCAAAAACATGAATAATGGGAACACTCTACTACGTTATTCATTCAACAACTTATGTCTTAGAACATCGCTGCAAACTTATCTACGGTTTGATCGACTTAAAAAATGTGAGGTTATATCAATTCGACCTGCAGGGCAATAATAATTTAATACTAGACACGACACTCGAATCGAAAATTATCCACCAACTTGTACTAACTCATATCTTATAGGTACTATTTCGTCGAAACATCCCTTTTTTTAATGTATCATATCGTTGATTCAGGAGACAGTATAATTGTTATCAAAATCAGACCAGACGGTCTAACTTCATGCTTAGGTGTTATAGTTTAGTGCCTTGCGTGTTATAACTTTTTCCATTGGTTTATTTTCTCTTTGACACATGAAACAGATATAGCAATATCGAGGGACCAGGAAGAGACCACTTTCTCCTTTCTCTCTCTCTCTGGTCCCTCGCTATTGCTATATCTGTTTCATGCGATTTCATGTGTCAAAGAGAAAATAAACGAATGGAAAGAGTATTGTTTAGTGCCTGGCGTATCTGAAATTCTGTATTGTTTCTGCAACTGAGCAAGTTATCCATGTAAAAAGTGGATGGAAGTGGTGTTTACTCCGTCGCAAGATTTGACCCACACACACGCGTATACACATATACACAAACACACACGCACACTTAGTGTGATCCCAAGGTTCCTCGTCACGCATCCTGGCACATCTGCGATGGAAAGCCGGGCAAGCAATTTATGAAAGTGGAGGGCCTCATAATTTCGACCCCGCTAAAAAAAATAAACATGAAAAGTCACGTCAAAGTAATCGAGGTCAAAGGTGACAGGAGACAGCAGTCGCTTCATTACTCAAAGTGTTTTATCTCTATAATAGAGTTACCTCTGCGAGGGCGACGCGACGCAAAAACAGGGGCAGTCTGACAAATTACTTTAAATTAAAGTGATTTATGTCATGTTATACCGACTTGGTCTCGTTCTTAATAGCTTTCACGATTCATTAAAACAATTTATGTTTATAGACACCGTTTACTACTCAGGATATGGGCATCCGAACGATTTACGCAAACCTTTTTCATACAAGCAAACAGTAGCGCCGACACAACATGTGTTGATTAAACATGACCTTGGTTTTGTTCACGTTAATCCCTAAACCGACCCGTCTGGAAGAATGCCTAAGGCTGATCAGCATGTCCTCAAGTTCTTGAGGAGTCTCTGCCAAGATAACAACGTCGTCTCCGAACCGTAGGTGTGAGAGATGTACTCCTCATTATTTAGTCCTCGTCCTTTCCAGTCCAGCGTTTTAAAGACGTCTTCAAGTGCACTGTTAAACAGTTTCGGGGAGTAACATCCCCCTTGTCTAACACCCCTCCGTGAGTTAATCGGATTTGTGTCCAGGTTTCGATGGAGTCGAAGGCTTTCTCGTAGTCCACAAATCCAATGCCATGACCTTTCCAAACACGTCACTTCACGAAATGTAGCCGACGCCTTACGTTAATGACTTACCTGGGGGCTGATTCTGTATCGTTCAGTTTGTTAGTTAGTAACCCTTACTGGGTTATTGCAACTACCATGGTATGTTGACATGATACCATACCGGCATACCAACCTAGGTTGGTAACTTGTGCAAAAAGTATGCAAAAATATGGTTTTTGCCTCCGTTTTTTAGTTAACAACCCAGTGAGGGTTGCTAACTAACAAATTGAACGATACAGAATCAGCCTACTGATGGGACTGCGGCGATGGTGCTGTGAGTCACAGATATTTGCAGAGGCTCACACCGATTACTTCCATGCCACAATGAGGGAAAGAAAAAAAAGCTGTAAAAGTGTAAAGTATTTTAAGAGCAATGAGAAGTATGATAACACTAGGTTTCTATGCACATGTTGAATGGTCCAAGCTGCTATTTTAACTGAATTAAATGTTGTAACTCAGAGCTTGACATTAATTTTATTAATTTGGACTTTATGATATAGACGTCAATCGAATTCAATGTAATTTCTTACAGATTGATAATTATTATCAGAAAAATTGTCAGTAACAATATGGATGTTATATGAGAAATAAAGAAATTATTAACCATATTTTTATAAGAAAGTTGTGTTAGTTACACTATTTGTAACTCAAGAACGGTTTTACCGATATGGCTGAAAATTGGTGAGGAGGTAGCTTAGAGCCAGGAGACGGACATAGGATACTATTTATTCCGTTCGAGAGAAAAAAAATTATATGGCAAAACAACGTTTGCCGGGTCAGCTAGTTAATTATAAATCTGTCTCATACACACAAACTTTTAAACACAAATCTTATTAGTCTCTCTTCCCTCCGTCACAGGAACGAATAAAGCTTTTTATTAGTGCAATATTGTTTCGTGTTAAATTAAAATTTAAAACCAAGTATGAAGCCAGAGCTCTACGTCTTTATTAATTAAGATTCAAGTGAAGATTAAAGTGTACGTTTGACTATCAGTTATCTTAGTTTATCTTGAGATAACCTCTTAATTAATTTTAAAAAGTTAAACATCTTAACAGGCACTTTAAGAGATTTCCGAGAGATGAACAAGTTAAGAAACGATATAGCGTAAGTTTTAGCAGTAAATTGGCAGTATTTTAAAATGGGTATGAACAAATATAAAAACCTCTTAAAACCCAGCAGTCACTATTTTTAACAGAAGAAACAATACATTATTATTTGCGAAGAAAAAGGTTCTATATTCTAACATATTTAATACTCCCAAGAATAGAATAACAAAACGAGAGAGAACGTTGAACGAATAAAGTGGTACTTGTGAAAATATTTTGACCGCAAAGAAAGCTCTCTGAATATTTATCAAGTTTGCTCAAACAGTGGCTCAAACGCTCGCGTCTGGTCTGGGCTTTCAAATACTTACGTAGAATAGAACAATGCTTGTGGGCACATGTCGACAAAAACGTGGACTGAATATAATGACGAATATTTACGAAGTTAGACCGTACGTAATATACAGTTCTCTACAAACAGAGTTTGCGTCTTAGTTTTTTTTATCTTTGATTAACTGGCCCGGCAAACGACGTTTAATGATTAAAATTATTTAAGGCATTACCGTCTGCCCTTTATGATATAGGTTTTTGATATATTGGTGGTTGTCTTTTACCAATATATCCTGAAATAAGGTAAATAAAAGATATAAATAATTTTGCTTACTTTTGTAAGCATGAATATTGGAGGAATTGTGAGCAAATTGTAGGTTTGTCAGAGCATATTCATAGCTTAGTATATCTCTGGTGGAAGCACAATACAAAACCCGCTAACAAACCTATAACCACGCTCCGCTACGCTAGCTTTACTACGACATATTTATATGACAGCATGCTTAACCAGAGCGGTTAGTAAAGGTTTTTGTACGAATTTTGAGTCGACACGCATCGCACAAACGAATCGAATTCCTCCATACATTTACAGCCAGCGCCATCTATGGACAGTCACTGGACATGCGGCTATCAATAGATGGTGCTAGCTGTAAAAGTATGGAGGCACTCGATTCGTTCGTGCGTTGCGAGTCGACTCGAAATTCGTACAAAAACCTGTACTAACCTCTCAGCTATTCGAGCTTCACATAAGCCTTTTGTAAACAAACTCTTTGATCCTGCCGCTTGGTCAGCCCACAGCCGCAGCCAAATAATATGCGATATTAAAAAAATGAAATAATAAAAAATAATATGCGAAATATGTATTTCTATTGAAAGAAGCGTTACATTTATGATCTTTAAAGTAATTATACTCGCTTATTCGCTTACTTGCAGTTTTGCCCGCGAGAACTTTGTGTGTTTTGACGTGATAACGTTTAATAAATTGATGAACACCAGCAACGCACATGAAAAATAGTAACGTTCCGCGTAACGTTCCACCTGAGCCTGTGCGTGCAAGCGAGAGCGCGCAACAAGCGATAGAGAGGCACGATAAAACAAACGATAGAGAGGCCAATTATGACGTTATCACGTAAATCTATCGTCCGTAACCCGACTTTTCAGACAACCAATTTTTTTAATACTATGAAAACCATAGTTTGTTGCCTTAATCTATTTCTATGCCAAATTCCAGCCAAATCTGCAGTGTTGTGTGTGTTACGGCGTAAAGGAGTAAGAGACATACACACATACCTACACACTCATATTATTATAATCTTTCACCTTTATTATATTAATGTGATTATAATGACTATAACTATGACTTATGAATGATTTAGTATGATCATTTTATTGCTCTTATTAATTAAAAATTGGAAGTTGATATTTTTGTGATAATATAACTAGGAAAAGTCGTTCTTTTATCTTCTTTGTAATTAACTTAATTTTATACATCTTGTTTGATGACGGTTCCTAAGCAACAGTTTGGGAATTTTTTAGGTAAAGAAAGGAGACTTTCAGTAAAACTTAATATGGTATGAATAAGTTGGTAGAACTGGTCGGCAAAACTTTGCGGGAGATATTCTTAACACGATTCGAAATAAAAGTTTTAGGCCAATAAAAGTTACGAAGGCCGTGCTCAGTGTAGAGTTTTCGTACAATCTGCTTTAGTCCAGTCATTTGGTTCAAAAGAAAAAGGTTACTTCGTAAATTTTTCGGGAGTTTGAAAATGAGTAATTTTATAGTTTTCAACGTGTTCTTTCTGAATTTCAACTTTGCCACCTCTATCTTCTATGGCGGTTACCAGTTTATTAACAATATTTGTTTTCCCATAGAAATATTTGTACATATAATTGTATACTTTTTAACCTGAAAATAACAGCTTGAATCAACCCCGCTTCTCCCGAAGACCCCAGCACGAACTTGGGTTTAGTATACCTGCTAACTTCAAAAACCCTGGCTTTATGTTGTACATTTTTAAACCAATTTTTAAACCAAAGCTCAACACAGGTTTAAGAGGGCCCACGATGTTAATGGAAGGTGGGCTTCTTCCTTTCCAACAAATTATTTATAAAGATTTTCAGAATGCACTGTAAAACTTTCCAGGTAAAACTATCAAATCACTGGACCGTACCTACTTACCGAAGCGGAAAATCTTGTAGCCAAAATAACTAAAAGTAATCTATGTTATTTTAGACCTCTTTCTACGCCTTCGAATATATATTTTAAAGTATCAGAACGTACAACGATGAAAAGTGTACTATTTTGTATAAGGGAAATATTTCAGCGAGAAGGAAAAACAAGGCCGTTCCAAGAACCCCAGCCGCAATTTATCAACTGGATAAATTTATTACAGAGTTGACCTTTGTAAAAACATGGTCAAGTTCCCAAGCTGTATTTAATTACCTAAGACCTGTGTGACTATAAATTATGTGTAAAATACTCTTTTAAACTTTTAACCTTTCGTAAAGGTAAAGGTTTTCTTTTTTAACAGGAAAGAATGACAAAAAGAGCGAGATGTTCATCTGATGGTAAGTGATACTGCCCATGTCAAATGCAGTGCTTTACAGGACTTTACATTCCAAAGCACTAGGCTTTTCATCCCGAGATCAGAATCAGTTATTTTTCTGTATGAGGGATTGTATCAAAAAGATTTAATCGTTTCTTGCTAATTATTAACCATATATTTGCAAAGCAATGTCAGATTCCATTCAATCCCATTGATTGAAACGTGTTATGTTGATTCAAATGAGTCCTGTTGTTTCAAATGTGTCCTGTTGATTCAAATGTGTCCTGCAGTTGATTCAAATGTGTCCTATTAATTCAAATGTGTCCTATTATTTCAAATGTGTCCTATTGTTTCAAGTATGTTCTGTTGATTCAATTGCGTCCTATTGATTCAAATGAGTAATGTTGACTTAAATATGTACTTACTGTTATTTAAATGAATCTTGATAATACAAACGTATCCTGTTGCTTCAAATGTGCGAAGTTTCTACCTCAGTAACATACGTGCCTTTGTACAAAAAACATCATCTAAAACGAGCCTCAAATTCAATTTCTTTTGAGATTCTGAAAACTTTGAGCGTAGGCCACGGTCGACGTAATAAAGTTAAATGAATAAAAGAACAGGACTGCGCCAGAAATTATTCAGATTCGTGACTTGAACCGTGATGATTCTAAAACATTGTTCGAGATGGAAAAAGACCAGGGCGGTTTTTCTGGGAATTGAAAACCTACGTAAGTACCTAGTTTGAAGGTGAAACATTTTATTGGGCCAGAAAAAGGTCGATTTACATTTCAGCCGTTATTGTTTTCTTAGAAATAGCCTCGGGAAATTTTCTCTACGACCCTATTTAAGGATTTAAGGGAACTAGGGGATGAGGACAAAACTGTACGCGTAGGTGACTGGTTTCTTTTGATGCCCGTATACAAAATGCAAGGTATAGTTAACTTCCAACTATCTTAATATTAATATGCTATTTTTATTTATAGTTCGGATTTTGCATACTTCAACTTAAAATAGTGAAGGAGTGCAGAAAATGGTAGCGCATAAATTCCAATCGAAATTTGATCACGAAATGCAACAACTGCCTTCCAATAATAAGCCTATAACTCCCTAATGTATGGAGGATGTATTTATTTGTTAATTTTATACACGAATTTATAGTAAAATATATTTATTTTCCATGATTTCCTTATGAAATTTTTCGCAAATGTATTATAAAAGATCGAACAATGTACGTGGGAAATTGTCATTTTCACACTTCTCTATTGTTAGATCCTTTAGCTTGGGTCAACAAAAGGTCTCGTAAAGAAATGTCGTACTTACCGCATGTAAAATGTTATATATTTTTTGACCCATAATAGTCGCTGAAATTTTGTATGAAAATTTATGTTTCCTCGCTAAGCCAAGCTAAGCTGAACATTTTTAGCCGCAGACGGATCGATGCAGTTTATTTAGCTCGGAGCCAGCCTTCGAAACTGCAAACATACGGCCTGAATTAACAATGAGTTTATTTTAAAACCTTTGCTACGACAAATCCGATTTGAAATGACCTAGCTGAAAACTACACATGGCTTTATATACTAGTAAGAGGGAATTATGAGATAATTCAGAGTTGTCTCTGACCTAAATATAAGCAGTAATTCTTTCTTAAACTTTCTACTACAGTTTTTTTATTAAATAAGAATTGTTCATACGTAAAGTCAGTTTGGGACGTCAATAACTAGAAATATATTTATTTCACATAGAACTAGTACAGGCTCTTGTATTTCGTCAATTTGATATTTGTCACAGATGATGAGAACTACAAGTTAGTTAAAGTTAAGTTTACGAGGGTTCAAACGCGCCCTGAACTGAGAACAAGTCGCAAACGCATATCTTCAAACAAAACTAAATTTAAATGCAACTTAAAGAAAACTAGAATATTTAAGCACAAAAACGTATTTTATACATCTTAATATCCTCTTTTGAGGTATCCCCAAAAAATACTAGTATTTTTATTTTAAGCACCAGAAAAGATTTTTCTAGCAACTTTAAACTTGGCAATAGTTGGCATCGTATACGTTTTTATAGCTCAAAAGATGGGTGAGCTGAAAAATGAATGCACAATAAATTAAATTCACCCAGAGCTGTGCTGTTAACGTCTGGGTAACCGGGCCAAGGGCGACGGTTCAAATTTAATCGATCGATATATCTCACCTGACGGGTTTGAACCTGTTTGGTGTAATAATATAGAACTTTGAATACAGTGGGGTTAACAAAGGTGTTTGTACGAATTTCGAGTCAACTCGCATCTCTCAAACGAACCTGTACTAATTCCTCAGATCCATACCTGACTTATCTGCGATCATACAAAGCTATAGATAGCACATTTCAAAATTTGAGAATATCGGTTCGGTATTCGATAAGTCACGCGATCAGTTTCTCGATCGGCCCAGTCACTCGTATACATTTTTGAATTGCGTTCCATTTCGATATGGAATGAGCGACAGATTTTTATGAAGATCAAAGATGAGTCAATAATAACAATATACGCGCCTTGTGCTCCCGAGAAAATTATATAATATAAAAAACAAAATAATTCATTTTTTGTATCAACGGTTGGTACCAAAGTACTTAGGTAAGTATTTTGTAGCTCCAGTTATGTATATGGATATAAACTCAGTATATGGATGTAAGCTGGGTGGGCTAAGTCTGGCTTAGCTTTAAAGATCTAAAAATAACCTATGAATCAATAACTTTGTATTGTTCGCAGTACGTGAACGAAGCTACGCCGTGGCTTTTAACGACTCTGACGCAGTTGGTACGCTGTTATTTAAGCGGGGGTCCTGTGTTTGATTCTCTGCATTCGGTTTCTGTGATATTTGTAAGATATTTCGATTTGATATAATCAGTAGCAGCCCATTGATTCAAATCTCTGCCATAAATAGGATTTTGGATTAGCGGCCTTTTCAGAGATATGAATGTTTTAGTCTATGACCAAACCCCTAGATTTTTGACAGGAGACCTATTTAATTAATACTTTAAGAGCTTTTACAACAAACTCTTTAATGAAATATCAAACTTATTCCTCAATAAGTTCAAAGTGGCTGTAAAAAGAAAGCTCATGAATAAAGCTTAGGTACTATAGTATTAAGGATTATTTACATGAATTAAATCCTTGAGAGTGAATGAACTGCTGTAATTATACTAGCTCATTTAGTTTTTAAGAGTCTTTATGTAGTGGTGATAACAGATACCAAAACCCGGCTGAGTTTGTTGTGGGCTTCTTCTCAGTGCAGTGCGTGTTCGAACCCTGGTAAACTTAGTTTTAAGTCGACTTGTAGTTATCACCATACATATGCGACAAATATCGTATTGACGTTTTACAAAATCCGGTACGTTAGGCCTATGTACAATAAAGATATTTTGAGTGTAATATCTATTCCGCTCGCTATATCAACATCGCTCTCAGCTCTGTGTGGATGAGCGGGTGAACGATTGAGTGAGTGAGTGAGTGGGGAATCAATGGGCATCATTAGCATTCAGTGTTGACAGCTAAGAGCGAAATTGCTATTGATTTATAATGTCGATTGTCGACGCACCTAGTTCAGTTTGAATTATTCATGAGGCTATGAGCTTGCTATGAGTAAAACAGAATGTTTATCTTTACAGCGCGAGCGACGTTTATCTTTATACTCAGCACGACTCTTACGACTATAACTATGTAAATTAAAAATTAAATAATCACCGATAACCACAATTCGCCATTTTGTGGTAGCGTCCATTTTGGATTTGAGATTAGTCTTAATATAGTATTTTTCTAGTCAAGCCCTACATTTGATCAAGCCCTTTCACTTGAGGGAGTTGTTAAAAAATGCCTTACTCCATTTTGGAAAAGAGCTGATAGCCACTCTTACACTGCTGGACCGATATCAACCAAACATAGCTAAGAACCACCGCAAGGAAACAGGCTTTCAAATGACAAAAATCGCATTGAATTCGGTCCATCCGTTTAAGAGCTACGATGCCTCAGACAGACACACTCAGACAGACATGGACGTCAAACTTATAACGTCTTTGTGCGTCGAGGGTTATAATGGGCAAAAGTAAGAATGAAAGCAGGACACTGTCTATTAAAAACACATCAGCGGGGCTAGACAAAGTAACAGTCGTTTGGCGTTAACGCTAGTAGACAAAAATGTATGGGACAAACCATGTGACTGTAGAAAAACCACGAGAGAATGGTACCAACTAAACACGCTGTGTTTGATAATCGCCTACGACAACTTGAACGCTCTCTGGCGTTCTCGCAGACCTTGTAGATAACTTAAGCGTACTTCGCTTGACAATTGACAGCCGACAGTATCAAACACAGCGTGTTTAGTACCATTCTCTAGTGGTTTTTCTACAGTGACGTGGTTTGTCCCATACATTTTTGACTACTAGCGTTAACGCCAAACGACTGTTACTTTGTCTAGCCCCGCTGATGTGTTTTTAATAAGCTACTTCTTACTCGCCTCACCATTCTTTTGTATTTAAAAGAAAAAAATAATCGAGTAAATCATTTTATGATGTTCTCCCTTACTATCCGATCCAAAAATGTACCTACAATACAGACACGGTGATTAAATCGGAAATATAGATTTCACAATGGTAGATACGGAATCTGTTCTCGCTTTCGGAAAGCAATCAGCTTCAGTGAAATCGATGCTCGTTAGTATTCGGCGCGGCCTTTTGTATCGAATATCGATTAGATTATTGTTCCCTCTATCGCCTCGCCGATACCAACTGTTTTTGGGATATATATTTCGCAAAACAAGGCAGATAACAGCGTAGAAAAACATCTTCAAATGGAAGAAAAAATGTTTCTACCCCGTTTCCCCACCGTATATAGGTATACCGAGTCGATTGAAATTCTGGTAATTATAAATGAAAATATTATGACGCATATCACACTATCACACTTCACACTTCACACTTCACATCACATCACACTTCACACTATCACACTATATTATTAAGGCCAAAGTTTGTGTGTAAGTGTGTATGTTTGTTATTCCTTCACGCCGCAACTACTGAACCGATTTGGCTGAAATTTGGAACATAGATAGCTTATAACCCGGATTAAAACATAGGCTAATTTTTATCCCGGGAAAATCCATAGTTCCCATGGGATATTTAAAAAACCCTAATTTTCAGCAACCCAACAGTAATTTATAGCTACAGCTATAGCCGACGAATCGAATTTAACGCGGGCGGAGCCGCGAGCAAAAGCTTGTAAGGTAAATTAATAGTAATTTTGCCATTTCAAAATGTTAAAGTAGCAACGCCATTCTGTAGGTATCTCGTAATAGGGTTTTTTATCCAAATCAAAATATTGATTCATGTAGGTATTTCATTGAAACTATATAAAAAAATTTTGAAAATTCAACTCCTGTTCATCGTATATGTTTAACATAGGTACCTAGCTGTTTCCTAGTACCTAATAAAAGATTCTATAAAGAACGAAAACAAAATAACACACATCAACCAGTTTATGTTTACGTTCGTATTAAACTGAGAAGCTAGTCCTACACTTAACGTTAAGCAAGCAATTAGTTGCACACCAAGTAACGCCTACGGCAACTTGCAACTTGCAACAATATCAAATAACGCCCACGGCGAGTTGCAACATGCAGTTTCAGTTGCCCCAGATTGAAACAGAGCAGGCAAGGTAGGCGACCGCACTGCAACTAGTTTTTGATTGCTCAAGTTGCAAGGCGCAACTTTACAACAACTTGGATTACACGTGCCGAAAGCTTTTGTTGGCTACGCTCTTGAGATAGATTTTTCTATATAAAAGGCTTTTATTGACGTATTGCGTCATTTATTGACAGCAGAATGTCAGCGACTGTCCAAAGATGGCGCTGAATTTATGAAGGAATTCGATTCGTTTGTGCGATGCGAATCGACTCGAAATTCGTACAAAAACCTGTACTACCCCTCTAGTTTTCAGTTTCTAGGAGACGATGTTTTATTTCCAGTTGCCACAACCACGGATAAGTGGGAAAAAGGATTATAAAGGATGGTGCAATATTGGAACATAGAACAGCGGCGGCTTTCGAGATCAAAGTGCCTACAATATAACAAAAGAGACTAAGATAAGTCACGGGACAGACTCTTAGATATAGGTCTTAATATCAGTTTAAGTTAAAATTAAGTTACTAATTAGCTTTTAGGCTAGATCGTACCTAGCGATGCTAAAGTACCCTTAAGGGACTTTCGTGAGAGAAAGAAAAAAATACAACAGAGTGCATATAGGCGGCCTGTTTCTCCATTTTATTGCACCGCAGGCAGCGTGATATCGCTTCAATTGTAGGTGAGAATCATATCAAGGTCAGTATTGATATTGTTTGTATCTAAGAATATACGGCCACAGGAACGCAGTGACCTGGTTCGAACTTCGGCCTTCCAATAAAGACGTACTCGTGTGAACAAAAAATTATTATAAAAGAGATGCTGATCTGGCAAACGTTTTTTTACCATTTTAGGGGTATGAAAAACAGCTTACGACCTTCTCAGACACTATGTAGGCAAAAAAAAATCGTAAAATCGGTCAAGCCGTTTCGAAGTAGTTTGGTTACAAGCACACGAGAGTTTTATAATTAAGAGAAAAAATCCTTGTTAAATAGTTGAGTGCTCTGAGCTTTAGGTATAGTCGTATATTGTGCCAGTCAATATCCATTAGAAGACGGAACACTCTTCGCAACTTCTTGTTTGTCTAAGATGTCAACAGTATACGACATGATAGAGCTTTTAAAATACTAAACATAAACATGAACGTACTCAGTGGAATCTTTGTATTTTTATAGGAGGGAAAATAAAATAGGTACTTCGTTGTACGAAAAAAAATCAAAAATATAAGTGATATATTTTGATACAAGTGCGGAAAATATGACATTTCTTCACGAGTCCTGGTTTTGTAGGCTGAAGCTGCTTAGTACCCAAACTGTAATATCAGGAACAGAAGAAGACAAGTCAACAGATAGAGATACGATATTGTAGAGTTCGCAGATCTTTTGTGACATAGAAACATGCCAACGACGCCAAAACGTGTTGTTATAGAGGAGGTATTTGCCTGGAAATGGGATTTAACTACAGTTATGTAGCAATTAGCAAATAATAATACTATGTACATAATTCATAACAGCAGTAGATGTATTATTGTATCTGTTCTGTGGAACACCACAACGTATAACTTTGCTTTGCGCAAGCAATTTGTCAGAACTCCGAACTTCTGAAGAAATTATTCTGCATAAGTTCAGTACACGCGTACTTACTTCGTCGAGTCACACGCCGAAGTGTAGACTTATTTTTATTTATTTTATTTATTAAAACAATAAAGCTTTTGACGAAAACAATTTTCTTGCACTAGTGATTTATTTGGTTGTTGTATGTTTATTGTAAGTGAAATTATAATTTAAATCTGATACTTTATTTTTGGAGGAAACTGTTATATTTTATTTTCTTATGATGACAGGTGAATTGAAAAAAACGTCCTCAATATCACAGGCAGGGTAAAAGCTAGCTATGTTACCCCTTTGTATGATATGCTGGTAAGGTAACTAACTGCCAGACGTTCGGTCACCGAGAGAGACTGTTAAGAGCGTTCATGCGGCACGGTGTGAATCGCGTTTCACTCCATACAAAAACGGAATTCGTTGGCGCTGACGCAATTTTGCGTCGATTATGGCATTACAAAAAAAATTATAGTAAAATAAATATACAACTTATTAAAATAGTAAATAACCAGTGACATTGAATATTAATTGAATTAAATTATTATAATTCAGAAATAACAAAATATCTTGGATTTTATCCTAAAATAGTACGTTTAATTTATCGAAAAATGCTAAAAATGGCACTTTTCGGTTTATGGTTTTTGAATGAAACTCTAAGAAAATCGTGTTTTTTGAGACACTTTTTAGTAAATGTTATTAATTTTCTAAATATGTCATTGTTATAAGTTTGTGTTAAGAAACATGGCAAATATCTTGCATCTGCGTAGAGCGTCGACCGCTATTTTAGCAAACAGCCTATACAAAAACTGTTCTAGTGAGAAAGTTATATACATATTTTAAAATATTTTTGAGACAAGTTCTAGATTATGAAATGCCAAATAATATGAATTCAATTATCTAATCTATAATTGAACACATAACTATTTTATGTTCCTTCGGAAATCGTAAATTTTGACTCAAGCATAATACTAACGCATGAACCGCCTTAAGTACTCACTGAAACTTAAAAAAATAGACCTATTTCGCTCATGTCATCATTGCCTTTAAGTGCTTTGAAAGATGAATAATATTTGAATAGGTGTTTTTTTTGTTATAATGACTCAGTACGAATTTTAAGTCGACGGCATGGGTATTAACCAAATAAACAAAGTACCTAACATAACAATTATTTCAATACGTAGGTACTGGTAAGGGCATCAATGTGTGTCGATTTGTGGTACATCGGACCTGTTCTTTGACGTAGGGGATTCTCAGGACGTCTCTTAACGTCGGTGGGGTTGTATTTCGGACCTTGACACAAATAAGCAAGGGCTTAAGTGTAATGTAAATTAATGTAAATGTGACCTAGCATAATGCCGTATTCATGAGTGAAGTTTAGTTTAGTTTAGTTTAGTTTAGTACAAAGTAGCTGCTAACATTTACCTATTTCAATATTTTGGCGAGGCAGTATGGTAAAGTTGTGCAATGTACTTGTAATTGAGCAAAATACTTTTGCTTGACGTTATTACATAGCATTTGGAGCGCTATCTTACCGCGATTCTCGGATTTGATTCAAGAAAAGGGTTTTGGAGCTTTTATAATTTCTAAATTAGCTTTCATTAGGCTGCTTCACGCCCTACCGGCAAAGACGCATCGTTTAAGTATTTTTTGGCATTCCGTTGCGATGCCGTATAGCAACCGTTTGGGGTTACTTACCCCTGTGCTTACCCTGCCGTATATTCCTATTTCTGTGGCTTACCCCTTCCAAAAATACGATCACATCTTCAGTTGCATGATCACTTACCATCAAAGGAGATATCAGTCAAGTACTAACTTGAAGTTAGAATTAAACTTTTTTTCATGCGTTTTTTCCGATACCAGGATACATCTTTAATAATGCGTCTTATTTCATTGAAAAAATTAACCTGTCTATAACTTATAACTTCATAACGATAAACCTAATATACCTTTAACCTTACCTTTATAAACCTAGTATACCTTTATAACGATAATTTATCTTTATAAAGGAACTACTTAATTTAGCAAAAACTATTCGTAAGGTGCAAACTGGCGGACATTTAAAATTTGAGTTCACTTAAAACTAAGGGTAAAACTTTAAGCAATCCCACACAAGAGCCCAGTAACTTGAAACCATTTATGCCCAATTCGCCTAAACATTAGTATAAGTTTACTTTCAAACTGTCTTCCCAACGAGCTGAAGTATCGAAGTTGGACATAGAGTGACAAATTACTTGACCAAACTTGGTCTCGCTTTGTAAACTAGTTAAAAGTTGTCTCCCAAGTAGGTATTCTAAGAGATGTAGTGGGAAGATGGATAGACGTAAGTACTCGATTGGTAAAGATGTTTATACTACTAATGGAGATCACAAGTTCCTTTTCCTTACTAAAGAAAATTGCTTATTTATTTATTTAACTAGGAATTAGTAATTGACTGCGATATCATTTCATGGTAAGTTACATATTCAGCTGCAGATGTTAGTCATACACATTAAATACTCATCGATTGCAACACAGTATTGCACAACAATAGGCCTTAAACCGGACCAGACCTGCATCTATTCTATTTCTTTAAGATCAAAAACTAAAGAATTTACTGGGATTAATAAACTACATATATCCTTTTCAATGAAAAAATAATCGATTGCGTTAAAAAAAACGTATTCATCATTATCGTAACCGCTAATAAATTCTGTAATTGGTTGGAAAAAATGTAAACTAAGTATCGGTTCTGCCAATCGGCGTACAGGATTACGATAGCGATGACTAGGTTTTTCTTACACACTCGCCTAGAACCAAATTGAAATTGGACTACATGGGAAGAACCAGTTTTCAAATAAAAAAAAGGATTATTAAAATCGGTTCACCCAGTAAAAGTTCTGCAGTAACAAGTATTTGAAAAAAGTGAAATGGGTTGAAAATACGTATTCAAAACGAGCAAAAATAAACAGGAATAACGTTTTTCACAATTTCTGTACGGATCTGCACATCTATTAAAATGGACTCGTAAAGTTCTGACCTTTAAAGGAGAGAATTTTGCTTTTGTACCGTGCAGTGCATATCCTAAATTTTTATGCTCGATAAAGCATGCTCTAAAAAACTATAAATTCTGGAATAACGTTTTCGATATCTTTCTATTTTTTATTCGAAAAAAAAAAAGAATATTTAGAAGTATCACGCGTCACACTATTTAATTTTTTTACATGTAAAGTTTGCGAGACAGTTTTGCACCAAATCGTAAGATGAGTATCAAAACAATATGTTTATAGACCATGTCCTTACTGGGAATTGAACCTGAAACCTCCCGAATGAATACCTCTGTGCAGTGTGTGCCTGCAAACTGTAGGTATAGCAATGCCTTTCAGCTTAGGTCGGTTAATAATAACTAGAGCTTTCATTTCATTTTATTATATTAAATTCTCCTTTGAACTTGACTTTTCATACGGATTTAGGTAATATCTCAGTATATTTATATAGACTGTCAGAGTCGAACAGATTGAAAAGACGCTCAAAATTTAAAAACTGTTTTATGCTAAAGTTGTAATTCCATCTAATACATAAAATTGTTGTGTCGATGGTTGTAACCAAACTCCCCCTGAACTGTTATGAAATTTTCTGTGTAGACCTACCGAACGTAGGTCTAAGAGTAGGTCGTAAGCTATTTTTGAAATTCCTAAATGGCAAAACAACGTTCTTCGGATCAGCTAGTTTTGACGTGATAACGTTTAATAAATTGATGAACACCAGCAGCACTCATGAAAAGTAGTAACGTTCCGCGTACCGTTCCACCTGAGCCTGTGCGTGCAAGCGAGAGCGCGCAACAAGCGATAGAGAGGCACGATAAAAATTACATAAATTAATTATTATGATTACTTATGACTATGATTATGATTATGATTACGATTACGATTACGATTATGATTATCATAATGATTATGATTATGACGTTATCACGCAAATCTATCGTTTGTAAACCGACTTTACAGACAACCAATTTTTTTTAAATAGAATTTCGATGCGAAAATTTTAAAAAAGCTTGTAGCATAGCATACCTACTTTCCATTACTATCGTAGTAAAAGGGAACTCTGCGTTGAAGCGTCGTTGAGTCAAGCACTTTTTGATGAGAACTTGTAAGCTTGACAGACGCGCCCGCGGCATTTTGCTTTAATTAGACGGTGTATAGTTTGCCAAAAATGAAAAGCAAATATGGAGGCCTCATTGTCGATTACAGCTCAGTTAATGTTGACAATTATACGCAGAAATAATAATATTTACGATTTCAAAAATTTTAGGTCTCATTCCTGGGTACGGGTCTCCTCGCAGGATGAGAGACGTTTGGCCATAGACCACGACGCTGGCTACGAGCGGGTTGGCAGGCTTCGTATACCTTTGAAACATTATTGTGAAGTTTCAGGTATGCAAGTTTCTTCGCGATGTTTACCAACGCCGCTAAGCAAGTGACATTAAGTTTTCAGAAGTGGGTGCCCGGGATTCAAACCCCCGACCTCTTGCTTTTATGAAAGGCAGAACCCTGAACGAATGGTATATCAATGCTTTTATTATTATAATAATGTACTAAAGAAGAATGACTAAAGGTGGTATCGAGGTTTCTGATGGACCAAAACCAAAATATTCTAGGAAAATAAAATAGTATTTTTTAAGAATCACTGGTACTATTAATTTGTTTTTCATATCCGAACAAAATAAGTCCCGCTTTACCAAACTTTAACTTTTATAATATGTTTACTTGTCTTAATTTAAGGAAAAGATAACTATTTCAATCAGTCCCTTATTTTTCATAAACTTGTCTATTACAAACGTTGTTCTGCCATCAGGAACATAAAAAAATTACGACCTATTCACAGATACACCGAATACACACGCAGAAAATTTCATAAAAATCGGTCGAGGCATTTCGAATGAGTTTGGTAACAAACATTTGTAGCACGAGAATTTTATATAAGGGTTGGATTCGTTAGGAAATACTTTTGTCGAGAAATTATCTGTTAATTGTATTTTTAAATATTTTTTATTTATATGGGTACAACATTCCCGAAAACGTCCCGCTATGCCACGAAAACAAAATGGCCGCGTTAGTCATAACTCATAACTCGTAGCTCAAATATTTCAGGATTAATCGTCCTGGAAATGTTAAGCCTCGCTCGTACTCAGGCCTGGATATAAATCTCTGAAAACCCTAACATCAGACCCTCTATAAAATATAAAATTTCTGTTCTACTCTCTGCGCATTTGTTGTATTTCGGGCTTTGAATTTAATCTTGTAATAGTTGCGCAACTATATTAAATTTCACAAAGGTTCGAGGTTAATCCTTTCGATATAGGTTAAAATATTGTAGACGTTTATTGTACATATAGACTTTGCTTTAATCCTTTTTATAAAGTTGCTTCTCCTATACCTACAACTGGGGATTGAGAGAATTTACTGAATTCATTTTTGTCCCTCTCTATTTGAAAAATATAACAGAAAGACGACGTTTTAACTAACTAAAAAACTAAGCCAAGCTAATCAGAAAGCCGTTTTGAGCATTTTTGAATGTTATTATTACCGACACATTAAAATAAAAATTACAATCACATCCACTGTAGTTTCCGATGAAAATTATAAAAATTGAGATTTTGTAGCAAATTTTGGGAGGACTTCTATCGATAAAATTTTATCCAATCCTGTTTAAATTTGGAAGTAAGTAAGTAGATTAGTCTTTAAACTGCACGTAAAAATCGCTTAGATACGCCGTCTACGAAGTTAGGTAAAAAAAATTGTCGTGACCGTAGCTTGTGGCTAATACTCGTTCCTTTCAACCCAGCTAAAATACCACACAAAAACCTTTACATAAATGTCACTTAAACCAACCAAGCCCACATAATCCTAGCGACGTTTATTCAGTTACCTCAAAAACTATGTTCCGTAATTCAATTAGGCCTTAGCACTAATAAAGAGTTAAGCCAACTAACACCTAATTAGCACTTACCCTCGGTGTATAAAAAGGGAATTAAAGTAGGGAAAAGGAAAACGGAGCAGTTTATTCTGAATACTAATGAATATAATTTTTTAGACTTAATATTAAGCTTTAAAGTTAATTAGTATGAGGATCCTAACAATCTTATAAGTTCAGTTCAAAATCTTTGCTAACGAAATCTAGGTCTAGTGCTGGACATAATGCATGTTTCTTTGTTTTTAGAGTTCCGTATCCAAGGGGTAAAAACGGGACCCTATTAATAAGACTTCGCCGTCCGTTCGTTCGTAAGTCCGTCTGTCACCAGGCTGTATCTCTTGAACCGTGATAGTAAGACAGCTGAAATTTTCACAAATTATGTATTTCTGTTGACGCTATAACAGCAAATATTAAAAGATAGGAAAAAAAAAATTGCATTTGGTTTTTCTGATGATTAAAACTATATAGAAAATGATTTTTGAAACGGCCCGAGAGAAGCATTGGTTAGTTTATCACAAAAATCTTGTAATTGTATCCACCTTCCTTTTTTTTCTTTAAATTTTGGTCGATAAAATGTTGGTGAACTCTTTTTCGGTCTATGAACTAAATTAAGTGACTAAAATTATTACGTGACTGTTTACTTATTATTTCACACGCTAATTTTTATTGTTTTATTTTATTTTCTTTTGTGTAGTTCATAAATTTAAAATGAAGCATACTCTACTCTATAACTACCTCTACCTTTCAAGTAACCTACCTTGACCTCAAAGAATCTAACAGAAATTGAACTTAGGTACGAATATTTTATTTATATTAATTTGGTGCTGTAGTGTAAACGTCCTATTAAGATAGTAACAATAACGATAAATGGCTTTGTTTGGTATATAAGTACGACGGACTGACGATATTACAATATTAATTGATTCCCTAACGTTCATTACAAAACTAATTAACTATTAAAGCTGATAAAGCTTTTATCTAAAAATAATTAACCCTATTTAAAATACATATCTGTGTCGGTACCAGATCCACAATAAACCTAGTACCGCGATCGGGTTAATTTGAATTTCGAACTGGCAGTAAAATTGTACAACATGAGTCGTTTAACTAAGGCCTTCTCCAACACGACATGGCTTTAATCTAAACATCTAGTACATTTAATAAAGTGATTAATATTCCAAAATGTCACTGTGTTTATCGCACGAAGTATAAATTAGATTATAGTAAAATTGTACCATGTATTTTTAAATCAAACTTATTTTTTATAGCGTACTGTGGAAAAATTTCTCCAACATCTATGAAAATCCTATACCTATACGAGCAATTCTTGTATATATATATATATATATATATATATATATATATATATATATATATGTATATATATTTCTATATAATCTGAATCTCGGAAACGGCTCGAACGATTTTCATGAAATTTAGTATACAAGGGGTTTTGGGATCGATAAATTGATCTAGCTAGGATTCATTTTTAGAAAATGTCGTATTTACCAAAAAAAAAAATATACATATACAAATCTATGCCTGACATCTATTGGCGCTAAAGTAAAACTATTACAGTAAACTCCTCCTGCCATCTATTGGTAAGTAGCTGTAATACTACCGAGCAAAGCTCGGTCACTCAACTAGTTATTTTTATATACCAATGCTGCGCTTAGGTATCTTCTCAGAGAGGGGAAACTTCATATTTTAGATGTTAATAATATATTATTATTGCTAGGAAATACACCCCCTCAGACATTGCTGGGCAAGAGTCTCCTCACAGAGAGGGGAAATATTATATAATAAAATGTTACAAAAATATAAATATTGCTAGGAAATCCACCCCCTCGCTCATTGCTAGGCCAGGGTCTCCTCTCAGAGAGGAGAAACTTCACATTTTAAATGTTACAAAGATATAAATATAATTATTGGTGGGAACAAGGAAACCCACCCTCTCACTCTTTGCTGGGCAAGAGAGAGGGGAATCCATTCCAGATTACCTAGGAATAATTATTTTTGTAACATTTTAAAATATAAAGTTTTCCCTCTCTGAGATTAGTGCTTAGCAACGAGGTACGGGGTAGACTATGGCTTGAAAACTTACGTCAGATTTTTTAATTGCGTATTGACTGTTGTCGTGAGTAAAGTCCAACTATTAACTTGAACAATGCCTAACCAATTTGATAGGAGATGAGACACTAGATAAAGAAGCTGCAGAAACTTTAGTGTTTGACTGTGGACAACAGTCCTAGAATCGAGTTCCGAATTAATTCGAAGATTTTCTACTGCCCTTTTAATATAATTTAATAAAATACTTAATGAAAAGTATCAAAAAGAAGAATGAAGAATATTTCAGTCACAGAGGTCAGAACAAGAATACGTTTAAGAGAACCTTTTAACTTTTTTAATTGTTCCATGCTATACTTTGTTATTCATAATTCAAGTGCTCATTGTTATAATAATGTTTACTCTACGAGATTGAAGAAATATATTCTGGAACGTTATTATTCAGGACCAATGTTAGTTTTGCAGACGGAGGGCGCTCGGCAAACACAGCTGTGTTTTCATGCCCCATAGCCCATAGGTCAAGGAGATCGCATGTGTGTTGTGAAAATAATCCATATAGCAAGGCTAGACAAAGTAACTTGGCGTTAAGCGTTGACGACAGTCGAAAAACCACGTGACCGAATGAAGACAAATGAAAGCAGAATCTACTCTAGGCTTAGCGTTGTTCAGTCGGCTGTCAATTGTCATGCGAAGTAGGTACGCTAAAGGTTATCTTCAAGGTCTGCGAGAACGCCAGGGAGCGCTCAAATTGTCGTAGGTAATCGATTTTCAAAAACAGCGTGTTGTCCTCTATTTGACCACGTGGTTTGTCCATACATTTTTATCTACTGTCGTGAACGCTAAGCGACTGTTACTTTGTCTAGCTCCGCTGATGTTGACGATGGAGATCCCATGCATATTTTTTTTATAAAGGTTAATACCTCATAACTTCTAACAACTTTAAACTTTCCATATTTCTACGATTATTTTTGGAACGAAATTAAAAAATTACAATAAATGAATCAAAGGCATGACACTTCGATGACAACTTTACATATCACGTGATTAATTTATAGATCGGATACATTAATCCCATACATTTTTGTATCACTCTCCAGATAAGATCACCATGTAAGTCCAAAACTTGTAGAGCAGTTGATAGGAAAGAACCACATTCTTTTTTTAAAGTCGGTTAAAAAAACCCCCTTGCGTTGTAAATTTGTCATTATTCTTATTTTAACGGGTACCCACTGTAGCTTTTTTCGTTAAAACAATTTAACTTCTGTGACAAACTGTCGTATTTTATTTCAAGGAAAACCGATGACATTTAAAGTATCACCTAACCTTTCTAAACTCAGTGGGCTGGTCCTAATTGGGTGAAATATGGGCTTGTGAAAACGGGTAGAATGGGGACGATATCATTCTAGCGGTCATTGGTATAATATGTTTAAACTTTTAATTATAAAAAATAATATCATATTCATGCTTCGGAAAACATATTTTTGCTAAATTTTAACCTCAATAAAAAATAGTTTACGCACTTTTCTCAGGCCAACCGAATGTAAACATAAAATTCGCTTTGTATAACAGTACTAGCTGACCCGGCAAATGTTGTTTTGCCTTTAGGGACGTAAAGAAATCGCTTACGACCTACAGAACATATACAGAAAATTTCATAGAAATCGGTCTAGCCGTTACGTTTAGTTACATAACAAAAATTGGCACGAGAATTTTATGTATTAAAAAATATTCAAGTTCTCACTAAGATAAATCAGTTACCATCTATCAGGTGACGTAAGATTTACCTTTTCACTTGCGTCATACGTTGCCGCCTAATGAGGGCTTCTCGGAAAGACAAATGGAGCCACGTCTCGGGTTGTATGAGATTCCCCTCTTAACACGTTATGTGACTCCTTGGAAAATGTTTTTTCGTGATCACTAATTTCATTTGGGGCAATACTGACTTGTAATGTGACACTCGACATTTTGCCGTCAATGAGTGAATTATACAAGGCAAAAACCTAGGAAACGATATGGACTGGCACCGTCTACAAAAAGTGGCGTATAAGATGGCGTCATCTAGGCTATAGTCCTTAAAACTTAGCTTGATCTTGAGGTGCAGGAAGCATAAATAAGACAAGTATAATCAATTAGTATGATGTTCAATTTTGAAAACTGTAATTTCTAAATAGGTTTAGGGCAGTCGTACGTACAATGGGGAAGGCAGTTGATCGACCCTCAAACAGTATTACTATGTACATTTTATCATAAACCTACGTAATACGCTAATATGATAAATGATCAAAAAGGCCATGTTCGATCATCAATCTTTACTAAAGCCTATAACTTCGTTAATCATCATTACCATCTCCCAAATAAACCTAATAAAAGAAAAATTCAACATTTATAAACACTATGTTTTGAGTATAAATAGTATGAATAATATCAGCTTTGGAAAGACAAATCGCTTGTGATACTTATCAGAGTCACGAAAATCTGAAGAAATACCTATTATATGTAATAGTCCTGGCAATAATTTCTCCTTACTCCATCCATACGCCAATGTCGGTACATTTTTCATTGAATACAAAACCTTCCTCAGTACTTTGCCAAGACAAATTACGCTGCTTACCTAGAATGTCACGATAGAAAATGTTTTTCCCATTCCAAACGGAATCCCACGCATTTTCCAGGAAAAACTCTGAATGACAGTAAACCGGAGGCTATTTCTGTAAAAAACGATTTCGATTTTTCTTTCGTTTTGCGCTATTTAAAAGAAACTGAACGAAATAGGTTTTTTGTTCGAAAGGTTTGCTGTTGGCACGGAAAGTTATGATAAGATCTATGTATAAACTATAAATGTCATAGAAAAAAGGCATTAGTAAAAGAAATCTGATACGTTAATGTTAACAACACGATACGCAATTTGCAATGTTTATAAGTTCTGGAAAAAACATGATTCATAATGGTTGGTAATGGTAATTTTAAAGCTGTTGTCTTCAATTGATTGAGCTGAAATTTTACTTACGCCACAGAACACTATTTACTTAGGATGATAGTGCAAGATTATCTCAGTGACGTCATTCTAAATTCAATATGGCGGACGGCGCAAGATGGCGGACTTATTTTTATCTCGGCGCGGCGAACCTTGATCCCTATGACACTGACAGCTAATGTCACCATATAACATTGTAGTGGCGTCACCATCATATTGGGGGCGTCTAAAAATGCCATTTATAAATTTTACGTAGCTTTATACCATTAGTAATGATATTCCGTTGATTTTTTTAACAATTCTTAACATTTACAAGAAGTTATTTCAATCTGAATTTATGTTTACGTCCTGCGAAACTTACGTCGTGTGACGTTTATCGACTAGGGCGGCAAATATCTTTAAAAAAATGTCTGTAATGGAAACGAGTGCACAATTTTTGTGCACAATTGAACATTCATTTTCATGATAAAATATATACTTATATAGCAAAAACGTCTTTACCGGGTTAAACATTATTAGAAAATAACAAGGTTGGAAACTTTCGTTTTACTTAAGTAGGTAAGTATCTATGCCAAAAATCTTAAATTAATACAACAACAACATAATGGACATTAAAAATGCACATTATAATATTTTTTAGAACATGTTTACCAACGTGGCTGAATGCAAGCCACGCCTTTGTCTAAAAAAAAAATTATCGACACGACCAAAGACACGACCCATCACTAACACGAACTGTCATAGGGATCAAGGTTCGCCGCGCCGAGTATAGTGCTGCCCCATGATTATTATGGGTATGAAATGAAAGGATTTGCTGAGGCTGAGGTGAATATGAATAAACTGACGTATAAAAGCATCATGTTTTTAAAAATGTTTTGAAATGATAACTTATTTTCTGTCGCTTTCAGGACAAGGTTGTGACCCAGCTGCAACCTCGAAATATTCTTTTTAAGCCTTTTGTAACCGCCTTACCCTATATTATTATTTTGTGAATCGCGAGCGATGACGGAGTTTCCTCTTGGGAGCCTCTCAAAATATGTGCTCTATTTTAAAATTGAGATTGCTTTTACGTCTTTACATCAAATATTTAGGTAGCTAAGTAATTTTTTTGCGTTATGAAATTTTAATGTGGCGAAATTATGGTGACAGATGTCTATTTTAAATGTTTCTTAAGATTTTTCTACCTTTTCTGTATTCTGAGCTTTAATTTTAAGTTCGTAAATGATTGTGAACAAAAATAGCTATTTATTATTATGTCGGCAATTTTATTGCTTCATTTTATATTGAATGGAAAATTTTTTTGGAGCTACATGTGTGTATTATATGCCTTTTTGATTACATCTCATTGTCTGGATTCAGATGGAATGGGTGTACCCTTATTAATGTGTTTTTCTCAAGTTTAACCAGTTATCAAATCAACGATAAAAATACATGCAATTTTGGAAAACCTACTTCATAGCGTATGTTTTCTCAGATAATTCAAAATTTATGTCCAAGGCAAGACATTCGGATAGACTGATCATAATCTAGAAATATATACGACCACTAGCTGACTTGGCAAAATTCTTTCTCACTTAGGGATATGAAAAACACGACTTCTACTCTACGATTTCGCATTGTGAAGTCAATATCTCCTGAGGATGTCCCGGTGTCGGGACGAAACGTACGTCGAAGAAAGTGTTAGAAAATAGTGTGCGGTGTTTCATGGGGGAAGTGTTCCTGCATATTGTACCATACAGAATCTTTTCAAGTAGCGGATTATAGCAAAACAAATTAATCTGTCCTGCTAATTATGGATTTCTGCAAAATAAATCCTGCTTAATACCTGTTTACTTTTGTCTGGAATACAGACAGAACTAAACTATTGAATGGATACAGACAAAAAACTTTATACACAAAATCGGTCAAGACACAAACATTTTATGTAGGTATTAGAACTAGAAGATATTACAAGTATTTTTAAAAGACGTAAAACGTTAGGGTGTATTGATTATTATTATTTCTCTAACAAAGCCCAGGCGGTTCTGGCATCACTCTACCCTTTGTGAGGGCCGACCTTTGTTCGCTATGTTTACCCGAATACCCAATGTCAACATAACATTTGACTCTGGTACTGTTTCGTAATCGATTAGTATTATATTAAACCTTTTATTAGCTTTGGAACACGCACTTATTTCGTAGTTATGTGCGTTAAATACACTACATGTAAGTAATTAGCTGCGGCCTCACCTGATGTTAAGTGACTATACAGTCGAAAATGTTATTTTACTAACTTGGAAGAGGGTATAGGCAACCCCTAACGGTTTCTATACAGCATCACGCCGGAACGCTAAATCGCTTGGGAATGCGTCTTTGCTGATAGTTGCTTCCACCAGATGGACTGAGCAAATTTGGAAATTATTAAATCCTAAAATGCCCCCTGGTAGGAATCGAACCCGTGACCTCACAATCATTCCGAGCGCCACTTCGCCAAGGAGGTCGTAATAACTCGGTCGCTATTTACTTTCTTAGAGCTGAAAGAAATAATCGTGAAGGTTGTTGCAACCTTTTTCAGTTTCCCTTTCATATAATGTTCAAAAGTGTATACTTAATATGTGTGTGACTTTTACTAGTAAGATAACAATTTCAAAATCAAAATGTATGAGTATGGTTTTAGTTCTGTAATTGGTTCTTCTTAACGGTATTTACAGTTTATATTTGCTTCTAGTATTCAAGTATCATTTTGTTTTACATGTAATTTGTATATTATGTGTAGCTTCAGTTAGTATTTTGTAGAGGATAGAATAGAATTATGTCTTATCAACAAAGTCACAAGTGAACACACCTAGTTTATTGAGCACCTATAAAAACACGTCATTTTGGTATAATTTGTATGTATGTAGTGTTACAAATAAGCAAGCAAAGGGTACAAAAAGGGCCGGTCGTAAAAGCCTTAAGCGTTACGGCTTTTATGACTTAATACTATACGACATACGCCTTTTTTACGGCTTCCGAAATAATGTCTTCTTTGTGTGAATTCACTACTTTTGGGTTCTATTTTCAAATACTTCAAACATTCGTAAGCTTAAGAAAAAGGTTATGATGTGAACAAAAATAAACGCCAATGCTGTAAAGGTTAAGAAGTTGGTTTGAAATCCGGGAGTTTCAAATTCAAAACCCTTTGATCCATTGGATTTTTATCGTTCCTATTGTACCTATAAAGCGTTCCTTACAAAATCTGAAGAATAAATAAAAACAGTAGACGATGAGTATATAATATGTCCAATACATACTAATTGTCTACAGTTTTTTTATTATTGTAAAGTTTATAATTGTAAAATGTGTAGGTAAAGAAATAGTTAAAAACTGTGGTTAAAAATTAGATATACTTATCTTGCAGTAAAAGACTAGTCTTTTATGTACACATATTAATATGTCAGTTTAATTAGCAATAATTTCAATCCACGTACCTATAATATAGAACGTGTAACGCAAAGTTGAAATATTTTTGAAGTATTTTGAAGTACATAAATGTACTTGATAACGAATCACACTATAAAAATATTAAATAGAAATAAACATAGTACGTAGAAACAATTATTCAATGTTTTGTCACAAATCTCAGAGCCGACGGCATTCTTTACATAAATATTGAAAAAATACTCTTTCCTTTGTGTAACATTTCTTATATCAAAGGGTAAAAGCACGATTCACATCCCTTTTCCCTTTTCCCCGACGTCACAAAGCTTTGAGGGCATTTATTTCAGTAAAGCCCGTCGCAAGTCGCAACTCACTTGTTGATTAAACTACGCGCAACAGTTTAGTACATATTCCTTTGTAACACTCTCCTTTATAAAAATCCGCGGATTCGTTCGAAATTCGAATACCATAACGTTTGGGGAACCATAAAATCTAACCCGGACTTGCATAACCTAATCGTATGTTAAATGGCGATAGAGGAGTACTAGCTCTCTTCAAAAATCATCGAAATAAATATCGTATCTTTAGATCCGATGTTTTTTATTTTATTTTTTTAATCCGATGTTTGTCCTTACAAGACTAAATATTAACTTTTATCTCCTTATAATAATTATTATGACTTCGTAGATACGTATGTGCTAAGATCTCATATTTTCCCTGCTTATTTTAAACATGAATAGAATATTTTATAAAAGAAAAACGATTCAAACAAACTGTAAAATAGAAATTAAAAAACATACATTTACGCTAAAATAAATGATTAAATTTTCACAGGATTTTTCTTTTAGATGAACTCTATAAAAATTACGAATACGAAGTTAATATTATACAAATCCGGTGGTCATGAGTTGGTGTTAATCCAATGAGAGTTTATTAGGAATATTTTTTTTTAAAATAGCTCGGACATACGCCAACATGGAGCTAACGTTCGTAAAGTCAATAATTCACAATTACTGACCGCCCATTACGACCACCACTCACGAAATTTAAAATAAAAAACACCATGGCGTAACAAAGCTATAATGTAACGTATATATGGCGTATTTCAATCCTTAAAAAAATCTATGAATATAAATAGTAATAAGAGTTCTCTAAAAAAATCACTTACCTTGATTGGATACGTTGAAACAGCCCTGAGGAATTTATCACAATATTTTTGAAAACATTCAAAGGAAAGTTTGTGGCGCCAGATATCACGTCCGCTCGACTCGGCTGCCAAAGCTCGACTGAAAGCTTCAGCCTTAGTACCTTTACCTGTTACAGCAACACCCCAGGGGTGGAGACAGCGGAGTGTAAAGGCTGACTCCACACCTCTGCGTCCAATATTCTCCTATCCCAGACAAGGATAGAGATATGGCAAGCTCCGTAGAGTAACAGAGATGTAAGCTTCGAACGTAGACCCACACAGTTTCAGGTTGAATTTTCAATGAAAGTTCGGGTTTTCTCGTGACGTGCAGTTTAACGGCCATGATTTTCGGAGTGCTCCGGTATCTGAATGGGTTTTCAAACTGGTATTACGATTATGGTAATCGCACATAATGAGCCGAATAACCTCTGAAAAACAGTTTCAGTGGAAAATTTAACTTCGATTTGAGAAGCACATAACAGATACTTAGCAGATTTTTTCAAATAATTATACAAAAACACTGCACTGCTCGTATTGTATATATTGTATGAATAGTTCAACAGGCATAGGTAGCCATATAGTGGTCATACACTGGCCGGCAAAATCTGCAGATTTAACCCCGATAGAAAACTTATGGGGTTTAAGGGGATTTATTGAATTTATTTTTGTCTTTCTCACTCTCACGGAGATTTGGCTAGGTGCGACATGCAGCGTCGCGGAAGAATATAGCAGAAAAACGACGTTTTACCTAATTACTCAAAAACTAAGCCAGTTATCAAAAATCTGTTCTAAGCGTTTTAGGATATTATTATTACCGATACATTAAAACAAAAATTACAATTACATCCATTGTAGTTTCCGATAAAACATAGAAAAACTGAGATTTTGGAGCAACTTTTGGGAGAACTTTCTATCGAGAAAATTTTATTCAATCGTGTTTCTGCTTCTAAGCGATTTTAGATTAAAGACCCAAAATACATGACGTGTAAATTTGAAAGTAATTTTCTTTATAGTTTTTGCATAAAACTTCATTCAAAATCACCTAAATACGGCTTGTAGGCCGTTAATGGTACAGCGATGGAAAAATAGAAATAAAAGGACCAAAGAAGCTGTAGGAAACCACTGCCGAATTATTTGGGAAGACACTAGAGGCACGTTCTATGCTCTCGTCTAGTAGGTTCCATGAGAAATAGGTTACAATAAGTGATTGAAGCTAATGGTGGTTATAACCGTTATTAAAAATAAACGTCATTAAACTTTTTGGTAGATTTCATTAACTTTCGCTTGTTATTTTATTGTTGTCATTTTATTGTTGTTTTAATACATTCTGTAACTTGCATTTATGGGATAAAAAAATCATATTTATTTAAATGTTAGCAGAATAGGTTCTTGCAAAGGGCATAATGGACTCTTGCAGTACTAGTGCAAGCGAAAACCAACACTAAGGTAACGAATCTAATTCATTCCGTGACTGTACAATAGTTAACACTGTTGCTCGCTGTGTCAAACCCACCATAATATAGCGGCGACAAAAACTCCAAACTAAAACGTTTTGACTTTTCCAGGAACTGCGAATAATTAAAGTGAAAAAGCGCCCTGGTTTTTACATATTTTAGACTTTTGAATCAAGTTTTATTTTGAAATAGGCTGCGTCTGTTTCTTTTTCATCCAATTTTTATGACGGGAAATTAAAGCATGGACTAATAAGTATTACCTACAAGCGGTAACAATACCTATTATGATTTTGGTAAAGACTTCGGCTTTAATCTCTCGGGTCCATAGGTTGGCGTTTAGATAGGTTTAGTTAGGTCGAGCATAAGTGGAAACTAATCATATCGTTGGTTTATTATTCTTTTCATAGACGGAAAATTACCTTTTTTTAACTCTTACTCATTAGTACACATATAGATGAGCAAACGTAATGAAACCCTGGCCTTTTCGTTTAATTACACCCTTATACCTACGTTTATTTGACGCAGTAGGTTTCCTCTCAGCTCATACATTATTAGCAAGTTTATTACTAAAGTAATTTACGTCCCACGGTTTTTGTCGGAATTTACTTTGGAAGTTGCGCCTGTTTTCGACGTAGGAGGTAGGGATGCTACCTACTGATTTATACCCGTATATCGGTATAGACAAAACCGATTTTGTTCTGATCAAACGGAGAAAACGTTCGGTAAAGTTAGGGAAGATTGCGATAGCAGGCCAGTCTCACTTATCACGTGACCGTCCCGGCTACAAGTAGAGTTTCGGTCTTCGGACTACCATATTTCAGATGGTTGCCGCTCGCGGGCCAAGTTGTACGCGCCAGTTCTGCACGGTCTATTTTACGCGCCGTCTGACTACGGCAGCCCTAGTACGTCGTAAGAGATAAAGTTAGGCGATAGAAAGAGACCACAACATTGCGTTTGTTGCGTGTCGATTTTGAGGGCGGGGCCAGGCGCTATTGCGAACTGAATTGCACTTTTTGTGTCAGCGGTAGAGTCGCTATTTCTTTAAATTTTCGTGCGGAGTGAACCTTCTGGTACTATTTAGTGTTCTGTGGCGATAGTGGCATTTAGTTCATTGGTGGTACGTTCTGTACTCTACATTTCTTTCAGAGTTCGTCTGGGTAAGTACCACCGCAGTGTTAATTCTTCCATGAAGCCGTAATGTATTACTGTGTTTCGGTTTGAAGACTAAAGCCGACGAGATAACGGGGCAAAATGAGACCAAAGAAATATCTCAGGGTGGTGAACACAGGGCAGTGCGTCGTACTTATAATGTTGTAATTCAAAGGTTTAGTAGTATAACATACAGTCAAACCTGCATCTCTCTTTTTTTCTTATAGAGGTTTCTCACTAACCCGAATTTGACGACCTCCCTGGCGCAGTGGCGGCGCCTGACGGGACCTGACGAATACTCTCACTAATAGAGGTTTCTCGCTTACCCAGTTCTCACTTACTCAGGCTGGACTGTATAAAAGCGTAGGTATCACTTAGTTTCTTCGACTTTGACCGCAATAATTTGTCAAATGCGATGTCAAAATATCCTCGATTACAATGAATAAAGTCCAGTAAAGGAATTAATTAGTCGGTTTATTGTATTTATTTACTTAGGTATATTACAAATATAGGTACAAAATAATAAAACCGTTAACACATTAGTTAAAGGTTTTATCTAACTTCCGTGCATTAAGTATCCAAAATCGAATCAGAAGGTGGTTGTGACATGAAGATGTAAAAAACTATTTTGCATTCGAAATTTCACGTATTCTACAGAATTAAGTTTAAATATAATCTCACCTTTGTCATAAAACCAATACACAGTTGGTCAAAATCAAACCCACGTCAAAAAAAAATCTTTAAATATTTTAAAAATTAACTAGAAAATGAATTTTTTTAACTTGTTTTATTTAGTGCTCAGTACTTGAGTACATCACTACTTAAAGCTGAGGAGTCGCGTAAAGAGAAACACTTAAATATAAAATGACCGTACTCTCTTGATTAGCTTCAAATATTAACTTAGTGAGAGAAGTGCTAACAATTTAAGGAAAGAGATTTATTACAAGTTCATTTTAAGTTAAATATTAAGTATACTTATATTATTTTCTTTTTAACACGAGCCATTTTCCAGTACCTATAAAATTTAATATACGTTTATAGCTTCTTATAAAAAGCATTTTTTATAAGGAAAGTTTTCCTACTCATTTTCTTCCATAACAAACATTAATACATTTGTAGGAGAAAAATGTGTATTATTAATTAGCTTGTTTAAACTATTTTTTTATTTATTTTAGCGGCTGAATTTACCTAGTATATTTAGAATTTAGAATATTCCAGTTTAATGGCTGAATACCTTCTTCACAATCTATTAAATAGTTATTCCACGCGGAAAATAGTTATTTGTTATGCAAGGCCGCAAAATGGATTTTTGGGCCGAGTGTCAAATTTGAATGCTGAGCGCAGCGAGGGGTTCAAAGAATAGAATCCTGAGCATAGCGAGGCATTCAAAGGCCACGAGACCCAAAAAATTTTGCGGCCGTACATAACACAAAATTTTTCATCTCACCACAGCGAGGAAAATTACTAGAAGAACACTTGGATCGGCATTGCGAGTATGTATAAGATGTTGTCTTTAGTATATAATACTCTGCAATAACTTCACTCACTTAATTAAATCCACCACTCATCTTATAACAAAAAAAAACCTGTCAAGTGCGAGTCGGACTCGCGCACTGAGGGTTCCGTACTACAACCGGAGAAATAAAACCATAAAAACCACTTTTCTTATCGAACCGCAAAACTAACTTTGTTTTTAGAGGTTCATTGTAAATATCAAAAAAACTACTTATTAGATCTCGTTCAAACCAATTTTCGGTGGAAGTTTGCATGGTAATGTACATCATATATTTTCTTTAGTTTTATCATACTCTTATTTTAGAAGTTACAGGGGGGGGACACACATTTTACCACTTTGGAAGTGTCTCTCGCGCAAGCTATTCATTTTAGAAAAAAATGATATTAGAAACCTTAGTATCATTTTTGAAGACCTATCCATAGATACCCCACACATATGGGTTTGATGAAAAAAAAATTTTTGAGTTTCAGTTCTAAGTATGGGGCACCCCCAAAATTTATTACTTTTTTTTAAATTTTGTGTGAAAACCTTAATGCGGTTCACAGAATATATCTACTTACCAAGTTTCAACAGTATAGCTCTTATAGTTTCGGAAAAAAGTGGCTGTGACATACGGACGGACAGACGGACAGACGGACAGACGGACAGACGGACAGACGGACAGACAGACATGACGAATTTATAAGGGTTCCGTTTTTTGCCATTCGGCTACGGAACCCTAAAAAGGTAATGAATAAAAACAAGATATTATTATTTATCACGATCAGAAAAAAAATGAGATACATACTTTTTTTTTCTACTTTTATTTTGGATGCGTTCAGAAATATCAATTTCTAAGAACCAACGATAATAGAAGATTAAGAAAAAAATAACAACAATTAGATAAACAATAAGTAAATATCATGGATTTAATTAGATTTCCTTTATAATTAATCAAACTAAATAGGAGTTATTATTTTTATTGATATTCTAAGAAAATGTAAAAACAAAAAGTAATGTACACCTATACAAACTCAAAGGTCAAACTTCGTTACTGACCGTATGCATTATTTAAAAAAAAAGAAGTCTTCAGTTTAATGGTGGCACCACACATGGCTATTTATTTGCCTGCATGCATGCATGGTATTTGCCTATTTTTTATATTTGTCAAATAACTTCCATGTGTGGAGAGTATATTTGCCAATTTGCCTATTTGGCAAATACAGCCAATAACATATTTGGCTCCATGAGGTCGAAAATTTTGGCAAATACGCGATCATCCAATCACAAATACAAATAGCCATGTGTGGTGCCACAATTAGACATTATTATAGACGCAATACGAGATTGCGTCATGTTCGAATTTAGAAATGCTTTGCGGCCCTAGGGCGGGAAAGGATTTTCATACTACTTTCTCGCCCTAGGGAGAAATGAAAATTCTTTTGGGCCCTAGGGAATATAATAGCATTTCCCGCCCACATTTTGGGGATTAAAAATCTCCTTTCCGAGCGGGTGAGATGAAAAACTTATTTGTAAAGTAGATAACTTCTATAAAGTAGACTATTAACAGTGAATAAGTATCGTAAACATGACAACTGTATTTTCTTCAGTTAGGTATTTAATTTGCACATTATTATAAAAAAGCAGAAATAAATAAAAAAAAAGGTTATGAAATAAAATGTTAGAATTTTCAAAAGGTATTTCAGCTTTCAAAAAAGAATTTCATAAACATACTGCAACCGCGCATAACAAAGGTGCCTGGCAAGGTAATTATATCAAAATCATTTTAGCAGCACATTACGAAGCTCTGTGCTGTCTTCAAAGTTTACAGTCTACAAAATAATTTCAGTTATTCCATTAAGATGATTCAAATAGCCAGTACCGCCGTGGCTAGTTACCACCCTACCAGCAAAGACACTCCGTCAAGCGATTTAGCGTTCCGGTGCGATGCTTGTAGAAACGGTTGGGTAAATTTACTTACCCTTCCAAGTTAGTACGATAACGTCTTAGACTGCAATCATCACTTACCATCAGGTGAGATCGCAGTCAAGTACTAACTTGTATAGAGTAAAAAAAATATAAGTTGTTCTCTATTTCACATAAGTTTAAGCCGTTACTAAGAAAGGTCGATAAGATATTTGATCAATGTACCAATAATTGATTTTGACGACTCAATTCTTACCTGCAAACCCTTATTATTTGAAACCCATATTGTACGATTGTAAAAATAAAATTATATTCCACCATCTTGGGTGTTCTGCCATTTTGGTGTTAGAATGGCTTAACACAGCTAACCATGCATTGCCATTTAAACTAAAGGTGTAAGTATATATAATAATACAAAATTCAGCTTAATCGGTTCAAGATAACTGCTTCAAAATGAAACATTCTACCCAAACAATCATACTAAGGGCAAGTTAAATAAAAGTTTGTAAAAATTATTTTGCACTCGAAAACTTATTTGCTAACACATTTGATAGTTTAAGGGCCAATTTTTCAATCGCCAGATAATCGTTAACTACGGAATAAATATGATGTTTTGATAGATTTTGTATGACATATGTTTCAAATTTATTCTTTAGGTAGTTTATATGACGATTGAAATAATCGGCCTTTAAAATTATTTTTTTTGTTGTTAGTGATAAATATTTGTAGACTTAAAACTCAGATAACGAGGGTGATTATGCTTGTACAGCAGCAGAGCCCCTAAGAAACTCAGCCTAATATTAATACTTGAATTAAATTTAGGTTGGTCATTATTATTTGCTGACTGTACTTACGACAGTGCAATTTGCAAATTGCATTGTGCATTTATAAGGACTTTCACACCCACTTCCGTCGGTTCCCAGGAGGTTGTTCGGTGCAATCTAATTATGACTCTATATAATCGTGTTAAAACCTAATTTTGAACGAACACTTTCATTTCAAGAATGAAAAATTGAAAACGTGTATAATTTATAGTCTATAGTTTCAAGTTTGAAATATGCTAGAGTAGGTACTAAGTGTAAGGGCACACATATGTAGTTCGGTATGATATGTTTTGACGACCTCCCAGGCGCAGTCTTGGCGCGCTCGGATTCGAGTGAGAGGTCGCGGGTTCAATTCCCGCCACGGGCCACTTTGGTATTTTTAATTTCTAAATTGGCTCAGGTCTGGTCTGGTGGGAGGCTTCGGCTGTGGCTAGTTACCACCCTACCAGCAAAGACGCACCTCCAAGCGATTTAGCGTTCCGGTGCGATGCTGTGTAGAAACCGTTGGGGTAAATCTACTTAACCTTCCAAGTTAGTACGATAACATCTTAGACTGCATCATCACTTACCATCATGTGAGATCGCAATCAAGTACTTACTAACTTGTTTAGAATAAAAAAAAATATTGCAATTGCAGGGCGTCTCACGACTCTACAAAGCCAACATTTGCTCATCACCCGGAGGCATCAGTTCTTTGGTCTAATTTTGCCCAGTGATCAGTATACACCATGCTGGCAAACTTGTGTAAAAAGAAAACAAACAAACCGAAATTACTACAGCTCTGGGGGGCTATTCACGTAACGCGTCGGCTATATTTCGTGAAGTGAAATGTTTACAAAGGTTATGGCATGTTCGTAGGTATACAGGGTTATATGTATATGGTAAGTCGTAGAACAAAAGTTGTTATTAGTGTTAATGTAAAACAACTACAGGCCGAGAGAGATTTGGTTATTTGTTATATAACCCTGTATAAGCAGAGGATATTGAAATCCAGATATTTTTTTACGAACACTAAAAAATTAATTTTACGACTATTGACATGAGCGTAAAATTGGATGTAGTTCAAAACGCAACATGGTCTATAATCGTGAAATCAAATTTTCTTTGCACGAAAAGGTTGACTCATCGTATTTCCTATGTCGAAGTACATTCAATTTTACATTCTAAACTAATAGACTTTACTTTTCATTGTTAATTCTTTATTTTATTTCTTGATTCACACCACAGTGTGTCATAACGCTACTTGAATAGTCCCCTTAGCTACTACATAGAACCCTATTAATTTCTATAACCACATATTTTACAGTGAACCTGCTAGGTATTTAGCCGTTTAATTACTGATTACTGAATTATTTATTATTCAAGATATCAAAATTTTTTTACAAACTACATGAGTTACCCACTTAAACCGCTTGGAGTTTTTGCGCAGAGACATAATTTCTTACATTTAATTGTTACATAGGTAACATCCATGACATTTTGTGTGGTTTTACATAACATGCCTAATATATGATAATTTTTACGTTTTTCTCTATATTTCAATGTTATTTATGTTATTACATTAAATGAATGAATTACAAACTAAATCACGGATATCCGTATAGTTGTTATTAAATCGTAAATCTGCTGGAACTCGTTGAAATTAATTGAAATTATATTTTGAACCAATAAAATATGACTGTGTTATTAATTTTAATATACACTACAGTTACGGCTAAGTTTGTTGTGGGCTTCTTCGCAGTTCAGGGTGCGTTAGAACCCTCGTAGACTAACGGCCGAAATTAATAACCTATCCTATCCGGATTTGTGCTACCAGAGATAGAAATTTGACATAACTTATATTAATTAATTTCCACCTTTAGTTTTTAGGTCGTGAAATAGTTATCACTAAATATATAGTTAATTATATTTCATTTCGCTTCATTTTTCAGATAATTTTTATTATTATCGACAAAGTAGTAACTTCTATTGTACAGGCACATTTCGCACGTTTAGAATTAAGTCACTCAATTGATTTTTGTTTTCCTGTGGGGTGTGGGGCAACCCCATATATACTACCGCCGCTGCAGCCGTCGTCATTCTTTTATTGTGCGAGGCACCGCGCGCACGCTGGCGCTGCCATTAAAATAAAAATAAAATAAAGCATATAGTGAAGTGTTCATCGGATAAGAATACGGGTAAGTGTTACTGTGTATTTTTACCACGTAATAGTGATAATTCTTGTGAGTGTGATATTGTAATTAACCAAATTCCTAGCGGGTAATTGCGGGTTACCACGATGGATTTACATGACTTTTTTTTTTGTAAATATGACGCCAAAGTACATCCAGTCTACATACAATTTCAATTTTCAATTTATTTATGATTGAACCAATGAAAAGATTGCACAGTACATACTCACAGACCTAGCGTCTTTATGCTTTCCTGGTGGTTAACCGCGGGTTAACACGACGGATTTACTTGATGCATAGTAATTAGTGATCAAAGTAGTGAACAAACACTTGTGAACATTGTCACGGGCCTAGCATCTTTATGACGTCCTGGTGGTTAACTGCGGGTTAACACGATGGATTTGCGTAATGCATAGTAATCAGTGATCAAAGCAGGAACGATCACGTGTGAATATTGTCACGGGCCTAGCATCTTTATGCTTTCCTGGCGGTTAACTGCGGGTTAACACGACGGATTTGCGTGATGCATAGTAATTAGTGATCAAAGTAGTGAACAAACACTTGTGAATATTGTCACGGTCCTAGCGTCTTTATGCTGTCCTGGTGGTTAACTGCGGGTTAACACAATGGATTTGCGTGATGCACAGTATTTAGTGATCAAAGTAGTGAACAAACACTTGTGAATATTGTCACGGGCCTAGCGTCTTTATGATGTCCTGGTGGTTAACTGCGGGTTAACACGATGGATTTGCGTGATGCATAGTAATCAGTGATCAAAGCAGGAACGATCACGTGTGAATATTGTCACGGGCCTAGCATCCGTATGCTTTCCTGGCGGTTAACTGCGGGTTAACACGATGGATTTGCGTGATGCATAGTAATTAGTGATCAAAGTAATGAATGAACAAACACTTGTGAATATTGTCACGGGCCTAGCGTCTTTATGCTGTCCTGGTGGTTAACTGCGGGTTAACACGATGGAGTTGCGTGATGCATAGTTATTACTTTACACTTGTCAATATGGTCACGGGCCTAGCTTTTTTTTATGCTTTCCTGGTGGTTAACTGCGGGTTAACACGATGGTTTAGCATGACGTTACACACTTTACCTCTTGATGGTATCAAAAACCTTTGGGTGATAACCCGATTGCTTTCTTTTATCAGAAAATGAGTCGCAATAATTCAATTACAAACAGCGTTCGATGTCACGCATATCGCCGCCACAGGCGCCATTGCCATCGACTCTTGTTCCCGTAGATACGGCACAAGACGCATTTACCGAACTCAAACCCAGAATAAAAAAGCTATTGAAGGAATTCGCTGTCCCGGATTATTGTAACCTATTAAAAGATATTAAAGGCTTAATCCAAAAATATCTGTTGCTATCGGGGATACCCCAAGGACTCGTGATATAAAGCTCCAGGCAAGGCAGCTTGGTTTAGGAATCACAGCTATAAACAAAGCTATGTATGACAAAGTACAAGCAATAAAAATATTGTCGCATGGCTGCAACTTACTCACAAATTCCCACTATATAGAAGAAAGAAAAAACATTATTTAGGAATACATTGCCGAAAAATCAAAGCTTCTAAAGAGATTGAGAGGCAAGGAAGCCAAATTAAATAGGGACAGAAAAATTCGGTCTCGATAAGACCTCTCGCCCTCGATATCGAGGAAAATGATCTGGCCCTTCTTGTTACCAGTCATCAAACAGGGGGGGGGCGCGAGGTGGATCGTATCGGATGCAGTATACACATTACCAACGAACAGCGGCGCGAACGCCGCCGACTCACAAGTCGTCTTCAAAGACGATGGACACCAGCGGCAGGCTACAACACTATTATTCCTGTCGGCCTAGTAGGCCGAAAATCCCCGTTGTTTTAGATGGGATTCGTAAAAGTTACCGCATACAGTTCATTCGCCAAGTCGAAAGCTATTGCAAAATTTTGAAAGTCGGCTACTATTAGAAAATGTAAACACCGTAAAGCTCATTTTATACCGAACATTTTCGTAGCTCGAAAACGAAATGGCGATTATAGATTTTATTCTAAACTACAAACAGTTAAATAAATTTAGGATTGAAGACCATAGAAATCCAATCCAACCCAAAATGATACCAAGGATCGGCTTTGTGACAACTTTAAACGTAAAAGCCTACTTACTCGTCCCTATATCAACCTCTCATCGTAAATATTTACGATTCACATTTAAAAACAAAAGTAATGAAAAAGTAGCTTTGCTATTTAAGATATTGTGGTTTTTAATCTATTATGACTTTTTATGTATTGGGATCACCTTCGAAGAACGTCTTAGAAATGTAAACAATACGTTTAGGTTCCATAATTAATTATGATAAAAGTTGTTTACATTCCTGGCAGAGGCGTAAGTTTTTGGGTTTCATTTACAACTCTGTGGATATGAGGATTTCACTTCCATGAGAAAAATTTAACAAATTTTTTTTAATAGAAAAGTTTTCTCGCCTGCCAGTTTGCACTATTAGAAACTTTGCCTATTTAATAGGTACTCTTACATCGGCCTGTCCTGATGTAAGATATGGTGAATTATGTACCAAAAGACGTGGGAACCAAAAAATTTGGCTCATACACCAAAGTTGCTACGAAACATTAATAATAATAATAATAACCCCGTTAATAATAATAATACTCTGCCGTTGCCGTGTGGCAACGGCAGAGTAGAATATTGCCACCCCATCTCTTACCCGTGGGTGTCGTAAGAGGCGACTAAGGGATGGGAGAACCATTTAAAGTCTTTAAGCCGGATGATCACAGAGTCGCTACTCTGTGTTCGCCTGGCTTATGGTTCTCCCAAGTAAGCGAGCTGGCTTAACTAAAACAGCCTCCCCGGGGACTTGAGTGGACCCCGGGTGATGTAATCACCACTCACCCCCCCCCCCCCCTTTTTTATGATGGAAAGAAATCAAAAGAATGCGCTTATAGGGTCGCTGCCTGGGGGGCGCCAGGGCGCGTCTGGGGCTGGCGCTGGACGTGACAGCATGCGGTCCGCCAGCCACACCAACAGCCGGCCGGCACTACCATCTAGCCGGCCGGCAATTCCATCATCCCCACCAGATGGCTTGGCTCTGACAGGGTCCTCTAGGGCCCAATCTTCGGAGCCCGCCGCTGGTGGTGTACGCCGCATGAGATGGTCGAGAGCCATGAACGAAAACGTCATGCGAGCGTACTTCAGGGCTACAGGGGGGGAAACCGGACGGACTGGCTACCGAGCGGCAATGTACCGTGAGTTTCTGCTGCTTGAGCCGCAGTTAGCTGTCACGGAACAAAACCTGGCAGATCGAGCTCGGTATATTCTGCGCTCCAACATCTTTGACGCAGCCGAGCTCGAACGGTTACGACGTGAGGCTGTTCCCGGCGTGACAACCTCAACCGCGCCGCAAATCGTGTCTCCTGCGCCACCTAGCCGCGAAGAGACCGAGACCGTGACCGTGTCTCAAGATTTGCCCGTGGAGGAGACCACTGAGGAAACAGTCTCCCTGGATTTAGAGCGGATGAGGAGGATTTTAGAAGAGACGATTGCTGAAATCCGAGTTGCTCCTCCAGAGGAACGTCCGCGGCTCTCCCGACTCTCGCTAAATGTAGCGACGCGGGATGTCATTGAGGCCATTAACCAAATGCTGCCACAACATCTAGAGAGCAGCACTGGTCTGGATGATACGGCTTCTATTCTCTTCGGCGCAGCCTTAGCCGTCCATCGTTTTATTGGCGTCAAAGCCAAGAAACCTGGACGGCGTGCCGCTAGATCCAGTGCAGAACCTGCCTGGAAGAAGAGAATAGAGCGACGTATCACCCTCGCCAGAGGCCTCATTGGCAGACTGCAAAGCTTCAGGTCGGGCAACACGAGGCCAAGGATTGTGCGCTCCGTTAGAATAGCTTTTAACGGGCTGGGGGTTCGCCTAGACCAGCCCGACATAGCTCAAAAACTAACGGAGCGCATCGACGACCTGAAGCAGAAAATCGCTGCATGGGGGAACCGCATTCGGCGATACTCGGAAAGAGTTGAGCGATTTCAGCAAAATCGCCTCTTCGTGAGTGATCAGAAAAGGTTTTACAAAAAGCTGGAGTGCCCAGCGGTCTGCTCCGCCCCTCAGCGACCGGACACGGCTGACCTAGTCGCTTTCTGGCGCAGTGTCTGGTCGACAGAGGTGGAGCATGAAGAGGGCCCTTGGATTGCGGCGGTAGAGGAAGCATGTGCCTCGATAGAGCCGATGAACCCGGTTGCCATCTCCGCTGAGGATGTAGCTGGTGCGGTAAGGCGGGCCCCGAACTGGAAAAGTCCGGGGCCTGACGGACTGCATCACTACTGGCTAAAGGGTTTCTCGGCTTGCCATGCGACCTTGGCTCGACAATTCCAAGACGCTCTTGAGCAAAGGGCGCTCCCAAACCTTTTCACCACCGGGATCACTCATTTAGCTCCAAAGACCACAGATACCGCTGACCCGTCTAAGTACCGCCCCATTACGTGTCTTACTACCATCTATAAGACACTTACATCCGTTCTGAGCTCCAAAATTACCCGTCATGTTGACAGCCATGGGATCATGTCTGGGGCTCAGAACGGGTGTAGGGGTGGTAGTCGCGGTACTAAGGAGCTCCTCCTCATCGACTCCGTCGCAGGCCATTTGGTCAAACGCAGCCGCCGGAACTTTTCCGCCGCCTGGATTGACTATAAAAAGGCGTTCGACTCGGTGCCTCATTCATGGCTCCTGAGGGTCCTCGAGCTGTATAAAGTTGATTGTGCAGTTCGAGACTTCCTCGGAGAATGTATGGGGCAATGGAGCACGATCCTTTGTCTCCATGGCGAGCGGCTGGCGGCTGCGGATGACCGAATCAAGATAAGGCGGGGTATCTTTCAGGGCGATTGTTTGAGTCCACTTTGGTTTTGCCTGGCTCTGAACCCCCTTAGCACACTGCTGGAGGGTTCCGGGACAGGCTTTCAGTTTCGGAGAGGGGGGCCGAGGGTGCCTCACCTTCTCTACATGGATGACCTCAAGCTGATGGCACCTAGTGCTTCCCGTCTGCAGGAATTGTTGAACATAACCACTGAGTTCAGCAATTCCATCAGAATGGAACTTGGGGTGGACAAGTGTGCGGTCCTGCATGTGGAGAGGGGACAGGTCGCTCGCTCGGCCGAGATAAGTCTCGAGCCTTCGAGCATCAAGACCCTCTCTGAGGCTGAGTCATACCGGTATCTGGGCATGTCACAATCTTTAGGGATTCAGGAGGCGGACGTGAAACAGTCAGTTTGCGAGGCCTTTTTTAGGCGCCTGGCAAAGATCTGTAAGAGTTATTTGTCGGGTGCCAATAAAGTCCGAGCCTATAACGGCTGGGTCATGCCCGTCCTCATGTACACCTTTGGCGTGCTCAGATGGACTCAAGCCGAGCTAGATGCCCTGGATAGAAAAGTCCGCACAACTATGACTACCCATCGTATGCACCACCCGAAGTCTTCTGTAATGAGGTTGTATATCCCCCGAAAGTGTGGTGGTCGAGGCATGCTCAATGTCAAGACCATGCACAATCGGGAGATATCCAGCCTCAGAACTTACTTCATGACGAAGAGGGAGTCCCCGGTGCATCGGGAAGTCATTGAATGTGATAAAGGACTGACCCCCCTATCTTTGGCCAGCACAGAGTGGCAGGGACCGGTTGTGCTTAGCACCTCTGACCGGGAGTCCGTATGGAAAGGGAAGGAGCTGCATGGACGCTTTTTTAAGGCCCTTCATGAGGCCCACGTGGATAGAAAAGCGTCCGTGCAGTGGCTGCGTTTCGGTGACCTCTTTGGGGAAACCGAGGGTTTTGTCTGTGCAATACAAGATCAGGTGGTTAAGACGCGGAACTACCGAAAGTACATTCTGAAGGATGGCACTCACGACATTTGTCGAGCCTGTCGCCATCCCGGTGAGTCACTCAGACATGTGCTTTCGGGGTGTTCGGCGCTTGCCAACACTGAGTATCTGCACAGGCACAACCAAGCAGCCAAAATACTCCACCAAGAGCTTGCTTGGAAGTACGGACTCCTGGATGAGAGAGTGCCCTATTATAGGTACACGCCGGTTCCTGTCCTCGAGCGCGGCGGCGTCCGGCTCTATTGGGACCGGTCAATCATCACGGACAGGACGATCTTGGCTAACAAGCCTGATATCGTGGTGATGGACCGGGCACAGTCGCGGGTGTTTTTGGTGGACATCACGATTCCGCATGACGAGAATCTCGTGAGGGCTGAGACAGAGAAAAAACGAAAGTATCTAGATCTGGCTCACGAGGTTTCCGCCATGTGGCACGTGGAGTCAACTGAAACCATTCCAATCGTGATATCTGCCAATGGTTTAATCCCAGTCAGCCTCGCTCACCATCTGCGGCGACTGGGTTTCCGTGGCAATTCACTTGCGGCCAAGATGCAGAGGGCGGTGGTGCTCGACTCGGCTAGGATAGTCCGCCGGTTTCTTAGCCTGTCGCCCTGACCCCCGGCCGTTTGGTCTCCCCTGCCGGGGTGTAGTCCTCCGCCCGGCACATATATGTATGTGTGTAACGTTTATGTATGTTTATTTAAATTTCGCGTATTTAAGTAAGTTTATTGTATGTCTTTGGTTTTTATATATATTTATTGTGTGTCGGGTGTGAGAGTTAAATTAAATATGTAAATAATAATAATAATATAATAATAAGATTTTTATTGAAGGCAATAAACCCAATCACAAAAAAAATATACATGTATAAAATATAAAACTTACAACTAACTGGAAAGGTTAACAAACACTCCCCAGGCGTCAATGTCACAGCAGTTACTTTTTATTACATTTTTTGTGCACAGATAGCCAGTATGTAAATATGCTACTGGGCATCCCGTCACACACCATCTTGAGAATGCTGTTATCAGACTCTCTAAGCCTTTTCCAAAACGAGGCGACTCGTTTTCTGATAACAGCAAAAAAGTCAGGCACTCCCGATTCGGCGAACATGCCCGAGGCACTACAATATCTAGGCAGACCCATCAAGATCCGAAACGCATCATTGTACTGCACGCGTATTGCAGTGTAAGACTTTCTGAGAAAATTTATCCACAGTTGACACGTATAGAAACACTGGCAATACGCGTTGAACAGTACAGTCTTGACGGGCCTGCTACATTTGCCAAATCTTCTTGCTAACATATTACAACGAATCGAGAGTGCCCTCCTTTCTCTCTCAATATCGCAGTCATCCTTCAGATGCTCCGTAAGAACATGTCCTAAATATTTGAACTTTGTCACAACCCGAACTGCTGAACCATCAAGCACAACCTCAGGTACCTTCTCCGGACCCCTACCCGCTCGAAACACGAGCATTTCTGTTTTTTTGACATTATATTTCAGCCCATGAGCATCTGCATAATGCTCACAGACTGAAAGCAACTTTCTTAGTCCATTGATAGAGGGGCTGAGAACCACCATATCATCTGCGTAACTTAGGCTATTGACACAAATACCGCCGACATGACATCCAATTCTTGTGGTTCTCAGCTCCTGTATTAAGTCATTAATATAGAGGTTAAATAAATCTGGAGAAGTAATCCCCCCCTGACGAACTCCGCATTCTAATTTATAATAATTAGAAGTCGTGTCGCCCCATTTGACACTGTTTATTTGGTTCCCGTACCAGTATCTCAAGAGACCCACCACTTCATTAGGGACATGAGATTGATACAGTTTCGCCCAAAGGATGTTATAATCCACCAGGTCGAAAGCTTGGCTCAAGTCCAGGAAACATGCGTATACTGATGTTTCTCGAGTCGTATAATAGCTTACAGCATGCTTCAAACTAATGATTGCTGAGTCTGTTGAGAGACCGGGACGGAAACCAAACTGCGCATCATCAATCACAATATTCTTCAACAGATCGGGTTGTATCAATCGTTCCAAAATTTTACCACTGATGGTCCCTAATGAGATTGGGCGGTAATTACTAGCCGAACCCAGATCACCGGTTTTATTTTTTGGTATCGGTATTACAGTTGTCTTCATTAAGTCTCGTGGAAGATAAGAGTACCTTAAACATAAATTGTATAATTTACATAATTTACTATGTAGTAGTTCACCGCCATAAAGGACATGTTCTATACTGAGCTCATCATGACCAGGTGATTTGCCACGTTTCATGTGTCTGACTAAATTAGTTATTTGGTCGGGAGTGAATTGCACCACCTGATGATTGGGTGTTGCAGAAGGAGGACTGCCTTTAGCTCCAAGTTCGGAGTCTGTTTGACGAGGATGCACCTTGAAATTTTTTGCAAACATATCGGCTATCTGTGCATGGTCGTGGAGACCGTTAACTTTTATGGGCAGACTTTGCTTGTGATTAAACTTTTTAGTCTCTTTCCAGAATTTCGGAAAGTTGCATTCCTTCCTATACATAGCCAAGATATCCAATTTAATAGTTTCTTCATTGCGTTGGCACCATCGAAGTTTGTTCTTAAAACTTTTACGCGTATTCACCATATCCTCATATATTGTGCCTGTAGATGGATGGATTAAAACCTATGAATGATATTCTACCATCTTACAGTTTATTTTGACCTAGAGAACCCAAATAGGACTGAGCAGAACAAGCGTGCCAACGCCGGGTGGACCGCATATGAAAGTAATTTTCATATAAACTATTTAGAGCTGTTGACGGGTTTTCCTCTGTCTTAAACCATTGCTCGCAAGAGGTCTAAAATTAACATCCTAGAACGCGTTGATAACACAACCGCAATCAGCAATATAGATCGGATGGGAGGAATTCAGTTTCCTCACCTAAGTGAATTAACAAGATCCATTTGCCAATGGGGCGAGGAACGAAAAATATTTGGTATCTTTGTATCGTAATATATTTATAAACAGAAAAGACAATGTAGAAGCCGACCGCGAATCTCATGGAGAAAATTCTGATTTATTATAATGGGAACTATCATAAAAGTTGTTAAGTACCAGCTAGTGACGTCAGCATTCGGAGAAGCAACAATTGACCTTTTCGCTTCTCGCACTACTGCCAAATGTAAAACTTACGTATCTTTGAGACAAGATCCTGATTGTCTTACAGTAGATGCATCTTCATTATGCTAGATATCAATAGTTTTTTTTTTTATACATTTCCACCTTTTTCACTGGTTTTAAAATGTTTACAAAAAATTTTAAATGATGAAGCCGAGGATATCTTAGTTTTTTCCTATTGGCCAACACAGCCTTGGTTGCCCTTGTTAATGAACATGGTTCAATCCAAAATTATATTTGCTACCCGTAATTTCAATACTGGAATAGGAATTCCTGGACTTATCACCGTCCCGAGAAGAAACTTATCCTAAAGTTCACAACAAGTTTTGAAGAAGTTTACAATAAGACCCAGGAATGGCATAAAGGTTAATTATGGCATCCTTATCCAAAAATACACTGCGATACATAGAAATTATGGTGGCTGTTCTGTCGTATCAATAACCATAGACCTTGCGAATTCTCAGCTTCATCCATTGTAATTTTTTCTCACGGAACAATTTAATAATGGAGCTGCGTATGGATCTTTAAATAGTCACCGCTCCACGTTATCGCTTATTTTCGGTAGTGAATTATCTAGTATCGATCAAATATAACGCTTACTTAAAAGTGCCTATAAGTTAAGACCATCAAAACCAAAATATTTATTTACTGGGGATCCAGAGGTCGTATTAAATTTATTTGCCAATCGAACACCCAATTGAGACCTTAAGTTAAAAAAAAAAAAAAAAATGACCAAATAATTAGTTATTTTACTTGCACTCTTTAAAGCACATCGAGTGCAAACTTATCGGCCCCTCGGGTGTTATAATAGAGATATCAGACATCGGCCGCAGGGCGCGAACGAACAGTCTATTTTAACCCTATTTTGAAGAAAATAGATCAATTTGCCGTGCTACCGCCATACAAGATTTTCATCGTCACGAAGAAAATTAGGCTGTCTATCGTCAATCCGCTAATTTCAATGCATATAATAGCCACACAACCCGGCATCTCCTCAAACCATCAGCAGATGGTTAAAGGTTGAGCGAAAACGGCGTGGATGTGCCGACGGTCGGCGCGCACAGCACGCGCCATATCGTTAGATATTATAAGAAATACAGCTGGCTAGACTAACCGCTCGCAAACATAATATGTGATATATATCATATACTCGTGCACTAATTTAATAGCCAATTAACCAAGTACGATTGATAAAATATTAGGAGGTAATGCAATTTATTGAACTGAGGATTGATTAAGATTAAAAAATAAATTCATATGTACCTTAGAGAAGTTGTGTAAGGTTTATTCTGTAAACAAACGTTGATTTGGCATGATAAACACAATAATATAATTATTGTGTTTTACTACTTACCTTCACAAAATTTTCGTCTCTAAACATCTACTTTGTCGATAATAATAAAAATTATCTGAAAAATGAAGCGAAATGAAATATAATTAATGATCAAACGAACTTGCAAAGTGAAGTTCGATCATAATTATATGAATTCGCTTCATTTGAAGATATAAACACCCTCCCTCCCAACCCTCATTAGAAAATTTTGTGTTCTCTAAAATAATGACGACGGCTGCAGCGGCGGTAGTATATATGGGGTTGCCCCACACCCCACAGGAAAACAAAAATCAATTGAGTGACTTAATTCTAAACGTGCGAAATGTGCCTGTACAATAGAAGTTACTACTTTGTCGATAATAATAAAAATTATCTTCAAATGAAGCGAATTCATATAATTATGATCGAACTTCACTTTGCAAGTTCGTTTGATCATTAATTATATTTTACTGATAGATACTTACTGACTATTTATAAGAGCCCGCAAGTTAGGCCCATATTATGAAATAAATCATTTGATAGTTTGAAACTACAAGTTATTGTACTTGACTGTTAGGGGTAAGTAACAGCCGGAACCTCCTGATCCCTCCTGAGTGGCCCTTGCCGGGAATCAAACCCCGGACCTCCCGCTTAAAGCCTTACTTATCACTTGCATTTAATTACAATTTAAAAGGAAATTAGCTAGCGACGATAAGGCTACGAAACGAATTCCTAGTAAAAGGGTCAAATACCAAATGAATAATCTAATTCGCAAAAAGACAATGGCTGACAACAGCCGTGTCACTTAATTTAAATGAATTTAATTTATGATCACGCAACCTGAATTCCCATTATTTTAAAAGCCTATTTCCTATAAAAAAAAGCTAATATTTTGAAATGAAATTGTTAGGCCCATGAATAGGTACATGTACAACCTAAATTCTACAAATAAAAAACCGGCCAAGTGCGTATTGGACTCGCGCACAGAGGGTTGCGTACTAATATAGAAAAAGTAATCCTTAAGAATCATTTTTCTTACCCAGTACCTACGTAAAAGTACTGTAGATTTTTATGCTATTGCCTAGTATAGTATTAAATTATCTGTGCTATTGCATAGCTTCTATCGCGGGCCTTGAGCGTGGAGACCGAATCCAGAAATTCCGTAACGAAAATAACCTAATACCCCCCACTCCGACCGGCACAGCGGTGATACCTTTTAGTTTTGCCATCTATCGATGAATAACAGAACTTTTAATGACTTTTTGTAATATCACGCTTGTCTCTTTAGTTCAGCAACTCGTCTCTAGGTGGTATTTTTTGTATAATTATAATTGCATAAGTTGATAAAAACAGCTATGCAATAGCTTTACCGCGGCAGTGTCCGAGTGCCACACGTCTTTTTTCTGCTAATAGCAATAAACCTCTACAAACAAAATATAAGCTTCGCAAATGAGGACTAATTATAAATCGCAGGCTTATAGCAATGGGTTTGCGAGCTTAGCGTTTATGGCATCTACATGTTTAAACTTTGGTCAACAATACTTATTTACTTCATATTGGTTTGCGATAGAAAATCTGGGAAACTGCAGAATATTATAATATTTCGGGAACCAAAATGGGGTAAATGGGAGCTTTTATAAAAAAATTGTAAATGCATAAGCGTTATGCTCGTAAAACTCTTTGCCTACGATGTATTATTAGCCACATTAGATTTTTTTACTTTTTTGTATAAAAAACCCTCGGTCCGCGTCTCTGACCACACATGGTCAGTTTATTTCTATTCAATTCTGTCAGAGGAGAAATAAAAGGCATTTTACAAAAGGATTAAAGGAGTCGTTTATTTAATGATACTGAAGTAAATTTCATGTACATGGTATTCTTGCCTGTTTAAAAATCATCTCGAGTAAATATTGTCTTCGTCGGTCGTCCCTTTCATCAGTAATCATATGTAAACAAAACTCACAAAACTTGTATCAATAACTAGCCTCCCTTCCAACTAGTCACATTAAGGTACAATCTAATTACCTAATTCCTTTGTTGCTTAAGAAATTAAAAATTATTATTATCAATAGTCAGTATAAGGTTTCAATAAAAATGGAAGAGAACCGTTGACTTGCTTCCTGTATTCCTGTAACTCTTATATGTACTTATCTTTAAAAGAAATAATAAAATTTCCACTTAATTCCACAAAATGTCGTTAGCGGCGCTAGCTGTTAAGAAGCTTTACAGAATCGCTTGACTCAACATTAAAATTTTTCGGTTTTTATTCCGAAAACATAAACTATTAGCAAATGATGAGCAAATACCATATTCTGAACAATTTATCCTATTCTACAACTATTAACTGCCTGGCCAAGGAAAAATCACCGCGTCGATAAATCGTTGCGACAGATCGCGCGAATAAAAAAAATGGAGGTGATTTTTTACGCCAAGCATATAAGAAATCACGAATCAAAATAAAATGGAAAATTCTTTCCAAAAAACCAACTTCAAATGCCACTACAAAGAATGAAATAATTTTTAATGTACACCAATTCGAAGTCGGGCAATGTTTTGTTCAATCATTAATAGTGCTTCTATAAAACTTGATGTGCAAAGAAACGACAAAATTATCTACAATGCGAAGGACTATTAGTGAATGAACAAAACATTGCCCGACTTCGAATTGGTGTACATTAAAAATTATTTCATTCTTTGTAGTGGCATTTGAAGTTGGTTTTTTGGAAAGAATTTTCCATTTTATTTTATACTTTTTAGTGGAAAACAACTAATGCGCAAGGCATTGGAAAAAATGCCCACATCGCTTGAAGTATGCTTCTAAAATCTGAAGAGTTCCCTCAATTTCTCCAAGATCCCATCATCAGATCCTGACTTGATGAATACACTCATTACTTGATGACTGCAAGGAAATGCAATAGTAACTATTAAAATACCTAAATCGCTTCCAGTATACTAGCAAAATTTGAAGAGTTCCCTCGATTTTACCAAGATCCCATCATCAGATCCCGACCTGATGACCATAAGACTACTTGGAAAAAATTACTCTTTCAAACAATACCCAAATCACTTCAAGTGTGCTTATAAAATTTGAAGAGTTCCCTCGATTTCTCCAGGATCCCATGATCAGATCCTGACTTGATGACTATGGGACCATCTGTGAACTATACCCTATCAAACAAATAAAGAATTTTCGAAATTGGTCCACGCATCTTCGAGTAATCGGGGAACATACATAAAAAAAAAAAAGATTCCGACGAATTGAGAACCTCCTCCTTTTTTTTTGAAGTCGGTTAAAAATAAAAAAGAAAGGTGATCTTGATATTCTGAAAAGAGCAGGCACCAAATTTCTAGCCAGTTAAATAATAAAAAAAAATATTTATTCATTATTTAACTTAAATAATTAAGTAATATTTATTTATTATTTAACTGTTATAAATAAATACTATTTATTTCATTATTATTTAACTGGCAAAATTTTATAAGTGCCAATAAATTAGACTTACATTATAAATTAAAATTGTCATTTTCAGTAACCGGTGCATGCTTGTTTCCAAAATTTGCTGCATTTATAAATCGCTGGAGACACATTGTGCGACACAAAAAATATATGGATAGATCTCTAAGTATGCCACTGGAATCAGCGACTGCAGAAACGATCGGCTTTCTGTGGCCTGGCGGTGATGAGTACAATTTACAACTCCGTATGTGGTGAAGGGAATTTCTTCAGAACCGCGTTGTATAGATTATAAAAGGCGTAAACTGACACACTTATGATAACGAGCAATGAACCGCCAAACACAAAGGAGAGGAAGTGTCCATCTATCATGTTTGTGCCGTGGAGGCTCCTCGCCTGTCCTTGGAAAAGGTCTTTAGTACCAGAGCCGGCTGCTTTGCGTTCTTCCATCATCCGTTTCATGGATGACAACCGCTCTTTTAGTTCGTCTATTGACTCTAAAACATCTTCTGTTTCTGCAAAATAAAATAATTTTGATAAAATTCTAGAATAAATGATTTAGAAATATAAGTCTATAGAATTGATACGGATACGTAGGAAATAGGGTGTTTTTATCTATTTTTATGAGAAATCAATAAATAGTATTTCTTTTCCAAAATAAAAGATAATTTTGCCTGAAACTGATAAATAATATGAGTTACTCATGAAGTTAAAGATAAAGTAGATTTAGAATTTATAGCGTTAAACAAATATATTGTAAACCTAGTTAGTAAATTAATCAATTTCACTTTCAAATAAAATTAATGACACTTGATGGCCAGTTACTTAATCTTTAAACCTACTCATATTTAAAAGCCGTCTTTAATGTAACTGGATCAACTGTTTCAATTAAACTGTGCACACACAAGTTAGTATTAGTAAAAATAATAATTTACCTTGAGTTTCCCTTTCCGGACTCATCTTTTTAGAATATTTATCACAGAGATTTGTTTTTCTAACCCACAGATAATGTCGTGGTATGTATTTTTTTAAATATGGCGGCCACGCATGCGCTGTAATTCCGGGGAAGGTGGAATATTGATCCCGAGGCCCGGGAATACCTAGCTCAGCTAAATCTAGATTGATACAAATATTATATTATAGCCTAAGAGAAAGTCGCCATAAATTAATGATTCACTCTCATAGAGATTGACAGTTTTTAAGCAGGTTTGGGCTTACAAAGAGCTGTAGCGCCGTTGATGCTGATGATAGTTTTACCGAAAATACAGTCAAACCTGGTTAAGTGAGAGCTCAAGGGACCGAGATCTCCTTTTCTCACTAATCCGAGTTTCCGAGTTAGGATGGCCAAATGACGGGACCTGGCAAATACTCACACTAATAGAGTTTTCTCGGTTACTCATACGCAGGTTCGACTGTAAACAATAACCTAAAGATCTTGTCTTTTTAAAGCAATCTTCATTAGAACGAACTCATGCATGTTTTCGAAATTTTCCGCCTAAATATTTTGATCTTAAAGTTAAGAACCGAGGTGTGGGAATGGTGACGTCTTCCACTCATTAAGAAAATTCAGAACTACATTAAGAAAATCTCAGAGAAATTCACTGGATTCAAAAGTGAATTGATCCTTTCAGGGGACTTTATATGATTCAGGGCATAATAATTATTGCGCCAAAATTAATATTGATTTTAATAGCTAAACTACGTTTGTTTCACTTAGTCGATATCGTGAGAATTTCAGGAAATTCTTCTTCATCTCCTGTTTACCTCATAAAGGACACATACATATTTTTGAGTATTTTTTAGCTTTCTATGTCCAAGGCAATTAAGGGAGGATAAAGGACACATATTTTTGAGTATTTTTTAGCTTTCTATGTACAAGGCAATTAAGGGAGGATAAAGGACACATATTTTTGAGTATTTTTTAGCTTTCTACGTCCAAGGCAATTAAGGGAGGGTAATTATGAGTTAGCGTCTGAATTCAGCGCCTTTTCTTTGATATTTTTAGCGATCGCCTCTCGGTTTATTTACGTATCCACTTACCACGCAACACGCTCTTGTCAGGAGATTGAGGGGTTTTTACAATTTTTCTATCAAACTACGAGTATCAAGATTCAATTTGGTGTATCTATTTCCAATTTACGCCTCCTACGCTATGTTTTTTTCTTCATTATTATTTCTGAATATCATATTTATAATATGATTATTTCTTGGAGATGATAAATGTAATACTACTGTGTGTCTGTGTCTACTTTAAACAATGTAATGCTAGTATATGTATTATGTACTGTTTAATTAACGTTGACTTTACAAAACATTTTCTATTGTTCTATAAATTCATCTTTTTAAATTATTATCGTACATTATTTTATCAGTAATGATCCAACGTTATCTTTCTCAAAAAATGAGAGATACCGTGCTTAAACTCTTTCTTAAAACAGTATTGTAATGAATATTAAAGTAACCTATCTCTACTAAGAGGAATAATGAGAATGAAATTCCACTTATCTGACGTCTAGCTTAGAAAGGATCATCTTCATACGGAGTCACTTTAAACAACGAAATCTTAGGTCCGAGTGTAAAGTGAAGTCTTCACTCTTTAAGGCTTTAAGAGCTCGCAAACTGGCTCTTTTTTACGATGTTTAAGGAATTTTGTTAAAGAACTGATCATCAATCCTTACAGAAAAAATATATAACGGAAAATTAGGGTTTTATGAACAATCGGTATTGACAATGAAAATGAATTTTCTCAAACCTTGTTTCAGAAAAAAATTCTGAAAAACCATCTAATTTTGTCATACTTTGAAAATTGTCTGTAAAACGGCACAAGCCATTTAATTAATTCTTGAACACAAAAAAGTACATAAAAATTACAACAACTTTATTGAATGGAAGCAGGCGTTATTTTGCGGAAATCCGTAATTAGCAGGACAGATTAATTTGTTTTGCTGTAATCCGCTACTTGAAAAGATTCTGTATGGTACAATATGCAGGAACACCGCCCACATGAAACACCACACACAATTTTCCAACACTTTCTTCGACGCACGTTTCGTCCCGAACCGGGACATCCTCAGGAGATGTTGACTTCACAATGCGAAATCGTAGAGATCTCTACGATTTCGCATTGTGAAGTCAACATCTCCTGAGGATGTCCCGGTTCGGGACGAAACGTGCGTCGAAGAAAGTGTTGGAAAATTGTGTGTGGTGTTTCATGTGGGCGGTGTTCCTGCATATTGTACCATACAGAATCTTTTCAAGTAGCGGATTACAGCAAAACAAATTAATCTGTCCTGCTTACAACAACTTTGATTGACAGTTTTATTTTTAGGCCTACTAACAATCGCGCGGTAATAATTTCCCCGAAATTTAAGTAAATCAGTGTGAACGCGGCTGCTCCGTCCCCATGTAAACTGTCATTCGGCCTTCTTAAAGCCTTAACTGATCCAGCCATTACCTTTGTTCCTCGAAAGCTGTCTGCTGGGAGACTTCGGCTGTGGCTAGCTGCAACCCTACCAAGGATGACGCACCGCCAAGCGATTTAGAGTTCTGACGTGATGCTGTGTTGAAACCTAGGGGTGATTAACTTACCCTTTTCAAATTAGTACGATAACATCTTCGGCTACATCATCACTTATCTTTAGATGATACCGCAGTCGATTACTTTTACTAACATGTAGACTCGTAGACGTAGAGTGTATAAAAAAGCTTAATTTTTACACAGATTTTTTCCCATTAGGTAAAATGTAAGCATGAGATAGAGGAAGGTTTATTATTCTTAAGTCCAACGGAAGCACCCGAGAAAATCATGGATGGGTTAATATTGCGTCAAACGTTTAAACGTTTTCAGAGCGTTTTCTTAAACGTTAAACATTTAAAAAGATATTTCCAATGTATGTTTATTATAGGATGTAATTAACACATATAACGCGCCCCACTCTGTCAAACTTCATACGAATAAAAAAAACATAAGCGATTTTGACAGAGTAAGGCGCGTTTCGTGGACTGAAATATCTAACACCAGTTTGAGTCTTTACAAAAACGAACGCCATCTATTGTGCTTATGTTAAAGTAAGACTTAAGGTAATTTTCAAGGTAAAAACTGAGGTAGACCTCATACTAGCGGTCTGACTTCAACATATTTCATAAAGATTTAAACAGAGGTCACTAAATGCTTCAGCTGTTTGTTTTACAAATCTCCGAGTTTTAAACTAAAATAGTGGAAGAACGGTTTACATAATGGAAAATGGGAAATCCGTTAGACTTACTCGGATTTTAACTAATTACTTTTAGGTACTTATTAATATGTGTTTAAGATCTATCTGTTAAAAATTTGCGCTAGTAGTAGTTTCACCAAAATGTAAAAATCAAAGATTTTTCCATTTTTATTTTTCTACGTACTTACGACATACGCACAACGTTTTCTCCAACGTATTCTTAGTCTTTCTTTTTTTTCATGAATGATCTGATATGATGATATGGATATTTCCCATACTGTAAAGTTCATCAGAAATTGATCCCGTACTTTTTTATTAATCCATTCATAGGAAAATTCGCCTTCTTGTACAAAATTGATATGGTATTTAATACACACGAATTAAACACAAAATTAAGGCATGATTATTCACATTTACCTATTCAATTATCTCGATTTAGGCCATCCGTAAACTGTATCAATGATCCAGTCAGTGTAAGACGCGACAGCGGTGCTAATTCCAGGGAAAGTGCAGTTGGCGCAGCTGTAGCCACCAGATATGATGCCAACAACCACATTGGACAGGTACATGGGACCCCCAGAGTCCCCGTGGCAGGCGTCCCGGCCCCCCACGTCGAGGACTCCTGAGCAGATCATGTTGGGAGTGACGGTTATTGGCAACCCTAACTCGGAGTACCTCTCGGCGCACAATCGGTTGTTGATCGTGTAGACCGATACGTCGCGAAGGATGTGGGAGACTGGACCGGTAGGCTGTAAGGAAAAAAAAAGAAAAAAATGATAGTGCTGCATAGTGCGTAGTCGTTTAATATAATACGAACGTATAATTTATATTAATTTAAATTCATTGTATTTTTTATCTTTGTCTGTCATCAAATAATGCGTTTAATATTCGAAGGAAAAAGACAATACAGAGTAGGCATAACTATTCCACCTCTATTCCACACTTATTTGTAAGGGAGTAATTTTTTTCAAAAACCTCGTTACATAAAATCAGTAGAAGTTCATTGCTGGTCATAGAATTTTTATTCAGCCGAAACCAGCTTCAGAAATACAAATCTGTAACTATACATTCTGAGTTGATACTTTAGGCAAAAATATAGCGGGCAGTGCAAATCAGAGAAGTAATTTTCACTGTATACTTTAATTTAATAGAGCTATGATCTAGCCTTAAAGCTATTAAGTAACTTAATTTTAACTTTATTTTATTTATTTATTAACTTAAGAGCGTTCATGCGGCACGGTGTGAATCGCGTTTCGCTCCATACAAAAAAAGGAATTCGTTCCCTCTGACGCAATTTTGCGCGGAAAATGGTATTACAAAAAAATTTATAGTAAAATAAATATACAACTTATTAAAATAGTAAATAACCAGTGACATTGAATATTAATTGAATTAAATTACTATAATTCAGAAATAACAAAATATCTTGGATTTTATCCTAAAATAATACGTTTAATTTATCAGAAAATGCTAAAAATGACACTTTTCGGTTTATGGTTTTTGAATGAAAATCTAGGAAAATCGTGTTTTTTTTTTTGAGACACTTTTTAGTACTAAATATGTCATTGTTATAAGTTAGTGTTAAGAAACATGGCAAATATCTTGCATCTGCGTAGAGCGTCGACCGCTATTTTAGCAAACAGCCTATACAAAAACTGTTCTAGTGAGAAAGTTATACACATATTTTAAAATATTTTTGAGACAATTTCTAGATTATGAAATGCCAAATAAGATGAATTCAATTATCTTATCTATAATTGAACACATAACTATTTTATATTCCTTCGGAAATCGTGAATTTTGACTCAAGCATAATAACTAAATAACTAACGCATGAACCGCACAGCCACAGATAATATAATACTATACTAGGCACAGCTATAGCAACTTCATAGACTAAGAATCTGTCCAATTACTAATTATCTTCTTTATATTGTTATATTGTAGGCACTTTTTACTGTAACCTTGAGAGAAGTAAAATAGGATATTTTTCCATATGGGTGGTCAATAATGGAAAATGAATTGTTGATGAATTCAGTTGCCATTCAACACATTTGACCTGAAGGCCGTTAGTTCTGCGACAAATAAGGCTACCCACTGCCATAATATGAATGCCTAGTAATGGTATATTCAAATAAAAAATTGGTCAAGTGCGAATCGGGCTCGCGCACTGAGGGTTCCGTACTATCAAGACTCATTCTCAATAGTACGTATAAAGTAAACTAAACACCCCTGCCCATAGAATTTTAAAACCGGACAAGTGCGAGTCGGACGTGCAACGCCATCTGTCGTCATTAAAGTTAAACAAAATATTAGACTTGTTGAATATGAATTTCGGATCATACAACGTTATCTCTCAGAAGCGTCTCACCAGGATAAAACAATCTCCTGGTTTTGCTACAGCCCTCCCTCTGAAATACCAACCAAGGTGGCGGTAAGGGGGTTACCGCTGGACACACCACCAGACGAAGTAGTGGCGGCACTACAGGAGATTGGATTCCCAGCAACGAGGGCTAAAGCCATTCTACCCACTAAGAGCCGTCACGGATGTACTTACTTCGTACAGCTAGACCATCTAAACAAGGAACAATTGCAGGTCCTTTACGGAATTAAAGAACTTCTTTGTATGCCTGGAGTTACAGTTGAGGCTTGGAAACCAGGCAGGAGCCCTGCGCAGTGCCACCGGTGCCAAGCATTTGGACACGCTTCAGACAATTGTCACCGCCCACAAAGATGCGTACGCTGCGCCGGCGAGCATCTTGCGCGGGACTGTACAAAACCTGCAGCAGACCCACCGAAGTGCGCTAACTGTGGTAAAGCACATACAGCAAGGGATCGCAAATGTGCGGTCCTTAGAAAAGAAGCAAGGAAGAGAGGTATCATCCTAGCCCCTCTTCGACCAATCGTACCTCAAAGTGGGAGGCAAATAGGGAGACGCCCTTCACCAAATCCCCGCTCCACCGCTGCGCCAACCCGCGAAGCTCCGCATCAAGCAGCCTCGGATGAACCAGCACAAGTTGCACCTAAAATGATGCCATCAGCGACCATACACAATTCGCGGCAAATGCCCCCTGCCACTTCTTCCAGTGAAATGCCCACTACTGCACCCTCGGCACCTTTACACTCAATACAGCAGATGGATGTCGAGCAGGATTCTATAGGGAAACAAACTATAGCCACCACTCAAGTGATCCCAGCCGTAGTGAATGCAGGGAATGCCAGCCCTTCCACGTTGGCCCCGCCGGCGAACCCACCAACAGAGAGAGGACAACCTCTGCCTGGAAAGAAAAAGAATAAGAAAAAGAGGAATAGAGAGCCTAGGCCCATAACGGCGCAACCTACGGCATCATCTACTCTGCAACCTAGACCAGTACCTACAGTAGAATCGGAACACAGAGAGCGCACAATGCCTCAGCCACAACCCCAAACGGAAGTCATACCACCGCCCCTGACACAGGCGCAGGATTTTACACCCATCCTCCGGGCGATCATAGAGGCAATAACGGTCGCCCTAACGACATATACCCAGGGCCAGGGACTAATCCCAGCCGTCCTACAAGGACTGACTTTAATTGCGAGAGCGATTTCACGCTAAGGGTCCTATATTGGAACCCAGGTGGCATAAGAGGCCACATCCGTGAGCTTACCCTACTCGCCCAGTCGCAGAACGTACATGTTATCCTCTTGGGCGAAACTAAGCTCTCGGACCACGTAGAACTTAACGTTCCCAACTTCTTCATCTACCGGCGTGACGAAATTTCTCCTCAAGGCTATGCTTACAGAGGTACGGCGGCACTAGTAAGGCGTGATATCGTCCATGAAGAAATAGAGCATTCACCTTTTGTGAGCCTTCGCACACAAGGAGTTCGTTTACAAGCCGGAGACAAGGAGATACGCCTGTTTGCCGCCTATAAACCACCCTCACAGTCCTTCGAAGCCTCAGACATACGTACGCTCTTCGAGTCACAGGAGCCTACACTAGTTGTAGGTGATCTCAATGCAAAACATCAAGCTTGGGGCTCACGTGTCATCAACCCAGCTGGAAAGTGGTTATTCGAAGACAGCGAACGCAATGGATATGGCGTGTTGGGTCCAGGAGCGCCGACTCATATTCCAACCGAAGCTCGTTGGCAGCCGGACGTACTGGACATTGTTCTCTTGCACAGAATAACTCAGCCCATTGATGTCGAGGTGCTCTACGATCTTGACACTCAGCACTTACCAATACTGGTGTCTATGACTCTTCGTAACGGCTTCCAAATACCCCGAACCCCCCGGAAACGTGTCGACTGGGAGCGCTTCGCAAAACAGATAGCTGATATGGAGCTAACAGGACCCATCTCTTCAGCTGACGATGTGGAATTGACCACAAGGAAAATAACCAATGCCATTCGAACGGCCAAAGACAACGCCACCGTCACTCTCTCAAAACCATTTGGACGACAGGACCCTTTGCCACGCCCGCTGCGAGACATGGTTCGCAGAAAACGAGTACTACGTCAGCGATGGGCGCGCACACGCTGCCCATTGGTGAAACGAGACCTTAATCGTCTTGCGGAGCAACTATCCCTGGCTCTCGTGGCACTTGAAGACGATCATTGGGAGGATATCGTTGATCAAGCATCAGAAAATGAGACCACGCTATATCACCTCTGTAAGAAATTAACTAGAAAAGATACGCCCATCTATCCTCTTCTTGATAAAGCGGGTAAAAGAAGATACTCCGCTAGCGACAGGGCTGAAATATTGGCGGAATACATGGAAACCCAGTTTTCTCCAAACCAACCAAATGAGACAGAGCCTGACATTGTCCGGCATCACGCTGCGGTTAACTCTTTAGTTGAGGAATTCCAGTCTGCCGTTATACCACCACTCCGGGGAGACGATTTTATCTCCCCGTCCGAGCTACGAAAGGCAGCTCTTCGTCTAGCCAAGCGTAAAGCACCCGGTCCCGACGGCATTCCGAACATTGCACTGCAACAGTTACCAAGACGAGGTTTAGTCGCGCTGACCAGACTTTATAATGGAATACTCCGCACCGGACACTTCCCCGAAGCATGGAAGAGAGGGAAAGTTATAGTCATCCCAAAACCAGGCAAAGACCGCCGCCTACCTGCGAGTTATCGGCCGATCACACTACTCTCGCACATCGCCAAGCTATTTGAGCGACTGCTGCTGCGACGACTCGAGCCTCACCTGCCCCTGCGCGAGGAGCAGTACGGGTTTCGCAGTAACCATTCGACAACGCTCCAGCTGGCAAGAGTGACCAATTACTTGTCCAGCCAACTTAATAACCAGCACTGCACCGTCGGGGTCTTCCTCGATATAGAGAAGGCCTTCGACAGAGTGTGGCACGCTGGGTTACTAGCCAAGTTGCTCAATACCTCCACGCCGCCCGCGATTGTTCGAGTGCTTGCGTCTTTCCTACAAAGCAGAAGCTTCCATGTCTCGGTAGAGGGTGTAGACTCTCAACCACGTCCCATCAGAGCTGGAGTACCCCAAGGTAGCTGTTTGTCGCCGCGCTTGTACGCGGCTTACACGGATGACATCCCTACCCTGCGAGACCATCTACGAAAAGGTGAAGAAGATGTCATGCTAGCCCTATATGCAGATGATAGTGCGTTTTTCGCGTCGTCTTACCACCAGATCGTCGCTACCAACAAGATGCAACGCTTGCTGGACCTGCTTCCGGAGTGGCTGGATAAGTGGAGAATGGCAGTCAACGTTGGGAAGACTGCCGCTCTGCTGACCGGCGGCTCCAGGCCGCTACGTCAGCTGAAACTTCGGGGACAGGACGTAGAGTGGAAGACCTCGGTGCGATATCTGGGGTGCTACATCGATCGAAATCTACGCATGGCAACCACAGTCGATCACGTGGTCTGCCAGGCAGCGGCGGCTCGATCGATGCTCCACTCGCTCTTCACATCCAACCTTACCACCAGAACTAAACTGCGAGTCTACGAAGCCTACGTCCGTTCGCGCCTGACGTACGCGGCACCAGCCTGGTACGCCCTCTGCCCAGCGTATCAGAAGAAACGACTCCAGGTCCAGCAGAACAGATGCCTGCGCCTCATCGTAGGAGCTCCGCGATACGTCCGCAATGACGTTATTCACAGGGACACCCGCACTCCAACCGTGGAGGAGTTTATTCGTCACCTAGCACGCACTATGTTTGCTCGGGCGGACAAAAGTGCATGTGTACACCTCCATGGAATAGCCCCGCTGCAAGAGAGACCATCCAACGGGCGTCCCTTGCCACGCGAGCTCCTACTCCCTCAATCAACGGTGCCTCCCAAAAGTGGCTTCTACGCTGATGACGAAGAGGACGACGCGTGCGATGTGATGCCCCAGCAACCAAACCCGACACCCATACCTCAAAGGCCGACGCCAGACAGACGCGGCCCCAGCCCGGTTTAGAAGGGCTGAAACAAGGATATCCAGGCAGTGGAGCTGCCTGTGAGGACATGCCCGGGCAAGGAGGCCAAGCCTCGAGGCCCGTACCGCCGACGGACTTCGGTTGTCGGAGAAGACCCCCATGTGAATATCAATTCAACACGTATTAAAAAAAACTACTCACTAGATCTCGTTCAAACCAATTTTCGGTGGAAGTTTGCATGGTAATGTACATCATATATTTTTTTTAGTTGTATCATACTCTTATTGTAGAAGTTACAGGGGGGGGGGGGGGGACACACATTTGGGTATCATTTAAGCTATCACCAATTTAATTAGTTTTGTGTTTCTTAAATAATAGGGTTTGTCCTCAAAATAGTAGATCTGTCACCAAAATGTAGTCACCAAACAATGCAAAATCAGTTCCACAATAAATCACCTAAAATCCTGAGATATAAGGTCTAGTACCAAATAAATGTTTTTGTATGTATTATAATAGGTGTGGCCTAATAAGTATTTCAGCAAACTAATTTAAAGAGATCACCAATAAATCATATTATGTTTATAATTTTTTTTATTTTTTGAGCTTATGTGTTAACTTTATATAAGAATTTACGACTATAGCCTAAGAAAAAGTGGGGGATCTAGGAAAACTCCTTAGCTGTCACCCTCTTCCCCTCCAAGAGCATGTCGACGGAGCCCCGCTTCGCGGGGCTCCTATTTCTGGGTGGTCAAAAAAGGAAAATAACCTTAACCTATTTACCTATAGGTGCACATGGGACCTAGGAAAACTCCTTAGCCGTCACCCTCTTCCCCTCCAAGAGCATGTCGACGGAGCCCCGCTTCGCGGGGCTCCTATTTCTTGGTGGTCAAAAAAGGAAAATAACCTTAACCTATTTACCTATAGGTGCACATGGGACCTAGGAAAACTCCTTAGCCCGTCACCCTCTTCCCCTCCAAGAGCATGTCGACGGAGTCGCAGTCAGGGATCGATAATCGATTTATTTGGTGACAGATCTACCATTCTGAGCACAGAGCTATTATTTATGTACAAAACTGTTATCATAAGAACGAAGTTTATATTCATGTAATGCAATATGATTTTATTGATTATCGATCTCTTATATTTTACACATATATTAACATTAATTTGATAATTCATACCTGGGAACAATTTTTGTTATCTGAGAACGAAAATATTTCGTGGCGATAGATCTATTTATTAGGTGATACAACTTGATGACAAATATAAATTTTGGTGATAGAAAATATAGTTCCCCACACATTTTACCACTTTGGAAGTGTCTCTCGCGCAAGCTATTCATTTTAGAAAAAAATGATATTTGAAATCTTAGTATCATTTTTAAAGACCTATCCATAGATACCCCACACATGTGGGTTTGATGAAAAAAAAAATTTGAGTTTCAGTTCTAAGTATGGGGCACTCCCAAAATTTATAACTTTTTTTTAAATTTTGAGTGAAAAACTTAATGCGGTTCACAGAATACATCTACTTACCAAGTTTCAACAGTATAGCTCTTATAGTTTCGGAAAAAATGGCTGTGACATACGGACGGACAGACGGACAGACGGACAGACAGACATGACGAATTTATAAGGGTTCCGTTTTTTGCCATTCGGCTACGGAACCCTAAAAAGGTGCTACTTACAGAGATCCGCCCCCATCCAGCGAGGACCACCCTGGTATTATCAGGCACCACTGAGTCAGCCATCAGTATAGTAGCCTGGCTGATTGTAGGGCCATAGGTCAGAGGGGTTAACAGCTTGACCACGCTGACATCTGCCTCTAGTCCATTGGAGCCATATGAAGGGTGGTTGACAGCCGCATCGACGTAGGAAAGGCTGCCACCAAAGTTGCGGTAGGTGGCACCAGCACGGATGCGGCGGTAGGGAAATTCCAAATTCCTAGAAAATAATCATTATCACGCTGTTATTTTGCATCACCCTATTTTATCACCTGCTGCAAGTTAACGTTTGAATTCGATCACATCTGATGGTTAATGACGATGCAGCCAAGATGTTATCGTACTAAGTTGGAAGGAGTAAGCAACTCGTAACGGTTTTACACAGCATTGCACTGAAACGCTAAATCGCTTGGTGGTGTTTACTCAAACTCAGGTTAGTGAGAAACCTCTATAAGAGAAGAAGAGATGTCGGTCTCTTGATCTCTCACTTAACCAGGTTTGGCTGTACCAGTTAGTGTTGTAGATAGCCTTTTCCCGAGCAATACCACATTTTATTTACAAACAAACACAATATAATTAAGTAGTTAAATCATAATAAAAGGTACACCTGTTTCCCGAACTAGTTAAGACTGTGTCTCGGGAAACAGGGCTTCCATCTCAGAGCCGCAAGACTAACTTAATAACATTATAAACAATTTTATCACGCTACTTTATCCAGCCAATTCTTGCCTTTCCTTTTTTACGGCCCAACCACTTAACTGGCCGCGTGTTAGATTGAAAATTATTTGGCTATAACATCCAGCAGATATTTAAATGACCCTCGACGTTCAATTAAATGAACCATTAAACATTATAATCAGTCATCCCATTATCACCAACATCTTAGCTTCATCCTATGCTTAAGGGACACAGTTAAGAACATGACATAGGAACTGCAGTGCGAACACGACCTCCAGTAATGAAGACGAGATGACCGAAGAGGAGGTTCATATAATCATCCAAGATAAATAACCATGCAAAGTCCATATCTACCATCTAGTGAAGCATTGTGCTGCTGACAAGATGAATCTGGAAGTAAGTATGCTTCCAGCACAGTTCTGAGCCCAGACGTGAGTGATTTTGTTCAGCAACTCCACTTGCACCATCGACGGGTAGTTCTCTATCGTGGTGGGTTGCCCTCCCACTATCCGATCAGTATCGGATGTTAGAACAACTGAAATATGTAAGAGATCGTTTGAAAAGTATTAATCAAAACAAGCTAGACGACCGAATGGGGTAATGGTAGCGAACCTGCCGTCTGCGCCGGAGGTCGTGGGATCGATACCCACAACTGGTAAATGTTTGCGTGATGGGCATGAATGTTTTCCAATGTTTGGGTGTTTTTCAATATATTATATTCATGTATATTAGTATGTATGTATATTTATCAGTCATCTAGCACCCATAACACAAGCTATCGCTTACTTTGGGGCTAGATTGCGACGTGTAAAATGTCCCGTATATATTTATTTATTTAAGCTTTTATAATGTGTCAATTATCTTGTCAGTAAACCCTTTCATGTGATACCCATATTTTGGATTAAAAATCATAAGTCCACCATCTTGGGTGTTCCACCATGTTGCATTTAGAATGATGTCACTCACCTAACTATGCTATGTCTTCAAGCTAAACGTGTATACAAATTTGAGCTGCATCGGTTGAAATTAATATCTGCTTCAAATATTGAACAGAAGCAGGCGTTACAGAACACTTGATGCACTTTTCGTCCCGACAGCAAGACATCCTCAGGACTCAGGAGATGTCGACATGTCATCGCGTGATTATATAGTCAAACTAGCTGACCCGGCAAACGCTGTTTTGCCACATAATTTTTTTTCTCGCTTAGGGACATAAAAAATAGATAACAACCTGCTCCCAGACCCAGAGAATCATAACAATCGGTCCAGCCGTTTCGGAGGAGTTTGGTAACAAAGAAAAGCGAGAGAATTCTATATAGGTATCAGAGAAGATGTAGCAGTACACATCACGCTAGAAGCTTGCAATTACTAAATTGGTGTAGGGCGATCCGGTGTAAAGCTGGGGATCATCCTTATGGTTTATGGTTTTGGATGATGCTGTGTATTTAATAGGGTTCATATTTGCCTAGCAATAAGTGCGTCGCCACTATAGATCTATCAATCCACGACGCTGCGCCCCACTCTGTCAAACTCCGTACGAATCGAAAAAACATAAGCGATTTTGACATGGTGGGGCGCGCCGTCGTGGAATGAAATGTCGTTATCTGATAATAATAATTAAATAAACAAAAGAAAAACATCAGAGGATACGAATAATATGGAGGTTATAAGATTTCATAATGTATTAATACATGTTGCAGCATTATCATTATTATATTTTTATACAGTTTATCATATTTATGTACATATCATGTGGTTTATTAGGCTATAAATAAAATATTAGGTACAGTGATAAAATAATATAAAATTTTAATGTTTTTTTTTATTTAATCATTCATTCATCCATGTATTGGACAAGTATGTCTGTCAATACCTCTTTTAGGGATTAGGCCACCTCATCACAACAGTTTACAAATTAAGTCGGTACTTAATACTTATAGGTTTTTTGAATTATGTGTTTTTCTGTATTTGCAAATTGAATCAAAGTACAATAATAACCACTAACTTACCTACAAAGTATGACGTTAACAATATCCAAAGGATTTTCATATTGGACCGTTCTAGAAAAACACAAGCTTACACATATTGAATTTGAATTATTAAATTAGTTGACTCCGTCTACTCATATGTACTTTGCAATGACTAATATGCAAGCTTTTCTTATGTAATACTTATCCCCTATCAGTTTTTATCAAATAAGTACATTAATTTTATCTGATATATTTCATCCATAAAATGATGAAAGGTTTACAGATGCTTTATGCAGTACCTATCTATGTATGTTTGTGTACATTTACTTTTCATCTCGAATAAATCTACGGTTTCTACGGATATTTAAAGAAAATGCAATAGCAATCTATAGATGAATCCCACAGAATACAGGTTGGTTATGTAAAAAAAAAATAACAATACATTCATATCTGGCTTTATTAACATCATACCTAAGTTTTAAATCTAAGCATACAACATAACATAATTCGTAACTGTAATGGTAATCGTAATGATTTGACATCATTTGTATCAAAAAATTTAGCGCGCCATATCCAAGATCCAGTTGGTATAATGGGCGACATCCGTGGCCACGAGAGTGCCGTTCCAGTAAGCGTTGTTGGTGGGCACCACTCCAACGGTGATGTCAGTCCAAACCCAGGGGCTGCCGACGTCATTGTTGTAAATGGCGTCATTTGTTCCGATGGCGGAGATGACGCCCGAGGGGATTACGGGTTGGCTCTGGTTGTTCCACGTCGAGAGGGTTCTGACCAGTGCCACGCTGAGCGGGAAACCCTCCTGAAATTTAAAGCTGGATTTACACTCGCGCGCAACCCCGAAACGAGCCACGCGAATCGCGAGACGCGAATCTAAATGAAGCATACAGTTCATCAATTTATTTTAAAGTTGAAATATTTAAATTTGAACCTCAATCGTTAAAAAATCTGGTTGATTTTGATCTGATTTCTGTGAATCCAGATGTCCCATAGAACCAGTGAGGAAGTTATTCTCACTGGTTCTGATGAGACTTTTACATAATTAAGAAGAAGCAAGCGTCAATTTCAATTTAGGACAGCAAATGACAACAATAGTGATAAGTTTCATAACCAGCCCATACCTATGTATGTACAATAAACTTTATAGCTAGTGGCATTGGAGAATGCGGAGCCTGATATGTGTTGTCTGATAATATTTTATTTTAATTTATTTTAAACTTTTCTCTTCCCTTCCGAATTTGTCAGTACATTCTCAGTCCGATGGTTTAATAGCTGTGGCGTAATCAACCAACACTAAAGCTTTCTCGTTTACAATAGATATTAACTACAATACAATCAATAATTGAACTTACAAATCGCTGTCCCCAACCAACTTGGTTCAGCCACAGGTTGCCAGGGACGACTGAGCCCTGCGCGAGGATGGGCGCCTGCCTGATGAGGTTGGTGAATGGCAGGAAGTTGCTCAGCCTGACCACGGAGATGTCATGGACGAATCTGATCACTGCGGCGGTGCCGTTGCCAACGGTGTAGTTCCTGAATCCATGGTGATTGAACACTCTCTCCACGTAGGCGATCACACCACCCACGTGGCGATAGTTGGCGCCTGCGCGGACGCGGCGGGTGTTTGGGCCGCCGTAATAACTGAAAAGGTACGAAGGAAAGATTAGTATTTCTGTTATCAGTAAGATAAAATACCGAGTAATACGTCCAGCTGATATATAAGATGCCGATGAGTCCCAGGATTTTGCATTGCAATGATACGACTGCATATTCTGGAAACATCAGTTCTTTAGTCTCAATATCAAGAAACAAAAATCAATTGATAATCTTGTTCTCATTACTGAATATGATAATCATTTTAGACATCTCCATATACCTTTCCTTATTAAAAATTACAGGTGGTTGCTTGGAGGAAGTGTCAAAATTGCTTGCCCGGGCAGGATTTGCCAGTTCAGCATCTTGTGATTGAGAAGCAGCTAGCTGTATAGAGCGTTGGTTCAGGGACTCCAAAGATTCCCACTCATTAAAGAGGTTCACTTGCCCATTCTTAGGGAACCGTTACATCAGAGTGGTGCAGAGAATTCAGACCAAGGCTCGTCGTTAGACGTGATGGCACATGAGGACATTATAAGACTAGCTGCAAAGAACACGTTGCGATAGTTCAGGGACTGCAACCAGTCCCACTAATTGAAGAGGTTTACTTGCACTATCGTTGGGAGTCGCTCCAATAGTGTGGTGTTGGTCATTCTGATCCAACGATTGCAGTAAGACATAACCACACATCAGGTAACTATGAGATTATTAGTGATGATTCATGCTTACTGTCCAGAGAAGCAGCTAGCTGCTGTCAGCATATTGCGTTGGTTGAGGATAGAGGCGGCACAGCCCTGCGTCCAGCCCCACCAACCCCACTGGTTGAGGAAGTCCACTTGCACTATCGTTGGGAACCGCTCCAACACTACGGTGGCATTGGTCGTGCCGTTCCGACTCTCGAAGCCGGACGCAACCTTCACATCCTCCAATTTGAATGCTGATGCAGCACCTAATCAGACATTAAGTTGGACATTAAATTATGTTTTAAATAACAAAAAACTATTTATAAATGCGGTTTTCTATATAACATAATATCATTTTAATAAGCCGTTATTAACTGTAAAATATGTATATCTTGTTGTGAATAATATCTTAGTTAAATTATAGGTATCATTATAATAAGCCGTTATTAACTGTAAAAAGTATACTAACTTGTTGTATAATATCCTAGTTAAATTACCAGTTCATATTTGTCAGCATGAATTATTATTTACTATGCATTAGGTATAGAAATTATTACTAATTTGTTTTGTCAACTCTTCGATTACCCAATATATCTTAACTAACTTCAGTTTAAAACAAAAGGAAGGATATTTACCTGATAAAAGGGCTAAACTTAAAATAAGGATTGCTACCATTTTTGCTTTTAATTTTTTATTTTAGAAATGGTAGTAAATCCTTTTATGTTCACCAACAATATAACTTTATTTGTTGGTTGCTTAGCTTTTATACCACTGAATATATTTTTATCACAAGTTTTATCTAAATCTTTCAGTAAGAAATCAAGAACAATCAAATTAGTATAAACCCAGTATCAGTAGATTAAGATTTATAGGAAACTCCTCAAGAAACAGTCACTTGTCATTGCTATTTGCCGCGATTTCGTCCGCGTAGTATTTTATTAAACCCTGGGGTTCAATTTACCCTAACTAACGCTTTTAGGCATCGATATATCATAGGACAAGATGAAGGATCACAGTTCTAATTGGTATATCGATGCTTTTATGCCTGCTATACATATTTCATTTCACGAAGACGCGCCCCACTTTTTGATTTGATTCGATTTCTCGATTTGCTTTGGGTTGATTCCTCGTTCCTGATACGGACTGCAAAGGCCTGGAATACACTCCCAGGCAGTCTCTTTCCTGCCACTTACCAGTTACAACCCGGGTGCCTTCAAATCAAGAGTGAATAGGCATCTTCTAGGCAAGCGCGTTCCACCTTAGACTGTATCATCACTTTCCATCAGGTGTGATCACAGTCAAGCGCTAGCCTATATAGTATTAAAAAAAAACTCTGTCAAAATCGCTCATGTTTCATTCGATTCGCATGGAGTTTGCCAGAGTGGGGCGCGTCATCGTGGATTGAAATATTTATACTTTTGTCTATGAAATATTTATACTTTTGTCTATAAGGTTGAATTCGGCGAATGGCGTCTGAAACATCTGTAACCCTCGATTTAGCAGATGTTAGCGGTTTAGCCGAATTCGGCAAACCAAACACTCCCCTTGGACCTTTTTTGTCAGACTACATTAATAAAGCCTTTCTGGTTTTGATTTGTGAATTAAGATAGTTTATCCCTACATTATAATGTTTTTCAATATAAAATAAAAGTAGAGATTTTTCTCTGAGATTGAGTTTACTTTGAGGTAGAGTTTGTCCATAGCTTGACGATTATTTTTATGGGATAGGGAACGAGCGCGGCGATAGCTCTGCCAGCTAGTGGCATAAATTGGTAACATTGATAGCCATCAGGTTACAGAGACTTCACTTTATAAAATATTAAATACAATAAAGAAGTGAGTAATATTATATTATATTCAATTAAAAATGTATTATTTCATCGCTGGATATTCTCGAATATTTGTAACAAAATTAAAAGGATTCGTATGTACCGTGATTATAAACATTACTTCTGGATTCATAAGTTTTATATCAAGATGCTATGGAGGCCGTTCCTGTGACTGTTTCATAACCAATTGGTTTATTAGAGCCCGGTAATGCTATTCTAGCAGATAAATGTTTGCCATCAACCAAAACATCCGTTGAATATTAGAACGTGATTTTAGTTATGCCACCATTCGCCAATAATTCGGAAGTAGAAGAAAGAAAATTAAAATATAGCAGCTGTGAAAATCTATTTAGAGAGAAAAATGCAAAGGATTAAGCAATTTCATATTATTTAATAAACGTTTAAATACAATTATGTATTATAAATAATAAAAAAAGGGCTATGAATAAATCAATTGTTGCATCGCATACTTATTTACTTACTTATAATCTGTGTAACAGAAGCAGTTATAAGCTCAATGCTTCAGACCTCTACCTAGATCTTGTCCTCCTGCTTTATACCACCGCGACCCACGCTGGTCTGAAAACAGACGAGCGCTTGTCGCGTTCGCATCGGCATCTATATAACGGGTTATTTAAGTAAAGGCAAGTCCAAAACTCCCTCTCCAGCGATTCAAGTAAGGACACACCTGATGGAAAGCGGTGATACAGTCTAAAGGCTAGGAAGTTCCTATTCACTCTGGTTTTGAAGGTATTATTGTATATCATATTTTTTCCTAATTTTTGCATAGTACTTACTCTTTGTCACTTAGAAACAGAGATGACTTATGCTAATATCATTTGCCGATAAAATTCGTTATTATCATTGATTTAGTTTTATTGATTTATTTTTTCTAGTGAACACTAAATTGGGAAAACCACAGATGACTGAACGATTATTTTTAAAACATTCGATGAGTAAAGATTAGCAGTTACTAGTCACTATTTTAACTTGGTTTTGCCCGTAGCTTCACTTACGTGGATTCCGATTTTTAACAGTTCTGTAAGATACGTAGATTTGTGCAGGTATTATGTTCCATTTCTGTTTCTAATTCCGAAACTCTAGCCATATAACATATTATTGCGATAGGATAGATGGAATGGAAGCGGGACGAAATTCAAAAATTGCCTAAGAATGCGTTATATCATTTTCATACATATTTTGAATTTCGTTCTATTCTTCCATCCTAGGAGCGAGAGGAAACAATTTGTAGGGACTAGGGAGTCAAGAAAGCGCCCCGGGGACGGGGCGCTCTCTAAACTTTAGACCAATTTACTCCCTAGTGTCCCATTTAGGTCACTGGCAACCCGAAGATATTCGTCCTCACTAGTTATTCTCTCTAAGCTTTAGAATTTAGACCAATTCATTCATAGTCTCATTTTAATATTTACGTCATTGGCAACCTGGAGATCTTTTTCCACGATACTATTCATCTATAAAGCTTTTAATAATATCCGTCTGTGGCATCCGGTAGGGACTTTGATAAGGTAGCGTAGCGTATTTCGTCATTGGGTTGGAAACACTGCAACGTTGACGGAAGATCGACGTTCAAAATTCGAACGCAATTCCAGCGCAATTCAACTTCTTCAGCTCTCGTCAGCCTAGAATAGATTATTGCAGTGCGGTCCGCCCGCCTCTTTGTTAATAACGTTGATATATTTATGATCTATTGTGATTTGTGAATATTGTATACCTAAGTACTTCATAAGTGTATTCAGAGGTCGCGAGTTTTATTATTAGTTTCTCATGTGCGGCGCATCTCGCCCACACGTCTACTTCCTAGTGCCATCTTACCATTTTCGTCGCTGGCAACCCGGAGATCTTTTTCCCTAATACCTACTATTCTTCTAAGATTTTAGACCCGTCCATCCCCTAGTGTCATCTTACCATTTTCGTCGCTGGCTACCCGGAGTTCTATTTCCCAATACTATTCTTCTAAGCTTTTAGACCCGTCCATCCCATAGGATCATCTTGCCATATACGTCCCTGGCAAACCGGAGATCTTTTCCCCACTACAATTCCTTTTAAGCTTTGGACCCGTCCATCCTCAAGTATCATCTTCCCAATTACGTCGCTGGCAACCCGGAGATTTTCCCCACTACAATTCCTTTTAAGCTTTCACCCGTCCATCCCCTAGTATCATCTTGCCATTTACGTGGCTGGCAACCCGGAGATATTTTTCACACATTTTTTTCCTCTAAGCTATAAGCTTAATCTTGGAAAGGAATATTGGTCGCCAGTTTACTGCGTAAAATTATAATGTTACATTAGTGATAAGGTCTGGGTTGGAGAGCGCTTGTTAAGAAAATGCCTTTCAGTCTCCTCTTGGGGGCACAAGATTTTCCTTCCATGTTATAATGTAATAAATAACTACTATTATTGTTTTGATAATAATTATGAAAGATAAAAACAATAAATAGATATCATTTATTGGACCACATAAAAAGATACGCTTTTCACATTAAAAATAATATAATAATTGGACTAAATCGCACCTGGTGTTGATATTTGTCTACTTATCAAGATTTCGTTAGTTTGGGGATGATAAAAAATATCTGCTTGCGCGTGACAACAATCATGCCTGATGGGAAGCAATGATTTGATGAGGTCTAGGTTGGAACGCGCTTGCCTAGAAAATGCTTATTCACTCTCTCTTGAAGGCATCCAGATTATACAGAACCACGGAACACTAAATAGGCACAGAAGGCCCACTCCGCACGATGACACGCAACAAACGCAATGTTGTGGTCTCTTTCTATCGCCTAACTTTATCTCTTACGACGTACTAGGGCTGCCGTAATCAGACAGCGCGTAAAATAGACCGTACAGAACTAGCGCGTGCAACTCGGCCCGCGAGCGGCAACCATCTGCAATATTGAAGTCCGGACCCCTACTTGTAGCCGGGACGCTCACGTGATAAGTGAGACTGGCCTGGCAGAACTTAGAAGTTGTACACTGTTGTCTTCCACACCTTAACGGCTTGTATTAGAAACTTGGAAGATGTTCGTTTCGTAGGAGTTTTTTTGCTTTAAAACGTCAATTGCTATCGGCGTCTTAGACCCTTAGTTCTATTGTGAAAAGAGAAGAATGTGGCTTCAGTCCATCACGTTGGCCTAACGCGGATTAGTAGACTTTACACACATTTTAAAATTAGTAGACTTTACACACATTTTATTAGACTCTTAGATCTATTGTGAAAAGAGAAGAATGTGGCTTCGGTCCATCACGTTGGCCTAACGTGGATTAGTAGACTTTACACACATTTTAAAATTAGTAGACTTTACACACATTTTATTAGACTCTTAAAGGTGGCCATTGACGGTCAGTTGAACTGATCAGTTGAACTGACGTCAATCCAAAATTTGATCGTGAGTGTCGAATCATCACTCCAGAGTTTTAACTGACGACGCGCCAGGAAATTTTCCGTGGCTACCATAAATCCACCCGGCGCGTCGCGCCAAACTGCCCGTGAGTGTGCGATCGTCACTCCAATGGCGTCAGTTCGCTCTGTGAGTTCGACGAGTAATAATGTTCTGTAGAGTTCGATCGCAGCGAACTATACTATTACTATTTAATATACTATTGAATAGTATATTAAATAGTACCTTCATGTACCTTTAATACACTGAGTATTGCTCTACATGTTTCTGGAGTGGAATGATGACTCCTAGGCGCTGTGGAGATATTGCAGTTGGAAATTTTAATTCTTCATAACTCTATTCCCGAAGAGTGGCAGTCAATCTCTCATGAGGGCTAATAGCTTCTCTCATATTATTAGTATCCAGGGGGCCTACCACCAACGCTTAAGAGGGCGCTGAAAGCTAGAAAAAAATCAGATTGTGTCACACGTCGCAACGTAGACTGCCACATAATGTCAACAAAACCGTGAACACTAGGTAAGATAATCAGATAAATTCGGCTAAGTGCATTTCGGACCACCTAGTTGTAGGCAAAAGATTTCTTGAAATTTTATTTAAAGATTGAAATGGCATTTTTTGGAATTTTATAATTTACCATAATTTTTTGATGATATCGTAAGATGACCTTATTCAAAAGAATAAACAACTGTCGGAACATTGCATTAATCTTAAATGATTTTTCAATCGTCAGATAAACGTTAATTGGGGAATAAACATAATAATATGACGTTTTGACAGATTTTGTATGCCATAATATAAATATTTCAAGTTTATTCCTCAGATCTGGCGATTGAAAAATCGCCTTTTACAAATGCTCAATATGGGTTTGGGAAAAACAAGTCTAACTCAAATGCCATGTTTGTTTGAACTTGAAAATTATTTTAGAAAAGCTAAGTAATGGAAACTCTATAACTGTTCTATTTCTTGACATGTCTAAGGCGGTTGATCTTGTTAACCATAAAAAATATTGGACAGATGTTATACTTTTTATATCGGTCAATCTTATTAGTTATCCTTCTTTCTATTTCTTTCTGCATTGTATCACTTGTAACTATCATCTGTCCAAGGTAAACATACTCTTCCACATAATCGATTTTCTCATTATTTACTTTCGCGATTTTCTCATTATTCACATTATTTATTTCCGCTTTCTTTAATCTTTATAATATCCTCTACCCTAAGGTTGCCTGGAAGAGATCGCTATTTTATCTCTTCCAGGCAACCTTAGGGTAGAGGATATTATAATTATACCTATTGTACATGCTGTATTTGCTATATGTCTATTGTTTTTGTTTTGGTGTACAATAAAGCATATTTTACTTTACTTTACTTTACTTACTTTGATGTTATATGTGTGTGATGCATTTCTCATAATTTTTGTTTTAATTGTGTTCATTGAAGCCCTGCGCGCTGTCGCGCTGTGGTCCGATAGTTGCTGTTGCATTTCATATAGTTTTTGGGGACACTAAAAATAGGCTGAGATCATCTGCGAAGCGTAAATCAGTCAGGAATGAGGATTTTATATTGAGTTCATAATCGTCCCATTCCAGGTTCCTGAAGGTCATTTCAAGGGCTGCTGAAAACAACTTGGGTCACCTTGTTGAATAGGTTGGGTTAGGGTCACCACGAACACTCTAAACATGCTTTACTTCCCAGATATATTCATGTTCCAAAGAGTCTTTGTCATTAGGTTACATTAACCTAAGTAAAATTTCCATACATACTGACATTGTATGAAAATGTGAAAACAATATTACAATAATATTACTTTAAGCGTTGGTGGTAGGCCCCCTGTTTAGCAATATTTACAAGTTTTAAAAGCTTCAAATACTATGTCGATTCGTCCATCCTTAAATAATTTCGCCAGTCACTTGGTTCTAGCGATAACTCATTTAATAAATTGACGTGAGTGAATTGATTCCTTTTTTAAGCCATTCTTTCATCCATTGCTTTCTTTCTCGTTTTTTGGTGAGCATAATTATGGCAACAAACAGTAGCCGCAGCAAGAATTAATGTTTCTTCTTCGGAATCAGAATTCATTTTTTTTTCGACCCAAATAGGACCTAACAACATGAGCCCGGCCGATCGAAAACTGAAGAGCCGGAGTGACGCCAGTGAGTGGGGAAATTTAGTTGGCCTAAACCATTTGGAGTGACGCCACAGTTTTACGTCTGGACTGACGCAAAAAACTGACCGTCAATGCCCAGCTTAAAGCTGGGCATTGACGGTGTGAAAAGAGAAGAATGTGGCTTTGGTCCATCACGTTGGCCTAACGCGGATTAGTAGACTTTACACACATTTTCTTAGACTCTTAGTTCTATTGTGAAAAGAGAGGAATGTGGCTCCGGTCCATCACGTTGGCCTAACGCGGATTAGTAGACTTTACACACATTTTCTTAGACTCTTAGTTCTATTGTGAAAAGAGAAGAATGTGGCTTTGGTCCATCACGTTGGCCTAACGCGGATTAGTAGACTTTACACACATTTTAGGAGATCTCTCAGGCACGCAAGTGCCACTAATGACGATCTATTGACGCAGTTAATGGTAGGTGTTTGGTTAATTAAAAGTCATAGAACGTGCCCGGGATTCGAACTCGTGACTTCCAATTAGTAGGAAGACGTCTGAACCACTACTTTACAGTAACACAGCCCCGTGACGCACGAATGATCCCATGGGAATTCTAAAAAAATCCTTCCATACTCTCTACTACAAATTATGAAAAGAATCTTCATTAATTTCAGCTTATTATAAAGAAAAAAATACGAGGAATCAAAATCAAACAACGCAGATATTTTAATGTTTTATTATTTTAATTTTATTGTTTAGTTATAATATAAATTAAGGTTTCAATACACAGAGCCGTACAGTAATAGACACGTGGCGATTTGTATTATTGTAACTCTCATGTCTTGACGAGTTCGAGCGATGTCTAAACGCTCTATCATTATTAGGTGGCTTCTCAGGGTGGCTTACTTATTTATTTTAATTATAATAAGTCAAAATATCATAGATGCTAAAAATATGCGGTATTGTTGATAGTTACTATAATAAGTTAAATTAGGTATAAGTAACTACTAACTACGGTAACTACCAGCAATTCTGTCGTTTAAGCTTATCACTGATAATGACAAATCCTTGCCAACACTTGTGGCCGCACTCAAGGAAGTCACTTAACTGAATAAACACGAAAGACCAACTTGTCTAACCCCGGGTTAACCGGGTAGCATTGTATAAAATGTCCAATGATAGATGTTAACTCTGGTTTTAAAATGTCGCAACTGGCCTTAATCATACATTTTTTATCTAAAATTAACTATTCATTTTTATTAAAAATCTCGAGTGAAGTCTACAAACGCGGCTAATCATAATTTACGTTTCATAATAATCTTCTGATGAAACCTTCAAATTGTTAACTAGACACTTTTAATTCGATGCAGTAAAATGACGTTTCTTACCTTACTAAATTCCATTAATCCTCCCATATCTCTCCAAGATTATTAAAAATATTATAACATGAGGGAAGTGACTTTCTGAGCCAAATAATATTTATGTGAAATACTTTGATTTTGTTTTATTAAGAGGGGGCTGAAAGCTAGCAAAACTTGTCATGCGCAAAACATCGTTCTGGTACAAAAGAGCATGGCGTATTACGCGAAATAAGGATGTAATTTATAGTTTACTGTAATAACTTTAAAATACATAACTTAGAAAGAAAACGATAATACACGTACTTCGCAATATTTATTGGAATTATAATCCTAAACCTTGGCTCTCTAGTACGTATGACATTGATAATAAATTGAAAATTGTAAAAAATTAGACGCAACTTCGGGATTTTTTTTTCATCCACAAAAAATTATCCTTTTATGTTTTCACTAATACAGTTTCTCGAAAATATGATGTTATATTCGTGTGTTTTATTTCAGGTAGTTTAGACTTGATTTACTACTGTAAAAATCAAATCTTGAACTGACATCTTCAGTTTATATCCTGTCTTAATTTACCGAATGACAGAAACGTCATTTTACTACACTGGAATTATTATAGTAAGTTACTGCCCTACCCCGCCCCTTTACTGCACGGCTGTCTGTGTACAGGTCCAGCTCGTTACCACCAAGTACTGACTGTGTTCACGACCCATTCGGTGTATTGGCCCATGTCGGGGCCCATCATGTTCTGAAAACAATAAAAAATATCATAACATTAAATTGGTGGCAAGATAACAGGCATCCTCAACAAACAGGAGAAGTGGGCTAAGCATGTGACAGAATGGTGTCCAAGACAACTCAAAAGAAGGAGAGGGAGACAGCGTAGGAGGTGGGAAGACGACATCATCAGAATAGCCGGCGCCACATGGACGAGGAAGACACGAGACCGCACTTTATGGCAAGCTTTAGGAGAGGCCTATGCTGAGTAGCAAGACAATCTTCGTGAAACTGGTGCCAATTTAGTACATACGTAAAATGAATGTATTTAATAAGATTGTTAAATAAAGGCTTATTATTATTATCTACATATTTAGCTAAACTCTCACACCCGGCACACGATAATTATTATTATTATTATAAGATAACAGTCAATAGGGGTTCGAAAAGGTGGAATTAGCTTGAGTTGCAATGCGACGCTACATTGTTAGTGTATAAGCTTGTCCCATGGATATACATTTTTTATACTCTATTGACTATGATATCACCATGCATGCACTGCATGGTTTGGATGCAGACCATCGGTAGAGATCTCATCTAAGATATTATCGTATTACCTACTAACTTGGAAGTGAGTAAGCAACCCCTCACTTTTATTTAATTTTTATTTTATTTTATTTATTTTTGCTATTTTCTACACAGCCTAGCAGTGCGTGTCTGCCGGTAGGGTGACTAGTAACCACCTACGACCGAAGCCTTCCACCAGACGACACCTGAGCCAATCTAGAAATTAAAGATTTCCAAAGTTGCCTAAGGACCTAATAATACGAATCGAAATTTCATCGCAGAGGGATATGGCTCGTATAGCTCAGCGGTCAGAGCACCCAGCCGCGAAAGCTAGGGGACGCGGGTTCAAATCCCGCTGCGAGTGAAAATTTTGATTCGTATTTAAATTTATAGGAATTATATCCTAAGTGTGTAAAACACTAATCAAAAAGATAATTAATTGCCGCAAGAAATATAGATTTTTCCGGGATAAAAGTTATTTATACGTTAATCCAGGATATAATCTATCTCCATTTCAAATTTCAGCCAAATCGGTTGCGTAGTAGCAGCGTAAAGGAGTACGTACTTCTCCATATAACCTTCGGACCCCCGATTCACTCTCTTAGGGGATGGATGCATTATTTTTTATCTATCCTGTGGCGCTACAGCCCCTTGTGGGCCCTGCCTTCCACACAATATTCCTCCACTTGTCGTGGTCCTTCGACACTCTAAGCCAGTTGTTAACAAAACCCGGCTGAGTTTGTTGTGGGCTTTTTCTCAGTGCAGGGCGCGTTGGAACCCTCGTAAACTTAGTTTTAAGTCGACTTGTAGTTATCACCAATATTATGTAACAAATATTGTTGACGTTTTACAAGTGCCTTGTAAGTTAGGCCTATGTGAAATAAATATATTTTGACTTTGACTTTGGTGTATGGATGAATTATACGCGAGATACGCCTGGTCTAATGAACGTACCCTGTAAACGCCCATGGTATTGACTCCGCCAACCATTCCAACTGGGTCTATGAAGGAACGTACCCTGTAAACACCCATGGTATTGACTCCGCCAACCATTCCAACTGGGTCTATGAAGGAACGTACCCTGTAAACACCCATGGTATTGACTCCGCCAACCATTCCAACTGGGTCTATGAAGGAACGTACCCTGTAAACACCCATGGTATTGACTCCGCCAACCATTCCAACTGGGTCTATGAAGGAACGTACCCTGTAATTACCCATGGTATTGACTCCGCCAACCATCCCAACTGTAGTGTTGCCGAAGATCCAGGGTGATCCCACATCCGCGTTGGGGACGCCCGCCTGTGGGATGACGCACAGGATGTGCTCCGTCGCGTTGAGCATGGTAGAGAAGTTGCCATCCATCCTGTTGCAGTTGCTTCTCGCGGCGGTGACGACTTGCTGGTGGCTGATGGCTGGTTGCTGGAAACACAATTTGTTTACTGCTGCAGAAAGAGTGGTTAGGTACTTAATATGTACTGTAGCTATGTTCAAGGCTGTCTTGGGGAATATGCTAAATAAAACACGATTGACTCCAACAAGATTCTAATTCAAGTACTTAAGTTTCAACAATTTAGTAAATGCACAAACAATGTACCAAATATGATTCTATTGTGAAATACGACTATAGCGTAGCGCGGATCTGGCGTAACTCACTAAAATCCTGCAACGTTTGATCTTATAACACAACGGTTTACATGTACGCTGCATCTTAACATGATTATATAACAAACGGTCTAGTACATGAGTATACGCTTCGCGCGCTTGTATGTGTGGCGTGCCCCTACAGAGTGGTTATCTAGTGAGATTTATAGGTATATAGACGAGAAGAAACGTAGGTTTGCATTGTCCGTTAAGAAGGCGCTGAAAGCTAGAAAAAAATCAGATCGTGTCACATTTAGCAACGTTGACTGCCACGTAATGTCAACAAAACCGCGAACACTAGGTAAGATAATGAGATAAATTCGGCTAAGTGCATTTCGGACCACCTAGTTGTAGGCAAAAGATTTCTTGAAATTTTATTTGAAAATTGTAAGGGCATTTTTCGGGATTTTAAAATTTACCACAAATTTTTGATGATATCGTAAGATGACCTTATTCAAGAGAATAAACAACTTTGCGGAACATTTATTCTTTTAATCTTATATGATTTTTCAATCGTCAGATAAACGTTAATTGGGGAATAAATATGACGTTTTGACAGATTTTGTATGCCATTATATATTTCAAGTTTATTCCTCAGATCTGAAGATTGAAAAATCGGCACTTACAAATGCTCAATATGGATTTGGGAAAAATAAGTCTAACTCAAATGCCATGTTTGAACTTGAAAATAATTTTAGAAATGCTAAATAATGGAAACTCTATAACTGTTCTATTTCTTGACATGTCTAAGGCGGTTGGTCTTGTTAACCATAAAAAATATTGGACAGATTAGAACAAGCAGTAATTTTAATCTGAAGTTTTTGACAGAAATAGTTGACAGTTCAAAGCCTTTATTGCAACAGCAATAAAGCTTGTTTGATTATTATTTACACTTAGTACTGTTAAGGTCCAACAATCTATGTACTATGAATTATAGTCGCCTTCCAAACGTTTTGTCGCCCTTTGGTCCATTTGCATATGTCGGACCTATCCATTTCTATTTCAGCTTCTTGCATACTTTTTCTGCCTCTGTAAATTTTGTTTAAATTGTGTTCATTGAAGCCCTGCACGCTGTCGCGCTGTGGTCTGATAGTTAGTATTGCATTTCATATAGTTTTTGGGGACACTGAAAACAGGCTGAGATCATATGCGAAGCGTAAATCAGTTAGGAATGAGGATTTTATATTAAGTTTATAATCGTCCCATTCCAGGTTCCTGAAGATCATTTCGAGGGCCGCTGAAAACAACTTGGGTCACCTTGTTGGATAGGTTGAGTTAGGGTCACCATGAACACCCTAAACAAGCATTGCTTCCCAGATATATTCATGTTCCAAGGAGTCTAAGGCCTTGTTATAATGGAAAAAATGGATGAAAATCAATTTGATATCAAAATATACTCGAATCGAAGTCCTATGGCTTAGGTAACCTCGGTTCGATGAATCTATGTGTAAATGTAGAATAAAAGAAATGCATGCTTAATCAAAAATTAAAAGAAGACAATACAATACATATTTGCTATATTAATAAACCAATTGACATTGTGCAATATAAGGTTTTCAGGCATTTATTTTGACGTGGGCTATTAGGTGTGTATTAGCCTAGTCTGATGGGCACTTTTGGCCGGGGAAAAGCTAGGGGGAGTAATTACTCAGCGATAAGAGTACCCAGCCGCGATAGCTGGGGAAAGCGAGTTCAAATCTCGCTGCGAGTGAAATTTTGATTTGTATTTAAATTTATAGGAAATAGGAATTATTGAATGGAAGCAGGTGTTATTTTGCGGAAATCCATAATTTGCAGGACAGATTAATTTGTTTTGCTATAATCCACTACTTGAAAAGATTCTGTCATAGAGTGTACAATTTCGCATCGTAAAGTCAACATTTCCGGAGGATGTCCTGGTGTCGGGAAGAAACGTGCGTCGTAGAAAGTGTTGGAAAATTGTATGTGGTGTTTCATGTGGGCAGTGTTCCTGCATATTGTACCATACATAATCTATTCAAGTAGCGGATTATAGCAAAACAAATCAATCTGTCCTGATTATAGGAATTGTATCCTAAGTGTGTAAAACACTAATCAAAAAGATGATTATTTAAAGCTAGGGGTGTTTTTTTTAAGTACACTAACTGTGATTTTAAGTATCTTATTATCATGGTTCAAGAAATACAGCCTGGCGACAGACGGACGGATGGACGGAGACGACTAGCGGAGTCTTCGTAATAGGTCCCGGTTTTACACTTTGGGTACGGAACCTTTTTTTTTTTTTTTTAGGGTTTTTTTGGCTGGGTATGGAACCCTAAAAAAAGCCAAAAATAAATAAATTTAAGCGTAGTCTGTTTCATTAGCTGTGCACAAATTCATTTTACCCTCTTACAGAATTCATTACTTATAAATATTTCCTATTTATATATTGTATCGTAATAAATTTGATTTTTTTTTAATTTATTATTGCACAATGGTGTCGATTCTGTTGTGCAAAATCTCTAAACCTAAACTAAACTAAAATATTTTAATTTAGGTGTCTGTATCTCTAAGTGACATTCGCTTGGCAGCTTCAACTAAATTAAGAATCTCTAAAAGGCTCGCTAAACTGACGTTTAAATTTAGTTACATGTGATTACTGTAGTTTTGCCATTTATGATAAAGAAACTCCACAAATGTTGTTTTTTATTTTTTCTATTGATTTTTAAAATGATTTGAGCTAAAAATATCAAAATAAGTTACTTAAAATACAAAAGTAATAATTTTATTGATTTGTTTAGTTCATCACGTGATTAGGCCTATTATCTTTGATTAATTATCTATACCTTGTCTATACTTCTATACTCATATCACGGTTGTCAATTGTCATTTGTCAGTGGTCAGTTAAAATAATAAAGATTTAAAACTACAAGATGAATAATAATATTAGGAAAAGCATCTTAAATGGGTTTGAATAATCCCTGATTGACTCAAGCCTTACTCTTTCTTGATAGTGCCTAAAATTTGGTAACAAAGCACAATTAAGTAGGTACAGTAGGTTGGTAGGTAGGTACAGCTAAGTATAAATCATTCGCATTCCATAAGTGTCTCGTAATTAGTTGCCTAGAGGTATTTCTGTTCCTAGAGGAGACTACACAGTCTGTAGGAAGTAAGGAAAGAAAGGTCTGTCGTAGGTGCAGACCTATCTTTCCTCTTCACACTACCTACTTATTTACCTAAGAATAAGAATATTATAAAATTAAAATCTTTGTATAAAATTACCTTTCTCTGGAATCAATTTGCATTTTGAGACGATTTAAATTTATGATTTTGAGGTTATCACACCAGCAAGTAAAAATTAATAAATAAAATTACTAGTTTTTTCTAATTTTCTTACTTATTAATATTAAATTTGAATCGAATTAAAAATATTTCTCGCATAAATAAAAAATCCGTGGTTTACGACTTTACGGCAGACGAGTTAAATTTAGTCGGCACCTCCTGAGGTCCTCTCTAAATTTAAAGAATTTTAGGTTGACTTTTCTTATCTTGGAAAGTTAGCGCGTACAACAGAATAGCTTTTGCTCTCTAAAATCTAAATTGAATAGTTTGGAGCTGTCAAACTAAATTTTAAGTTAGATCTATCATTTAGTGTGTCTTCTGAATAGCACACCTCTCTAACTCTAATTTTAACGATTATTAGTTTAGAGAAACGCCAACAGGATCGACACCATTATCTCTTGAACTATATTTACGTAGGAACTAATTAACATAGTAACATTTAGTAGTTTTATGAATGTTAGCACAAATCAATATTGCAATATATAATGCAATATCCAATATTTGCATACTAAAGTGTCCAAATAGTGAACATGTTGCACAAAGTGCGCACATACAGGAGCACTCTTTATTCCTCTCTCTCAAAATTGATTGGGATCGTCCTTTTTTACATATACTACTCCCACCGCCATTGACATGTCATTGCTTGAGGGAATTCAGTGCTCGTTAATTGTGTGCTTTAAAAGTAAAGAGTGAAGGTCTATATTTGACAGAAAGGCTTTTGCTTTAATATACTTTTATTTCGTAGTTTTTGCTCCCCATATTTACAATTATATTATGAACGCCACCAAATCATTTATAAATACACACACAATAATTTATAATTCATAATTTATATATTAAGGATACAAAGAACTATTTTTTTGGCCTGGAGCACAGAAATACAGTCTTCTCGTCTCAATGGAGCAATTGTGACTGGTTGTCATGCGCAAAACATCGTTCTGGTACAAAAGAGCATGGCGTATTACGCGAAATAAGAATGTAATAAGCGCCATTTATAGTTTACTGTAATAACTTTTAAAATACATTATTTAGAAAGAAAACGATAAGATACGCACTTTGTAATATTTATTGGGATTATAATCCTAAACCTTGGCTCTCTAGTACGTATAACATTGATAATAAATTGAAAATTGTAAAAAATTGGACGCAACTTCGGGAATTTTTTTTATCGACAAAAAATTATCCTTTTATGTTTTCACTTTTACAGTTTCTCGACAATATGATGTAATATTCGTGTGTTTTATTTCAGGCAGTTGAGACTTGATTTACTACTGTAAAAATGAAATCTTGAACTGACATATTCAGTTAATACCCGCTCTTAAATATGTAACGTTAATTGGTTTGCTAAATATCAGATTGTCCGTTAAATACGTAACGTTAATTTAATACATATAGAAAAAGAAAAAAAGAAAGAAAGGAAAGCATATTTATTTCACAACATTATGCCAGACATTAAACAATGTACACACACGCCTGGGCAACCAATACCAGATTATTGCCAATGCCCTACCGCTTGTTATGTGTGGCACAACCCCGAAATGGGCCCCAACTCAGTATGGTGCTGTGTACCACATTTCAGCATGGGAGTACACAAAAAGTATGTGCATAAGTTGAGAAACTTTGACTAACTTTGAGAGTAGAGACACTCAATTGTAAAAAATAGAGATTAAGTAGCTGACCCGGCAAACGTCGTTTTGCCATTAGGGATATAAAAAAAAGCTTGCGACCTTCTCTCAGACCTACTGAACGTACACAGAAAAATTCATAACAATCGGTTGAGCCGTTTTAAAGGAGTTTGGTAACTAAAATTGAATGTATAATGGAAGAAGAAATATGCTTAATTCCTTTCGATATTATTATTCGATTATTATTTATTGTTCGATTATTATTTTGATATTTGAGCGAAATATATAATATCAGCGAAATTACCAGCCGTGCTATTCTGCAGAAATACCTAAAACAGCGACGAGCTGACATCTATGCGCTGATTGGTTAATGTTTGCGTCAGTTATGCAGCCAAGGCGTCAATTGGCTGCTGATGGCTGCGTTGCTATGGTTACCTTCGATGGTTGGCCGCTGTACAATTTTATATTTTCAAGAATTTCACCCCAGGTGGTCATTTCTCTTAAATTTAGTTTTCTTGACGTTCACCTTGAATTTAATATTTTTTCGAAAAAATCTGACATTATGATTTCAAAATACTTTTACTTTGGGCGAATAAAATTTCGAGAACAATGATCATAAATTGAAAAAAAAACAATAGTAGGCACCTCAGCGCGTCCCCAACCAGGCTGGGAGAGTTGCAATCCATTAGGGATCCAGGAGCCAGGACTCGCGATCGACGCTTGTGCGATGACGGGGCTGTACACGATGGCGCTCATGGTCCTGACGAGGCTGACGTCACCGGAGTAGTCGTTGGCTGTCCAGCGAGGGTGGTTTATCCTGTCCTGTACGTAGAAGACCACGCCGCCGGTGCCGCGCGACCAGGAACCGGCTCTGATGCGGCGGAATCTCGGTTCGTAAGACCTGAACATTTTATCGGAAACTAGCTCACCCAGCAAACGTTGATTTGCCATTGGGGATATTGAAAGTAGCTTACGACCTACCGAACACACACACATAATACATATATATACACAGAAAATTTCACAACAATCGGTCGAGCCGTTTCGGAGGAGTTTGGTAACTAAAATTGGCACGAGAAACAAAGCATGTCTCACTTTTCGGAGTCATAAGCTTTTGTGGAAACTAAATATCAGTTGCTTAACGATAACGGGAACATTGTGAGGAAACCAAAGTTGTGCAAAGCCCACCAATCTGCACTGAGTCAGCGTTGCGGCCATCCCAGCAGTGGGATACAAAAAGTTGTTGAGATATTATCTTATGAGTATGACGCAGGACATGTTTGATTCGTATGTTCTATTTCATACATTCAGAATAATCCTTCAGCGAAGCAAAACGTGGTATTATAACCTCTTTCTACTGACCATCACTGAGTTATAACTGACCCTGCGTGCCTTGCCTGCGCCTCCAAGAGACGAAGGTTAGGTTAGAATGTGACGTGATTAGGATATTGGCCATCTTGAGGGGAAAATTACAGACTTAACATATGCTTTGTCAGCTGATGGGTAGGCGAATCATGTCAGAGAACGATGTGTGAACGATTTATTCCAGAACCTTGTATTGCAATACCAACGAAGCACTGCACTGAGTTTGCTGTCCTGAGACACTAGATCTTACGCCTTATTATGCTCAGTGATGGTCACATTTCGAAACAAAATAACGGCAGGATTTCTGACACTGTGATTGTATTTAATCCTACGGATTTAGCAATAAACTCCTACCTCCTTGTAAATATATGTAGTTCAGAATATTACCATCCAGAAAAACAGCTGGCACAAGACAAAATAATCCTGCTGGTGAGAATGCTGCCGGCGCACTCTTGGGACCAGTCGATGCTTGACCAGAACAAGTACCATTCTATTTGGACTACGGAGGGAAACCTTTGCAGAACCGTTATGTTCTTCGGCTGAATCTGTGTTTGCGCTTGGTCGGGTATCACTGATGCAGTGGTACCTGAAAAAAATGACGTGGCACTCCGGGAGTGCCAACAGAAGTTAAAACTTGAACAATTTCGTTAGCTGTCGGTTACGGTAACAGTGTGAGGTGTCGGTTACGGTAACAGAAAAAATTTGATTCGTATTTAAATTTATAGGAATTATATCCTAAGTGTGTAAAACACTAATCAAAAAGATAATTACTTAAAAACGGCAATGTGTCTCTCGTTCGAAGCTTGCTTCATATGAAATTAGCCTTCGAAATTAGTTTGAAACTGTTACGTTTCACAAATAGATGGCGCTAGTCATGCCTAAGGACCTACTAATACGAATCGAAAATTTCATTACAGAGGGATATGGCTCGTATAGCTCAGCGGTCAGAGCACCCAGCCGCGAGAGATGGGAGACGCGGGTTCAAATCCCGCTGCGAGTGAAAAATTTTGATTCGTATTTAAATTTACGGTAACAGTGTTGTGACTTGAAAGGTCGCCATCTCAAAAATGACCAACGCGCTAATCTTAGCGGGTCTGATTTACAAATTACATTACCATCAGTTATTCGATTAAAGTGTGGACAAATGTTGATCAAGAGATTTTTGAAAATTTTTGAGTTTGAAAGTATTTTGTCTTTACTTACAACTTTATACTATAGAGCATTTGTTAAATGTAATGAAGACTAAAGTGCTAGTATTTATTTATATACAAATAAGGAAGTTAATGGAAGTTAATTAAATGATATACTGTACTGGGAACAATCCACAACAAGGAAAATATAGGAAATCTCTCGTTACTCTAAGATTTTTTAGATTAAGATACATACTATATTTTACTGAAAAATACATTTTTAGAAGTATAAGGTAAATATAGTAAAAACCATTATGGTAGAGCAGACATAATATGCGTTACGCCGTATTAACAAAAGTTCAACTATCGAAATAAAATAAAATAATGTACGAGTATTTAATATCGTTTATCATAAAACAAGAGAATAGTGATACGTAAAAAGTTAAAGCTATCTGCATGGCATGATTATAAAGATACATTAACTTTTTAAAATAAGGATTAGTTAATAAGTATAGTTTCTAGAGTAGTTAAAGTAATAACCTGCAAATAGCGCCAGACACAAAATCCAGAACATCATTTTGACACTACGAAATGAAACTTTGCAATGATCTCGAAATTACCTATTTTAAAATTTATAAGCAATCGATTAATTTTTATCTATCTAGAACATGTTTAATGGCCATTAAAATTACAGGATGATTTTTTTTCATTGGATTTTTAAATGTTGTTCTAAGTCGCAGAATCTACGAGTAATTAGCTTAAATTGTAATAGTAAAATTTCGAATCCACTTGTTTGCCTCAATTCAGTCATAGACCATCCATTCTGTCGACCAATCGGTATGATGTACGATTGGATCAGTTAGAATTGACGGCACAATCGAATTTCAATTCTTTTTGTTTGGATCATACCGAATGCACCGTGTATGACGGTTGGCGATCGTCCGATCAGTAAAATCAAGACTTTTGTCGGTTGTAGATTGCTTTTGTTAGTGTTATAACTTAAAGCTAATGTTAATATTGTTCTTATCTGAAAGGAAACCCTGCTGAAAAGGAGTTGAGACTACATAATATAATATTATTCTTTAGAGTTTTTAAATAAATAATACAACATTACAACAACTTGATCTTCATGTTTACAATTAAATGAGGGTCTAATTGTAATAACGTATTTACAATTTTTATAATAGTATTTAATTAACGTACTTATTTCAAAAACATTCCAAACATACCTGTATGAACCAAAACTACCACGGAGGTATTAGTTTCTGAATTATCTCAAAATCCCTTACAAAATATTTTTTTCATTGATGATGGTTTTAGGGTAGGATTGACATAATAATAATCATTGTGAAACAAAGGGTTTTCCTTGTTTAATTTCTTGCACACGCTGTATAATATTTTGTTTTAGCAGCTCGGCTTCCGTTTAAAACAATCTGATAACTGATAACATATCGCTGATATGACGCTTGTTGATTGAGAAAATAAATTAAAATAAGCCGCTTTTAGGTATTTAATATTTATGATCCAACGAAATTCAAATTACATAATTTAGTGCGTTGTTTGAGCTGAAGTGATAGCAGATAGCTATAAACCACCCAGCGGAAGTTTTCTTCCAACGTACAGGGGACTCTCCTTGTAGAGTCCTTTCGGATGGGTAGATAGATAGATAGATAGATAGACGGGTACCACCACAGAGATAGATAACATGTCTGCCCGCAAATTTCATTTAGTTTTCACAATTTTGTAAGCTAATACATTCAGCAGTTAAATTGCGGAATTTCACCCACTTTTAAGAAATTAGTTCGAGTATCGAGTTTGTAACTTTCAGAGAAGTTACTAGAGAGAAATTTCACAATTTAAAATGATACATTCACGCAATTTTACTGTCATCAGCAAACAAATTTTGAAAAACCAAATAAAATAGAATTAGGCGGTTGAACCCATTATTGGCATTGGCCTTAATGTGGACTTAAGAATATATTGTGATGTTCCAGAATCCAACGTACGAAATTTCAATGATATGTCATGTTATAATGGACATATAGCCAGAAGTTATTCTCGAAGAAATTAAATTGTACAGCGGCCAACCATCGACGGTAACCATAGCAACGCAGCCATCAGCAGCCAATTGTCGCCTTGGCTGCATAACTGACGGAAGCATTAACCAATCAGCGCATAGCTGTTAGCTCGTCGCTGCTATAAGTATTTTTGCAGAATAGCACAGCTGGACATATATACTGGCGGTCGGCGCAGAAAAATTTCGCCTGGTTTCGGTGCCAAAAATGCTTGTTTTGGCACCAACAGTTAAGCCACTCTGTAGTTCGCTCAGCAGCCACCTATAGAATTTTGACAGATGGCGCTACTGTTTGCTTCTACGAAAAAGGTTTCTGTAAATCGTTTGGATCCCCATATTATCCTGAGGTTTCTTATCAGTGCATGCTATATGCACCGCATGTAACATGGACAATTTTTATCGTCCAATACCATAGCTACATTTTATTGATCTGTGAAAAATCATGTTTATCAGGGTTTATCTGTTTGTATATTTTCCACTCCAATTAAAATTTGCATCAAGATATTTATCATTAATTTTTCATTGGAATTTCGATTATCACAAAGATATCGACAACCATCTAGATCGTACTGGAATGACAAAGAACTTATCTAATTAGTTGAAATGATTTCAGTTTCATTGCACTTTGTCCACCTACACAGAGGACACCAGTTTTCCTTCCTAACACTTATGTTAGTAGGAAAATTGCTAAGAAGATCTCCAGGGCGTCAAAGAGTATAGAGATGCAAATCATGGAGGATATAACCGGGTGGACCGGACTTAGCTGAAGACCTTAACAGAGCGCCACTTGATAGGAAGACTTTTCGATAGATGACCGCCAAACTTCAATTTATTGAATTTATTTTTGTCTTTCTCACTCTCACGGATACGTTAGTAGGTGCGACATGCAGCGTCGCGGAAGAATATAACAGAAAAACGACCTTCTACCTAATAACTCAAAAACTCAGCCACATTAAAACAAAATTACAATTTCATCCTTTGTAGTTTCCGATAAAAATTAGAAAAACTGATATTTTGGAGCAACTTTTGGAAGAACTTTCTATCGAGAATACTTCTAAGCGGTTTTAGATTAGTGACCCGAAATACATGACGTTTGAAAGTAATTGTCTTTATAGTCTACTATATAAAAATAAGTCAGGTTTTCCTCCCTGACGCTATAACTCCAGAACGCACGAACCGATTTCCACGGTTTTGCATTCGTTGGAAAGGTCTCGGGCTCCGTGAGGTTTATAGCAACGAAATTTCAGGAAAAATTTCAACAGAAAAGCGGGAAAATCGTTTTAGCGGGAAAGCCATCTGGTGGCGAAACGGAGTTCGCCGGGTTTGCTACTTTTTAAATAAAATTTAATTCAAAATCGCTTAAATACTACTTCTACGCCGTGAATGAAGATAGCACGCAATGATGATGATAATGAATAAAGAAACTGATTGATTGATAGGTATAATATTATTCAGTTTAAATAACATGTTCAATAATCCAGTCAGTGTACGGAGGCACTGCCGCGCTTAATCCAGGGAAGGTGGCGTTGGCGCAGCCTTCTCCCCAGGAGACAACCCCGATGGTGATGTTGCCGTAGTAGAGCGGACCGCCGGAGTCGCCTTGGCACGCGTCCCTCCCCCCCACATCCAGGAGTCCAGCGCAGATCATGTTGGCGGTGACGTTGGCTCGGTTGGGGAGGGTCTCGTACCGTTCGCGGCAGAGGTCATTGTTAATCGTGTAGATTTGGACATCGAGAAGGACTTCAGATGGACTGCCTCCTTGCTGCAAGGATATTGATAGAGGAATCATTATTAAAATGGACCAGGTAACTTAATGGCCTTTTAAAAATTGGAGAAAATCACTCACGTGGCATACTCATGCAATATTTGTTCCGAATCGATAACTAAATCGATTTCAACAATATTTCGCGTGTTAATTTCTGCCGAAAAACGATATGCTTAAATCAGACCTAATAGGGTTAGAATATATGGTACGAGCGGCCCCTAAAAATTAAACTCTGTGTCATTCATCAAACACTATAATATTGTCGTAGAACTTTGGATACAAAAGATACAAAGATACGTAGACTTCAGATATGCAATTGTTCAGGAAAAGAAAACCTCGCCTCGCAATTTAAACTGGTACGATGATACGCCGAAACAGGTGATATTTGAAGTATACGTCAAACATGTGCGTCGTCTTTGCAGAGTCGACCATAGAGACCACATAGACGGCGATGAAGAGTCAGGAGCTTACTCTTTATTTGAAAGAAAATTACTATACAATTAGCAAGTTCACTCACTTGAGTGGTCCCCCAACCGGCGTGAACTACGGGCAAGTTATCCGGGATGCTCGACCCCTGGGGCGGGATTGCCGTCCTCTGGATGACGTCAGAGTACACCAGCGGGTCGTGGAGCCTGACCACGCAAATGTCGCCGTCCCACCGCGAAGCGACGTTGTAGGAAGGATGGTTGAAGGCGTGCTGCACGTAGACGATTTGGCCGCCAGTGTTGCGGTAAGTCGTACCAGCTCTGATGCGGCGAAACCTTGGTTCGTAGGTGCTGTAAAAGAATTTTCGGACCGTTCAACATTATGTACAGCAGCTAGTCCTAAGATTACTTTGGTATTTGGTTGTGTAGCGCCAAATTTAACACGTTCGCTGCGGCTACGATTTTTTCGAACTTTCCCCTGGTGCGGCACGGGGTGAATCCCGTACTCCCCGTCCTGTCCGTCGTGACTAGCTGTCCCTAGTTTGAGTGGATGCAAGCCCACATAACCCCTCTCCAACCGCAATCGGAACAACAGGAACTGCCCAACGCATAACCCCTGATGGGGATTTACCCCATTCTTCGTTGTTACGCATTCTTCAGTTGATGAGCGTCCTCTGGTGGTGGTATCACGTCGGGGTCACCACTTTACCGGTACTGAGAATAATAGGGAAATTTCCCAACAGGCAGGTGCTATGCTTGGGACTGCTAGTGGTCTTAGCGCAAAACGTCAGGACTTGTGACTGGTTAATCCATCTATCGGACACCACTACACTGTCATTACGATACGTGTGATTGTCAAAAGGCTTAAGGAAATGGATTGGCTAAAGGCTTAAGGCTTAAGGTGGTGATTAGTCAAAAGGCTTGTGACTCACGGTCCATCGAAGCAATGCGCAGCGGAGAGCACAGACCGCGCAGTGAGGATGTTAGCGGCGCATGACTGGGACCACACCTCCGTGTTGGCGTTCAGTCTCTCCACCTGGACTAGCGACGGGTACTTCTCTATCGTCGTCGGTGACCCTCCTACGATGCGCTTTGAATGCACACTTGCAAGGACTGAAAAAGATGCATTGGACTCGGTTGATCGCCGCGCACGCAGAATAATCGGCAAGGAATCGCTAACACGGGCAAAACTGCTCAGTTCGCAGTGTTGCCTATTTCGCGATTTTTTACAGGATATATTTTGGAGAGTGTGCTCAAGAACTCCACAACCTTGTACCTCCTTCACCTTTCTATAGACGTCGAGACTCCTTATGTGGTTGATGTCCAGCGTACTCGAACGAAACGTTTTTCTTCTACGTTTCTGATACGAACCACTAAGGTGTTGAACATCCTTCCAGCTTCCGTGTTCCCAGCCAAGTACAATCTGGGTGCCTTCAAGAGAAGAGTGAATAGGCATTTTTTAGGCAAGCGCGCTCCAACCTAGACAACATCATTTCTGTTATTCAGACATAATCGTAGTCAAGAGCAAGCCTATCAATAATTATAAAAAAAAAGATATGATCAAAAGCAGCCTGAGCGACATTACATGGCGACAATCATCGCAGAAAACAATCAATAGCTCAAAAGGAACGAAATTCTAATAATGTATGAATATGACATACATTTAATGATCGCTAAATTCACGTGACTTCTGCACAGTCAACTGTGATTCTCATACATTTTTTGAATTTCGTTCCATTGCATTGGAGCGATCGATAGCTTTTTCTAACGATCAGTCGTAAAGGTGTAGTACAATTAATATATTTATTCAAAGAACAATAATAGTACTTGAAAATCCAAGAAGTAGTTTGAGTGAAACTACTCGTATTAATAGAAAAAAAAGAGAGAGAGACCAAAGAGAATTTAAAAGGACGTGGCTGATGAAGCAGATTAAAAAAAGGTGAAATACCTGCAACGAACAGTACCAGCAAATACCAAGTTAACGTCATCCTGGCCTCTTCGTTAACTTCAAAAAGCCTATAACTACCAACTCTACAATTTAAATGTATTCCATCTTTATTACAGGATTATATTTTACTACCTGATAGAAATAATAAAGCAATCAAAGATTACTGGTTTTATCATAGTGACTAGGCAGTGGAATTTTGAAACTATCTACCTACTACTTATATATAACTATGTTTAAAGATAAACTTCAACACCAACTCTTCGCTACCACAAAATGTCGCACGAATGCAGGCAAGCGGTCGCCTCTGCTTAGGATGACGCAGACGTACAACGAGCACTTTGGCAATATAGACATCATTGCAACTCGAGTGTGTGGTTTCAAGAGGTTGGTCATAGGCAACCTCAAATTAAAAATAGATACTTCTTTATACTAATTGATTTGCATTTCCCTCACCATGTGCATACGTTTCAGATTACCTGAGGACGACGGTGTGGGTCATGCACTGATTAGTTTGTTATTAGAGTTAGATATATATTATTTAAGTTAATTTTGTAGTGCATGACTGTTTGTTGTCCCTTAATTTAAATAAATAAATAAATAAAAAGTAATCCTTTTTTATTATCTTTGAATTTCAGGGCCATAGCTGAAGGGTATAATATAATATCTAAAGGCAAATCATAACGTGAATATAGGTAGACTATCTGTCGCGCGGCTTCGCCCGCATGAATTTTGGTTTTTAACCCACTTTTAAAAAAAGGAGATTCTCTTTCGACCCGTATGTTTGTACCTATATATGTATTTATCTTTGTCCGCAATTATGTCGCGTTTGTCTAAGCCGATTGTGATGCGGTTTTCAGGAAAGTATTCGTTACATTCTGGAGAAGGTTCTAGTATATTAAACTTTATTTATTTCAAAAAAGCAGGAGTTTAATCCCTATGTTTGTATTGAAGTTTGTCTGCGATTATCTTCAGTTTGGCGAAATCGATTTTGATGATTCTTTTTCTTTGGATAGGATATACATCAGAGATAGTCCCATTTTAAATTGGTCAAGATCTAATGAATATCTTCAAAAATTGGAAGAAGGAGAGTGGAACTCCTTAAGCAGTATAAATTTTAACGAACTTCAAAAAAAAGGCAGATTCTCAAGTTGACTATATGTTTTTAATCAAGCGACTCCAAAAAATGGGATCCTCAGTTCAATCCCTATCCTATGTTATATAATTAGGTTTATCCGTGATTATCTCGCGTTTGGCTCAACTGATTCCTATGTCTATATATTCACGAGAGGCCAAGGGATAGGGAACCTTTGATTTGATGAATAAGCATTTTCTAGGCAAGCGCGCTCCATCCTAGACCTCATCATTGCTTCCCATCAGGCATGGTTGTCGTCAAGCGCAAGCCTATCTTCCATACGAAAAAAAAAATAACATAACGGTTATTTTTAGGCATTTAGCATTTAGCAAAGCAACACAATCAGTTAAATACTTATATAATTTTACAAGTTTATGTATGTATTATCATCATAATCTAATTTAACAACTTAAATCGCATTATAAACGATCCAGTCAGTGTATGAGGCAACCGAGGTGCTGACCCCGGGGAAAGTGCCGTTGGCGCAGCCTTCCCCCCAGGAGACCACCCCGATGGTGATGTTGCCGTAGTAGAGCGGACCGCCGGAGTCGCCCTGGCATGCGTCCCGCCCGCCCACGTCGAGGATTCCACCACAGATCATATTCGTGGTGACCGCAGGGCGATTGGGAAGCGAAGCGTAGCGCTCACTGCAGAGCTGGTTGTTGATGGTGTAGAGCGAGACGTCGAGGAGGACTTCCGACGAGGATCCACCTTGCTGTTCAAACAAAACAACTTTTTAATAGATGGTAGAGTTGAATACAAAAGAAATAGTGAACAGGCATCTTCGCAAGCGCTACTCAGAACTCATAATTGCTTTACACCAGGCAAGAGTGTTGTCAGACAAAAGACAACAATCGACTTTGTTTATTTGAGAATTGCGATGGAAAATATGGACAAAATTATTCCTGAGCAAGCGCATTTATGGAGCCAGGTAACCTCCTCTCCCCTCGTTACACCTACATTTTTGGACCGATTCAGCCCATTTCATTGAACTATGGATTCATTGTAGTGTTGTTCAACGAGATATCTGTTTATGTAGGACTACTTGCGTTGAGCACGGTTCAAAGCTTTGTTGTAGAAATCTGTCATCCTAAGTTCCAATATGAGGATGATAACAGTGTATTTTATGAAGCATTTGCTGCAAATATGGAATAAATGCTGAATAACGTAACTAGTTAACGTTCTAGTCCAACCCGTCTGCCCAGCGTGGTCGTCTATTGGGCATAAACCCTGAATGATTAGCCGAAATAGTCCATGGCCCCCAGTCCCTGGCAGCCCCGCTAGCCCCGGCTCTGGCAGCGGTACGGGTAACGGCGGGGCAGGGGGTGCTAAGAATCTCCAGCAGAGATTCCGCTGCCAACCCCGACGACTGGACCTGGCAACTTATAACGCACGCACTTTGAGGACCGACGAGAAGATCATCGAGCTGGAAGAAGCTGTGAGCAAGTTACGGTGGGATATTATAGGATTATCAGAGGTCCGAAGAGAGGGGGAGGACTCTGTTATTCTCCAATCCGGCAACTTGCTCTACTACCGGGAGGGCGACCAGCAGTCCCAAGGTGGTGTCGGGTTTATCGTCCACAAATCTCTCGTAAACAACATTGTCCAAATCGAAAGTGTGTCGAGTAGGGTAGCGTACCTGATACTTAGAATTTCCGAAAGGTATTCGTTGAAGGTCATACAGGTGTATGCACCGACGTCGGCACATCCCGATGAGGAGATCGAGGCTATGTATGAGGACATCTCCAGAGCCATACATGCCTCTAATACCTACTACAGTGTTGTGATGGGGGATTTTAACGCAAAACTGGGCAAGCGAAGCGTTGGTGAGGTGAGAGTGGGTAATTTTGGGTATGGGCAGCGGAACCATCAGGGGCAATTGTTGGCGGACTTCATGGAGAAGGAGGGCCTCTTCATGATGAACTCCTTCTTCAAGAAGTCGCCTCACCGGAAGTGGACGTGGGTGAGTCCAGATGGTTCCACGAGAAATGAGATTGACTTCATCATGTCAACCAAGCGGCACATATTCAATGATGTCTCTGTGATCAATAGCGTTAAGACTGGGAGCGATCACCGAATGGTAAGAGGCACATTGAATATCAATGTAAAGCTGGAAAGAGCTCGACTGGTGAAGTCAACGCTCCGCCCCACTGCTGTGCTTATCCAGAACCCTGAGGCTTTCCAACTCGAACTTCAAAATCGCTTCGATTGCCTGGAGGATTGCGTATCTGTGGACGATTTAAATGACAGGTGGGTGGAAGCTGTCCGTACTGTTGGGTCTAAGTTTTGTAAAACTTACTGCCCAAAGAGACCCAAAAAGTTTTCAGACCAGACCCTCAAACTCATGAACGAGAGGAACGAGATGAGGCTCCAGTCTTCTGTGGACGTATCCGAATACCAGCGGATCAATAGACAGATCTCTAAATTACAAACGCGCGACCTACGTGCTTACAATACCGAGCGCATCAAGAACACCATAGAGCAGAACAGGGGCTCGAAAGTGTTCGCCAGGGATCTGTCTATCGGGAAGAGTCAGCTGACGCGTCTGAAGACCGATAACGGCAGTCTTATCTCCTCGAAACCTGAGATCTTGAGGGAGGTCGAAAACTTCTACGGAAGCTTGTACACCTCAGTCCAGAAGCCTGTACAAGATTTGGCTAGAGACCCTAGAGCCAAACTAACCCGGCACTATACCGAAGATATTCCGGACGTCAGCCTATACGAGATTAGAATGGCTCTCAAGCAGTTGAAGAACAACAAGGCACCGGGAGATGACGGAATCACAGCTGAACTGCTGAAAGCGGGTGGAAAACCGATTTTGAAGGTCTTTCAGCGAATGTTCAATTCCGTCATTCACGAAGGAGTAACGCCCAAGGCGTGGAACAGGAGCGTGGTGGTTCTGTTCTTCAAAAAAGGTGACAACACTTTACTGAAGAATTACAGACCCATCTCGCTGCTGAGCCATGTCTACAAACTGTTCTCGAGGGTCATTACGAATCGTCTCGCTAATAGGTTCGACGACTTCCAGCCTCCCGAACAAGCCGGATTCCGAAAAGGCTTTAGTACCATAGACCACATTCATACGCTGCGGCAGGTTATACAGAAGACTGAAGAGTATAACCAGCCACTTTGCTTGGCGTTTGTGGACTATGAGAAGGCCTTCGATTCGGTGGAGACATGGGCTGTGTTGAGATCTCTGCAGAGATGCCGAATCGACTACCGGTATATCCAAGTGTTGAAGTGTTTGTATGAAAACGCCACTATGTCAGTCCGTATCCAAGACCAAGCTACGAGACCAGTCCAACTGCAGCGAGGAGTGCGACAGGGGGATGTTATCTCTCCAAAGCTGTTTACCGCGGCGTTGGAGGACGTCTTTAAGCTACTGGATTGGAACGGATTTGGCATCAACATCAACGGCGAGTACATCACACACTTGCGATTTGCCGACGATATAGTCGTCATTGCAGAGACCCTGGAGGATCTCAACACAATGCTCAACGACCTCAGCAGGGTTTCTCAACAGGTTGGACTCAAAATGAACATGAGCAAGACAAACATTATGTCGAATACTCATGTTTCGCTCCAACCCGTAGTTGTTGAAAACTCTGCACTCGAAATTGTTGACGAGTACATATACCTTGGACATACAATACAATTAGGTAGGTCCAATTTCGAGAAAGAGGTGAACCGCCGAATCCAACTCGGCTGGGCGGCGTTCGGGAAACTCCGCGATGTCTTCTCGTCCAACATCCCTCAGTGCCTGAAGACCAAAGTCTTCGAACAGTGCGTGTTGCCAGTGCTAACTTACGGATCAGAGACATGGTCGTTTACTATGGGCCTCATAAGAAGGCTCAGGGTCACTCAGCGAGCGATGGAGAGAGCTATGCTCGGAGTATCTTTGCGCGATCGAATCAGAAATGAGGAGATCCGCAAAAGAACCAAAGTAACCGACATAGCTCAACGTGTCGCAAAGCTGAAGTGGCAATGGGCGGGGCACATAGCTCGCAGGACCGATGGACGTTGGGGACCCAAGGTGCTGGAATGGCGGCCACGCACCGGGAAGCGCAGTGTCGGTCGACCCCCCACCAGGTGGACGGACGACATTAAGAGGGTCGCGGGGAGTCGCTGGCGCCAGGCGGCGCAAAATCGTGGTGTTTGGCGGTCATTTCAGGAGGCCTATGTCCAGCAGTGGACGTCCATCGGCTGAAGCGACGAACGTAACTAGTACTGTACTTATAAGTTGTAACTTCTCTGTTCTTGCTATATTGTTATACTTTTAATATTTTATCTTTGTATCCTGTAATTTGTAATCTTATTTGGCCTTATTTATAGCTTAAGTTAATTGTTAATAATTTTTTGTAACGCTGTTGATTGCAATAAATAAAGAAAATAAAATAAAATAACTTAACTGTTCGGCTATTACAAAGAAGATCTTTTTCAAACTTTAATTCACTCGTCAAACTGTGAGAGGGGTCGGCGGCAGTAGTTGTTACATACTAGTTTATATTATGGAAGTCAAACAGCGTCGGCAAGGGCGATATACGACGAACTACGAGTAGATACATCATTTTACGTATTCCACTTACCGAAGTCGCACCCCAGCCGGCATGTCTAACCGGCAGGTTGTCAGGGATGTCTGCACCCTGGGGTGGTATGGCGGTCCGCTGGATCGCAGGGGAGTAAACCAGGGCGTACTCTTTTTTTATTTGGCCTACGCAGATATCGCCATCGAAACCGTTAGAGCCATACGTAGGATGGTTGTAAACATTCTCCAAGTAAGCGATGACTCCGCCGTAGTTCCTGTATGTAGCGCCAGCGCGGATGCGGCGGTGGTTCGGTCCGCCGAACCTGGAACATTTAATTAGGGTTTATGTTAAACCAAGCAATTGTTCTCCTTACGCTTACGAAATGTTGCGTGAGTGCGACAAGACGCCCGCGAATATAACAAAAAATATATAATCTGTTTTTACCTCAGATAACTTCAATCTTGATCTGTGGTTTTTACCAATGATTAAAAAAAGAACATAACAAATGGGATGTCATTGAATAGATTTATGAAAATTAAATTATGTGAAATTTTTTGACAGTTTTTTTTAGAATCTAGACTAGAGCATAGATTTATAATAGGTCGTGCTTCGACTAGATAGAGCCCAACCTAACAACGACAGCTCCGTGAGTGCGGCAACTTTTTCTTGTAGTGTGAGTGTGTCAATTTGAAATTTGTATGGTGTGCGGATGCTAGTGCGCGTGAAAAAATTGTGTAGCGACGGCTCGGGTTTGCCAATTTGAGCAAAGTATTTTTGCCGCACTTTTGAAGTCGATGGCTCCCTCTTGGACCTCTGTGATCTAGAGGTTGTTCAACTTTCATTTCAAGCTACCGCAGCTTGGGGGAACAAAGAATGGACACCAATGGACATTGGACATCAATGGACTTGTATTAAATCTTTCATTTAATGGAGCTCAAAATTACAATAAATTCAAATATTGGTCTAACGGAGTGATAACTTTAAGAAAATGGATATACCTATGGCACAGCTAACACTAAATAGTACCAGAAGGTTCACTCCGCACGAAAATTTAAAGAAATAGCGACTCTAGCGCTGACACAAAAAGTGCAATTCAGTTCTCAATAGCGCCTGGCCCCTCCCTCAAAATCGACACGCAACAAACGCAATGTTGTGGTCTCTTTCTATCGCCTAACTATATCTCTTACGACGTACTAGGGCTGCCGTAGTCAGACGGCGCGTAAAATAGACCGTACGAACTAGCGCGTACAACTCGGCCCGCGAGCTGCAACCATCTGAAATATGGTAGTCTGAAACTCTACTTTTAGCCGGGACGGTCACGTGATAAGTGAGACTGGCCTGCCTATGGCAAGTTTCGTGTGATTCAAAACCTATTCGCATCATTGGTTTTTTAATTTTTTTTTGGGTTTCGGCAACCTAGAAATGGTAATATAATATGAATTAATGTAGGTACTTACTGTCCTTCGAAACAATGTGCTGCAGACATAATTGTCAACGAAGTGAGTATGCTGGCAGCGCACCCTTGACTCCACGTATCCGACCAGGGAAAGTTCATTTCAACCTGAAAATGCAAATCCCTTTCATTGTAAAGGTTTTTGTGATTTTTTTAAATATATACAGGTTTTTTAAATATATAAATTATAAATAAATCATATCTAAATATATAAAAGAAGATACTGACTGACTGATTCATTCACTGACATATCAACGCACAGCCCAAACCGCTGGGTCTAGAGACTTCAAATTTGGCACATAGGTTCCTTATGAGGTCTAGGGGTGCACTAAGAAAGGATTTTTTAAAATTCCCCCCCTAAAGGGGTGAAACGGGGCTCCAAAGTTCGTATTTTACCAAGCTTCAATACTCCTTCACGCCGCAACTACTGAACCGATTTGGCTCAAATTTGGAATTGAGATAAAATGCATCTTGGGTTAACACATAAGCTACTTTTCATTCCGGGAAAATCCTTGGTTCCCGTGGGATTAGTTAAAAACCGAAATTCACGCGGAAAAAATCTTCATGCCGCAAGTACAAGACCGATTTGGCTGAAATTTGGATTGGAGATAGATGATATCCTGGGTTAGTAAAAAGGCTACATTGTATCCTGGAAAAATCCATGGTTTTCGCGGGAAAACTGAAAAATTGTTATTCACGTGCGAAAAATACTACTTTACGCTGCACTTACTGACCTGATATGACTGAAATTCGGAAAGGAGATAGATTTTATCCTGGATTAATACATAGGCTACTTTTCATCCCGGAAAATTTCATGGTATATCAAAGAAGATACTGACTCACTCACTCAGTGCCATATCAACGCACAGCTCAAACCGCTGGGTCTAGAGACTTCAAATTTGGCACACAGGTTCCTTATGAGGTCTAGGGGTGCATTAAGAAAGGATTTTTCAAAACTCCCCCCCCCCCCCCCTAAAGGGGTGAAACGGGGCTCCAAAGTTCGTATTTTACCAAGCTTCAATACTCCTTTACGCCGCTACTACTGAACCGATTTGGCTCAAATTTGGAATGGCGATAAATTGCATCTTGGGTTAACACATAAGCTACTTTTCATTCCGGGAAAATCCTTGGTTCCCGTGGGATTAGTTAAAAACCGAAATTCACGCTGAAAAAAATCTTCACGCCGCAAGTACAAGACCGATTTGGCTGAAATTTAGATTGGAGATAGATGATATCCTGGGTTAGTAAAAAGGCTACATTTTATCCTGGAAAAATCCATGGTTTTCGCGGGAAAACTGAAAAATTGTTATTCACGTGCGAAAAATACTACTTTACGCTGCACTTACTGACCTGATATGACTGAAATTCGGAAAGGAGATAGATTTTATCCTGGATTAATACATAGGCTACTTTTCATCCCGGAAAATTTGATGGTATATCAAAGAAGATACTGACTCACTCACTCAGTGACATATCAACGCACAGCTCAAACCGCTGGGTCTAGAGACTTCAAATTTGGCACACAAGTTCCTTATGAGGTCTAGGGGTGCATTAAGAAAGGATTTTTTAAAATTCCCCCCCTAAAGGGGTGAAACGGGGCTCCAAAGTTCGTATTTTACCAAGCTTCAATACTCCTTCACGCCGCAACTACTGAACCGATTTGGCTCAAATTTGGAATGGCGATAAATTGCATCTTGGGTTAACACATAAGCTACTTTTCATCCCGGGAAAATCCTTGGTTCCCGTGGGATTAGTTACAAACCGAAATTCAGGCGGAAAAAAATCTTCACGCCGCAAGTACAAGACCGATTTGGCTGAAATTTGGATTGGAGATAGATGATATCCTGGGTTAGTAAAAAGGCTACATTTTATCCTGGAAAAATCCATGGTTTTCGCGGGAAAACTGAAAAATTGTTATTCACGTGCGAAAAATACTACTTAACGCTGCACTTACTGACCTGATATGACTGAAATTCGGAAAGGAGATAGATTTTATCCTGGATTAATACATAGGCTACTTTTCATCCCGGAAAATTTCATGGTATATCAAAGAAGATACTGACTCACTCACTCACTGACATATAAACGCACAGCCCAAACCGCTGGGTCTAGAGACTTCAAATTTGGCACACAGGTTCCTTATGAGGTGTAGGGGTGCACTAAGAAAGGATTTTTCAAAATTCCCCCCTTAAGGGGTGAAACGGGGCTCCAAAGTTCGTATTTTACCAAGCTTCAATACTCCTTCACGCCGCAACTAATGTACCGATTTGGCTCAAATTTGGAATGGAAATAAATTGCATCTTGGGTTAACACATAAGCTACTTTTCTTCCCGGAAAAATCCATTGTTCCCGTGGGATTAGTCAAAAACCGAAATTCACGCGGAAAAAATCTTCATGCCGCAAGTACAAGACCGATTTAGCTGAAATTTGGAATGGAGATAGATGATATCCTGGGTTAATAAAAAAGCTACTTTTAATCCCGGAAAAATCCATGGTTTTCGCGGGAAAACCGAAAAATTGATATTCACGCGCGAAAAATACTACTTTACGCTGCACTTACTGAACTGACATTACTGAAACTCGGAAAGGAGATTTTTTTCCTGGATTATTACATAGGCTACTTTTCATCCCGGAAAATTTCATGGTTTCCATGATAAAAGTGATAGATAATATGCCTTCATGCCGTAATTACTGAACTGATTTGGAATAGAGATAAATATATCCTGGATTAATACTAAGGCTACTTTTTATCCCGGAAAAATCCATGGTTATTTCCCCCGCGTGAATATTTGTTTTTCACTATTCCAGCGGGAGAAATACTCTTTCACGCTGCAACTATTGAAAATTCTTAGCTGAAAGTTAAAATGGAGATAGATTTCGCTCTAAATTAACACAAAGGTTTTATTCCGGAAAAATCGATGGTTCCCGTGATAATAGCGAAAACTAAAATTTACGCGGGTGAAGCCGCGGGTATCTGCTAGTAATTATATAATTGACGACCGAATCGCGTAGCGGCAGCGAACCTGCCATCTGCGTCGGAGGTCGTGTATTCGATTCCCACTATTGGTAAATGTTTATGTGATGAGCATGAATGTTTTCCAGTATATGAGTATTTTTCAATAATATTTAAGTATATTAGTATGTATATATATTTATCAGTTATCTAGTACCCATAACACAAGCTATCGCTTACTTTGGGGCTAGATTGCGACGTGTGTAATAATGTACCTATATGTATTTATTTATTATAAAGTATCAAAAAATATTATATTTTTGAGATATCTCGTGAGGAGATAGAAGCATATCCCTATCGTTCCAAGAATCCTTGTCATTTTAAAATTCTTCAATGGTATAGTAATCTTGGGTTATTAGATATTTTTTACAATGACTTTAAACCTGTGCAAAGGTTAGGTAATGACAAATATATAATAAAATAAAAATAAAATCCCGCGTTTAATAACCTCAACTGGTGACACAAGGGCTGGCTCATTTTTTGCGCAACGTATTAGCCTAGCTGTTCAACGCGGAAATGCAGCCAGTATTCTTGCCACCATTCCACGCGGGCAAGACTTGTCTAGTAATTAGAATAAGCTAGTGATAAGTTTTATTGTAACATTTATAAAAAAAAAAATAACCTGAATTATTGATGGGTACTGATCGATAGTGGTCGGTGATCCGCCCACTATTCGGTTTGGCAGACATGTTGCGGACCCTGGAACAAGCAATACCTCACAATTAGGTCACATACCATACCATTACACATACCTACCATAGAACCGCGAGACGTCGAGAGCAGTGGCATCCTTATGTGGTTGATGTCCAGCGTACTTGGACGAAACGCTTTTTTTCTACGTTTCTGATACGAACCGCTAAGGTGTGGAACACCCTTCCAGCTTCCGTGTTTCCAGCCAAATACAATCTGGGTGCCTTCAAGAGAAGAGTGAATAGGCATTTTCTAGGCAAGCGTGCTCCATCCCAGACCTCATCGTTTCTGTTTATCAGACTTGATTGTAGTCAAGCGGAAGCCTATTAATTATATAAAAAAAACATGAGCTAGTGGAGACTCGATTATTATTGAACAGAGATTCTTGTGTGATATGATGGGATGTACCGTAGCCACGTCGAAGCCTCTGCCACACTAACAGCCCCAGCCATATGACATAATTGTATTAACACAGAAACCATTCACTCATATCCATAATATGGTCGTATCCGATTGCTTCTGATAACAGACCACTGTCATTTTCATTCATTTTTAGGGTTCCGTACCCAAAGGGTAAAAAGCAGGACCCTATTACTGATACATCGCCGTTCATGTCTGCTGTCACCAGGCTGTATCTTGAACCGTGATACACTTGAAATTTTCGCAGATGTTGCCGCTAAGTATAACAACAAACACTAACAAAAGATTAAAGGGGGCTCTTATGCAACAAACGTAATTTTTTTGCTCGTTATTACAGATATGTAATATTAAATACTCTATTTTTGGCAACCCTAGTCTCATACTACAAAAAAATTATAACGTTAAGAGTATAGTCCTACCTGCAAAAATTAATAACGCCACAATCCAAGTTGGTTCCATCTTGCAGTTTGTACTTCTAACAGCTAAACCTTCTACATGCCTCTCTACTGTTTATATAATACCGTTTTTATAATGCACGTATAAACATTTATTACATTGATACACAATCGAAGATTAACGTGATGATTATAAAATAATCTAATTTTCAATGACACATGAAGTTTCATGGTTAATTTTAATGAAAAAATTTGTATATTTTATTCTCGATTCAGGTGTGATGTATAAAGATTTTCAAACAATATAATATATATCTACGTAGTAAAGTTTATACTATGTAGGAAAGTACAAAAAAATAAACTTAGGCCCACTAGCGTCAACCCGGGTTAGTATGTTAACTCAGAGTTAACACGATAACCCAGAGTAAGTAGTAAAAATTGTCCTATGAGAGACGTTGACTCTAGGGTTAAAAATGTAAATATTTAACCCCCGTTTCGCGCAAGTAACCTAAGTCGCAATAGTGATCGAGGCGTCCTAACAAAAGAGTTCTAATAAATAAATCTATTCAAATTCAGTCCTTCATAATGCAAGTTTCATGCAAATAGCATCAGTTATTTTCAAGATAGTTATGGACTACTTACTTAGTTGAAATCAGTTTACTTAACTTGTTTTTCTAAACATGTCAATTTGGAGAATTAACTCATAGGTAGCTCATATGATACCTAGCACCTAAATTCAGTCATGATTATTAATGTTTATTTGTTTATTAAGTCGGCATCTTTAATGTGTGTTACCGAAAACTAATTTAGCGGGAAGTCAGATAAGATTATTTTCGTTTATTCACTCGTCTAATCCAAATTGTTTACTAGCTCTACAATCAGGTAATAAACTCATTTAACTACTGATATTTTGTACTTACCTAATCATCATTTGCTAAGGTATCGATTCAGGTGCGACTTAAAAATTACAATGAAATAGAAAACATTACAATAAACATGTGAACTTAAAAATTACAATGAAATAGGTACTGTTTTCTTTAATTAATAGGATTGCTTAGGTTAGAGTCTCCAATTTTAGAAGGTACCTCTGGAGGTCTTTGACTCTTCGCTTATTTTGGAATGACATTTCCAAATGGAAGAGACAACCCGTACATAGCAGGTTTCAAAATATCAAGAAAAAGAAGAAAGCGGTGCATATTCAAAATGTATCGATATTTGAATTTTCCCAAAGATCTATGTAGTCAATGAATCCGCAATTTGTTATTCTGGAAGAGCCTAGTATTGATTGGGCTGGCAATTTATTTATTTATTTTAACAGTCATGCACTACAAAATTAACTTAAATATATATCTAACTCTAATTACAAACTAATCAGTGCATGACCCACACCGTCGTCCTCAGGTAATCTGAAACGTATGCACATGGTGAGGGCAATGCAAATCAATTAGTATAAAGAAGTATCTATTTTTAATTTTAGGTTGCCTATGACCAACCTCTTGAAACCACCCACTCGAGTTGCAAAGATGTCTATATTGCCAAAGTGTTCGTTGTACGTTTGCGTCATCATAAGCAGAGGCGACCGCTTGCCTGCATTCGTGCGGCATTTTGTGGTAGCGAAGAGTTGGTGTGTTCGACAGCTACGAATAGGTGTTCCAAATGGCACACGATAGCAGAGCTTGCAGGTTAATTTAGTGCAATCGTACTTATTATGAAACAGATCGTACAAGAACATGGCTTCTAGATTTAATTTTTAAGAAGTAGATTTGGATGGAAGTATTTTCCGGCTGTCCACCATGACCACAGTCAATACCCGTTTCGGTGCGGCGTCGAGCGGCGCCCACGCATGTCGCGACGCCATATTGAAATGCTAATTACAGGCACTCGTCACGCACCAGACTATTTTTGTACGATCCGTTTATATCATCTGCTCATTATGTCATTATTATTAGCCGTAGTGATAGGCCATTGGTTCTGAGTTTTTTTAAGTACTTGGACTGCGATCTCATCTGATGGTAAGTGATGATGCAGCCGAAGATGTTATCGTACTAACTTGGAAGGGATAATTAGTTCGATTTCCATTTCAGCATTTTGCTGGAACACTAAATCGCTTGACGGTGCGTCTTTACTGGTAGGGTGGTATAGCTACAGCTGAAGTCTCCTGCCAGACCTGACCTGAGCCAATGTAGAAATTGTAAAATTCTAAAGAGGCCCGTAACCCGTCGTGGAAATCGAACCCACGGCCTCCCACTCGAATCCGAGCTCGTGCCACTGTACCAGGGAGGTTGTAAAAAGTCCAGGCCTTTGCCTCTCATCAGGGCATTGGGGGCTTGAATCCAGGAGTTATGTGCACTTTCGGAGACATACCAATTATTTAGCGAAGTAAAAACATCGTAAGATGAACCGAACTTCTTTTTGATGCGAACCGCTAAGGTGTGGAACGGCCTTCCAGCCTCCGTGTTTCCAGCCAAGTACAATCTAGGTGCCTTCAAGAGAAGAGTGAATAGGCATTTTCTAGACAAGCGCGCTCCATCCTAGACCTCATCATTGCTTTCCATCAGGCATGATTGTCGTCAAGCGCAAGCCTATCTTCAATAAAAAAAAAAGATGGAAACATACCATTACGCGATTCAGCAAGTACATACAGATCTGAGGGTGAACACTATGTTCTCCATGGTGTATCAAGACTCGCACTTGGCCAGCGGCAAGAGCTATGGAGAAACTCTTCTCATTCTCAGAGCAGATCCGTGCCCAGTTCATAAAGGGAGTTTAATATACGGACTATATGAGCGGATGCACCACCGATTTGATTGATTCGTGGAAGTAAAAAAGCTTTCAATATCTCTTGGTTCTTGTCCCTGTTATCCTATTTGCTATTGAACAAACCTGCGATCGCCCTCGCCAGCAACCTACAGGTAAAGAATAAAGATAGTTATGATTACGATGACAAAAGTACTCTCTGTAGGGTTTTACAGCAGATACTCAAAGCATAACGGGCTCTAAGGGCTCATATCTTTGTTAGGTATATGCTAGAAATGATGACCACTGCCTCGCAACATCTTCTTCGCTGCCTGTGTTGCTTCTCAAGCTTGAGATGTAAACCGCAGCAACATTGCGCTAGTCTAGTGGGAGCTAGTGCAACGCATGCACTTTCGGTTGGTGGATGCTTTTTGGTCGCGAGTGCTCACTGTTGTGGTCTCTACCCTACATCAGAGGTGCCACAACAATTCTATCGACTAGGTACTGAGTGGCGGTGCAAGCAATTTCATGGAGATTGGAGATGCAAACAAGGTCGGTTCTACCGTGAACGTATCACACTTTCATGAATAGAAATCCAGTTGGCCAAATTCCTGTGTGTCGCGGGACAGATACGTTCGACGCATACCACTTGCCGTCGTCAGATCTTAATAAATCGTCCATCGCGCTGATTAATGCGGCCTGGAAATAGATGGCGCCACGCATACCTTCACCTACCTGTACACTGTACCACTGACCACTCAGGGTTGCCGCCTGCACTGGAAAAGTCAGACGTAAGCTCTTGAACGTACTGTATAAAGAAGGTATATAAGCTGCATTTTTATCTAATCCTTTCTACCCCGGTGCCCTTTCCCCTTTATCGGGGCAGATGGGAAGAGACTGATTGTCCCCGGTAGTCTTACTGTGAACGTTTTCCAGGCCAGATGATACTTTTGTCATATTTTTCCCGGTGAAGGTCACTTAACCAGCCAGATGTCGTCAACTGCCAGCAACCCACATTATTTTAATCGAAATATGCTTATATTCATTTGAAATTAAAGAACGTTGGCTACCAGGACGCCAGCATCCCTGCAAAATGATTCTGAGAGCTTGAGAGCGCCTACGGAATTTGAAAAGCAAAATATCTATTGCGTATCATTTGCTCCGTACATCATTACGATTAAACATTTGGCATCATGAGTAGAAAATAAGATCTTTTTTACTGATGTACGTTGTCTGCGACTTTTTTTTCTTGTTTTCTTTATACTCACTATGTGTTCGAATAATGTCGCTGAGGAAGTATCACGATTCCTGTCTGTAATGATATTACTACTGCACTGCTTCCGTAGACAGTAGAAGCGTTCCATATTAAACAAAGCTAAAAACTGACATTAGTAATGATGACACTTATGGATAACCCTAGCCATTCTGAGGTATGTTCTTGTTATGTTTATCCCAGAGCTTGTTTAAATAATGCCGCAAAATTTAACTATTCCTGTCTGTAATGATACGGTTATTGCACTGCTTCTGTTAGCATTGGCAGCGAATCATCGATATATTTAGGTACAAAGTTAAAACTGATATTGGTAATGATGACACTTCTGGATAACCCTAGCCACTTTGAGGTACCTATGTTCTTGTTATGTTTGATCCCAGAGTATGCCTGTTTGAATAACGCCACTGAGTTTAACGATTCCTGTCTGTAATGATACTGTTACTGCACTGCTTCTGTTGACAGCAGAGGCGATCTATTTTCATAGTTATGCATTACGATGGAGTCATGCGGTGTCATAGTACGTCATGTTTCATGTCCTCACTATAATAAATTCTATTGTTGGTGTACAGTGGCGTAAGTATTCATTTTGTCATTTTGGTTTTGTGGCCAATAATTAACTACTTATTTATATTAGGTAAGTATGTGGATTATTTTTGTTTGGAGCTCGGGGCGATTTGCGAAATCCATGTTTGAGACTTTGACTTTTCGGTTTTACAATATAAGCTTTGCAAGTCCGAAAGATTTCTACTGGATTTTTGGTGTGTGAACTTACTAGACATATATATACCCTGGACAGGACGGACTGCGCGAAAAAATGTCGCCAGTTTATGGGTGCCAAAAAGGCCATTCTGTAGTTCGCTCAGCAGCCACCTAGAAAATTTTGACAGATGGCGCTACTGTTTGCTTGTTACGATAAGGTTTACGTAAATCGTTCGGATGCCCATATCCTGAGGTTTCTTATCGGTTGTGAACTGTTAAGTTTATCAATCTCACTAGACCAGTAATGTATTTATGGCCTAAGACCATTTTATTCTGAAAAGACCATTTTATTCTGAACCCGTACTCCGTCGACAGCCATCAGCAATGTCTATAAACGATGATTGTGACGACCGAATGGCGTAGTGGTAGCGAACCTGCTGTCTGCGCCGGAGGTCGCGGGTTCGATTCCCACTACTGGCAAATGTTTGTGTGATGAGCATGAATGTTTTCCAGTGTCTGGGTGTTTTTCAATATATTATATTTATGTATATTAGTATGTATGTATATTTATCAGTGATCTAGTACCCATAACACAAGCTGTCGCTTACTTTGGGGCTAGATTGCGATGTGTAAAATGTCCCGTATTTATTTATAAAAAAAAAGAAGAAAAAAAAGATGATGAGCATGATGATGATTATTATGTGTAATGAAGCACAGTTAGTCAGTGAGTTAGCAGGAATTCAGATCACTCTACATGAGATCGAGACGCAATTAGTACTCTTGCACCTGGGTTGCGACCTGCAGCAAGTGGGCACACTATAAATAGCATTTGACAAACAACATTCGGCAAACTACAATTTGACAACCAAAAATTATTCAATCAAAAAATAAAATTGTTTGACAAATATAATACATACTAGTACCTGCTAACTAATAATGATTTCATGAATAAAAATAAAGAAGAAGTTTCCATAAGCAGTAGGCTCACATCAGGGTGGTTATGAAATAATAAGTAGTATAGTTTCTGAAACTGTGATATTAGTTGAAAACATAGAAGATAGTAAGTCTGTGTTCTGAAAAGTATTCCTCCATGACAATATAACATGAAAGGAATTCCTCTGTTTGTGGTTTCAATACCTACCGGAAACACAATTTACTATTCCCTTACAATTTTATTAAACACTAAATTTCACAAGAATGAAGATGCAAGGCAAAAATTAGATTTATATCAAATAAAATAATACCTATTTGGTTTATGTTATGTTTGTGGTAGATAGTTGTCAAACAACATTACATTTTTTAATGAAAAGAAACGTTCACAAACGTTCGTTTATAAAGAAGGAGTTCTTTAAAAATAAATATGTAATTCATAAGTTGTCAAACATTGGTTGTCAATTGAATAATTTGCTAAACGCGATTTCTCAAACGATAGGACACTTATAAATAGACATACACGTCGCTGCAGTGACGCGCGAAGGGTTAACTGCCTTTAGTTATTTCTGTGAAGGTTAACTCGTAACATACTGTAATGCATCAGTTATTTGTAACTGCAATATTAAATTAACTACAAAAGTGACTTTTACTCGCAGGATCCGACCGCATGAGTAGTGAGTACGCCCACTTGATACTTACGTACATACGTACAAAAATAGGGGTGTATAAGTTTTACGTCGAAATCTTTTTGTCTGTGTGTGTGTAAGTGAGTAATTATGTTTGTCTGTGGCATCGAAGCTCCCAAATCCCGAGCCGCGCTGGGTGCAAATGGCGCAGGGCCGTGTAGGTTAGAAATCATTGCAGGAGGCCTTTGTCCAGCGGTGGACGTCCGTCAACTATGCTAGTTAAGGATAGCTGATGTCACAGGATGCAGTCTTTAGATGAATTGACTAATTAATTAGGTTTGGCTTTAGCTAAACCAGGCTACCTATCGGAAAAGACGTATTTCTACGCTGTCGCCGTACAGAAGGAGATGGTTTTATTTAGAAGGAGATGGTATGGTAGCCCACCAACATGGTGCATGTTGGAGGACTTCACACACTTATGAATATTGTGGTGAACTTTCACTTATGCAGCTTTTACCAACGAAGTTTTCTTTCATCGCTAAGCAATTGATACCTACTTATTAAGCTACCTAAAACTGACATAACTCTGAAAAGTCAGAGATGACGTGTGCCCGGGATTCAAACCCCCTACTCCCTGATAAGCGACCAACATTTTAATAGCTTCATTCTTTCGTAGAAAAGTTGCATATAATTACAATTTTGAAAAGAGCAAGTGCCGAGTTTCTTGCCAGTTCTGCTCCTGCTTTCCTAGATTTAACTTTTCATGAGAGCCGAGCTAACGCTGGACTGGAAAAGACGAGGACTAAATATTAATGGGGAATATATCTCGCACCTACGGTTCGCCGACGACGTTGTTATCTTGGCAGAGACTCCTCAGCAGGGCTAGACAATGTCACTTAAGCGTTTGGCGTTAACGCTAGTCGCTAGTCGACAAAAATGTATGGACAAAACAAATGACTGTAGAAAAATCACGACATTAATTAACTAAACACGCTGTGTTTGATACTGTCGGCTGTCAATTGTCAAGCGAAGTACGCTAAAGTTATCTACAGGGTTCGCGAGAACGCCAGCGAGCGTTGAAGTTAGCGTTGTTAATTATTCAAACACAGCGTGTTTAGTTAATTAATGTCGTGGTTTTTCTACAGTCATTTGTTTTGTCCATACATTTTTGTCGACTAGCGACTAGCGTTAACGCCAAACGCTTAAGTGACATTGTCTAGCCCTGCAGGACCTTGAGGACATGCTGAACAGCCTAAGCCTTTCTTCCAGACGGGTCGGTTTAGGGATTAACGTGGACAAAACCAAGGTCATGTTTAATCAACACGTTGTCCCGAGACTAGTGACAACGTTGGCATCGAAATTGTCTCTCAATACAATTACCTTGGGCAGACCATTGCGCTAGGCAGAAATAATTTCGATGAAGAAGCCAACATACGAATACGGCTGGGCTGGGCAGCATTCGGTAAATTGAATCAAGTCTTCTCCTCGTCAATTCCTCAATGCCTGAAAACTAAAGTTTTCAACCAGTGCGTTCTTCCCGTCCTCACGTATGGCGCGGAAACGTGGACACTCACACACGGCCTGATCCACAAATTCAAAGTCGCGCAGCGGGCCATGGAGAGGGCTATGTTAGGAGTTTCCCTGAGGGATAGAATCCGAAATGAGGAGATCCGCAGGAGAACCAAGGTCACTGACATAGCCCAAACCATTAGCAAGCTGAAGTGGCAGTGGGCAGGTCACGCGTGTCGCAGGGGCGATGGCCGGTGGAGCCGAAAAGTCCTGGAGTGGAGACCGCGTACAAGTAAGCGTAGCGTGGGGCGTCCTCCAGCTCGTTGGACCGACGACATTAAGCGGATGGCGGGAAGCGGCTGGATGAGGAGGGCTGAGGACAGGGTGTGGTGGCGCTCACTTGGGAAGGCCTATGTTCAACAGTGGACGTCCGCAGGCTGAAATGATGATGATGATGATGATGATGAGAGCCGAGCCTGTAGGTAAATTGGGCACATGTGAAAAAAAAATAAAGATTTTAATTTCCATTTTTTTCAATACTTTATCTATCATACTAGTATCAAAATCTACTTGTGACAGGAAAGATCCTAGTGCTCTACTTACTTGGCCATGGTACAAAGAAAACACCTGCGCGTGCGCCGTGCTTTGCGCCCGCGCCGGGGCAGTAAAAAGCTCGACGTCGCGTGGCGCCACTGAGGTGTATTGCTGACCGGTACTGTCGGGTACACTGTACCTGACTGTACGAATATCTTAAACTCAATTTCATGCACTATTTCTTATTATCCTAAACAATAACACAAGACTTACATTTTGCTGTAGTCAAAACAACGTGTGACATATTGCGATTCAATGGATAAAAGGCTGAGATAAAAGCGAACGAAATTAAAAAAAAAATATGAAAAATGGATCACGTTAACTACGTATAAAAGCTATAATTCCCAAACAAAAATTTGTGTAGGGCGCTTATTAGGATTTTTATTTGCCATCCTTGTATGTTACCGCAATGTGCAAATAAATGATCCTTTTTTCTCTATTATAGTAGTGTTATTATCTCGCTGCAGACTCTGTCATAAATCATTCGAGTGTTTCGCTTTTGTTGTTCTTTGTTGAGTTGTGCATTAGTGCCGAACAACAAAAGCGAAACACTCGAATGATTTATGACCGAGTCTGCAGCGAGATAATAACACTACTATAATCTATTTTTGTCTCGATTTTCAATCATTCAATCACTTTTGTGTCCGCCAGTACAAGCAGCTCAACGAACGGGCGGCTTTATGCAACAGGGCGCCACCTGCATTACTGTTTAATTGTTATCACTTATCGTCCAGCAGACTCTGACGCGACGCCGGGACGCCGCGCCTGCCGCCTTCTAGACCAGACTTCTTTGACGCACTGCAGTTTGACCGGAGTCTGGAAAGCTATTGATGAGTAAAGGACGCGTGTAATCTGAAATTATACTATAAGTTTCACCAAAAAAAAATATGGAAATAACATATCCTATCCACGTATTGATGACAACTGACAACTTTGACGACCTCCGGACGGATTCGAGGGAATTTTATAATTTCAAAATTGGCTTAGGTCTGGTCTGGTGGGAGGCTTCGGCCCTGGCTAGTTACCACCCTACCAGCAAAGACGCACCGCCAAGCGATTTAGCGTTCCGGTGCGATGCTGGTAGAAACCGTTGGAGTAGGTACATTTACTTACCCTTCCAAGTTAGTACGATAACATCTTAGCCTGCATCATCACTTACCATCAGGCGAGATCGCAGTCAAGTACTAACATGTACAGAGTAAAAAAAACTATTACCTATTCTCATATTTTTTAATATCTTGCCAGGAAATAGAAGTGTGAGGTGAAAAATGATGATTAATTATCAATAATTAATTGATCAATATATCGATGGGAGTATTTGCACTAAGATCATCGATCTTTATCTAATCCCATGCAAAGAAGATGTATTTATGTAGAGTGCAGACTAGAAGATATACGCACGCACTGTTATAAATCAATCGACTTTGTAATTCGAGCTCGGGTGTTGACTCTAGAAGTTACAAAGTTGCAACTGCTCAAATATGCAGACTCAATGAGCGAATTTCAACTACAGACACTTCCTCTCGAACCCACTTTGCTGGCTCAAGATAATCCGTTGTCAGACATAAACTATGACTATATTAATGACGAAACACGGCCCATTATCCCAGTTTTTAGCGACTACGCCACTTTTCAAACCAATTCAAAGTCATGAAAAAATAGTTTTTTTTCACTGTTAAAAATAAATATTAAAGATACATGCCTTATCTCTTTAATGTACTCATGAAAACACGATAAGTTAAACTTGCCTCGATCATAAAAATTTTTGAAAACGGGTCGTTTTTGTTCATTTTTCTAATGGCATTTCCAAAGCTTTAGAATAAATTTCATAAAAATTATACGTAAAGTAAGCTCATTGTATTACCTATTTATTGGAAAGACAGATTTTAAATAAAAAAATTGCTGCAAAATTTCGCCTAACAGAAGTCATAAAATGATCTAACGCATCGAATAAGCGATGTACTTCAGTGGCTCACGAGCCTCTATACGAGAAGGACCTGCGCAAGTTTTCACGACTCACGCTCCTTTCGCGCTAAAATTATTTAATTTTTTAATTATTTGTAAATAAATTCTCTTGCTACATTTAGTAATAAAATTTAAATATGGTAAGTGTTTCTTGAGTTTTTCAAAATACCTAGTCCTCAAAAGCTCCAAAGAAAATCTGATACGAACTAAGAAAATTAGGTAGGTAGAGTAAATTCCACCACGTGCAAATACCATCACGCGTAACCACAGTTTAGACCTATATACAGTCAGTAAGGGAGACGAGATTTTTTTTGTTTGGCTATACTGAGTTTCTCATGAATACATAATATAATAATATCCTCTCGACTTTATTTTGGCCATGGCGGTCAATAGAAATTTACCAACTGCGCGGGAGATATTTCTGAACTTCCAACCCCTATATTGGTTCCTACTAAATAGAAATACCTCACCTACCTACTAATTACTTTTTAGAAAAATACAAATATAATAATATTACGGAGCACAAACCCGGGGAACCCGGCCGAGACCTGCAGTCGAAGATAGTAGTTACCATAAAACCAACGAGACTCTGTAACCGATTTTGTACTATCAAAATAATAGTTAAAAACGTAAGTAATAATAAAAAAAAATTTAAAAACGTTCATCTAGTACACCCTCTGATTTGCAACCAGATTTGCAGCAACCAGGTCCAAGCTCAAGCGTCTTTTTTTACGATGAATTTTGATTGTTTTTGTAATATATTTTTTCCATAGAAAATGTGTGGCGAATATTGAAGAGACTAAAAGTTGGAAGGCAAATAGGGGGGAAGACTGCACGCGAGCCACATGTGGCCTGCGCCTCCACGCGCCCTACTAGTTAATATATAATAGCTGCTTGTGCTGATTCAAACTGTGGCAGTGGCAATTTTCCATCATCAATGGGTAGAGGTTCTGGCGACAGATTGGTGCAATGGTGTCATGGAGCACCTGGTTTTGTACCCTTGTGTACCCTTCAACGGCCAAGTTACACAACATTAACTATAATAATAAAGAAATCGCGGTAAGGAACCTTAGACTTGGCACGACTTTGTCTAGATTTCATTACTTTTTAGAAATAAACAAGCAGCTTCACCGAGACTTGGCTAGTTTTTACAGAATGTTTTTGGTGGGATTTCACTTCTTTTTGTAGAAACGTGTGCATATTGATTTATTTTATTAGATTTTCTTATTTGACATAGTTTTTTTCTTTTGACCTCATACTCCAGCTACAAATAGCAAATTTCAAAACAAACTTGTCATAGGTGCTGACGTGACACCCAAGTGACATCAATTAAATGTTTACTTAGCAACGCCATTAAATAAATTTATTAATTTTATTTTTATTTTGAAAATACTCGATGATCCTAATTCTCCGCATTTAAGTTGTCGACTCGGATCGCGTAATTTTTTACGCTCTTTCATTTGATGTGCAATTTGTTTGATTCCACCATACACCTGTACGTCCTTAGATTTGGTTGGGCTCTTGTGTTTTCTAATCAGGGTCACCAGGTACTCCAGGTCTTCGATTATCCTAGTTTTTATAGTTTTCCCTTTATGTGGCCATTAAAGCCTAACTCTGTACCAAATTTCAGCTCTCTGAGTTTATGGGAAGTACTAGTTCTATTTTGATGATCATGAGTGAGTGAGTTACATAAATGCGAAACTTTGCTTTCGCTTAACTTCGGAACTAAATGACCTACAGTCTTGAAATTTTGGGATTTAAGTATGTGATTGCAGCTTACTGGATGACGAAAATTTCAGCGTTCTGGTCTTATCCAGAGGTTTTCAAATAGGGGCCTGAAAATGCGGCGAAATGGTTCCAGTAAAGGATGGTACGGCAGTGTTTGCTTCGCGCTCGACTTGGCGGGGGCACTGCCGTGCCCCCTGATAGCTGCTTGTGCTGATTCACTGACTGACTGACTCATTGATCACCTCTCCTGAACAATTTTGAATGAAAAAAAACTTTTAACGGATGAGGTCGTATATAAGAAAAAATTCATTCGGAGGAAAAATACGGAGAGAGCTGATGATTGAGGATGCTCGACCAAATATCATTCGAAACGTCATCCAATTGGCAGTCAGCTGAAAAAAATTTCAAAATGGGGGATTCAAAATGGCCGCCAAACGAATTTCGTCGGTATCTCAGAAAGTATAAAAGATGGAAAAACGGTTTCTTGACAAGAGGTGATCAAGACCCGAAAGTCTATTCGATGGATAGAAAAAAATTAAAAATGGCGGAATTTGTTTGGCCACATGTGGCCCGCGCATCCACGCGACCTACTAGTACATTAATATATAGCTGGTCGTGCTGATTCACTGACTCATTGATCACCTCTCCTGAACAATTTTGTATGAAACGAAATTTTTTGACGTATACCTACTGTCATATACAAGCCAAATGTCATTTGAAACGTCATCCAATTGGCAGTGAGCTGAAAAATGTTCAAAATTGCGGATTCGAAATGGCCAATCTCGACGAACTCAACGAATCTCGCCAATATCTCGAAGAGTATAAAAGACGGAAGAACGGTTTCTTGACAAGAAGTAATCAGGACCCAAAGGTCTATTCAAAGGACAGAAAAAAAATTCAAAATGGCGGTATTTATTTTTTTCATAAAAAATGTATGGGGAATGTTGAGACTTAAGTTTTAAGGCAAATAGGGGGGAAGACAACACGCGGGCCACATGTGGCCCGCGCCACCACGCGCCCTACTAGTCAATATATATATAGCTGCTTGTGTTGATTCACTGACTGACTGATTGATCACCTCGACAGACTTCAGAACCCTGAATCATCATCTCATTTCATATTTTTCTCTGAGAATCCTCCAAAAAACCGCATCAAAGTACTACATGTTTCACAACTTTTCAATAGTCTCTTCAATATTCCCCATACATTTTCTATGGAAAAATAAATTCCGAAATTTTTAATTTTTTTTCTATCCATCGAATAGACCTTCGAGTCCTGATCACTTCTTGTCAAGAAACCGTTCTTCCATCTTTAAATACGCAACTTCCAACATATATTTCGTGAAGCGAATTATAATGTAAATAGTCCAACTGTAACAATTAACTGTGACGCAAATATTTATGATATAGGGTCACGGAGTTCATTTGAACTGCGCGACTCACGGCGATGTTCGCTAGGTATCTAAGCGTAGGTCTGAGTGAGCGATAAATGCCTAAAGTGCTGGGATATAGTCGCCTTAACCCGGTTTAAATGACTTCGATGTGATGGTTTTTAAGTTTCCGTACCTACCTACTCCAAAAGAACTAAAACGGAATCTTATTTTTTTGTTAAACAAATTAATATGAGGGCTTCACACAATAATATGTTAAATAATTTATAGTTAATAATAAACTATCTAGCCCCAAAGTACATTACCATCACATTCATCTCACAAACACCTTCCGGTTGTAGGTATCGAACCCACGACCTCCGACTTTGATGGCAGAACCACTATCGCTACGCCATTCGGTCGTTGTCCACTTTTAGTCCTTTTTTCTGTTTGTCTATCATTCAAGACCTTTTTACTAAGTAACTACTCAATACTACAAAAGTCTATGGTTTTTTGAGGTGAAAAAAGTTTAAGTCGACGCACAAAAGTTATTATATAATAGTCATTTATTCAAACGTTAAGGAGTAAGCAATAAATAATCAAAACAACACCCAAGTAGATTTAACAGAAAATAATTGATGATAAATGGTGTATAGAAGATGACTTAGTAAAGTAAGTTAAATTTTGTTATTGCTAAAAATTACCGAAACAGTTTTTTAGTATAAACAAATATCGTTGGCGTAAATAAAACCTTGACTGTCAACTTGCGTCACTCTGCGCAAACAGAGCCTTAGATATCGTACTACCAACACAAAACACCTCATGTCTTCAATATACTGTTTTTCGTACAATATTATGAAAGCAAAAGCATCTAGGACTACTGGAAGTAAGTAGCTACTGTAGTGCTAAGTAGTTACTGGTCTAATTTCTTTAAATCGTGCAGCAAAAAAAGCTAAATGATACTTTTGGATTGATAAAAGACATAATAAAAGAGCAATAAATCAAGGAGGAGAATCAAAATATTTAATTTATTGTACGAAGTTACAGGTAACAGCTAGTTGAAAATGAGCTATATGATGTACTTATGCTAAACATGATAATTATCTTAATAGGTTTTTCTACCAAAAATCTACCAAATATAACATTAAAAACAGACCATAATAAAAAAAAACTTCCTAATAACATGATTTTTTAATTAAAAAATAAGTACCCTGGTTGAAGTAATGACTAACCATACATCTTATCAAATATTTATTAAATTTAACACTTGTTTAGCTACATCGCGTCGTGTAGGTTATGTTTAATAATTTCTTTGTTAAACAAATAAAAAGCTTTATTTTATTTCGCAATAGAAGTTACATCCGATACATTGCTGGAAAAGAAAACGGGAGATTCAGGATAAAACTGCGCCATACTACTGTTTTGATTCTGAACATACGACCTGTCCATTGTTTTTACTAACGAATGGAACATATTGCTCTGTTCAATCAGCAGCGTGTTCAAATGCCGCATCTCTTGGTCTATTTTCTTCAGGTTGAACGTCGCTTGGTCTATCTTCTCTTGCATACCTCGTAATTCTATGTTTACGTTCTGCTCGTTCGATTCCCCGTTCTTAAATTTTGACGAATATCGGTTTTTGTGCAACAGCTCTTTGATGGATTTACCGGATTTCAATTTATTCAACTGCGCCAACTCATATGCCGCCATCATTATGTCAGTTGGCAATCTTTTCTCATTAGGATTCAGCGGTTTCACGCTCAGTATCACCTTACCAACATCCGGTGATACTAAAGCGGTTCGGTACACATATTTGTGCAAACATTTCGGGAGTAAAGCACTAAACATGCCCATCTCCACGAAGAGAATCAGTTTTGTTTGACGAACGAGTTTTGAAAGTCCGGCAGTTTTGCGCAAACCTTGGATATCATGAACCGCTATACCGACGAGTAGGTTCATAAGTATAATAGTTACGAACATAACAAAAAAGATGTACACGGTTTGGGATGAGAGTTCCCAAATAAGCGGTGGATCCTCGAGAGTTGGGTCGTTGATTAAAATATTTAAATTCAATTCCCCGACCATCATAGCCAGCGTACTAATAAAACCCATTAACGGATTGGAAAACATCTCTTCGTTGGGAAATAGCACGCAAAAGCATATCGCAAAACCCAATAGAAGGCAAATATAGGCTAGCAGTAGTTTCAGAAACTCACTCAACACTTTCTGGTACATGGCCACGTAATCGCCGAACATAGGAAGCTGTCCCATCATCAACATCAAATTCGTCCATGCACCCAAAACAGCGTAACCGCCCACATGATTCTGCCAACCGTATTCCTTCTGTATGTTATACAAAGAAAATACCGACAAAAGAACAAACCACTCCATTAAGTTTTCGAACGTCGTGAAATATTGATATATACTCGAGTATCCTGTTATGCCCGTCAGCTTTCTGACTATTTCAAACGCTGTAATGGCAATCAGCACCCACCTTTCGAACTCTATAGGATTATCCTCCAGAAGATCGCCGAGTATTGATTGTCTTTGACAGAGCTCGTTCAGTATACCGTATTTTTTAGAGTTCTTTCCTTTGCAAGTCTTCACAACCGCTGTCAAAACGTAAATCGAAAGAAAAGAAACGAATAAGAAACAAAATATGAGTCTCGCCAAATAAAATTTTCGTATCTTACGCCACTTCATAAACAGGAACGCTGAACACAGCGGATGTTGTAAAATGTCTTTCTGGCCCTCATCGATCAAACTGTTCAAATATGTGATTTCACGGGGATAAGAATATTTTACTAGTTTCCCAAAATCAAATTCTATTTGAACCTCCTCATTGGCTTCTGTAACCCTACTAACCGAGATACCGTTATCTAAATTATGTCTCAAAATAGCTAGTGATTTTGGTGTTTTTCGAACGATTACACTCAATGCTGTGTGACCTTTCTTGGATTTTGAAGTTACGTCTGCTCCCAAAAATATGAGAGTCTCCACACATTGTGTAAGACCATCCATGGCTGCCAGGTGCAAGGCTGAGTATCCATATTCATCCTTTTTATTTACGTGGGCTCCCCAACTCACGAGCATGTCTATAATATCACAAGCACGATCCGAATTGCATACAGCGGCGTGTAGCGGTGTCCTTTTATCATGGTCTTCGGCATTGGGATCTGCATTTCCATCTCGTAATAAGACCTCGACGCACTCCAAATTCGAACATCTAGCAGCTAAGTGTAGAGCAGTAAAACCTCTATAATTCTTTGTATTAGCTTTGGCTCCCTCCGCTAGTAACAGCTCAACACATTCCGTGTTAGCTCTGGAAGCAGCGAGATGTAACGCAGTGCACTCCTTATCTCTTTGTTTTGTTCCACCGTTGACACTTAGCTTCGTCTCTTTTAATAGGAACGCGAGACATCTCGTTGCTCCTATCTCTGCTGCTAAATGTAACGCGTTAAGTCCGCCTGATGTGATATACGCTGGATCAACACCCTTTTCGATGAACAGCTCCATGCATTCTACTGCATCATTCCTTACAGCACAATGAACGAGATTGTCTTCACATCCGGCTCTTTGTACGACCGCATGCAACGACGCACCATTTGCTATCAATAACTCAGCTACTTCCAATGAATTTCCAAAAGCTGCACAATGTAACGGCGCAAAATATTTAGGAGCGTAATCAACATCAGCACCGATTGAAAGTAAGTAACCCGCAGATCTGGTCGCGTTGCTAAAAGCTGCTATGTGTAGCACTGTCAATCCGATAGGTTCTGAGTAGTGTATATCCGCTCCTGCTTCTACGATGGGTGGTAACAATTCATCTCTAGTAAGAAACGCTGCCCATAATAGAGTCAAATTAACAACGACTTCGGGTGCTGAAGAAATGTGCTCTTCTATATTATCGGCTGTGATCAAGCCGCACTCGACGTCATCGAAAAATCTAACAGCTCCCAAAGTTAAAGCTCGTTCACATAACGCTCTTCTTATTATTTCTTCGGTTAACCTTGCGTCCGGATCAGGAGCGAGGATGTCGAAGCTTTGAAACATGTTCGGAGCATTTTCGGCCGGAGGTGAAGGTCCAACGAAGAGGTATTCTTTAGCTTGGCCGGGTTCTTGCGCTGCCTCGAGTAAATCGATGCTGCGGACATTTTTGATGCCTCTCAGGGGGTACTCTTCTGGCTCTTTTGACCGCGAACTATAACTTCGAGAGAAGCGGGATCTAGTGGGGGTGCTGGTTGGAGTTTTGAGGGGTGCAGGCCACCCCATCTCGCGATAACCGAAGTTGTCCATAGTCGGACGGCGACTGACTGCGGGCCCAGTGATATCTTATCTCGCTTGGCAAACGAGTTCTTGTTTGTCTCCGTGATTTATTACTCTGAATATTTTTACTGCGTATAATTTGTAAAATTTCATTTTAGCGTTACTAAAAATTAATAACTCTCACCCACATACAATTTTACTTTTTTCTTCTTAATTATTTTTGCACAAAAGTATGTTATTTTCACTAATTTATTCACATGTTTCGGTTTCTTCTGAAATACCTACTTAGTTAATTTTTACGCAAAATTTTCTTTTAACCTGATAAAAAAGTTTGTTCAATGATAATTTTGCAGCACCTTTTTATCAATGTCGTGGCTAAAAGAGTTTGCGGAGTAAATACCATGTGGAGCCTCTAATGTTGATACAACATTAATAAATGATAATTATCACGTTTTATTGATAACAGTCTTTCTTGATCACGATCACTTCTCCTGGGCCCCGAATCTGAAATTCTTGCCTCTTAAAAAATAAAGAACAAAGCTCATTTTAATCCATGAGACGTTTGCTATGAACTATTTTTTGTGCGTTACATAGTGAAACAGCAATGTACTCGCATGCCTTGAGCTCAATGATAACATATTGCTGCCGATTACGATAGGTAAAGATGAAGTCTTTTTAATTACATAATAAGCCCTTGAGAGAAAATTTGAGCATGTTATTATACCTTCAATTTTAACAGAACCATCGTTTTCGAAATGTCATGTGGTGAATATTACTTTTGTTTTGTTTTTTTTTAGTTACGTTATATTAAGTAAATACCTTTGAATCAAATGAATTCAGTTAAACTGTAAGACATTTTGCCTGAGAGACGAAGAAAGGAATTTAAAAAACCTTCTTTTACCTGCATAAAAGAGTTAAATATAACAATCAGGTAGATTTCTTTCCATTTACCTATTACCATACTATAATGTATTTCTTAGAAAACATTAAAGTAAACAATCTCTAGTCTTCAGTAACATGGAACCGCTAGTACTTACTTACACTATTTAATATTTTATAATTTATAATTGTTGTGCATACTAAAATAGCAAGTAGAATCTACAAGAATAAAGGTATACTACACATTGAAATACAAAACGCTCAGAATTTGTTTATGATTTTGAAGACTGGGCCGATGTGTCCCAAATCAATAGGAACCGCAAAAGATCGAGTTTGACTTTGTTGGAAAATCTCGTGAATATTGACGCGCCCCACTCTGTCAAAATAACTTATGTTTTATTTGGATGGAGATTGACAGAACGCGTCATCGTGGATTAAAATATCTATACCTGAATAAAGTAACGACACAATTTTGACATGAATAATGTTCACAATGTTGTATTGGATTTTGAGCTATAAATAACTGTTAATTTTTCTATAGTTTTTGGACATAATAATTTCTATTGGAATTATTATCTATCTTCTGAAAATATTGCTTGCAAAACTTTTTTTAATAAATATTTTGCTAAACAAAATACATATGGAAACTATATGTCTATGTGTTGTGTTCTTACCAATTTCGCATAATATAGGGTAGATAGTCACTACCAAGCATATAATATGCACGCGTTTTTTTGTATGCGCTAACACTCGACATTCGTAACTTGCAGCCGAAGCCATGTAACGATCGTCGGTTGTTGTTTGTTGTCACGTGATCTATTTGAGGATTGGATATGTCATTCTCAATCATTTCTTTAATTATTATTTTAGTCTTAAAAATGTCATATAGTTACACTGCTGTTTTTTATACACGCGTGTCCAACGCTGTCCGTCTGAAACCCCCTTACCTCGCTGACAGTACGTCAACCCACATGTAAGATAGAGGCAGACTCACAAATATTTGCGCGTGCGATACCTTTGTATTGTTGTCAACTTGTTTGCTCTGACACGGCTGACGTGACTGCTGCTGGCCAGGGTTTTGACCCCTATAACTAATAAATAACACTATCATTATCAGCCTAGTAATATTCCAAAGCTGAGCATACGCCTAATGTATCATATCGCACTAATAATATTATAAGGGCGAAAGTTTGTGTGTAAGTGTGTGTGTGTGTGTGTATGTGTGTGTGTATGTGTGTGTGTGTGTGTGTGTGTGTGTGTGTGTGTGTGTGTGTATGTTTGTTACTCCTTCACGCCGCAACTACTGAACCGATTTGGCTGAAATTTGGAACATAGATAGCTTATAACCCGTATTAAAACATAGGCTACTTTTTATCCCGGGAAAAAAAAGGATTGCAATTTGTGTCGTCTATATGCCTCCCCCAGTTAAGCTTGAATCTCTCAACATGTTTTTTGAAAACGTGGATAATGTAACAAACCACATAGATGATTTAATAGTGCTAGGTGATTTCAATTTAGGTTTCATTGAATGGTGCTCTAACGATGATTGTTCTTACATGACACCACAAAATTATAGTAATGCACTTGGCTACTCTTTAGTTGATTTTATGTGTATCAATAATTTGTGTCAATTCAACAATATAAGTAATTGTGACGGTAGGCATTTAGATCTTGTATTAAGTAATTTGGAAAGTGTTACGGTCGCTTCACCTCCTGATCTTCTCAGTAAATTAGACACATACCATCCTAATCTGCTAATAAAAATTGACAATGCTTATATATCATTCCTACGTTCGAAGAGTCGGATCGATTACAATTACTTCAAAGCTGATTATGGTACTATTGTAAAAGAGCTTAAAAATGTTGATTGGGTGAAAAAATTCTCGAACTGTACAGATGTCGATGCCATGGTTAAAGTCTTTTACATTTGCTTAAACAGAATAATAGATATTTCGGTTCCTAGGCGTAGGCTGAGGTCGGCAAGGTACCCTACTTGGTTCAGTCGCAATTTGATTAAATTGTTTTCTGAAAAACAAAAGCTTCATAGGAAACTTCGCAAATATGATAACCCTCGAGACCATCTGGAATACCAAATTATCCGAAGCCGCTGTCAGAAACTTTTTGATATCTGCCATAATAGTTACAGGAACAAGGCTGAGGCAAATATCCATAAAAATCCTAACTGCTTTTGGAAATATTATAAACAGACAAAGAATGATAAATCTTCATTGCCCGCGTCAATGGAACCAGACAGAAAGATTGCTAATTCCGGTACGGATATAGCCAACCTTTTTGCCAGCCATTTCTCTTCCATTTACACCAAAGTAACTAATCATAAACCAAATATTAACCTTTGTCTAAAAAATAACACTACTCAATTGCTCAAAGTTAACTTCCTTGAAAAAGAAATTTTAAAGAAAATCAAAACTTTGGACTCTCACAAAGGTGCAGGTCCCGATGGATTACCGCCTATTTTCATTAAACGGTGCGCCCCTGGTATTGCTCTTCCACTGACGCTTATCTTCAATCGTTCTCTTGATGATGGTGTCTTTCCCGAAGAGTGGAAGAAGGCGCGAATCGTACCAGTCTTTAAGAAGGGTGATCGAAACAACATAAAAAACTATCGCCCTATATCCATTCTGTCATGTTTTTCTAAATTATTTGAAAGTATGATTCATCCTATGCTTGCCGAACATTTCAACAACTTCCTAACAAATACTCAACACGGGCTTAGAGGTGGTTTGTCCGTACAAACCAACTTAGCAAGCTTCACTTCAGATTTGTTAGTAGAGGTGGATAAAGGGCGACAGATCGATACCATCTACACGGACTTTAGTAGTGCATTTGATAAGGTTGATCACCAAATTCTTCTTAGCAAGCTCTCCCAGTACGGCATCGGACCACCTTTAATCAAATGGTTTGAATCATATCTGAACCAAAGATCCCAGACAGTAGTTGTGAACGGGTTTGAGTCAGAGAAGTATATTGCTCAATCTGGGGTGCCACAGGGTTCTCATTTAGGGCCTTTATTGTTCTTGGCATTCATAAATGATATTACTGCACAAGTAAGGCATTGCCAATGCTCTTTATTCGCTGATGACCTAAAAATCTACAAAACAATAAATTCAGTTGAAGATATCAAGCTAGTACAGGAGGACTTGAAAAGAATAATTAATTGGTGTAATCTCAATAATATGACTCTCAACGCTAACAAATGCTTCCACGTACAGTACTGTAGGAAGAAAAAACCGCTTGTCTCTAGTTATCATATTGAAAATGTGGTCTTGCAAGAGCTGCCCGAAATTAGAGACTTGGGAGTCACTATTGACAAAAAACTTAATTTTAAGTCGCACATCAACAACATCGTCAAAAAAGCTGCACAATCACTTGGCTTCATCAAACGTAACTCAAAGGGATTTTCCAACAATACCAAAATAGTATTATTTAATGTTTTTGTGAGGAGCTGTCTTGAGTTTGCCAGTGTCATCTGGAATCCTTCATACAACATTCACTCCCAACGAGTTGAGAGCATACAACGTGCTTTCACTAGATATCTTGCATTCTATGCCTCTGATATATCACACAGACAGCCCTACAACCAAAGACTAGCTGAGTTTAAAATGTTATCTCTTCGCAGCAGACGTAAAATACTTGATTTGTGTTTTTTGCATAAAATAATTCACAACAAAGTAAAGTGCAGTAACCTACTCGAACGGATCTTTCTTTCAGTGCCAAGTAAATATCCCCGTTTCTGTACGAAGTCGACACGTAAAATCTTCCATATACCATCTGGTAGGACGCGACTCAGCAACCAAGCCCCTATAGCCCGCATATGTGCCGAATATAATGAAATTGCTAGAGCTTTACCTGGTATCGACATATTTCACAATACTTACCGTGTTTTTAAAAAAATGCTCACCGATTACCTATCGGTGAGCCTTCCTTCAAAATAAATTTTTAAGTTAGTTGCCTAATTACGTATTTTATATATTTATAATAGTATCAGTATGTAATTTTTCTTCTTTTCTTTATTTTAAGTGTTTACATGTTTATTAATTGCCAATGTTGTGCTCACTATAGATGTACATGTAAGTGAAAGAGTTTGTTTAAAAAAATATGTTGTTTAACATGTAATACGTGTATATTGTTTGTGTTCTAAGTAAATAAATAATAATAATAAAATCCATAGTTCCCATAGGATATTTAAAAAACCTTAATTTTCAACATCAATCTATAGCTACAGCTATAGGTAGATTACTTTGACAATCTTTCCTGAAAGTAGGTGTAAAGGTCATTGAAAAGGAAATTCAATTTTTTTTCGGGATAAGTATAAAATCGAATTTAACGCGGGCGGAGCCGCGGACAAAAGCTAGTATTAGATAAAATGATGACTCCTAAGTTTAGTCCCTAAGAATTTCAACCCCTTTTTAGCATGAAAATGGCGAGTCTACGCGAGTCAGCAGGCTTCAAGTACCGTTGATAACAATATGGAGTACTCTCAAGTAAGCATGTCCTGAGGAAACATGCTTACCTACTTGACATTTTCCTCTACTGTTAAGCAAGTGATGAGTAATACTAGGTGACCGGGGAAATGTTATTTTGCCATTTCAGGGTATGAAAAGAAGCTTATGACCTATTTTATGACCTACCAAACGTAGACAAATAAAACATAAAAAAGATTCAGACGAATTGAGAACCTCCTCCTTTTTTTTGAAGTCGGTTAAAAACAGTCAAGCCGTTTCGGAGGAGTTGGGTTACAAACACAGTGATATGAAAATTTTATATAAAAGTCTACCGTTTCGGGGATTTGAACCCTTGACTTCCAATTAGTGGAACACATCTTGAACCATTGGGCTATCACACGATCATCAAACAAAGCGATGAAACCAAATAAATTTGATGAAACGTTTACTGCTTCCAAGAAGCCTAATCCATAGGTTACGTGTTTGGCTTTTGTTCATACATATACCTACCGATAAGAGTTCCATGACGATATCTTAAGCAATATTGAGACCAACGTGACGATGTCGTAAGTAGTCCTGAGGTCGTCGTGTGTAAAGCGTCCTGCGACGGACCGAGATGTTGTTCAGGCTGATTGTCACTTATATACTGATGTATATGCTGTACTTATAGTTATATACTGATGGTAGAGTATGATGTACAACTTGCTACTGATGCACTAAATAATGCGCGTAACATAGTTTTACTTAACAGAACGCAGTTATGTTGCACTTTTTTGTCTCCAACAAAACACTCAAGACGATGTCGAGAACTGTAAAGAAAAATTTGACGATATCGTAAGAAGTCATGAGGTCGCCATGAGTAAAGGGTCCTACATCAGGTTGAGGCACCAATCCGATGCTATGCTTGTGGTGCTGTGTATTTACCTACGTTTTACGTCATGCGAGTGTCGAAAAGCCTGGCATCTTATATGCATTATTTAAACTATTGGTCTAATAAACCAATAGTGAACTGTAACAAGACACTTGACGATGTCGTAAGCAGTCCTCAGGTCGTTAGGAGTAAAGCGTCCTATCAGGCGTCAATCCAATGCCGCGCTCGGGCGGGCAGGACAGATTGTCACCGATGGCAGTGTCCATAAGCCTGATGTGTGATTTACGTGAACTTAGCACAACTTATACGTCTACTATAAAACACGAACGTGAATTAACATCGTTATCGTGAACTGTAACAAGACACTTGACGATGTCGCAAGCAGTCCTGAGGTCGTCAGGAGTAAAGCGTCGTATCAAGCGTCAATCCAATGCCGCGCTCGGGCGGGCAGGACAGATTGTCACCGATGGCAGTGTCCATAAGCCTGATGTCTGATATACGTGAACTTAGCACAACTTATACGTCTACTATAGAATACGTACGTGAAGTAACATGGTTATCGTGAACTGTAACAAGACACTTGACGATGTCGTAAGCAGTCCTCAGGTCGTTAGGAGTAAAGCGACCTATCAGGCGTTAATCCAATGCAGTTTGTCACCGATGACAATGTCGATGAGCCTGATGCGTGAACTATGCCCAACTTATACGTCTACTATAAAATACGTATGTGAAGCGACATTGTTATAGTGAACTGTAACAAGACACTTGACGATGTCGTAAGCAGTCCTCAGGTCGTTAGGAGTAAAGCGTCCTATCAGGCGTCAATCCAATGCCGCGCTCGGGCGGGCAGGACAGAGTGTCACCGATGGCAGTATCGATGAGCCTGAGGTCTGATATACGTGACCTTAGCACAACTTCCACGTCCACTATAAAGTACGTATGTGAAGCGACATCGTCATCGTGAACTGTAACCAGACACTTGACGATGTCGTAATAAGTCCTCAGGTCGTTAGGAGTAAAGCCTCCTATCAGGCGTCAATCCAATGCCGCGCTCGGGCGGGCAGGACAGATTGTCACCGATGGCAGTGTCCATAAGCCTGATGTCTGATATACGTGAACTTAGCAAAACTTATACGTCTACTTTAAAATACATACGTGAAGTAACATCGTAATCGTGAACTGTAACAATACATTCGACGATGTCGCAAGCAGTCCTCAGGTCGTTGGGAGTAAAGCGTCCTATCAGGCGTCAACCCAATGCCGCGCTCGGGCGGGCAGGACAGATTGTCACCGATGGCAGCGTCGATAAGCGTGAGGTGCCTGAACTTGGCACTGACGCGCGGAATAATGCGTGTGACGTAGACTCTTGGGCCCTCCACGCGGATTAATGCGACTAGGCGGTTATCGGAGTGCGCGCTAGTTGTTAAGTCAAAGGGTGAAAGTCGGAATTTTCCTTTTTACAAGTTCTATATTCAATTTTCCGGGTATAGACTGGGTAATAAACTGCAAAGGTTTTAAATAACAAGTGAAGCACGACATTCTCATGAGACCAGCAGCTACATGACTCGTCTCTTCGATTTGTAAGATTGCTAACGCAACGCTTTCGAACGAAATTAGTTATTTTCGTTTATATTTCGTAGCGTTAGCATTCTTAGAAATTGAAGAAATAAGTCATATAGCTGTAAATTTGAACGCTTTACTGGTAAATATTAAAAAAAAACTGGTAAACGATCTGCGAAAAGGTCGCTGGTAGCGGGTGGATGAAGGCGATGGCGATGATTGTTAAGGACACATGAGTTGTGAGGAATAAGTTATTTTATTGCATGCAGATCCAGTGTAAGCCGTTAAACTGTGCGTTTTCTGACAATCCGCTATAACATCTTTATTAATTTGCGTTAGCATTCTTAGAAATTGAAGAGATAAATCATATAGCAACAGCTGTAAATTTTAACGCTCTGGTAAATCTAAAAAAAACTGGTCCAACGATCTGCGAAAAGGTCGCTGGTAGCGGGTGGCTGAAGGCGATGATTGTGAGTTGTGAGGAATATGTATTATTTTATTGCATGCAGATCCATTGTAAGCCGTTTAAACTGTGCGTTTTCTGACAGTCAGATATAACAGCTTTATTAATTACATCTGTTCCATTACTGGAAGTACAGAGAGGCAGTAATTACTCGTGTTAATTATTCGCGTAATGTGTTGTAACGCTTCGTTTTCCGCCGCATTGGGAGCGGCTAAGTGCCTCGTTTGAAGCTGCCTCAGATCTGGCAATGCACCAAGTGTTTTATTTGTTAATCTCGGTGTATGGAAAGTTGGAGGTGTTTTACATCAAGCGATACGATATTTTGCTTCGTAACCGTATTTTTATGGTACTTAATCCGCATGTTTCATCCAAAACATGGTATGTTATCACAATGTCCTTCTTGGTTTTTGTATTATGTTTAAATAGTACAGAAGCAGGCATTTTAATTCGGATTGTGACGAAAATCATTAGAAACACTGGACACGCACTGACTCGGCTAAGCCAACTAGGGCTTGGACTTGGGCTTAGTATTTATTGTCAACCTCTGTCACCTCTAAAAATGGACTCTTGTAATTCATCACCTCCGTCTCTCCGTCTGTAGGTATGACACAGCCTTTTTACTCGAAAACTATTGGAAAGTCAGCATCAAACAAATCTTCATCAAATTTATTTCGTCAGTGCCTTGATGAATCTAAAGAATTCAAATTACAAACTATAAGGGAAGGGCGGTAAGCTAAGCAATTAGAACTAAAGACAAAATGATCGGTTTAAAGGAGAATGACCGAAACTGGTATCAAGTTTTCTCAAGAACCAAAACGAAAAAAGGCAAAAACCAAAAAGACCCATATGCACTAGGAATTTGTTTTGCATACCCGGAATTTAATTTTGCATACAAGTTACTTTATTTTCGATGCACATTTCGCGTCATACTGATTGTACTAAGAAGCACTACTTGTTTGTTTGCCTATAACTTTAGAATGCGGATGTTAATTAAAAAAGTAATAAGTGTAGGAGTTAATGTGGACACATAGTCTATATAAAAAATAAAGTTTTGATTCAGCTTGATACGGGGTTCCATACATCCATGGTCATTCTCGTTTTTGTTTAATTTTATTTAAGAACTGGATAATAACAGCAGCCAATTTGGTCCTTATGCTTACATCTTGCAAGTAATTTTCTTATGGATAGTCGTACACTATAAACGTCTTTATAACTAGTCCAGTGATCATTGGCGCGTACTATCGGCGCATTAATGAGGTGCAGTAATATAATAACAAAAATAATGTCTTTAAATAAACTTTAACGTTTGATGTTCCTTGTTTAACATCTTCTCGGTAATCACTGTCAGAGTGTGAATGTTTGTATTATTGGGAATCAAGGATTTAAATGAACCACATAAATAACATTTATATCCATTAGTGTCAAAGACTTGTAAGTCATAAGTAGTAGTAAGTAAGCATAAGCGAACGTAGAAATAGAAACCACAAATCACATGGTTCCTGAACAGGTTCAACACGTAAAGAAGAATGACAAAAACATTCTATGAAAATAGAATTAGTGTTTTTTAAGAAACAATGACACAGGAATATTTGTTTTTCATATCCGGAATTTAATTTTGCATACAAAAAGTTACTTTCTTTTCTTTCAATGCACATTTCCAGTCACATAGACTTTATTGAGAAGTACTTACAACTTGTTGATTTGCAACTTTGGAATCCGCGAGTCAATTAACATAATAGACCGTAGTCTATAAAAACAAAGTTTGGATTTGAATCAGCTTTGTACAGGTTACATAATATATCTGTTGTAATTGAAGTCTGTAGAATCAGGAATCACGTTCTAAATACTGGGGAAATAGCGAAATGAAAATACAATAAACGTTTTACAATGGTTGCTATTCAAACATCTTAATATCTTTTTTATTCGACATTAGAAAAAATGACAGTATAAAACCTAACAAAGTATCTTATCCAAGTAGGTTTTACAACATCCGCCCTTAATGGGAATAAAAAGATAAAGTAGTAAAACTAAAACATTACTACCAGACTAAACAGAAATACAAAACATAAACCGAAGAAAAATAAATAAATAGAAAATTATTCTACCTATTTATCCCTAAACCCATATTAACTACGCACCTTAGATGAGCTATGCGCCTTAAGGGCTTGGTTAAAACATCGGCTGTCATTTTATCCGTAGGTATAAACTTTATATCTATAAGACCCTCAGTAACCTTTTCACGAATAAAATGAAATCTCGTATCAATGTGTTTGGTTCTATTGTGGTGGATTGGATTGAGCACAAGTTTCTGTGCACTTTGACTATCATTGTATAGCAACACCCTATGAGCAAAACCAGTAATGTCACACACTAACCGTCTTAGGAAAATAGCCTCCTTTGCAGCACTGGTCAAGGACATATACTCAGCTTCTGTAGATGATAAGGCTACCGTCGGCTGTTTCTTACACTCCCAGCTAATAGGTCCACCTGCTAGCGTGAAGTAGTAACCCGTGTATGACCGACGGTCATGTACACAGTTCGCCCAGTCAGCATCCGTGTATCCACACAGACGTCCACCGACTTTCCTGTAAGTAATACAGTAATCCATTGTACCTTTTAAATACTGTAACACCCTTTTAGCGGCCAACCAATGCCTTTTATCGTGACAGTTATTAAACTGACTTAAATAGCTTGTGGCATAAGCTATATCGGGTCTTGTATTCACAGCTAGGTACATGAGACATCCTATCAAGTTTTGATAAGGATATTCACCAAGAGATGTTGGATTACCTTTCTCCAACTTGTTATTCTCCAAAGGTGTAGACATCTCCTTGCAATCTCGCATATTAAACCGCTCCAATACCGCCTGTATATAGGTCTTCTGACTGACCACGATTTTATCGTCAACACGGTTAATATTTAAACCTAAACAATATGACAATGCACCCAAATCTTTTAGTGAGAAAAATTTTTCCAAGTCATTTTTGACAACGTCAAACAAACTTTTTTCTTTGTAAAAGACAATTAGATCGTCGACATAGACTGCAAGTATTATGGTTTCATTACCAAACTTTTTCAAGTAAACACATGATTCCGCAGATGTTCGTGCAAAGCCAATTTTTGAAAGAGTTTGATGCAATTTGATATTCCAGGCTCGAGCTGCCTGCTTCAACCCATAAATGGATTTTCTGAGCAAACAGACTTTACCTTTTGCCCCGTGCTCAGCAAATCCCTCAGGCTGTTGCATGTACACCTCCTCCTCTAAGTCTCCGTTGAGGAATGCGGTATCTACATCCATGTGTTGAATCTTCAAATCCATTTCTGCCGCCAACGCTATAAGGGTACGCAGAGATGAATTTCGAACCACAGGGGCAAAAGTTTCGTTATAGTCAGTCCCCCAAACTTGACTAAAACCTTTCGCAACTAGTCGCGCCTTATACTTGACTATTGCTCCGTTCGCGTCCCTCTTATCTTGAATACCCATTTACATGGAATTACCTTTTTATTTGGTTTATCCACTAATGTCCAAGTCTGCTTATTCAATAAGGCATCGTACTCATTTTTCATTGCAGAGATCCAATTATCTTTATCATCGCTATTAACAGCTTCACGATAACTTTTTGGATCATCATACAACAAATTAACATCGAGAGTGCCGTATGAATAATAATCAGGAGGTTTTCGTATTCGTTGAGGATATCTTCTCTCAGGACATACATCGCTGGGTTCATCTGAAGGAACCAGAGACAGATCACTTTGTTCACCCGAGTGTAGAGACTCCGTGTCACCAACACCACCAGCTTCATCAGTCGCGTCCACAAAATCGTCAACTTGCTCTACCTCTATCTCCACATCTTCTGAAGTAGATGAAGAAGAAGTAGAAGCAGATGAGATAGAAATCTCCTGTGGCGAAGTGGTATCTGAAGAAGTTTTTGAAAAAAGATCAATGACATTGGGGCTCACAACAACTTCAGGCTGAACAGGTTTATCCTTCAATCCTGAAAAAATATTTTCAAAGAACGTAATATCCCGTGACTTAATCAACCTCCGAGGGTTTTCCGCGCTACGGAAATAATAACTCCTTGGATCATCTGAATATCCAACGAAGATATGTTCGGAAGCTTTCATGTCTAGCTTAGTTCTCTGGCATGAAGGCACGTGAACTAAAGCTCGGCAACCAAACACCCTTAAATGAGACAGGTCGGGTTTACTACCACACCACATTTCATATGGTGTCTTACCATCAAGTGCACGATGAGGTGACCTATTCTTTAAATAAACACTAGTCTCAACAGCATCCTGCCAAAAAGCTTTCGACAGAGAGCTCTGTGCTAGCAAGGAACGGGCCTTCTCTACAATACTACGATTGCAACGTTCACTTACCCCATTTTGTTGAGGGCTGTATGGTACAGATGTTTCATGTCGAATCCCTTGAGCTTGCAAATAATCTATCAACTCCTTGTTGACATACTCAGTACCATTGTCTGACCGAAGAGTTCGAATCTTAGTACCGGTCTGTCTCTCAACAAGTGCTTGGAAAGCACAAAAACACTTCTGAACTTCTGTCTTAGATGACATACAATAAAGAGATATAAAACGTGTATAATCATCTACAAAAATAATAAAGTATTTATTACCTTTAAAAGATTCTGTGGTCAGGGGACCACAAACGTCCGTATGGACCAATTCTAATGGTGATGAAGCTTTCTTATACTTTATCCCTTTGAAAAGCTTCCGGGCCTGCTTACCCTCTACACAAGGTACACATGGTTCTTTGTCAACCTCAGTATACTCCACACCAACAGCTAGACCTTTTCTGAGTAGATCCATACCGACACGGCAGAGATGTCCTAGACGCTTATGCCAAAGCTGAAACTGGGACAAATTAGTGTGAACATTATAAGCTGAAACATTTTGCGACTTTATTGTACAATCTAAAGTATACAATCCACCACAAATAGAACCATGTAAAACAGGACCATTTATAAAAGAAACATCATTAGAATTATAAAAATTACAGCCATTTGTATCAAAAACAATCGATAAACCTTTCTCTACTACCTTTTTGACTGATAGTAAATTACAATCTAGATCAGGAACATGTACAACATTCAAAATCTTCTTGAAATTGGTTTTTGTGTCAATCGCAACATCTCCTAAACCCACAGCTGGCAAACTTTTACCATTTGCGACAGTTATCTTCCCATCACAGGGTCGGTAACTATTAAACCATTCAGCATGTGGAGTCATATGAGTAGACGCACCAGAGTCGATAATCCACTTCTCAGACATCTGAACATTAGGTGCAGACAAAGCCAGTTCCGTGACAACATCCAAAGCCAATTCCGTCACACGATTCGTCATATTCCTTTTACTAGAAGCAATCAGTCCCTTATCTTCTGAACAACTTTCTGTAGAGCAACGCGCCTTTGTCTTTTTCTCCTTCTTTTTGAGAGGACAACTAGGACTCTTGTGCCCAGGCTTCTTACACCGAAAGCAAATAACTTGTTTAGTATGCAACGCAGCCACACCATCTTTAGTCTCCTTCGTCATTTCGTTTAATAACTTAGTCCTCACCAAATCTGTTGTGACTTCAACGCTCCCATTCTCAAGCGCCATTATCATGGGCTCGTAGCGAGACGTCAGACCTCCCAATATAATAGCTGCTAAAGAGCTATCTTCTATGGTTTTGCCAATATCGGCCAGGTCTAGTGCTGTAGTAGTTATTCCCGTTAAGTAAGCTTCTAAATCAGAAAAGTCAGATAAGGAGTACCTGTACAACTTACGTTCCAACGACAGTTTACGACCCAAACTTCGATCCTCGTAGGATTTCATAAGAGCACCCCACGCTTCTTTTGCGGTCTTAGCTGGTCGAACAATCGAAATAGCAGCGCCATCCACAGTAAGGCATATCTTAGAAAGAGCCTTTTCTTCCTTCCGTACATGGTCGGATGTCTTATTATTACCTTCGACCACTACTCCGTTTACGGTTTCCCACAATCCTTCATGGATTAACAACATTCGCATTTTAAATTTCCACACAGTGTATCCTTCTCTACTACGAAGTATCGGAATACCATTTAGTGACATACCAGAATCTGCAGACGACATCTTACAATTTCACCACCAATCTTCTTTTAAATTTGATCGTAGATAAAATATACAGAGCCTTCGTGCTGATAACGTGTTGTAATTGAAGTCTGTAGAATCAGGAATCACGTTCTAAATACTGGGGAAATAGCGAAATGAAAATACAATAAACGTTTTACAATGGTTGCTATTCAAACATCTTAATATCTTTTTTATTCGACATTAGAAAAAATGACAGTATAAAACCTAACAAAGTATCTTATCCAAGTAGGTTTTACAACAAATGGTCGTTATCCTAGAATTAAGAATTTATCCCTTAACTCACCACTCGATTTAATTACAACGAATTTCCAACGTCACATCTCTCTTGTATGAAGCTTGCATCTTGAATAAAAGTACTGATAAATAAATAATTAATTTAATTAATCAGATAAATCTGTTCAACAGCATCCTTGTAGCCTGTTGCGCAGATAAACTATCCAATCTATATTCTGCAGATAGATATAAAGGAAGCAGTATTTATGGGTCAGTATTGAACACATTAATTATGCTCTTCCCAGTAAGTTGAGAGGAAATGATAGAAATTACGAGATATAAACGTCTTGTACAATGACGAATGGGTCATCACTTAGCGGCTATATATCTTGCGCGTCGGATGCCAGCAAGATGCTAGCTTGTATACGGTGTACCTAACTTGTTAAGGTCCTATTTAAATAAAGGAACATTAATAAGGGAACTATTGCCATAAAATAATGTGCGGATACGGAATATTTACTATTCCAAGCGGGCTCTTTTGTAACGTCAAATCGTAGTCGTCAAGTGTAACGTTTTTACAGTTAACATGTTAGTAATAACTGTGATCTCACCTGATAGCACCTAACTTGTGATGATGCAGCCCTACATGTTGTCGTACTAACTCAGACGGTGTAAGTAAATTCACCCCTAAAAGTTTCTACTGGAATTCGCGATCTCTTTTTGTGAGCTGTTGTGAAAAGCTTTAACTGTTGTTAAATTTAGATATAACTTTGATAATCTGGAAATGCTGATTCTAAATTATATGAAGTATTGGTACTTCAATTCAAGACGCGCCACACTCCATCACAATCGCTTATGTTTCATGCGGTTCGTATGATGCTTATTGGATTCTTGTAAGGACGTATTGGAAACTTCGTCAACAGCAAAATAGGTAGTAAGAACCTACTTATTTCGAGTTTGAGAGTAGATAAAATAGCTTTCTTATCAAGTCCATAACTTTTCTGAATACTTGCCGTCATATTATCTTTGAAACATCCTAACTAATACAGTATACGGTAGTAAATATTGCTACGTTTATGGCTACTTAGTCCACCGTAACCATAACTACATCCTTATGTAAAATGGCTGTCAACTGTTCATTAGTCAATTAACAATCTCGATGAACCAATCAGGGTCGGAGCTACATTATCGCCATGTCGCATCTCAACAGATCTCAGATTGCGGTAGGTTGTTCATCTTTCCGCTAGTTAATGTTTATTAATTACGTTTAATGTACCTATAATGAAAAACTTGTCCGATGCGAATACGCGTTGGATGAGTCCAGAAGCCTTAGCCATGGCTTATCTCAGTATGTCGTAGAAGCTTGTCGATCGCTCATTGTAACGAAATATAGCCTGCCAAGTGCGAGTCGGACACACGCACCGAGAGTTCCGTACCTAGTTACTTACTACAGAAAAGGAAAAACCATTAAAAAAATTGAAAACTGTTTTTTTTTTTAATTTAAAATGGGGGGGAATTGCGAACAGGAAACTTACCTTTGTTTCTGGAGGTCTTTAGATAGAGAGCTGATTTTACTTTTTCTGTAAAATATATGTTTATCCCTGTTAATCATAATTAATTATTTCAGATTTTCTTATTGGTAAACTTCGGAGATAACGGGGGAGAGCGATATTTTTTTCTGCATTTTGCCCAATAAATCAAAAGGTTTGATTTTGGAAATCAAAAAATCCGCTATACAAAAAATCATACCACAAGAGACTCATAAATATTAACTTCCAATAATCTATCTATGTACTTAAAATTAACAAGTCGTGAATGAAAGTTCCAATATCAGCTGTTGTAAAGTGCCATTTCGTCACTTGGGACTTTGGAGCAATTAGAATAGCGATATCGGCGCCAGGAACTATTACTATTTTATATCAACTCTTTCAGGTCAAATGCGTCACGAATAGATTTAATTGACTGAAAAGCATGATGTATAGTGAAAGAAAGCTTTAAATGTAGAAGTATGAAAAATAATGGGGTCGGTTTCTAGATAAAGATGAATCCTTTTATACCTTTGATGTACACAATATAGTAGGTTATTACTTATTGTACCTAGTAAAGCAAGTCACTACATTATACCAGGTGGAAGCACTTGTTTTCAAATTTGGGCCGAGTGGATACGTTACCACTGTTAACTGGCGTCAAAAACGTTTCTTTTGACGCCAGCATAAAGGCACCAAGTAGTTCTTTTAGCAGCTACTTATAGAATTTTCACGGCACTATTGCTTGCTTGTAAGTATGAAAAAGGTTTAAATAGGTAAAATGTTCGGAAGGCCGCTACTACTAGAGTTTTGGTAGATATTCAACAACAATTTCTGTATAGTTTGTTTTGACGAGTCGAATACATCAATATTTACTAAATGAAACAGGTACATGTTTTTAATTTTTCAACTAATTTAAGACTTATAATCACAGAACATTATACCAAACTCACTTTGTTCTAAGTGATCGCGCCTCAACAATTTTTCAGAGCAAGAATCCATAATTACAGTCTCTCCATTAAATTCCGAATTATAAAGGACTTCCTTATTTCAATGAACATCAACATAAATTCGGTATTTTAAAGAAAAGTCCTGCGGTAATCCTTTCCTTATATCAAGCTTAACACAATGAAGGAAATACATTGAATCAAGCGTCAATTCCCGACGGAGTCAACAAGGAATCCATTGCAGCCCGCAAAGGTCAAGCCAATAAATACCGATGCAGGCGCGTGCCCACTGCTGGGCGTCCCGACAATAGCGGTTTATTGCGAGATTTACTTACTACTTGCACGCGCCTGCGATTGAAAAGGTGTGGTCACATCACCAATATGAACCTGGGATATGCGATCATCAAAATTTATCCCACCAAAATCATTTTCCTGATTTCAAATTTTGATTTAACAGAACTTACAGGGTACTGAAAAGTGAATAAATTTTTGATTTTACGCCCAATGTAACGGTAGCCAAACGGTCAAGACATTATTGTAACTAAAGTGTAGAGTTTGTGAAATTAGAGCTTGTATTTAAGGGTGTATAAAGTCAGAAGTCTTGCCCTACATGAGATCTGATAACTTTTTGACAGTGTGAGCCATATGCTCGTCTGGCAACATTTTACATGAAAATGTTTTGCGGCCATCTTAACGTTTTACGTAAACATTTTTCATTCAAACCTATTGAATAAAAGCAAGTGTTAACTTTTGGATTATATTCTGCGGATTTCCTTGTAGGGACGAAAACGAGCGTCAAAGTGTTGTATGTGAAAAATAGCCTATGGTGTGGCATGTGGGTGGTGGTGGCATTGCTCGTTTGGGAACTTTGCTTTTGTGATTGAATGGCGCCATTTTTTTTTTGAGCACAGATTCAATTTCCCTATCAAAGATATTTCATAGAAGAATATTTACGAAGACGCGCTCCACTCTGTCAAAATCGCTTATGCTTCATTCGATTCGTATGGAGTTTGACAGAGTCGCGTCATTGTGGATTGAAATTTCTATAAGTGTGGTGACAGACAGACGGACAGCAAAGAAGTGAACTCTAAAATGAAATTTTACTGGGATAATGTGGCAACGCCCTAATCAAAAGCGTTAAAACTTTATACCCGTAGAGTGGCGTAGGAATGTTGGCTCCTGATTGGAAACCGATTTACAACCGATTGTTCCTTTTTTTTTCGCTATTAAAACAACTCGGGAAGTTTCATGCCTTTTATTTCGCCGTTTAAGTGTGCTGTGTTGGCTTTAAGCCATTCTTGGTAAGGAAACAGTAGTGTCTTTTACGAATTGATTCTGATGGAGGTAAATTCTTATAGCTTTAATTTACAAATTTTTTTGGATGCTCACCAGTAATTAGCTAAGTATGTTCTAGTTTTACTTAAATTAAATTGTCATGTTTTAACCTATAAGATCCTTAGAAGAACCTCAAAATCAGCTAAGTCCTTTTAGTTCAGTTAGAAATTTAATGAAAACAGATTGCACAAATATAAAAATAATAAGAAACCCAATCCCTAATTAAATTTTAAACTCAAAATTGTAGAGAACAATTTAGGTAGGTACCAGGTAACTAAATATTTTCATAGAGAACTATTTAGATCGAATCCTGGTTTAGAATTCAAATATTTAGAGCCTTTTGTAAAAAGATACAGAAAAAGATTTTCATTAGTTGCGTTCCCTTTTAAAATAATTTCGAGTAACGCTTTCACTTCTTCTCTTGTCTCAAGTTTCCAACTGTATTCTATCGTGTCAGCAAAATAACGTACAAAGTTTCCCAATGATCTACTCATGGCCAAGTCTTGATCAGTATTTTCCCATGCAGCCCATTTTTTCAACGCTGACGACGTGTTGTCCATAAATATTACCATCATTTCATCATCGCTTTTGTCAAACGCTTTATCTACAATATCAATTAGCATTGTAACAGCTCTAGCTTTTGTGACGACTTTTTCATCTCTACTCCTTTTTATTTTATGTCTTCTATTCAAAATATTTCTCAGTTCATCTATAGTGTTTCTTACTTTGGCCAAGTCATCGTTAAACACTTCTTTTAATTTTCTTATAACTATTGCAGTTAATTCATCTGTTAAAACTTCTTCAATGAAGTTATACTGTTCATTGAATAGTAGTTTTAGATCTTTTATTAAATAATTTAATTTTTCATCGGGTATTATTAATATTTCTTTAATTAAATCTGTTAAGAAATCGGAATACGCAGGAAATTTTCTGCATATTTCGTATTGCTCGCAAATATATGCTATCTCCTCATTCTTGATTTCGTGTATGAATTGTTGAAGTGATTCTAGGAGATATACGATTTTGGCTTGGTAACTCTTGTATTTACTAAACAAAGACTGACTGCGTTGTATAGTATTCAAAATAACCCTACATTCCTTCAAAAGTATTTGACTTGCGGTTTCGATTAAGTCAAGCATTACGAATTGTTTATCTACGTCATAAACCGGGTTTGTATCATTTAACAACTTTCCACTATACTCTTGTAATATTGTAGAATAATGTTTGTTGATATCATATACTAATTTCGTTAGATCATTACGATATTCTAATTCTGTTTTGAAATATTTAACTTGGGCCACAAGTTTAAGATTTCCTTTATAAATTAAGTGATTCACCAAACTTTTGACTTCTTTCCTAATCCCATTTTTCATTGCTCTTACATGTTTGAAAGTTATTGTATATATTTTGTTTGTTTTTTTGTCACCTACCGATTTTGTATCAAAGGGTGATAAGAGTATAACTTCATTTTTGTGGTCGACAAGTCTTTTTGGAAATGAAGCTTGCCCAATTCCATTTATAAAAGCTTTATTGATACGTATTGCCAAGGTCTCTGAAATTTGAAAATTAGATTATAGAGAGACTTCGTGAATGTTAAGTTTAAAACACAGGGATATTTTTGAAGTTGCCGATATTTTTTTATTAGAATTTGCTACACAAACCCAAGAAACTGGCTCTGGCATCATAAAAACAAAAGTTAGAACAGTATCTAATTATGGATGTTTGGATACATTTTGGATGTTTCTGTCTCATCACAAATTGGATTAAAAAACTCGGCTTCATTGCAATTCGAAGTCCTAGAATATAAAATCGGTAATAAAAACTAGTGCTTTAATAAAAAGCTTTATATACTGTACCTACATTTACTTAGCTGTACACTTGTTTACATCGTAACTTTCATGCAAATGCAAACCAATAATTTAAATCACTACAACTAATTCGTATTCTTGTCATAGCTAGATCAATAATTACTTACCGTAATGTATAAATAGTATATAATAAAAGCAATGTAGCAGCATACTTTGCTCTTCCGGGTGGTTACGAATAAAACTAACTGGGTATGTACTTACTTTAATTAAAGTTTATCGTTTCTCATTTGTACGGTGAGCCACATTGCTTTTGCTGATTGAAGTTATCGATATTTCTACTGAGGATTAAATTAAGGTTCATAATTCTTCAGTGTTTGCATCGGCTGAGTTGCAGGGTGTACGTAATATTCATCATACGCATAATGAAACTCGCAAACTGTTTGTGAACTCATAATATGGTTTTTATAATATCCAATTATAATTACATATTCTACTTTAAATGAAAATTGGCGTCATAGAAAATTGAATTTCCGAGATTTTGTAAATGTACATGTACCGTATGTGCGTGTCGATGTGCGCAGACGACACAAACCCTTGGGAGTGATAATGAATTACTCACATTTTTGTACCTATATCATTCGTTAAATAAGGCTGTTTCTTCTCAGTATTCAAAATAAATGTTTTGTTTTGGTTACGTATTAGATATAGTCTGTCAAGAAAGACATGAAATAAATTCACGGAAACAATGATTTTTCTCTGCCGCATATGACTGATTAAAAAATATGTAAATACAGAATATTAAAAAGAATAAGGTATAGTTTTTAATTATTTGATTATCCACCAAAAATGTATTTTACTCTGGCTTTTATAAATAATTTTCAACTCTTTTTTGTTTCATGACTTTCTTGACAGACTGTACTTACTGATGAAATAATACCACGATTGTCTGTATGTATTAGTTACTAGTTATTACCATGACGTTGCAATAAAACTCGCCACTTGGTTACCAAGATTGGTCCAACTCTATATTCAACTTCAGCAGGGCTAGACAAAGTCACAAGCGTTTGGCGTTAACGCTAGTCGACAAAAATGTATGGACAAAACAAATGACTGTAGAAAAACCTCGATAATAATTACTAAACACGCTGTGTTTGATACTGTCGGCTGTCAATTGTCAAGCGAAGTACGCTAAAGTTATCTACAAGGTCCGCGAGAACGCCAGCGAGCGTTCAAGTTAGCGTAGTTAATTATTCAAACACAGCGTGTTTAGTAATTATTATCGTGGTTTTTCTACAGTCATTTGTTTTGTCCATACATTTTTGTCGACTAGCGTTAACGCCAAACGCTTGTGACTTTGTCTAGCCCCGCTGTACAGAATGCTGCGATTCATGAAAATTAAAATTTGAATTATAAATACGGTATGTCAATGTTAGGGGTATGGACGCCATTAGTCTAAAAAGTAAGTCATTCGAAAACATTCGCTCTTACAGACTTCAGTCTAACTATAACATCGTTGAACCAGAAATACTTCAAAGATTATGTCACTAGGTACAAACTCAAGGAATTTGCATCCTAGTGAGCCTTAAGGAATGCTAGCTCGTTAGAATTTCAGCGATGATGCTAACTTTAAAGTGATCTACCTTGCTGACATAACGACGTCCATGGACAGGGTGGGGTGTAAGTCATATACTGTTGAGATGCAAAAAGTCAAGGATACAACGGCAATGAAAACTTGGCTCGCAAAACTGATCTTGATTAGGGAACCAAACCAGTTCCCAGGGAAGTTGCAGAAATACAGGCCCCCATAGACTAACTTTAAATAGTAACGTTATGTGGGCATTGCCTACTAAACAAACACTTTTCCACTCTAGGAATTACGGACAGCCCTCTGACCAGAGCCTGCATGAAGGAGGACGAAACACCGGCATACCTGCTACTACGGTGCACTGAAGCGTCGGATCAACGCGAGACCTACTTGGGCTCCTCAGCAATACTCCAAGATATCTTGTGCGACCTGGGAGGCCTCTTCGGATTCTAGAGTAAGCTCGGCTGGCTGGAGTGATCCGACGAGGACCCGCATCGGTGACTCCACGCGCAACGGACGAAGAGATTTCGGCCAATCGCCGAAAAGTCCCCGGAACAGAAGAAGAAGATTGTTAACGTTGGTAGACCACAGCGGTCCAGTTTATTACTATTGAATGGAAGCAGGCGGAAATCCATAACTAGCAGGACAGATTAAATTGTTTTGCTAAAAGTCGCTTTTTGAATAGAATCTGCATGGTCCAATATAAGGGAAGACCGCCCACATAAAAAACCACACACAATTCTTCCAACAATTTCTTCGACGCATTGATCGAATGCAGGACGTTAGTTAGTGTTAGAAAGAAAGTTGACATAAGAACATGTGTGGTGCGCGCTCGAAAAGGTTATACCTACAGACTTAAACAAAATACCTACTTCATACACATTTAAGTAAAATAGACAAATACAACATTTTCAACAATTCAGAAGAAGGGGATATAGCTCAGTGGTAGAGCAATCGACTGCAGATCGATAGGTCCCCGGTTCAAATCCGGGTGTCCCCTAAAAGTAATGGTTATTTTATTTTTCAAAATACATTTTTTAAACAATTTTGGATTCAATAAAGTTTAATTTAAATTTTGATAAATTGAATCAAAATCGCTTCAGTTTATGCTTTAACCTATGAATAAGTAAAATAATAAATCAGCGAGATGGTCTACATAACAGGCCTAATATGACAATTGGGACGGACTTATGGTCACTTTGCGTACTTTCCGAGCAATGTAAGGTAAGAAGATCAGAAGCGACGGGTTGCCGTATGGACTACGCAATGTTATTCTGTAAAACTAAGTGTCCATCGTTGAGTTCGTTCTATCAAAATTTTGAAGATCCTTATAACTCGTTTTACATAATATTAATTAACTAAACAACGTTTTTTTTTACTAAAAACGTATGCACGTACGTTTTTAGTAAAAAAAAAACCTTGTTTAGTTGTAAAATGGGACTATGAGCAGATGTTTGGTAAGTTTTCATTATGACTTAATATGACAATATTATGTGATTGAGACAGACTAGTTGAGAACGACAAGACTAAAACCAGATAGATCAAATCCGACGAAAAAATATGCTACGTCTTCTTCTTTACCATTCAATGTGGTACTTCCAGCGTTCTTCTTTATCATTTTTGTGCGAAAACTGACATAATATTATAGCCTAACTATACTCTTTCCATTCGTTTATTTCCTCTTTGACACATGAAACAGATATAGCAATAGCGAGGGACCAGAAAGAGACCACTTTACCTGTATCTCTCTCTGGCCCCTCGCTATTGCTATATCTGTTTCATGTGTCAAAGAGAAAATAAACAAATGGAAAGAGTATAGGAGGTTTCATACATATGACATATTATTTCTTATGACATGTGATGGGAAACTCGATCACTTGATCACTCGATCAATGGTAACTTTTCAAGATGTTCTTAGCAACGTCGACGTCAACGTTGTAAGGAGTAGCAAGTACTGAATAGCAGGGGCAACGAATAGACACATTCCAGTCCGGATTGTGGAAATTATATTTCTCTGAGGTGCGTTTTCCAGTTTGTTTATTATAATTTTCCTGTTTGAGGTACCGGGGCTAACCCTAATTGCTTTGTCCTAGCTTCCGTGTGAGAAGCTATTTATATTCATGTACAAACAAAGCACTGACGATCTTAAATATGGCCTAGTGTGGACTAGCGCTTCCAGTACTAGACCTTATTATTCCAGATTTTTAGGATTTCATCCCGCAAAAGAAAAAAACTGAACTCTTATAAGATCACTTTGTTATCTTTTTCTGAGGTTAATTAACAATAATTAACCTCAAAAAACGATGTTCAGTTTGCGATTGGGTAAGAAATGTGATTCTTATGGTTTTACCATTTCTATACTCAAACTCAAACTCAAAATATCTTTATTCCACAAAGGCCTAAGATACAGGCTCTTGTAAAACATCAATATGACATTTGTCGCATATGTATGGTGATAACTACAAGTCGACTTAAAACTAAGTTTACGAGTTTATACTACCTATATATTTTAGAGTTTATAGTACGGAACCCTCGGTACGCGAGTTCGACTCACACTTGGCTATTTTTTTATTTGCTTTTTGTTTTTTTATTGTAGATATTTTAAGTTTGCGCTTAACGACGATCATGCTCGATGAAAAGCAATGATGTTCTAATCTTAGTCACACTTTATAATACATAGGTACATAATACACAATAAATATAAGCCGACCTGGCAAACGTTGCAACATAAATTATTTCTCACTTAGGAATCAGAATCAGAATTCTTTATTTCATATAGGCCTAGCTAATAAGGCACTATGACAAGTCATTTCATTTTAGAATATCTCTAGAATAGTGTTGGTGAGAACTATTTCACAACTTACAAGTAAGTTTAAGAGTGTTCGCAAACGCGCCTTATAACTGAGAAGGTAGGGGTAGGTATGACGAATAGTTAATGTCTGTTTCTCGGACCTACCGATTATACATATTACACAATTTCATTTTGGAAAAGTTTTGTTACAAACAACATTCGCTTTTCTTGTTTTAATTGTTCCCACATCCAGGGCATCTGGAAGAGATCTTCATTTGCAGAGATAAGATGTCCTTGTGCATGTCTTCTCTATGTTTGTGTGTTTTATGTATCTTTATTTATATGTACAGAATAAATAAACATTAGGTACATTTTCTTGGTAGGAATTTTTTGAACGATTGCTACCAATAATAAGCATGAAATAAGTAGGTATTTACAGACTTATTTTTGTCACATCAAGGTGACCTAGACTCGTTTGTTAATTACGTAAGCAGTAATAGTTGACTTGTAACGGTTGGTATTTACTGCAGGAAGGTATGCGGTATTTTATTTTTCATACTTGTTTTACGTTGGCGGCAACGATTCTATTTATTTTTTAAATATTTATTTAAAGATCACAAGATCGAAGTAGGTTTATATTTGCCTTTTTTCACTGCTCAATACTCTTTACAACTAACTGTGATTTAATGATAATTTTAATACCTGATGAGTAAATCTTTCTGATTGAAAGAGTATACCAATCTTTAATTCTGACTCAACTTTCTGCTCTAGAAAGCTGAAATTGAACACAAAGGTTCTCTTCGTAAAGTAGACAAGGGACAAGAAAAGATTTTTCAAAATTCCTCCGGGATCATCTGTCTCAGACCTACCTCCCTGGCGCAGTGGCGTATACGAGTGGTCACGGGTTCGGTTCCCGCCACGGGCTACTCTAGAATTCTCTATTTGTAATTGGTTCAGGGCTGGGCTGGTGGGAGGCTCCAGTCGTAGCTAGTTACCTAACAACAGACGCACCGCCAAACGATTCAGCGTTCTGGCGCGATGCTGTGTAAACACCATCTGGGGGTTGCTTACCCCATTGAGTTGCTCACCGACTGCATTGTCACTTACCATCAGGTGAGATCGCAGTCAAGTGCTATAACTTGTAAAAAAAGCAGGGACGGGGTCAGTTAAAAATAAAAAAATAAAATAAAATATAAAATCTCAGCTATCTTATCACGGATAAGAAAACTCAGGATATGGATGCATCCAAACGATTTACGTAGGTAAAACGTTTTCGTACAAGCAAACAGTAGCGCCATCTGCCAAAATTCTATAGGTGGCCGCTGAGCGAACTACAGCGTGGCCTTACTGTTGGTGGCAAAACAAGCATTTTTGGCACCGATTGACTGGCGACATTTTTTCATTTACAAGGGTACATTTCTATTTATCTTAAATCTTACATTTTTACATCCAGTTGTTTTTCAAAGCGGTCTTTTATTTTTGGAGTTGAGTGAAATTAGCATATTTATGAGCGAGCTACCGTTTGATTCGTCTCGCGCCGGTTTAATGGTAGTATACGACTTTTTAATACACAACTTATTCAGCGGGATTTTTTCAAGTTTAACATATTTCTTTTTGCGGATTTGCTCTTAATCCTTAGGATATACAAAAAGGACCCAAAATATGTTTTATTTCGTTTGAGAATTTATTAAACAGATTCTGCAGTTACAGCTTTGTTACTCTATTTATACTTTTTTTACGTTAGCTAAATAATTGATGGATAAAAAAATGTACGGGAAACATATCCGATCTATACATTGTTCATGTGATTTATCGATGACAAAATAATTATGACATTCCCATACATTTTTGTCCCATTAGCAATCGTTGAAATAGAATAGATACCTAAGTCATAATTATTATGGCTGAGCTGCTCAGACTTATCACCTCAGAGTGGCTCAGACATTGACTTACTATCTTCCTATAGTAAGTCAATGTCTGAGTGTAATACAAAATTCACGAAAAAAGTGTCCCAAGAAAACCTATATATAAAAGAGGGTATGTGTAATTTTATAAACAAACTAAAACATTGTAATTTATGTCTTAAACCATTATTATACAGCCTAATTTTACTTGCAACTAGCTATAGTGCGATTGTCTCCGTTTTTGCGTTTTATCTCTCTTTCGGTTCGGACACTTTTTAGCGCTGACCCGTCACCCTTAGTATTATATATCTATGACCACAATATGAATATTACAGACTAATACTCACAGTTATATTTCCTCGATTTTGGGTTAGACATTCGAATTTCTACAAACGATTTTGTTTACTTATTTGGTGTGGTTTGGACGTCCATTCTCTCAGAATTTGATGACGAGTTAGCGAATAAGAATAATCCGTTATAATCTACATTTTCATCCCCATATTTAACCCTTAAGGGTCGTTTTTTTAAACCCTTAAGGGTCGAAATCTCAAAAAGCTTTTCCAAGCAAACGCTAAAGCTACGAGTATTAAAAGCACTTAATGTTTATTCTTTTAATATTATAAGAGACGTACAGACATAACTCATTTACAACATTTTACATACATGCATAAGAAAAATGTACATCTTAAAAGAACGCAAAAAATGACTATAGATTACCTGCGTCCATTATACGCGTAATATGAAGCTTTTAAAATATTATAATTCGAAACAACCGTGCCAAGAATGCACAGTTAATTGCCGAAGGGCCATTTATACAAAGTTATTTAATTATTGTAGGTACCTTACAAGGCCCACCCGGGATTAAAAAACCGACTTTTAGTATCAAATCAATTTAAAAGACTTGTAAAATACAGTAATGAGACTTATAAACATTCTCCGAGCTTATTTACATTGAGAGTTTAAAAAGCAAAATTCCATCGGCATTGGTCTATATTCAGTGCTGTTTTGTCCCATGTGTCGTATTTCTATACCCCTTAGAGTTTTGACTCTTAAATTTTATAAAAAGGCGATTAAGTAAATAGGAAAATATTTGAAACCGAACACTTTGTTTACCTCCTATTTACAAATGTACCTACCTAATAAATTTAAGTAAGTAAATATCGCTATTGATTACAAAGTCATTATAATATTATGTGCCGCTTACTGCTAAGTCGGCACGGTGAACCCAATCCCATTTCCCGTCTGGACTTTGGACTCAACCATCTCCACTTCCCTAGTGGCGACTTCCTGAAGGAGGAGTTCACCATAAAGAGGCCCTACTTCTCCATGAAGTCCGCCAACAATGATTTATTGCCCCTGATGGTTTCGCTGCGCATACCCGAAACTTACTATCACTTCACCAACGCTTCCCTTGTTCAGCTTTCCATTGCTGCCTATACTCTCGCTTCACCAGCGTTTATCTTGCTCAGCTTCGCATTAAAATCTACCATCGCAACACTGTAGTAACTTCTTCACAGATTCTTCCAATCGGTCCACAAAGTGCGTGCGTATTGTAAGTTGTCAGGTCCAGTCTTCGGAGTCAGTAGCGGAAGGAATCGGCTAGAAGTTCTTAGCGCCCCTGCCCCGCCATTACCCGTACCGCTGTCAGAGCCGGGGCCAGAGAGGATGCCAGGATTTGATGCATTTTAGGGGTTATGCTCACCATTTCGACGATTCTACGAAAAAGTTGAAAATTAGATCTTACTTGTAATTATTATCAACCTAAATTATGTTTAGGTAAATGCATAGTATTACTTCATACTTAGAAAACCTACATGGAAAATTAATATTATTCACTTGACTGCGCGCCATTATATTAATCATTGACCTCATTGGTATGAACAGCATCATCTATTTCTACATTATATAAATAAGTACTTATTTCCCTTCAGAATTATGATTATGTATTAATTACGTGACTATATAAATGGGAAATTGAGAACCTCTTCAGTCTTCATTCTTTTGTTTATCGTCGTTTGAAATTAGAGAGTGAGATGGGATTTGGCTGTATCTGAAACTGGTCAAGTGTGGATTTGCTGTCTCAATTTTTTTTTTCATAATTTTTTGATTTATAATATAAACCATAATAATTATTACATCGCCACTGTTTGTATAGAAGCAAGCTTAACTTCGACAAAAATATTGTAATACTATTATTATTCATGCTTCAATAGTAGGTATCCAGATTCCAGGTGATAGGAATTTTTTTTATTATTAATTAGGGTTAACCAGCAGGTTAACAATGATTCTTAAAAATAATTACATTCAAAATTTGCAATATATTCTAAGGGTATGTAAACCCATTTTAAGGTAACCACAACTTGCTAAGTTTTATGCTCGGCTTGCGAAATTGAAAACTATAACTAACTGACATAGACCTAATTAATATAATAGAATAGACATTTTTTTTAACAAATAAATTTTATCATAATCCAATTACTTCTACTACAAGTTGCTATTAAGTAACTACTAATAAAATTATACTGAGTTGGGACTCTCCTTTCAAATGGTAGTACTATTCTTGCAGAGTTGGTTCGGATGGCTACCATCGCAGTGTCAGTTATCCTGCCCTAAGCAGTAATTGCCAAGGATGTTTGTGTTTCGGGTACGGTACTACCAGTATATTATGGCATTCTGTGGTTTCGGTTTGTGCACTTGTCTTCCTAGAAATAAAGATGTCTCAGGAAAACAAGCACATTGTAGTAGCAATTGCAATGCAATCACAACACCATGAATCTGTATCGTCTTTTTATTCTTTTCTCGTAGGTAGGTATATAAGCTCCTTCTCGTATATAAGTGTCTCGTGTATAAGCTCCTTCGAGACGGTTCGACGGATTGTTATGAAATTTTCTGTGTATGTTCAGTAGATCTGAGATTAGGGGGGAATCTGTGGGTTGTAAGCTATTTTTATATCCCTAATGGCAAAACAACGTTTGCTGGGTCATCTAGAAATGATATTGTGAAATTATTTTAAACGCACATATAATTTGAAAAAATCGACAGAGCCGTGCATGGGATTCGAACTGCGACCCCTGGAAAAGGAGCTTAAAATATTAACCACTGATACAAAGCGATCACTGCTAAACGCTTGGACGTAGCACGTAGGTATAGGTAAGTAATTTAATTATAGTAGTTTTCTATTGAGTAACTAATAACAAGTCATCGGGTATGCGGACGTCGTTAGGAGATATAAATTGTTCTCCCACGACATATAACTGACTCAACTTGCTATTGGCATCGTAACTTAGTTGCTTGAGACCTACAGTGCCTGAACAAAATATTAGCAACAGATCAAAACACTTGGGAACGAGTAATCTTATCTTTTAGATACCTGAAACCAGAATCAGAATACTCTTTATTCGAAAAGGTAATTTATTACTTTCACTTTAGAATCGTTTAAAATTGTTTTAAATAGGTAATCCGTAACAAAGAACTACTCAACCGGGTTTAGGACCCGGTTGAGTTTACGAACGCTAGCTTAGCTGGCATTTTTTTTTCATACCCCTTCTTATGGAGTTATATAGTAGAGCTTGCACCCACTAAAAACTGTCCGTTTCCCCGGGGGCGGGAGTACGGGATTCGCAATCGTATCAATTCACCGTGTTCTCGATCAGCCACTTTAGCAGCACATATTACTATCGCCAAAATCAACCATCTAAAAGGCACGTATCATGGCACGCCACACGAATGCTAGCCAAGTGCGGGTTTGCAGGTTTCACACAACAATGTAGATATTATGATGAAGTCTCAGACATGCAAGTTTTTCTTCACCGATAAGCAACGAAGAGATCATAGAGAGAGATTGGTTGTGAGGTAGATATATATCTCAATCCACGAAGACACACCCCACTCTGTCAAAGTCGCTTATGTTTCATTCGATTCGAATGGAGTTTGACAGAGCGGGGCGCGTCATCGTGGATTGAAATACTCGTGGTTTATTTGACAAACAAACAAACCAGTAGAGCTCTTATTAGCTAGAAGATACGCGGGTTCCATTCATTAGTTAAAACTCTACAGATTTGTATGCCTACTGTTGGCTTTAACACGTAATTTGATTAATGCAATGCTCCGTTCCAGCATTAAATGATAGTGATCAATATAAAGGTGCATGTCCACTCGCGGATGCAGATTAGGCATCAGGGAAGAGCGGGACGGACCCGAGTTATCGGATGACGAATTGCATCCCACGGCGTATTTATTTACACTTATCATTCCGATGGCTTTTTTCATCACAGAGCAACACATCTAAAAGAAGAGATTAGTCTCAACTCGTTTTTCGATTCACCGCTGTAAATAAAAATCTTTAATTGTCACATAATTCTAACATGCTCTGATAAAATGAAAAAACTAACGATAAAAAATTAGGTAACTTCTTCAGGTGGGCTTTCACAATGGCAAAGTTCGGGTTGACAAGCTTCACACAAGTTGAAAAATATTATGGAGAATTCTCGGGGATATTATTCTTCAACGTAAACAAATTTGTTGCCAGAAATGCAGAGAGACATAGTTATTATTTGTGGCATACGTCTATATGCCACTCATTCCGTCACAGTGCTCTCAAATATCATTTTTCATACCTTTATTTTATTTTATATTCCGAATATGCCCTTAATATGGAATATGCCCTGCCCTATACCTACACATCTTCGCGTAAAACCGAAATAAAACCTTGGTAAGAAGCTGCTTTTTATGGGATTTATTGTGACAAAATAATCAAAATTCACATTAATTGATATACTTTTACTGACCATTTGGTCAGATATTTTGGCGAAAGATAACGTTGCGTAACCCTTCTTTCTCGCTAAAGACGAAGCAGCTTTTCGTCTCCAGCGCATTAATTTAAAGTTATCATTCGTATGTCGTTTTTCACACTTTGAATGATGATCCCGTGTTGTTATACAAGTGCCCAGTTTTATGAATTGGCATGAAGTTTGTCTTAAACCTCAATTGGTTTTAACAGAGTTTTTGTGACTTGTATCGGAAGAACTTTGATGTCCTGTACCTAACTTCCAATTGAAAAGAAAGTAACTTTTTGTTTTTAAAAGTACGTTACGGATTGGAGTCACAAATTCCTGGTGGTTTCAATACTTCCCTCTCTCTTCTCTTGCACTTTGTCCGTCACATATTTCTTTTACAAAACATTCAAACAAATTATGTTGATAAGTATTGCATGAAATAGAAAATTAATAGTATACGGCACAAAAGGCAGGAAATCGTAGGTAATAATATAATTCGAAAGGAAGTCGTATAAAGTCCAATAAAAACACAATGTTTCTTGACTTGTTTAGAATAATCTGATTAAGTGTCGATGCAGCCAAGATCGTATTACTTGGAAGGGGTTAATAACCCCTAAACCCTGAGTGTCACTGCTGCTAGGTGTTTACCAGCCGTGGTCGGAGCGTCCCACCAGACCAAAACTAGATAAAATTCAAAGTGACCCGTGCTGGGAATCGAACACATCCGAGTGCGCTGCCCACTGCGCCAGAGGGGTCGACAAATCTATACCTATTGCAGAAAAAAGTAAAAGTAGGTACCCATCTATATTACTACTTTATCCATTGATTAGACATACAAAGAATCAGCACTTAGTGACGTTACGCATGTATTTTTAGGCTTCGCTCTGAAGCATCCTTTTTAATTTGTCAAAACTGTAAAATGGCGCTAATATAAGCGACATCGCTATGTGCTGCCAGCGGTACCGAAGTGTTACGGCCGATAACGACGCCATATTTGAGAAATTTTTGGCTTCAACATAGGTCACATAATTTCCCGTCCTCTTTTTCGTAGCGTATTTCGTCATTTTTTTATAGTGAAAAAAAGATCGTGAAGAAACCTGCATACCTGAGAGTTCTCATTCTGAGAGAAGTCCCTTGTCCTATAAAGGCGGCGACGAAATATATGAACCGGGGCGGAAACTGTATAGGGGCGCCACTCTTTTCAGCTTTCGCCCCTCCTTTTTCTTACAAGTCGACCGTAACTCAACCCTCTGGCCATAATGAACCACGCGTTTTTTTTGCTTTCGACTAAATAAAAAAAAAATGTTATTTGAATGCGTTGAGTCACATTACCAATATATATATCAATCATGGAGCGTACATTTTAGAATTTAATTCCATTGCCATGATCTATTAGCGTATCGCAAAATGCCTAGAGGTATGGCTAGAGGTGCACACTTTCGTATGCTAGGTGCTTAGTGGTGGAAGTATTTTATATAATTACTAGCTGACCCAGCAAACTTCGTTTTGCTATTAGGGATATAAAAAAAAATAGATAACAACCTGTCTTCAGACCCAGAGAATATACACTGAAAATTTCATAACAATAGGTCCAGCCGTATCGGAGGAGTTTGGTAACAAAGAATGGCATGAGAATTTTATATAATAGATCTCATGACTGTGATTTTGGCGCCCTTGAAGACAGCGGCTCGGGGCGTGCCCCTATATGTTCCTCCCCTGGATCCGGGGCTGTCTAACGACTTTTATTAATCTGGAACACCATTTTACGAGTATTCAAAGAGAAATTCGTTGTGACGACTAACGACTAACCTAACCTAACCTAACCTTTTTTTTCGCTGGGAAAATGCGTTTACGCATCCCGGCCGGAAGCAGGGCAGCTCTTGCTTCCGGAAGGGCATGTGGGACTCAGCGATGTTCCTTCGCATCGCCTGGCGACTGGGTCACGGGAACACTTGCGCAATCTTCCGCGACCCAGCCGGCGGCGTCCGCTGAGGCAGACCCTCCACGTTGGGGACCCTGCTACGTGGTCCTCTAACTCCATCCGGTGTACCAGGAACATGTGGTACGCCTTCCGGCACGAGAGATTGGCTCCACGGGCTTCGGGCACCTCATTGCCGTGATCCGGAGCTCAACCTAACCTTTTTTTTTTATACGTGGGGAAATCCGTTATGGATACCGGTGTACCACGGGGAGGCATTACGGTTATGTCGGAGTCGCACCGACTAAAACCCCACGGTGTTCACCTCGTCGCCTGGTGGTTGAGCAACGGGGCCGGAAGCACTCGCGTTAGCTCAACCTAACTAACCTAACCTAACCTTTTTTTTTAGGTTTTCTTCCTCCTCCGGGGTAGGTGTAGACGTTTCGACACTGTGCCCTCTGCTGGGGCCCAGAGGGACACGCGAAGAAACGTCACCTATCCACCGGGCCAAGCTATTAGCCGTCGGGTATTAACCGACGTTACCAGGGAGCACCGGCCCGTGCGTTACACAGAGACACCGTAGCACTCGGGCACTCGTGGAGGTTGCTTGGCCAGCCCCCAACCTAACCTTTTTTTTTTTTTTTTTATCGACAGGAAATGCCTAACGCATACCCCTCCGTCAGGGGAAACGGAGGGGTTATGTGGGGCTTGCACCCACTAAAACCTGTCCCTTGCCACGACGGACCTCGTTGGCGGGAGTACGGGATTCACTTGCGTATTCACCGCGCTCCCGCCAGGCCCCGACCCGCCACCTGAACGGCAGGTCCCGTCGCTGCTGCCGGCACGCTGAGCCGCCGGCTCCTCCTGGGAGGCGCGTCCTGAACAGGGCGCGCCACCTCCTCGGCCTGTTGATGTAGTTCGGGTAACGGACACCATAGCCCCTTACGTCCGTCACCCGCAGGCCGGCGCACCCGGAAGCCGAAGAAAGGTGTTCGTCCTCCAGCAACCGGTGCGTCTCCTGCGAGAGGGATGTGCCACAGTAATTGTCCCTCTCGACGAGCGTTCCCGCCCACTTCGGTGATTTTTTTACGAGGTTGTCTTCCTCGTAGTGCCCCGAAGGGACTTGTGGGCGTTTCCGCCCCCGCCTGTAATTTTTTAATGAGGTTTTCTTCCTCCTCCGGGGTGGGTGTAGACGTTTCGACACTGTGCCCTCTGCTGGGGCCCAGAGGGACACGCGAAGATACGTCACCTATCCACCGGGCCAAGCTATTCGCCGTCGGTTATTAACCGACGTTACCAGGGAGCACCGGCCCGTGCGCTACAGAGAGGCACCGTAGCACTCGGGCACTCGTGGAGGTTGCTTGGCGGAGCCCCCCAGCCCCCAACCTAACCTAACCTAACCTAACGACTGTTATTATTCTGGAATACCATTTTACGAGGATTCAAAGAGAAATGCGTTGTGACGACTTTATCTTTCCTCTAAATATCAGTGCGGGTATCGATCACACTGTCTGTCCGTCTGTCACGGCGTGAGTGCACATTAGCGGCTATTATTGCGCCGCTAATATGATTTACGGCGCTGTTTACGCTGCGCCCGCGCAACCCGCATACTCTATTTGTTAGATATTATTTTGATATTAATGTTCACCACTAACTTTTCTGTGCGGTTTTTCCCGCATCTTTACAGCAATAAAAGAGCTGAATCATGTATATTATAATTATATATATTTATATTATATTATGTTGATGTCCAGCGTACTCGAACGAAACGTTTTTCTTCTACGTTTCTGATACGAACTGCTAAGGTGTGGAACAACCTTCGAGCTTCCGTGTTCCCAGTCAAGTACAATCTGGGTGCCTTCAAGAAAAGAGTGAATAGGCATTTTCTAGGCAAGCGCGCTCCATCCTAAACCTCATCAATTCTGTCCATCAGACATGATTGTATTGACTAAAATCAATTATTATAAAAAATGATTACCATGAATATTTTCGACTTTAGAAACGGTTTTTAACTTTTTGAGAAATTTTGGAACACAAATAGCTGATTGACACAAATAATTGCTTTTTGTCACTGACAAAAGATTCTTTTCTTTTTGAAAATACGTTTTTAACTTTTTTTGATGTTTTCGATTTAAATAAGCACTAAGCAAATAAAACCATAATGTAGATTAATTGTCCTCAAGACTATTAATGGTTCAGCTCCCACGAATTTTCTCACATTGCTGATATTACCTACTAATAATTCATAGCTTGGGCCTATCACGAGGATGACGAGACGTGTAAGTAAGACGTTCATTTGATGTTAAGTGATACACCTGTCCACATCAGATGCAGTGCGGCCCAGTTGCAATGGAATAAAATGCAATGCACTGCGCTTTACAGCCTGAGAAATCAGTTCATTTAATAATTCTTATTATACCTACATAGCAGTCTCGGCGGCTACAGTGCCATTCAAACCAAAACAATCAAGTTATGCAATCTAACGCAGAATAATTATTACTAACACAGACATAGTATAGTTTTAAACGCAGGCACTCCTCCAATAAATAATCATAACTGAATTAAATGTATCGTTATAAAGTAAACGCATTAGGGTCAATTTACACCGCTGCGGAATGGAATTTGAATGGAAGCGACGTTCTTCATGAACGAGAACTTGCTGGAATACTCGAGAAACACACCGCACTGTGACCGACCGTCCCAGCAGCAGTAGCCTTCTTTGTTAGGCCTTGGCCTAACAGGGGTACGGGCCTCGAGGGCCGAGGCTTGGGCACCTTATCCGGGAATATATAGGCGACTTCCTGCGGATTCTACAGATGGATGGCGTCGACAGTAGCTAGGAGAATTCTCGAGAATGCCCGGAAGACGCGTGACCTTTTCAAGCTATTGCATAGTTTCTATCGCGGGCCTTGAGCGTGAAGACCGAATCCAGAAATTCCGTAACGAAAATAACCTAACACCCCCCACACCAGCCGGCAAAGCGGTGATACTTTTTAATTTTGCCATCTATCGATGAATAGCAGAACTTTAATTACTTTTTGAAATATCATGCTTGTCTCTTTAGTTCAGCAACTCGTCTCTAGGTGGCATTGGTTGTATAAGTGCATAAAGCTGCGTTGACACAGTCAGAGTATGCTCGGACCGAGTGGACTCGGATACCTACTCGGACGCAATTCGTATCGTGTCAACCCATAATCCGAGTGCACTCGGACGACGGCGTCCGAGCTGAGTAGACTCGGATCGCGTTCTACTTTTCCGAGCTAGCTCGTATACGAGTACGGAAAAAAAATGGCGCAAAACGACAAAATCCAAGCGTCACGTGGGAAAAAAAGTGGTCAGAGCGGGACACAACCCGATTTGTGGAATTGTACGAAGCGGAAGAAGTTCTCTGGAACGTTAGATTAAAAGCATACAAAAATAAAGACGCCAGGTAGTTAACATCCACGTAGTTTCCGTAACGTCACCTGAATTAGGGCTCCGGCTGAAAATCAGCGCTGTATGTTTTTGTGCTTTCACTGGATATACACTATTATGCTGAGCCTGGACCATTTTTCGGGTTGTGCCATGTGTGATAGGTATATAATATACTGTATGCTTGTTATGTGTGGCACAATTTGAAAATAAATGTTTTTCTTTCTTTCTTTAGGTATGCGGCTGTGCTGCGTCTGATACAATTTGATACTACAATTTTTACTACAAATTTATGAGACAATTTCGATACTATTTCGCACAAGATCCGACATTTTTCGATGTTGACTGTGAAAAATAATTGGAGAATGAAGAAAATGATCCGAGTCAACTATGTTCATGTCTACAGCTATCCTATTACACTCGTATGAAGCTCATTCCTACGAGTCCACTCGGTCCGAGCATACTCTGACTGTGTCAACGCAGCTTAAGTTGATAAAAACACCTATGCAATAGCTTTACCGCGGCAGTCTTCGAGTGCCACACGTCTCTTTTTTTTCTTTTTAATTTGTATGTTATACAACTATCAAAGTTCACTATGCTATGTACAATTTCATTGCAAAAAGTCATTCCATTCCAGTCCGTGGCGGTGTAGATTGACCCGTTTGCGAAACACTCCCTTCGCAAGCTGATCGACATGTCTGCATGTTTTTAAACACCATCGCTGCCTACTACACTCCTGTGTATTATGAATGACCTATAATGTAACTTACTAGCAGACGCTCGCTCCTTCTCCCGTGTGAATTTCGGTTTTGCACAAACCCCGCGTTAGCCATGGTTTTCCGGGATAAAATTTTTATTTAATAAACCTAAGAAGGAGGCAAGTACCTAGGTAGGTAGGAGAACTATGTAGTATGTACCTACCTACCTGAAATCCTTTTTACCTTCCTATTAGCTTACTTAGGTAGGTATAATTTATTCTTTTAGGATCTTAAAACAGTTCTTTAGCTAAGTACCTACCTACCTACTGAGCTAGTGAACTTAACTAAATAATAATTCGCGGTTCGTCCTTAAACAAGATCCGGTTGGCCAAGACACCTATACCTACCCGGATGATCCGGAACGTAAACTCGTGAAGAAATGCCTACTTTTACACTAATTGTAGGATGTGGGTATCCCGTTATCCATATGAAGGTTCGCCACAAAATATTATTTTCATCTCACCCGCTCGGAAAGGAGATTTTTAATGCCCAAAATGCGGGCGGGAAATGCTATTATATTCCCTAGGGCCCAAAAGAATTTTCATTCCCTCCCTAGGGCGGGAAAGCAGTATGGAAATCCTTTCTCGCCCTAGGGCCGCAAAGCATTTCTAAATTCGAACATGACGTAACCTCGTATTGCGTCTATAATAATGTCAGACTTCTTTTTTTTTAATAATGCATACGGTCAGTAACGAAGTTCGCCCTTTGAGTTTGTATAGGTACATTACTTTTTTGTTTTTACATTTTCTTAGAATATCAATAAAAATAATAACTCCTATATTTAGTTTTATTAATTATAAAGGAAATCTAATAAAATCAATGATATTTAGGACTTATTATTTATCTAATTATTGTTATTTTTTTAATCTTCTTTTATCGTTGGTTTTTAGAAATTGATATTTCTGAACGCATCCAAAATAAGTAGAAAAAAAAAAACTCATTTTTTTTCTAATCGTGATAAATATTAATATCTTGTTTTTATTCATTACTGTTTTGTAATAAGATGAGTGATGATTTAAGGCCTATCCGCACACAACAGTGCCGGCACAGTGCCGACACGTGGCGGTCAGTAAAGGCCTATCCGCACACAACAGTGCCGGCACAGTGCCGACACGTGGCGGTCAGTAACGTATCCATCAGTGTCAGTGAAAAATGATATTGTAGCATACATTTTGTTCGACGCTATCCGTACTCGTCAGTGACAGTGACGTTCAGTGATGTCAGTACTGCGCCGACGCTCACCGTGATCCGACGTGAATTTCTGGCGGACAATATTTTGCCTGACACGGTCGCAGTATTCCAAGATGGACGACGAAAAGTTGATTGAATTGGTCCGTGTACATGGTCTGAAATACTCAAAAAACTTTGTTTCATCATCTATCAGATGTTTATATAGAGTGGCGAACTCTCCTTCTTCTTCTCTTTTCCTCCACACTTTATGAACTCATTGCCTTCTTCTCACGTAAATTTCTTCATCTTCATCTAATATTAAAGCAATCGCTGCTAATTGTGATTTTGAATATCGAGGTATTTTCACGCGAAACTGCTGTGGTAAAATTACTGCACCTGTCGACACGGTACTGACATATATGAATAGCACTTCACGGAACTGTACGGTACGGAACTGTCGGTCACGTGCCGGCACTGTTGTGTGCGGATAGGCCTTAACGTATCCATCAGTGTCAGTGAAAAATGATATTGTAGCATACATTTTGTTCGACGCTATCCGTACTCGTCAGTGACAGTGACGTTCAGTGATGTCAGTACTGCGCCGACGCTCACCGTGATCCGACGTGAATTTCTGGCGGACAATATTTTGCCTGACACGGTCGCAGTATTCCAAGATGGACGACGAAAAGTTGATTGAATTGGTCCGTGTACATGGTCTGAAATACTCAAAAAACTTTGTTTCATCATCTATCAGATGTTTATATAGAGTGGCGAACTCTCCTTCTTCTTCTCTTTTCCTCCACACTTTATGAACTCATTGCCTTCTTCTCACGTAAATTTCTTCATCTTCATCTAATATTAAAGCAATCGCTGCTAATTGTGATTTTGAATATCGAGGTATTTTCACGCGAAACTGCTGTGGTAAAATTACTGCACCTGTCGACACGGTACTGACATATATGAATAGCACTTCACGGAACTGTACGGTACGGAACTGTCGGTCACGTGCCGGCACTGTTGTGTGCGGATAGGCCTTTAAGGTGGATTTAATTAAGTGAGTGAAGTTATTGCAGAGTATTACTAAAGACAACATCTTACATACTCGCAATGCCGATCCAAGTGTTCGTCTAGTAATTTTCCTCGCTGTGGTGAGATGAAAAATTTTGTGTTATGTACGGCCGCAAATTTTTTTGGGTCTCGTGTCCTTTGAATGCCTCGCTATGCTCAGGATTCTATTCTTTGAACCCCTCGCTGCGCTCAGGGTTCAACACTAGAATCCTTCGCCGCTCAGCATTCAAATTTGACACTCGGCCCAAAAATCCATTTTGCGGCCTTGCATAACAAATAACTATTTTGTATCACTGATTAAAGCAGCAACCGATAACGAATAAACGAACCATAGACAAAGGAGTTCAGTGATTTTGGTGATGATTGGTTATCCCTTTGATTTAATGAGAGCATTGAGTTGTTGACACTTCTAAACACAGTATTTGATGTCCCGAATGACCGGTGTCCGGTGTTGTGCAGTTTTTTTTTTATTTATGATAGAAGAGAAGTTTCTGATCAACGCAGTGAGTGGGAAATCTCAAATCGCTCGCTCGCAGAGCAACGCGTCTCCCTTCCCCGAGCCCCTCGCCAGTCCGCCGCGCGCCGTCGCGTGAACCACACGTGTGTTACGCTGGGAGTACGACTGCGTGTAAAACTGAACTGTGTCAAAAAAACGTGATCATTTGTGCCGAATTGTTGAAACAGTGACTTAAACCTGTGCTTTAACTGTGCCCAACGACAAACACCATCTCTTCTGCTCACGTACGGCTGTAAAAACGTAAGTATTTCCATAGTTTAACCCACGTTAACTGTACTTTCGAACGACGACGGTAGATCGGGCTGAGCTACGCTTGTTTCTTAGGTGCGTATTCGCGGAAAAAAAAAACCTGTCGTCTCAAATGATTGGCCACGGCGTTATTTTTGTGTGAAATGCCTTTAGAACTAGGTCGGCAACTGCTTAGATCGTAATGCGCTACGGATTTTGCATGGAATCGCCTCGGAATCGACCATGTTTTGATGGCACGGTAAGTTTGTACATAAAAGTGTTGATTGTATTTATTTGGCCTTGGTTAATCTCCATGAAGATTTAGCACGTACGCAGGAGTCCAGGAAATGCTGTAGTGCAAACATAGATGCACTCTCTATTTCTTCACTCTCTTCGTCTGATGGGATCGAAGATAGATCAGGCGCAGGACGATACGGAGGTGAATCAGCTTCAATTTCCAAACTCCGGTTTAGAAATTGTTGATAGAAACCCTTACGAAAACGCACCTTTAGCGAAATAAACAATTCTGCCTGCGAAGTTTAAGAATTTGGTATGGTAGTGAAATTGCGGGATTGACAAGTACAGTACATCTTCACATGTAGGGCAAGCAACCTAGAGTGTTGGAGAAGAGGAAGGAATATTTTGATCACTACAAGTTAGTAGGTACCTACCTACTTAACTGCGATATCACTTGATGGTTAGTGACCATGCAGCCAGATGCAGGAAGGGCAATCTCTAACGGTTCCTACACAGCATTGTGCCGGAACTCTAAATCGCTACTGTCCATCTTTACTGGTAGGTCGCTAACTAGCCACGGCTGAGCCTCAGGCTATATTTAAGCCAATTTGGAAATAATGAAATTCTACAGTGGCCCGTGGCAGGAATCGAACCCATGACCTCCCACGACCCAAATCTGAGCGCGCACCACTGCGCCGCCAGGGAGATAGATTTCTATACACCTAATAATAATGAAAATCAGTTAGTTAACATGATAGGTATCATAGCCACACTAATTTATGAAGGCAAAAGGCATCTTTCGTAAAATTAGGTAAGTACGTTCTGGCGGGAGCGCGGTGAATACGACAGTGAATCCCGTACTCCCGCCAGCAGGTCCGCCGTGGCAACAGACAGTTTTTAGTGGGTGTAAGCCCCACATAACACATCCGTTTCCCCTGACTGAGGGGTATGCGTTAGGCCCTTCTCCCATTACACTACGCACAGGCGACTCAAGTATCCTGCAAGTCTCGGAGACTAGTCGCCGCCAAGTATCTCACATACATTTGAATGCAGGCTCGCACACTACGCTACTGGTATCCTACGCGTCCGCGACCAGTATCGCGAGACTCGCCGTGTTGGTCGCCTGTGCATCGCGTCTCTTGCGCGTCTCGAAAAGATGGCGGCGGAGCAAGAAATAAATATTAAATTTGTACAAGAAGTTGAAAAACATGCTTGTTTATATAACTACAAATTACCAGAATACATGCGGAAAAATAAAATAGATAAGACTTGGGCAGAAATTGGGAATAAATTATGTAACTCGTTGATGTATAGCAGGCTTTAATAATGTAACAGGATGCTGGTAGATCTCTTTAGACATTCGGTAGAAAGATAAAAATTTATTATCATCATGTTGTAGTTCTTGTGCGGCTACAAAAATTCTACAATTTATGTTTCTTTCAATATATGGATGAATCCAATATTTTCTACTCTTGCGTTGACGTCTTCTGTTTTTATAAAACAGAAAAACTGCAAGTGCTTCTTCGTCACTGGAATCGCTCGACATAACGTCCGTCCGCAAAAAACGAGTTTGCACAAATGATGAAAGTCATTTTTCAGTAGCATAATGTGCGAGCGTCGGGTAGCGAACAAGTATCCAACTAGTATTCTACTCGAGTATCGTATCCTACAAGTATTGTAATGGGAGAAGGGCTTTAGGCATCTTCTATCTATAAAAAAGGTCTAGGTATAATATGGTACCTACATAAAATACTAACTAATGCCTATTATATTAATTAATACGTATTATTATAAATTATTATACTATCTGCTATACCTATAATATTTCGTAGCATTTCCCGTAGTTTCTCATTAATATAATATGGTCATAATATTCCACCTACCTCACGTTACATCAACACAGTTTACGAAAGACGGGCTTTCCGTACTAACTACCGAACTTGCAATCATTGAGACATCATTTTCTTAGAGATGTGTTACATAGATATGTGCCGTCTAATGGTTGTATTTAATAAAAAAAAACTCGATGGAACGTGTCAATCTAGATCGCAGTTACTTATGTGTTATTATTATGTAAACGTAGATAGGTAGGTATATGTGCCATATAGGTAGATTAATATGTAGCAGAGCAGATTAATTTGTTTTGCTGTAATCCGCTACTTGAAAAGATTCTGTATGGTACAATATGCAGGAACACTGCCCACATGAAACACCACACACAATTTTCCCGGTCCCGGGAGGAAGTCCGGTTCGGGACGAAACGCGCGTCGAAGAAAGTGTTGGAAAATTGTGTGTGGTGTTTCATGTGGGTAGTTCCTGCATATTGTACCATACAGAATCTTTTCAAGTAGCGGATTACAGCAAAACAAATTAATCTGCAGTCCTGCTAATTATGGATTTCCGCAAAATAACGCCTGCTTCCATTTGTATTTGGCTCAAATCGCAATGTATAAAAAAAACCTTTATCAAAAGTAGACCGCGGAATTCAAATTTTAGTTAGTTTTTGTAAAGTTTTATGCTCGCAAATATCGTGGTCGTAAGTCTACGATGGATGTATAAAATTATTAATCTAAGTACTATTTTCGAAAACCAAATCAAATTTAAGCAAGCAGATTAGCTGAAGTAGTAGTTTTAAGTAGGTACCTACCGGCAGTTAATCAACGACTATTACGAAAAAGTCGCTCCCCGTGTGGCAATAAAATGAGAAACCAGACACCCTGTTGCAGTCTGTCGCACTTTCGGGATTAGAGCGCCGTCCTGCTTTCCCATTTTATTGTCCCTTGAGCAGCGACTGTGTGCTCCGGTGTAGGCAAACTTTTTATCTATAAAACCTACGTGTCTGTAGATAATTAGACAACTGAAGCCATCCTAGACATGCGCTTGTGTGGCTGCATGACTGAGTCGGCTTCCAACTAATCTGCATTCTTCACTAACTTGATAGATAGTTGATAACTTGATACCTATAGACCTTTAAATACTCTTTGTTCTTTTTATGGCCTTTGCCATAGAGGCAGTAGAGTTGGAGTTTCAAAATATCTCAGAGAAACGTAAAAACAAAACCTCACCATAAGCACCTCTAGCCATATGGCCTATTGATGAAATGATTTCATGAAAATATAAATTACCTAATACTGAATTTTGAAAAGTCGTAGAACAAAAGTTGTTAGTTTTAATGTAAACAACTACGGGCCCAGAGCGATTTGGTATTTTTTATATAACCCTGTTACCTGTATAAAAGTGGTTGACTTCATAATGTGAAATCGTAGAGTATAATAATCATAATTGCACTGTGCAGCCAACATCTCCTGAGGATGTCCCGGTGTCGGGACGAAACGTGTGTCGAAGAAAGAATTGGAAGTGGTGTTTCATGTGGGCGGTGTTCCTGCATATTGGACCATACAGATTCTTTTCAAGTAGCGGATAGTAGCAAACAAATTAATCTGTCTTGCTAAATATGAATTTCCGCAAAATAACGCCTGCTTCTATTCAATGTTAAATATTTAATATTCGTATATCTCTCGTAGTATATTTACTTGTTAATTGGAACAATAAAGAAAATAGATATGGGTAGACAGGGAACGTAGCCTAGGCATAACAGTCAATACAAATGATACAATAGCGAGTCAATAGTCAATACACTCCCAGCTTGATAGCACACCTATTATGTATGTGTTTAACCTAGTTCCCATCGATAATAGCGACACTAAGTAAAGACTTAACTTAGTAAGTAAGTAAACACTACATGATGTAAAGTTAAATATTATAGGTATGACTAGTTTGTCATTTTTGATTAGGTCCTGTCCTCCCCACTGAAATGAGAAACACTTTCTTTCTCTATCGCTTTACAAATAAACTGTTCAATACGAAAAATAGTCGCCAGATGGCGCTACTGTTTGCTTCAAGTTTCAAAAAAGTAGGAATTCCACCACCACCCCACATTAAACACCACACAAATCTTTTAACACTCGGTTTCGACGCACGTTTCGTCCCGACACCGGGAAATCCTCAGGAGATATCGACTTAACAAGGCGAGATTCAGTGATAAGTTAGGGATCCAACGCGCCCTGAACTGAGAAGAAGACAAAACAAACTCATGTCATGTAGATATTATAATATCTGCTTTGTACTTTGTACCTAAAATAAGCAATAACATTTTTATCTTAACATGCAATGACATAGGGACAAAAAAAACCGTCTCTGAGCGGTTTGGGTCACTTTGCACACAATGGGCCGCTCAAGTACACGGCCCGCGTACTAATTATATCGTAAATTACCTTTTGTGAATGAATAATAGCAAGCGGCTAACATCATGCGACGTGCAGTATGCAAAAGCTTATCTCAAGTTAAATCTTTAAATATTAAGGGTTTCGGCCCAAGTAGCCCAGAAAATTCAAATTTTATTTAGTTTTTCGCCAAAAGGCGAAGAATAGAAGGAGGAATAGAAGAAAATATACATTATAGTAAAAACATTGCTCAAAAAATCCCATCGTCATATTGGTTCCCGAAAGATTATTTTCTGCAGTTTCCCTGATTTGTAGCTATCGGGAACCAATATGAAGTAAATGAGCATTTTGAGCAAAGTTTTTATGAAAAACATGTAGATGCATAAACGTTACGATCGCAAAACTTACTGCCATAAGCCTACGATGTAAATAATAGTGGACTAATTGTCCACTATTCACGAAAAACTAAAAAAAATATATATAAGACGTGTGGCACTCGGAGACTGCCGCGGTAAAGCTATTGAATAGCTGTTTTATCAACTTATGCAATTATAACTATGCAACCAATGCCACCTAGAGACGAGTTGCTGAACTAAAGAGACAAGCGTGATATTTCAAAAAGTCATTAAAAGTTCTGCTATTCATCGATAGATGGCAAAAGTAAAAAGTGTTAGGTTATTTTCGTTACGGAATTTCTGGATTCGGTCTCCACGCTCAAGGCCCGCGATAGAAGCTATGCAATAGCTTAAAATATGAATTTTTGCGCCTGGATAATATCCATCTACCTTAAGTTTACATAGAATAGGTATTATGTAACATTCAAAAATATCGTTGGTAACATTACATAGCGCATTATTAAAAAAAGCACGTAACCTATACTCGCAATAGTTCACTATACGCAGGGCAATAAAATGAGTCTGACGACGGGACTTTCGGCAGACCTCCTCATATTATTGCACCGCGAGCAGCGAGATATTGTGACAAGTTAAATAACTTTGAACCTCAGACTAAATTAATAAAGGTTTGAACAAATACGTAAATGGGCGATGAACTGGTGGAGATTCATAACCTCTACCTGCCTTCCTTAAAACAACCTAACAATAAAAGCAGTACCTAACACCTTGCCATCAAAGAAAACTGTAAGCTTCATCGCAAAAGAAGTGCCTACAATTTTAAAATTCGAAGGTGTTTTGCTCGCGTAAATTGATTTTTTACCCGCGAATCGAATTTCTTGCGCAATTCGCAAACCTATTCTAATTTTACCTTGACTCCCCGTAAAAACTTTTCTTTTTTTCGCAAACGTTTTGCAACACCGTAAAGATTTGGATGCCCATTTTCCATGAGACTGTGAAACAAGCTGCTGCTACCCGCGACTATTCTCGCGTTTTACAGACGTCCCGGGATACATACATACTAGATAATAGGCAGGTATCCTCTGATAAGAAAACTGAGGATATGGGCATCCAAACGATTTACGCAAATATTTTTCGTGCAAGCAAACAGTAGCGCCATCTGTCAAAATTCTGTAGGTGGCTGCTGAGCGAACTACAGCTTGGCCTTACTATTGGTGGTAAAACAAGCATTATTGACATAGATAAAGTGGCGACATTTTTTCGCGTCATCCACCCTGTCCAGGTTATACTAGTAAGCCGCGTGAGGGCGCGGGCCACATGTGGCCCGCGTGCTGTCGTCCCGCCTTTAAAAAAATGCCTTTAAAATTCCCCTTACATTTTGTATGGCAAAAAATAACTTCCGCCATTTTGAATTTTTTTCTATCCATCGAGTAGACCTTCGGGTCCTGATCACTTCTTGTCACGAAACCGTTCTTCCATCTTTTATACTCTTTGAGATATTGGCGAAATTCGTTTGGCGGCCATTTTGAATCCGCCATTTTGAATTTTTTTTCAGCTCACTGCCAATTGGATGACGTTTCAAATGACATTTGGTCGAGCACCCCCCACCTATCTGCAATACCCTTTGCTGTGCTCTTCACCCGTCTTCGAAATCCTCGATCATCAGCTCTCTCCATATTTTTCCTCTTCATGAATTTTTCCCTTCTATGTATATGACATTATACTTGAAAAAAAAAATTTCATACAAAATTGTTCAGGAGAGGTGATCAATGAGTGAATCTAAATGTGAAATGAATCTAAATGTGAAATAGTAACTAGTAGGGCGCGTGGTTGCGCGGGCCACATGTGGCCCGCGTGCTGTCTTTCCCCCATTCGCCTTACAAGTTACAACTTTAGTCCCCTTCATTTTCTATGGAAAAATAATTTCCGCCATTAGTAATGTCCACCATCCATCGTGTATCTTCCTCTGATGGGAAGCTTCGGCCGTGGCTATATTTTTTTAGTTACCACCTTACCAAAAAAGACGCGCCACCAAGCGATTTAGCGTTCCGGTGCTAAGGTATGTAGAAAACTAGAAAATGTTATGGGTATAACTTACCCCTTTCAAGTTACGTTAACATCTTCAGCTGCATCATCACTTACCATCCGGTGAGATTGCAGTCAAGTAGGTACTTACTAACTTTTAAAGGATAAAATAAAATGTGACTGATACTGAAACCAATTACAAAACTATGGAGATGCCCATTCATTCTAGCCTAGACTTGCGTGAGATTCGGCTTCATGATGAATGCCAAGATTTGTTGTCAAATGTTCATGTACTCAGTTATTACTACCTCAGGGAACGCCATCTTATACGCCACTGGATCGATTAAAAATAGTAACGCTTATTCTTTTGACGGGGGGTTATCCGTGTCCATATTGTTTCCTAGGTATGTGGATTTACATTATGAGATTTTGAGGTTTTTGGTATATTGAATTTGTCATATATTTATCTGTATAGGCTCTGTGTTTGACTATTATTATAATGTCATCAAGGACACTGCATTATATCTTTCTTTGGCTAAAAATGGTCAGTTTAGTCATTTTGAAAGTGGTATAGGTACGCCACCCGCGCGGTTTCTTTAAAGTGCGTAGGCAGTACTTTATGGAGTTGCATATTTTATAGTTACTTTGATTTTTATTTACCTTTATCCTTATTTTTAGTGGTCACTGTGGTCAGGGGCATTATAATATCCGTGTATAAACGCAGTCCGTAAATCAATTTCAAGCTGTAAAATAAATGACAAATTTTTTAATCACTTTTGTTTCATCAAAGAGAAGGATTGATGATGACTCAATCTTATAAATTTAAAGACGTATGATTTCACTCGCGGACTTGAACCCACGTCCCTAGCTATCGCGACTGGGCGCTATTTATCAACTGAGCTACGCGACTTCCGTCTCATTGAGAGGAAATTCAGACACGTACTGTGTATTTTGTTCTTATATTCAGTGTAAATGACTAAACATTATTTTTGATCGATTCAAAGTCAGAACTTGAATGCAATGTTACCTGATGGTAAGTGATGACACCTTGCCTGGGCAAGAAGACTTTCGCCTGAGGCTTGTACCCGAAGAGATATCAGTTCCTGAAGGACAAGACTACGCTACGAATTAATACAGATTAATTGGCCAATGTTTGTGCAAAGATAATGACGGAGACTGAGCAGGGGCAATTTACCCACCAACGGCAATAATGTAAGGAATGTCGGTAAATGTCACCGGACTATTACCTTCCGAGTAGGTACCCGCAGGTATAAGTACTACAAAGAGTATATACGAGTACCTACTCATAAGTAGCTCAGGGTTCTGTGTGTGTGTGTAGTGAACATGGACCTAGGAAACAATAAGGACTGGTCCCGTCTACAAAATTATCGTGACTATTTTTTTTTAATCTGTCATTTGGCTAATAAGATTTGACGACCTTCCTGGCACAGTCGCAGCGCTCTCGGATTCGAATGGGAGGTTGCGGAGCCGTTTGGAATTTTATAATTTCTGAATTGGCTCAGGTCTGGTCTGGTGGGAAACTTCGGCCGTGGCTAGTTACCACCCTACCAGCAAAGACGCACCGTCAGGCGATTTAGAAACGGTTAGGGTAAATTTACTTACCCTTGCAAGTTAGTGCGATAACATCTTTAGGCTGCATCATCACTTACCATCAGGTAAGACCGCAGTCAAGTACTAACTTGTATAGAGTAAAATAAATTAAAGATAGCGTCACCTAGGGTAGCAACACGGTAGCAATTCAGTACACTATACTTGAGTTACTTAGTACTTGACTGCGATCTCATCTACTACTGCGTACTAACTTGGAAAGGAAAAGTAAATTTACCCCAACGGTGTTTGTAGACCGGAACGCTAAATAGCTTGGCGGTGCGTCTTTTCCGGTAGGGTGGTAACTAGCCACGGCCGAAGCCTCTCACCAGGCCAGACCTGAGCCAATTGCAATGCCGGCTAGGCTACAATGAATGAGTATGAGCGCCTCCTTAGTTTTGTTAACTCTATGGTAGTGTAGATACTGCAGAGTACAGAGCACGATCAAGGTGATTATGATTGTTTGTTAAGGTCGTAATAAACTGCGTCCAGGTAAAGAGAACGGTGGATTATATGGTACCGACTGCAAAAAAACCTCTTTTAAATGATCTTTTTTTTTTATAGAAAAGAATAACGAGATCAGTAAGACGTTACATATACACTTTCCTTTGTTAGATGCAGTGCGTCCAAGCCCCTCGACGCACTGTACTGCAATCTATATGGCTCACAAAAAAAACTGTCTTAGATAATGCGCGTTTTGCCTCGACATCTAAACATCGTCGGGAATGGGAATGTTGCTTCGACAAAATTTTTGAAATTTCGCCATTTTGAAATTTTGTCGAGCACGTTTATGATCCTATACTTATTAAGTACCTACCATTTAGTTAGAGGTCTTAAATAAATTTATTTTATCTAAAATCATTCTACAACTTCAGTAAATAAATAAAATAAGATAGAAGGTAAATTTGAGCCAATAATTACTTTAATTGTTTAGTTAACTGGTGGGAATAATCAATATTTATAAAGCTATTGTGTTTGTAAGTACTAAAGTATGTACTGATTGAGTACTCAGTATCAAACAATAGATCACTGCAAGGGCGTGAGTTACTCCAGGTAGGTAGGATATTGTATTATTGAAGCAACTGTTGGGTATTTTTCTACTTTTGAATTTGATAAATATTATTACTTTATTATAAACTAGGGTAAAAATAATGAAGTACGCTGAAAAAAAAATTAAAATCCAACAAAGATTTATAAAGTTACAGGCATTTTAATTTTGGAGTGGGAGGGTCTTCTATCCCTTTCTCTATTGACTACTACCACAAAGCAAGGAATGACTTTATATACTACCCTCTCTGAACTACCCTCAGTTGCGATTAAATTCATAAATGATCAGAGCGAAATGAACTCTCGGCCTTTGTGTTATGGTATAATATTCGTTTATCGGATTTGTATAAGACCTTGTTTCATTATCTTTTTTGTTTTCTCTACATTCGTTTCTGCAGTCGTTTGTTAACAAAGTGGTCATTTCTCACCTGCATCATCAGTCAATGAACGCTCCTTTTGCATGATCCTGTAGGAGTTAAGTCAGCAAATATCGAGTACACGTTGACACTCAATCACTACAAAAGTTCCAACGCCACTTCACTCCAACCAAGGTGAATCAGCATATTGTCTCGTTTCTTATATTAAATTTTTTTTTTGAATTTCGAGCTTAGACTTAACTTTGTGCTCTAGCTGCGGGCCTAAAGTAGCTCGTAGTAGAGCGTAAAAATAACCACAAAAAATCGCTTTTAACTTCCACGATCAAAGAACGCGTGGACATTTTTTATAGCTTAATCCTTTGTCTTTTTTGCCGTCTGTACACTCTTACGACCTTGCTCCGATCTTGGCGTACAAAAGACATTTCAAATCGTTAGTTATCTCTGTCCGTCTGTTTTAATTACTAAATTAATTATGCTTTATTTCAATTGAATTGCTCTGTGACTTGGCAGCTTGCAATAATTTTTATGTATGTCCTATTTTTCACTCCATCAGAATCAACTGCCACAAAGATGAAGTGGTAATGGGCGTGGCACAGAGAAGGAAGAATATATTATTTCGTAATATTATGCCACACACTACAAAACAATGTACACATTGCACACTTACGCATATTGCGTACTAGAACGATGCCTAAAGCTTCTTCCACCTGGGCAATAAAGACCAACCACTTTCATGAATTCACTTAATGATTGGTACGTAAAAACTATAATTATTAGCAAAAGAAGAGCATTCAACTGCCTCAAAGAATCGCAAAGTTGCTATAGAAGACATTAGCTTGAAAGACCGAGAAGTATTTCGCGGTCGAACGTAAGGAATCGTTTAAAGAATGAAATATTTACTGACAACAGTTTAATCTCAGTCTGATTCTTATAACTGCCGTCGTCTCATGGCAACGAGGCAACCACCGCAATTGTTACCTGCCATATGGGGCCTTTTATAGTTTCCTGCTTGAAAAATGGCCCTCGAAGAACAGCGATCACGATTCGATTAAAGGCAATTTGTTTTGGGCTCGTAAGTACGTGTTGTTAACATCCACGATTCTGTGGAAGGTACAAATAAATCAATGGGAGAAAAATCGACATTTAATTGTATGTAAAACTCGACATTCTCAAGAGAAAGCTCTACGGACGGATATTTTATGGGAAAACGAGGTGAATACATTCAAATATGCTAATATGGGCCAATAAAGTAAGATGCATTTGCAACATGTCCACGTAATATGCAAATGTTTATAAATGCGCATGCGTATGCTGCGTTTAATTTAAAGATGAATACATAACATGGATCATCGTTGTTTCATAATACGTCTACATAATAATAAAGGACACAATCCGTCACTATTCGTCTATGATTTGTAGCAGTAACACATCCTATACGTGATGACAGAGGGCTCTTTAAGTTTTGATATTATGTGAAAGTCCATCTAATTTCACCAGTTGACTGTTATATCATATTCAATTTCAATAGTGACATAGGCATATATTTACTTGCTTGACTGATTAACATGTCGTTTCCTTGAGTGCATTTTGTTGGGATAGTCATAATTTGGAAGTCATATTATAACTTCTTTCGGTTGATAGGTTGATACATAGCATTGCATAGTAAGAGGAAATTGTTTTGCGGTACGTCTGTCATTAAAGTGATAACCATTTCGAAGCCGATCACCTACCAGACCAAATCTGAACAAATTTAGGAGATAATAAATGTGAAATCACAAATTAGCCAATATCTGCAGGAATTACAATCCGAGACATCCTGCTAAAATCATCAGCTTGCAAACTGCGACAGTGAGGAAGTCAAAAGTCCCTTGAAACCTTACATACCCTAAGGGTAGAGTTATGACAAATAGCGGATCGAGAAAGTGTAATATATTGTATGCAAATTTGGTTAGCATTTATTTATGGAGGTGTTATGAGCGGTCTATAAACTGGCGATACTTCAGCTCGGCCAGGCAGCAGCTATTAAGATTGTCTATAGTGCACTTTGTCAAGTGTTGAATCACGACAGAAGAATTAACTATACTCTTGTTTAGTTCGATTAAATAGAAGCGTTCGACACAATTCATTTCTCTTTGACAAAAATAATAGTTAAAGTCAGCACTTGATGCCGGTGCACTGTCTTATACAAATTTATCATTGCATCCGTCAACCACAGATGCCATTAATTTGTGTTTTACAGTTTTAGTCTTTCTCACTCTGGCCTTTTCATCTTGTCTGTCAAACACTAAATTCACTTTACAAATACTTTATGTTGAGTCAACATCTCCTTATAGATATCCGAATACTCTACTTATTTATTGATTTTTGACACACCGGTCTCCACTATCCATTTCTGTGTCAACAAGAATCACTAATAATTAATGAATACCGTTATGATCTATCTGCTCAGATTCTAGAAGCATTAAAAGGATTATAGTATGCAGTATCAATATCACCCAACCAGAGCACGTGATCCGGTTTTAACTAGCAATAAACAGGAATTTTTAAGCTAACATTGTATCTAATCCTTGTCTTATATGCCTTGCTTCTATTCGTCCAATAAATTATACAACACTCCAAACGACTACAGAGATATTAGGTATAATAGAATAATGCTCTTCATTCAACGTCCAGTAGTGGTTGTAAATCATTTATGAATCCAGGCCAATAATAATTTCTCTTATCATTGATGCACCGGTTCACTGGCAGAGGAAAGTGGAATCTATTCTTGGCGACGACGGTCCAGTTTTCTCCGAACCAGTCCGGAATTAATAGACACATGTACGATGTTTTGTATCAGGTAAGCGAAATTGCTTTTGGGAGATGAGCTCCACATACGGTCGGAATGAGGCAGGATGTTTGTTTTATCTGCTTTCAAGTCCCGTAAACGAATGTTCAGGCTAATTCGGTTTATGGCGAGTGCGTGTGTTTCACTCTGAAATTGGTTTTTCGAGGTAGATTCCTCGAATGTTTACGTCTGAAAACAATTTCTTTTATTCCATACGTAATTTAAAACGGAGTTTTAGTACGCATCTGGCTGTAGGATTGTTCTGTACGTTGTTGATGTTGGAATGATTTAATCAACCAATGCCAGTTCCCAAAACTTTTAATAACATAATTAAACTTTTAATAACATAATTAAAGGAATTAAACATTATAATGAAGTCCTTCTTTTGGCAGGTGATAACCTTGCATAAGACGATACAAAAAATGTTTTTGATAATTGATTGCTTAGTGATCACTAATTTTCCAGCGCTTTAATAGTTTCCTGAGATAAAAGGAAGTCCTAGCTCACTCTTCAGGTCAACATTATCCATGCAAGCAAATCACGATACAATAACTATGATCCATTGGTAGCTACGTGTAATTCTAGGACAATCCAAAACTTCCAGTATTCTGTTGAAAGCTTTGTAGAAAGCTTTGTAAGTATGATCGAAATTCATAGTCCACATAGCCTCCCGCTACCCAGGGTACTGGGCCATCACAGGGTTCTGTTACGGCACGATGCTTAAAACATCCTTATTTGCAATTTTTTTACAGTAAATTGCAATCCCAATTTTCCACAACTTCGACCAGGCAACACAAGCGTGATCGTTTCTGAGAGATGCAATCGATCTGTTACAGCAATTAAGACTACGTCGGTCTTCTCTTAATCAAGTATCTAAAGGGGATCTCTGGGAAACGGGTTATTAAAAATTTGGGTGTATCTTATATCGAGTCAAAGTTAGGTCAAAGTTAAAAGATTAATTGCTGCGATAAGTTTTTCAGATTTTTTTACTCGAAAGTAACGCCCACTGCGCTTATCTCAGTTCTGAGATCATATTAATTTTCCTCTCTGATCGTCCGAGTTTGGCATTCTTTAACTTCCTCGTAGGTACGTTATTTCATAAAGGTTATGGAGGATAAAACAAATTTAGCAGAAATAATGTCTTCACAACGACACGGATTCGTTAAAATATTTACGTGATCAAGTTCATGTTTTAAGTAGGTACTTATTGTAATATCGATTGTTACTTGTTGTCATTATTACGATCATTTCTAAAAACTGTAGTATCAATTTATTTTTTAAAGTAATTTCCTTGTTACCATCTATCCCTAAAACTAATATATAAATTACCAAATTTTCACCTAAACTTATATTAAAACGACTTATCTTGTCTCTGTTGTACTTTATTTTCTTCTAGGATGTAACAAGGTATGTTTACTTAAAAAGCAAATAGAGTAGCTTGTTTTAAAGAATCACGCTTTTATAATGTCATCATTTATATTTATTTAATATCTGTTAGAATGATATATTTTTTACATTTTTACCAGTTTATCTTTTAAACAGCAGATGTGATATTGCAATGTAGTATTACGTAAATCCTCAATCCATTGTTACCACAAACTCGTCACAAATTCACATGTACGAGTAACACTGTGGGAAACAATCACAATGGGAGGTTCTTACTTTATCCACCTGCATGTCTGTGTTCCTCATCATTGTGTGAAAATAAAGAGTTATTATTATCTTTAATGAGATTTACAAAGTTTAAGATGGTTTTAACCCATTGCTTGAAATAAGGTCGAATATAATATGTCGGTGTTTTTAACATTCAATGTAAGCACTTGTTATACGAAATTTTTCACATGTTTGGATTGCCGAAATCTTTCGTTGTCTTGGTTTAAACGTATCCAGGTATTTAAATAACAAAATCACGTCGAGTATTTACGTTAATGCGGAGTAATTAAACAACAGACAAATAATCAAAATAATGCTGTAATAATATTGTAATTGTACAGTTTCTTTATCAATCCTTAACAAATAGGAATTACGTAGAAGTTTTAAATAGGAGCATAGTACTTAGTAACTTTTGTACCTGCCATTGTTGTTCGCATCTTCCTCCAGATTTATATTTATATTATTAGTTGACTCTTCAGTTTCATAATCAGACATCTGACCTACAACCTAACTTGACCATCTACTTCATTTTCGGTATAAATAACTTTACTTTGAATTCGTTTTTACATTCGGGTTGTAACTTTAATTTTAGTGATACTTTCGTCATTATCTTGAACTTCAAGCGAGGTAATGAACTCCTAATCGATTGGAAGCTTATTTTAATTCCGATTTATTTCTGGCGAGACGATAACTTTCGAGGACATATTTCAAGTCGCGATTGCTTGTCGACTTAACGTCTGTCCTAATAATTTTATGGGGCTTTTACTGCCTTTTTAAAGCGCACTTTTAAATTCTTAACGAGTCAGTTCAGTTTAATTTAAATTACATTTTTGAGTTTTTCGCAATTATTTAACTAATCCAACCAAGTAGGCTTATGGAATTCATTTTGCAAAAATAAGAGTATCATCTTCACAGTTTTAGATAAAAATGTTTACTTGAAAGTGTCCAGTTTAGGAATGTAGTTCTATTATCGACCAATTTGTGAATTGTGAGTTACTCACGTCAAACTCGGCATTCGAACTAAATACATTCCTAAACTGGACGCTTTCAAGTAAAGATTTATATATAAACCTGTGAAGATGATATTGCTATTTTCGCAAAATGAATGCCATGGCCCATGAGCCTAAAGCCTCCCCCACACAGGCGCGTTATTATCGCGCGATAATATCGCAAGCGTTATTGCGATATCTGTTTTCAGTACATTTTGTATTAAGATGGTCGTGTAATTACACACTGCTGCGATAATAACGCCGCAATGGAAGTATATCGGTCGATATTATCGCAAGCGTTATTGCGATATCTGTTTTCAGTACATTTTGTATTAGGATGATCAAGTAGTTGCACACTGCTGCGATAATAACGCGCCTGTGTGGGACGACGGACGCAGCGTCCTACTTCCTAATACAAAATGTACTGAAAACAGATATCGCAATAACGCTTGCGATATTATCGCGCGATAATAACGCGGGACGCTGCGTCCGTCTGCGCGTTATTATCGCGCGATAAAAACGCAGCCGTGTGCAAGGAATCGGAACGCATTATCGCAATAACGCTTGCGATATTATCGCGCGATAATAACGCGCCTGTGTGGGGGAGGCTTAATTCATTGTAAAATATTTGCGAAAAACAAAATGAAATTTGAATTTCGCGGGCCGACCTCCGTTTTTTTTACACACCACAAGTAAGTAGTTGACTGTGATTTCACCTGATGGTGAGTGACGATGCAGCCGAAGATGCTATCTTACTACCTTGGAAGAGGTAAGCAACCCCTAACGGTTTCTGCACAGCATCACACCGGAACGCTAAATCACTTGGCGGTGCGTCTTTGCTGGTAGGGTGGTGACTAGCCACGGCCGAAGCCTCCCACCAGACCAGACCTGAGCCAAATAAGAAATTATAAAATTCCAAAGTGGCCCGTGGCGGGAATCGAACCCGCGACCTCCCATTTCAATCCGAGCGCGGGCCACTGCGCTAGGAGGTCGTTGTGGCTTTAAAGTGAGTAAAAAAAGCTATATTAATTCAAACTCAAAATGTATACTTACTCAAAATGTTACATTGTTCTCACATCTAAATTACCGTTTAATAAATAGCAATAGGCTAATGGGTAATTGCGAGACTTGCGAGACTCTTGCTGCAAGACCAAGACCAAGACCAAGACCAAGACTGGGGGTGCAAGAACAAGACCAAGACCAAGACCAGATGTACTGGCGCAAGACCAAGACCAAGACTGGCTGAGTCTCGTCTTGTTCTTGCATTTGGGCAACACTAATTGTTTTAAAATACAAAAGGAATGATCGCAGACATACTCTACAAAAACCTTATTAATGGAATTGTTTACTCTTCTTTGTTACTCATTTGTAACTATTAACAATTCCAGGCAGATATTGCGTCAGTTGCAGATGTAGTTGGGGAACTATTCAAAAGATGATTGTTATCTTTGTTTTTTACTAACTTGATAATTATTTTGGCGATTCCAAGCAGGTCTTGTTTTAACGAGTCGAAAAGCGTCCCAAAAGTGCATTTGTCCTAGGATGTGATGTGTACAGTTCAATTTTCACGTCGGTCGACACCGGAAGGGGTGGGTGTTGTTTGTTCCTTTACAACTTGTGACCGCTAATGGACGATAGTTACAGAACTCTTTGAGATAATTAAATGTAGTACTAAAAGAGACCAACTAAAACAAATTCATTTCAAAACCATTTTAGACCAAGCTTAGTAATGACTCTATATAGTTAAAACAAGTAACATTGTATACGTATGAATTGTATAAGGCTTTCGAAGGGATAGGCTGAAACGAAGCTAAATTAAGAGCAGAAAAAGAGTTTATTTGACCGCTAGCAATTTTTTGAATGAAAAACTTAAAAGGCGGGATGGTGAGCAACTTTCAACATAAACCACTGCTTTTAGAAGTATGGGGATTTAGAATAAGAGCTATTTGTATAGACGTAGACGAGCACTAAGGTTTTGTAAGGCCAGAACTTATTCAGGGATACGGGAATACGCGGAGCTCAAAGCGGAGCGCAAAGTGAAGTTGTGTGAGCATCGACGCGTGGTAGCGCGGTTTTGTGCTATGCGTTGAGCTCCGTGCTCCAGTAGTATCCATGGAAACAGGCTATCCCATAAAAGGCAGATGTAAGATTCGGAATCCGATGACGTTGGAAAGAGCAGCTTGTAAAGTCTCTAGTATAATCATTACCAATGTAGGTGAAAATATTTTAATAACTCGTACGTCGTAAGTCGTAACTATAGGAATTTGAACCGATTTCGAATAATTAATTTTCACTGAAACGAAACTGAGCGCGGTAATTTTAAATGTGCCATTTTTATGTGCACGTAAAACTGACTCGTTCGCGTGCGTGAGTTATTAAGAAAGCTGATTGTTTTCGCAACGTTGTCTGTCTGTTGTAATTGACCGTTTTTTTTTCAGTACTTACTGCGACTTAGTTGTTTACTTCTCTTTTAACCACTGTTGGACACAAGTCTTTTTTTATGAATCATAGAGCCTTGGCCCCACGTTGGTCAAGTGCTGGTTGCCGTCCTTTGCGGAGCAAATAATGAAGAACTATCATCATGGAGATTTCTTCACGTTTTACTTCTTCGTGAAGAAAATGTTATTGAGCTGCGACAAGATTGTGTTTTATAGATAGACTTCTGTAGCACTCGTTGCGTAGTATGATATCTGTAATATTCCTGACCTTTAATATATTTCATTTCATTTCATTTATTTCAGCTTTCATGTATATATTGCACCTTTATGTTGTTGCTACCTGTAAATCTGCCTTGCCATTTACTGTCTCTTCAGTGCATAATCGCTATTCTCGTTTCTAGAATTTAGAGAAATGTTAAGCAAAGCCTCTTACAGTTACAAACGCCATCAATCAAGGTAAGGGATACACACTTTGGACATTGGAAGCGAAGCCTCAAATTTGATGACCATATCTTGATATCCATAAATACAATTAAGGATGGCCCTCAAGCCAACTACGTAGAAGAATCTTGAATGTGTTGCATCGAAGAAAAAAATGTAGAAGACAAAATTAAATTTACAAATGCTTTTCACATGAACTTGAAATGGCAATAATCTTTAAGCCACCCAAGTGGTGGAATCTTCAAAGAGTTTCAGGGGAGAGAAAATGTATAGAATATTTACAATCAACCAGCACAAAGTCGAAGCTACAAACGCGGTGAACATAAAAGACATGTGTAACATACATGTTTACCTCGCGGCCAGATGTTCTAAAATTAGTGAACACTGCGCATTGCTCCGGTGAACTTCCTTGCCGGTTAAATGTATTTATTAGTCATGTAGTTTTACAGCACGTGTGTGCAAAGTTTTTGTATTCCATATTCCGCTTCCCAAACGTTTCAATTTTAAAGTCTATCCCTCTTACAAATAAACGTGGAATAAAGGTGGAATTGTTATACTCTGTTTTGTCTTGTTCCATTGAATTCCAAATTGCTGTTGACAGTGAAGGATAAAACAGTGTATTCATTTGCTATTCCACTTTTATTTGGTAGGCGGTTAATTTACTAACAGCGATATTTGACATTACTTATGAGCGCATTGTCTGTAATCGGAAGTAAGTATTATGCGAGGAAAATAAAACTTTAAAGGCACATTTAGCGACGTCAACAGTATGTGATATAATAAACCATGAAAATTTACTTACTTATTTAAATTTATCGCCACAAATTGCGGACTAAAACAAGTGTAGTGATCTGTGCCGTGGACTTCGGTTTATAGACAATACTGCAGTCGGCTTACTACTGACAACATTTATTGACACCAACAAACTGGTGACATTTTTTCGCGCCGTTCGCCGGGTCCGGTGTATATTCCAGGCGATGAAACATCTTCGCTCGTTTTTTTTCGTATTGTCCGTTGTAGTGTCTTTACTTTAGCTTTTGACTACCTAAGCGATGCACATCAGTGTGAGCTCCTAAAATAGCGTACAAATGTGTAACATTGTTTACTTCTGGTGGCAGATGTTACTTGAACGTCTGGTCTCTGAACTTCCTCGCTGCTAATAGCTTTATGGCACGTGTGCGGTAAAATATGTGAACTGTGTCGTGAACCGTGTTTTATGCGCCATGTGTTGCATCCAAATACGGATGCAGATGCAGTTTTTGATGACCTATGAGCTTAGTATAGTTAATCATACAAGAAATAATGACTTGCTTTTATGGATCATTTATTGATTACGTTGAACTCTTTTTGTGAACATCCAGGGCTCCTTCACTTTCAGGGAAATTTATAAAATTACTAGCTGACCCGACAATCCATTAGGGACATGTTTTGCCATTAGGGACATAAAACCTACTCTCAGACCTACCGAACATACACAGAAAATTTAATAACAATCGGTCGAGCCGTTTTGGAGGAGGTTTGTAACAAAAATTGGCACGAGAATTTTATATATTAGAAAAATTCGTCTATTGGGACGGTTAGACAGTAACCAGTAAAGTTAAGTTGACCCAAAATGGCGGACGTCAACTATACTATACATCTCGCACATCGCTTAACGTGCTTTCTCTTGGGACGTCCTTATACTGCACCTCGGTTGACACCCGAAAATGTTCTGTGTAGGGTTCAATTTAACACGCTTTTTTGCCACTAATCCCTACAAAGTCCTCACACACAAAGTTGTATCAACAGCGAGTCTGTAATAACCATACTCGCGTAATGGTCCGTTTTGAATGTTATTATAGGTGTAGAGATATTACCATTCGCTGTAATTATACCACCAGCATCTTGCTAGTGGTAGTGGTACCGTCGTACTGGTGTGGTAGGTTGTAGGTATAATTGCGAGTGAGAGGTGTGCCGAGTGTAATGGCAAGGTCGAGCGGTTGTTTTATTAAGACTGCACCTCCAGCGTGGAAGCTATAAAGGCGTGGAAATATTTTACAGAGCTGCTTTATCGAGCCAATACTACATACTCAGAATGTCAGATTAAAGGACAAACTTAAACTTTATAGCTTGAATGTGTGGCAAAACATATATCCTATCAGTAACATAATTTGTTTTTGGTGTCGTATGATTTGTGATTCTGACATGACCCAGTACATAATTTTTTGAGGGTTGATCATAATATAAAAATTGCTGTTTATATATTGAGTGATTTGACGTAACTGGTTTTAATTTTTGTTTCACATTCTACTTATTGAGATGATAATTTGATATACATAATATGTTTCTGGAACAATTTCTTATTTAGAATGACTGACGAAACTACTACCACACTGCTACACTTGTACGAACTATTGCCACAGATACCTATAATATTGTATCACATACTAGTATTTTTAGCTTATTCCAAAACTATTAATATGTTAGGAAAACGCACTTGAAAGCCTTTTTTATTTATCGCTCACGGACTTTTTATTGACAGAAAATGTCTAACGCATACCCCTCCGTCAGGGGAAACGGAAGGGTTTTGTAGGGCTTGTACCTGCTAAAAACTGTCTGTTTCCCCGGTGCTCATATTGGCGGGAGTACGGGATTCACTGTGGTATTCACCGCGCTCCCGTCAGGTATCGCTGACGGACTAGACTAATTTATCTCAATAAGGTATTCCTAATGAGGTACAGTGCCTTAAAATTTCCTATATTAACTACCCACTGAACTCTTCATAGCTGCTTGTTTTTGACTGCCAGCTCTAAATAGCTGCGCCTGGTATCGCATTCAGTCGCCAGCTGCCCGCGTTCTGCGATGATTGCGTGGACCAAAATAAACAGTATTGTCTTCCGGATCTCACGCGACTGTGATTCATAACGAATTCAGTCACATACAACCGTCAGTGACAAAGTTTTTTTTTAGTTGGTGTATGCAACTTGGAATTTGTAACAAAAAACAAAAACATAAGCTATGGAATTCTACAGTTATGTTTTTAAAGTTTTAATGATGTTCGAAAACGACTGCCAGTTTTTGATCGACTTTGGTGATTAAGATTAAGAGGATTAATTGAATTTATTTTTGTCTTTCTTACTCTCACGGATACGTTGGTGCGACATGCAGCGTTGCGGAAGAATCTATAACAGAAAAACGACCTTTTACATAATTACTCAAAAAATAAGCGATTTATTAAAAATCCGTTTCTAAGCGTTTTTGGATATTATTACTACCGACACATTAAAACAAAAATTACAATTAATTACATCCATTGATTTGTAGTTTCCGATAAAAATTAGAAAAAATGATTTGGATTTGGGAGCAAGTTTTGGGAGAACTTTCCAATGTTAGATTAAAGACCCATACATGACGTTAAAATTTGAAAGTAATTGTCTTTAGTTTTTGAATAAAACTTTATTCAAAATCGCTTAAATATGGCTTCTACGCCATGAGAATTTTTAAGGGTTCGGTGTCTTGTCGATCCTATTATGATGAATTGACGGAGCCTTGTGCTGGACTGTAGTTAGATTATTATTTATTATGTGTCAGTAAATCTAAGATTCTTACTGGTGCACTTTACCACCATACCGCACTAGTTACCACTATTGCTATTACATCACTGTGGAGTTATTCAACCTGTCATTAGGTACCTGCCACTTGCTAACTGTCGAGGCCGCGTCGCTCAGGCATCTAGGATTTATGATAATTGATAATACTTATCGCTGTTTTGAATGCTGCGATGTGATTCTCGAAAATATAAAATTGTACATCGGCCAAGCATCGACGGTAACCATAGCAACGCAACCCAATTGTAGCCTTGGCTGCATAACTGACGCAAGCTGTCAGCTCGTCGCTGTTTTAGGTATTTTTGCAGAATAGCACAGCTGTTTTGCTAGGCACAAAGTTTACATCATATGTTCTAAGTTTTTAGTCTACGTAGATTGCTTTAGCTTCAGAAATCAGCGCTGTGTGCTCCCATGCTTAAATGGGGCACACATCACCATGCTGAGTTGGGGCCTTTTTCTGGATGGTGCCACATGTGACAGGCGGTGTCTGGTGCTTCCGTCACTTGGGCAATTATTGGTTTTTGTTGCCCGAGTGGGGGAAAGCTTCAGGCATCGTTTTAGTATGTAAGTAATTTATGTTTTGTTACATTTGCTTTTTTTCTAACTGAACTACTGAACTGAATACATTCTTTATAAAATCTCTTTTGTATGCAAATAATATATCCACTCACTACAAATTATGTGTGAACATAGTTTCCTGATTTTCAGAATAACAAATCCTTATTGTATTTCTGAAAGAATTTATTTACTAAGACAGCGTCGCCGCGGCCCAATCCTCGGTTTTTTTTAAAGCTGAAAGTTTGCAGATTCCACTTGACAATATTGACTAGGAATAAGGAAGGATTCCGTTGCTTTGAATCGAATCAACTAAATTCCGAACACCTGTCAAGTTACATCATCATATTCATAAACTAAAAATATGAGGTCTATGCATTTTATTCTTTAACAGTCGATGGTAGGCATTTGTGGTCGATTTTGTTGTGCAAAATCTCTAAACTAATTTAAAGTACATACTGCTATCCTTTTCAATTTGCTCCTCATCGAAAAGGATAGCACTATTTTAAATTAGTTTCGTTTAGAGATTTTGTACAACAGAATTAGCACCTTTGTGTACTTAAACTGGTTTGCTTTTGTAAAACGATAAAAAAGTCACCGTGTAGAGTCCATTGCGATTTGAACGGTATTCCTGATCATTAGCTCAATCGGCCATGGCTTCCGGATTTGTTTGCCATTGTTCGAGGTTTCTCACATGGTTCTCACATTAACAGCGTCGAGATTAAGTCGAGATTGCGTCATTATTGGCGTGCCTTAGTAGTGGTAATGCGCTGATAGACTGTTGATTAGGGTTCCGTACCCAAAGGGTAAAAACGGTACCCTATTACTAAGACTTCGCCGTCCGTTCGTCTGTCACCAGGCTTTATCTCTTGAACCGTGATATTTAGACACTTGAAATTTTCATTGGCGATTTTTGTTGATAATAAAATAAATATTAAGGGGGCTTCCATACAGCAAACGTGTTTGCTCGATATTTATTTTTTTTACGGAGACGCTTATTGTGTGAATATTTCACAGAATATTTATTTATACTATAAGTATATATTCACTTTAAAAATCAATAGTTCAATTAAAATAAAGTAAATATTTATTGTATCAGGGAGGCCCCTCGGATCACTTCGGCTCCCATATAACAAACGTGAATTTTTGTTCGTTTTTTAATTTGGCTAGCAGAGTGATTTGGTTGGCATTGGTCTTGATGGTACGAAACCCAGTGCCCGAGCCCGACTCACACTTGACCAACTATTTGAACTTTGCGGACTGGTGCTGCTTTGATATTTGCCTCATTAAAATGATATTTACCTACGCACGCTTAGAAGTTCAAAGTGTGTAACTGTCCATTAATGGATTGCTAATAAAATATTGGCGAAAATGAATAAATTAGGCAGTTAGCAAATGCATTAATTATTATGCAAAAATGTTAATAAATTAGTGTTCTTTTAAGGTCGAATCGCTGGAAATAACCGTCTGTAATTTTTTTGCGTAAGGAGTAGGTAGTAGCTATAACTACTATTTGAGATTCAAATACTTTAATAACTTTCAGGCACTTAATTTTATGTCTAATGACTTAATATTTAAATGTGTAGTAATTTTGTGACAAGTAACTCTTCAAACTACTTCAAACTAGTAACTTCACGACTTCAAACTACGAGTTTCTTCATTTTTAGCGTTCCGTAGCCGAATGGCAAAAAACGGAACCCTTATAAATTCGTCATGTCTGTCTGTCCGTCTGTCCGTCTGTCCGTCTGTCCGTCTGTCCGTCTGTCCGTCCGTATGTCACAGCCACTTTTTTCCGAAACTATAAGAGCTATACTGTTAAAACTTGGTAAATAGATGTATTATGTGAACCGCATTAAGGTTTTCACACAAAATTTAAAAAAAAGTAATAAATTTTGGGGGTGCCCCATACTTAGAACTGAAACTCAAAAATTTTTTTTTCATCAAACCCATATGTGTGGGGTATCTATGGATAGGTCTTCAAAAATGATACTAAGGTTTCTAATATCATTTTTTTCTAAAATGAATAGCTTGCGCGAGAGACACTTCCAAAGTGGTAAAATGTGTGTCCCCCCCCCCCTGTAACTTCTAAAATAAGAGTATGATAAAACTAAAAAAATATATGATGTACATTACTATGCAAACTTCCACCGAAAATTGGTTTGAACGAGATCTAATAAGTAGTTTTTTGATATTTACAATAAAACCTCTAAAAACAAAGTTAGTTTTGCGGTTTGATAAGAAAAGTGGTTTTTATGGTTTTATTCCTCCGGTTGTAGTACGGAACCCTCAGTGCGCGAGTCCGACTCGCACTTGACAGGTTATTACTTATTAACATTAACATTCTTATTTTTACAAGCTTTCCGTACGTAATATTTTCAATGTGTATCATCCTCTCAAGAAAGTAAGAATGGAAAGACGAAACGTTATGTAAATTATATGAAACCCTTTTATTTCGATAAAACTACGTAATGTTTTGAAAAAGGTAAACTTGACTGAAAAAACTATCCTATTTCTCTTAAAGCTATCCAATAGCAATTGCAATTATTAAATATCAAAAAAGTATACAGACTTTGAGAAATATACGTCTGGAATCAGTGTCCAGAAAAGTGCTAAAAAGATAATACTGACAGTCGAATAAATCACTTCATAATTTCACCGTGCATACGCAACGTAGTGCGTAATATTAATTTTTCCTCGTCGTTTTGCAATTCCTAAAGGTCCTCAGCCTCAGCCCACTCAGTCCCCTGAGATGGAGGGCTTTCCATATTCATGGCGTCATCCATACCTAAACGACGGACGTTCTGGTGCGAACACACTAGGGACTTTTGTGCCGTCTCCACTCTTGCGCATGCCATTATGACACGACTGCTCACTAGTTAAAATGAATGAATAAAGCTGTCTCCACAGTCGTCGGGAAAATTACCTTCAGCTACAACTGAAAGAAAGAAAGAACAATATATTTATTTCATAACATTATGCCACACACAAAAACAATGTTTACGTACTAAAACGATGACGGAAGCACCAGACACCGCTTGTCATAATTATGTGGCACAATCCAGACATGAAAGAAGTAATGTTTAGTACTTTGAGTCAGGAATTACCTCCAGATACACGAAGTTACTCATACCTAATACGAGTATACAATGGCCATTAACAAATGAGCAGGTGCCGAGTTTCTTGCCAGTTCATTTCGTTGCAAGTCTAGAGTATGCAAGCAATGCAAGCGGTAGAGTTTTGGCTTTTCGTAAGAGCCTGTAAATCAGGCCTATGTAAACAATAGAGATTTTTAGATTTTCAAATCACTTTCAACAATTTTACAGTTAAGAGCGTTTATACGTTTACGCGTGAATCGCGTGTCGTTCCATAGAAAAAAGGAATTCCGTTCCCGCTGACGCAATTTTGCGCGGAAAATGGTATTACAAAAAAAATTATAGTAAAATAAATATACAACTTATTAAAATAATAAATAACCAGTGACATTGAATATGAATTGAATTAAATTACTTACTATAATTCAGAAATAACAAAATATCTTGGATTTTATCCTAAAATAATACGTTTAATTTATCGAAAAATGCTAAAAATGGCACTTTTCGGTTTATGGTTTTTGAATGAAAATTTAGGAAAATCGTGTTTTTTTTTTGAGACACTTTTTAGTAAATGTTATTAATTTTCTATATATGTCATTGTTATAAGATTTTGTTAAGAAACATGGCAAATATCTTGCATCTGCGTAGAGCGTCGACCGCTATTTTAGCAAACAGCCTATACAAAAACTGTTCTAGTGAGAAAGTTATACACATATTTTAAAATATTTTTGAGCCAAGTTCTAGATTATGAAATGCCAAATAATATGAATTCAATTATTAATCTAATCTATAATTGAACACATAACTATTTTATGTTCCTTCGGAAATCGTAAATTTTGACTCAAGCATAATACTAACGCATGAAGCGCCTTAACTATTACTCAATCATCAAGGAAAGGGGATTTTTAAATGAGCTTTATAATCTTCTGTTATGTTTCCCCTCTTTTATAAAAACCTTTCTTAGCGGATGGTGGCGTCAAGATCTGTATATGCCTTAACCGTCCTGGGGGCGTTGATAAATCAGTCAATCAGTCAGTCGCCTTCTCCAAGATGATAGTTAATGGCCATGGGCCTTAAGCAGCATGAGATTATACTACTGAACACACGATTAAAGAAATGAAGTGATTGAAGAAGAACCAGAGTGATTGTCATATAGCCTTAAGTGTAGTGTAGCTGATGTGGAAATGGATGGTTTGCACACAACTTCACAAGCATATGAAGAGGTTTATCAATTCGTCTATTTTAATGATTGAAGAGTGATGAAGACAATGGCGAAGTGAAGTGAAATAGTCGCAACATAAATCCATGGTACGTCCAAAATTGGAAAGAGTACTAACTATAGACGAGTCTTTATGCAAGGACTCAAAGATGCAACACAAAAACACCATAATAAGGTGCATTGACGGGATGAGTTAGCGCTGCGTTGCATTATTCATGCATGCAGCGTCAATACCTCAATGTCCTTGCATTTGCATGTAATATCATGGTGTTGTCACTGCCCCTTTATCGCGAAATGAAACATTGTTTTGGTATTTTGGTTGCGAAATTATGCTTTTAAGGATCGGTGATATATTGCTTTTGGATTTTTGGAAATACTGATTGTTATTGACTCATGGTTCTTGCAAGATGACAATTTTGGTTTGAGTGTGTCACACCGGGTGAAATCGTTTGGGTTTTAGAATGTTTGCAAGAGTGAGGTGTGGCTTAGTTGGAACAGCGCAAAAAACGTTTATTTTACTTCTCTTAGCCTAGTTAGTGAATGGACCTTTGGGGTCGGAATGTGGCATTGCGTTTCTTCCCTCGAAAAGCATGTTTCGAAATCAGGTTCCGGTTATTATCATGATAATCTTATAATGTGTGCTCATAATCGTAATCGTATCCCAAGTAGGTAAGGTAATGACTTAAGACCTAAGTCATTCTGTTTTTTGCGAGACGTAAACCATTTTACCATCAATTTAAAATTTCTATAAGGTAATTTTTTCCTTACACATTACCTACCATCTTCATTATTCTAGTAAGCTCAGGTACGCATTTATCTTTCAACGTAAAATAGCCTTAGTGTGTCTGCTTTAAGGTTCATTTTCGATTGAGATTAGTTGCAAATAGTCGGCCATTTTTAATGCACACCCCAGACTGTCTCAAGCCCATCAACGATATCCTCTTCCTGGAATAAAACTGCGGTGACATTTGCTATGGCAACAAATATTACCTTTTAAGCTTATACAATCTAAAACCAACCTTACCTTTACTGATTAAAGTTCTAATTTCCTTATAATTTATCACAATGATAATGTTGTTGGGGTTTTGAATCGTACGAACTAGTGCATAAGGTTTACTTTCGTATGTGAGTTGTGGAGAGTAATATAGAGTACGTGCCTAACAGCTGTTTTGTCTGGAAACGCTTTGTTTTACAATTTTCGTCGGCGCCCAAGATCTGTAGGCTCTGACTCTTGAGTTCTTTGTCTGGGTTAGAGGAAATGAGTAAGCGCTGAACAAAAACCCAGCCCCGGGGGAGGTGCTATAATATACATCGAGTTCATAAAACCCGGTGATCCAGAGTGTTATTATGTTATTGTATTGTACTCGTATTAGTTATCGTGTTATTATTCTTCATTTTATTCACGAATTATTTTCAGAGAATAAACTAAAAAAATACCTCGCAAATTAATGAGAGATAATTATCACATGAAAAAACTGATTATAGCATTACAACTTTCATAATAAGTGTTAATTCTATGTACTTAGTCTTTTCTTTTTGTAGTTAATTTATATCAAAAACAGGTTTAAAACAATCTGAAATAGTTATTTTAAATATTGAATGAGAGGTCATAGTGCAGGGGCGTTCATTTTCAGCGACGAGAGGTAATCTTATACCTTTTGTTATTTTTGTCAACGTATCTACAACTCTCGTCTATATCAAACTGCTGGGTACCATTAGGCCTTACGAGAAACTTTTCAAGTAGTTGTGGCACTTAAATACAAGAACACATTATATGACACGAATGTTCAGTAAACATACTACCTCCAGCCTACTCGAGGACTGTCATCTCCTGTCATCTCCTGTCATTATATTACTGTAACAAGCCGATCCCCCTTTCCCAGTACATAAAAATACACGCACGCAAAGCTTGTCTGTATCAGACAAGAGCACTTATGATGTCTTCTCTCAAGTTTGTTTCTCAATGTCCATAAGGGCGTAGTTCTTTGTAAGTTTCGAGGGCTAGTGGGAACGAGCGTCAACCCTTGCAGTGAAGGATTGTTGTTCTGAAGGAATACAAGAGTATGATTTTCATTTCGAAATAAGGGCCTTAAAGAACCCTTTAGGGATTTCCGTCTACTTTCCGTCGTGCTATGTTACATTTTGAATAGTCATACAAAAGACTTCGAGTGTGAATGTCTGTGTAATACTGCAGAAGTTTATTTAGAGAACTACCCGCTCATGAACGTTATTCAGCGATGTTTTGTCTCTATCTCTCATCAGAAATCTGCAGGCTTTTGAAGGGAGAAGACAAGGCATTGCGTAAATAAACAAATGCTGTGAGATGGTTTTTTATGTATGAGGTGGAAAATCAGATCTATGAAAGAAAAGGTGGTTAGTAGTTGTGTGTCATGTCTGACATGACACACATGACATTATTGGCTAGCAGTGTGCCACCCTGCCACCAACCAAACTGACTCGGGGTCGCATGTGAGCTGTGTGTGAGACAAACAAGACCACAACACGACAAAAGAAAATGCATAAGGGTTCGTTAGGTTAGGTTTGGTTATCGGGGTGGATGGGAATAATATTTTCCATCCACCCCGGTAGCCTTCGTCGTTCTTAGGTTTAGTTGCCGTGGTGAATGGGAATTATATATCCCAATTCCTTTTCACACCTGGTAGCCTCCGCCATCCGCTTAACCGTTTGCCGGAGTGTGATAGAAAAATTGACATCAGTAAACAGTTTGTTTTAATTTAAATATAGACGCAAAACGGTTAAACAACATACCGATTTAAACGTCGATTTGTAAATCGTTTCCTGTACTCTCCCGGCTCGACCCTCACGGAGTCACTGGCTGCTCAGGTTTCCAAGGAAATTGGCAACGTGACAACGGAGGCCAGAGCGGTGCAAATGCCATCAAACCGACTCAGGGATCGGAGTATGGTTCAAGGTAGGGAAGCGGACGCTTTCGGCTTCAATAAACCAGAAGATACTCGATGTAGGCAAGGCCGGAAAACATTTCTGAAACTTGTAACATTTTATAGCAAATTATAAATAGTTAGGATTACGCCCTGTATAGAGCACGCACTGTGGAATGCTGTGAGATGGTTTTTTATGTATGAGGTGGAAAATCAGATCTATGAAAGAAAAGGTGGTTAGTAGTTGTGTGTCATGTCTGACATGACACACATGACATTATTGGCTAGCAGTGTGCCACCCTGCCACCAACCAAACTGACTCGGGGTCGCATGTGAGCTGTGTGTGAGACAAACAAGACCACAACACGACAAAAGAAAATGCATAAGGGTTCGTTAGGTTAGGTTTGGTTATCGGGGTGGATGGGAATAATATTTTCCATCCACCCCGGTAGCCTTCGTCGTTCTTAGGTTTAGTTGCCGTGGTGAATGGGAATTATATATCCCAATTCCTTTTCACACCTGGTAGCCTCCGCCATCCGCTTAACCGTTTGCCGGAGTGTGATAGAAAAATTGACATCAGTAAACAGTTTGTTTTAATTTAAATATAGACGCAAAACGGTTAAACAACATACCGATTTAAACGTCGATTTGTAAATCGTTTCCTGTACTCTCCCGGCTCGACCCTCACGGAGTCACTGGCTGCTCAGGTTTCCAAGGAAATTGGCAACGTGACAACGGAGGCCAGAGCGGTGCAAATGCCATCAAACCGACTCAGGGATCGGAGTATGGTTCAAGGTAGGGAAGCGGACGCTTTCGGCTTCAATAAACCAGAAGATACTCGATGTAGGCAAGGCCGGAAAACATTTCTGAAACTTGTAACATTTTATAGCAAATTATAAATAGTTAGGATTACGCCCTGTATAGAGCACGCACTGTGGAATAGGCCACGTGTACAGGCGTACGGCCAGCGATGGCCCACTATAGTAGTGTTATTATCTCGCTGCAGACTCGGTCATAAATCATTCGAGTGTTTCGCTTTTGTTGTTCTTTGTTGAGTTGTGCATTACTGCAGAACAACAAAAGCGAAACACTCGAATGATTTATGACCGAGTCTGCAGCGAGATAATAACACTACTGTAGCTTTGATGTGCGAACGAAATACCGCCACCGATGCCATCCCATCGCTAGTCCGCGCGCCATTAGCCATCCGTTACCGTTACGCCCTTTACACGCTGACCTAGCTTATTGGGTCAGCATTATGGCCCATACGTAATGTAGAGCCAACATGATGGCCCATACGTAATGTAGAGCCAGCATAAGAGGATTTGTAGAAATAGATTGAGGTTGATTGTACTTTGATACAGCTTTCATGTTTTTTTTTTATACTATATAGGCTAGCGCTTGACTGTGATCACACCTGATGGAAAGTGATGATACAGTCTAAGGTGGAACGCGCTTGCCTAGAAGATGCCTATTCACTCTTGATTTGAAGGCACCCGGTTTGTAAGTGGCAGGAAAGACACTGCCTGGGAGTGTATTCCAGGCCTTTGCAGTGCGTATCAGGAACGAGGAATCAAACCGCTTCGTACGCGTCTTTGGTACGTCGACTATGTATGGGTGGAAGCCTTTACGATGCCTTGCCGTTCTATGGTAGAAAGGTGACGGGGGAACCAAATTAAAAAGTTCCTGTGCACACTCCGAAATATATTCTATAGAATACCGACACATACTCATCTAATATGTGATTGCATCGTCGTTCACAATTAGGTTAAATCGCAGTACGTAATTATAGTCCTAACTCGTAGATAAATAAAATATTTGCTACCCCCGAACGCTTGTACCTTGAGCCCGTATAAAACGCGTTGCATAAAAATCGTCAATAGTAACTGTTCGCTCCCAATTCAAAACAATAGCTAAGTGCCTAGTTGAAATTTGATTTATTACAATGGCGACGTATTCAGAATTAGTTATGTCGTCTTTTCTGCGATTTCCTTTCAACAGTAACTGTAATGAATACCGCCGGTGACAAAACTGGTTATTTGATAGCGTTCTTTGTGCTCGTATGTAACGTGCAGTTATGCAATCTCACTTTACACCTAACTGCGATAGTGTACGGTTAACGTCAAAAGTCCATGTAGAATTTGCAAAGAACGATCCCTTGCTATTGTGTTATTATCTCGCTGCAGACTCGGTCATAAATCATTCGAGTGTTTCGCTTTTGTTGTTCTTTGTTGAGTTGTGCATTAAGCTGCAGAACAACAAAAGCGACCTCCTTATCCTGATCATCTCTTGTCAAGAAACCACTCTTCCATCTTTTATACTTTCCGAGATATCGACGAAATTCGAAAGGCGGCCATTTTGAATCCGCCATTTTGAATTTTTTTTCAGCTCACTGCCAATTGGATGACGTTTCAAATGACATTTGGTTGAGCACCCCCCACCTATCTTCGATACCCTGGCCGTGCTCTTCACCCGTCTCCGAAATCCTCAATCATCAGCTTTCTCCGTATTTTTCCTCCGAATGAATTTTTTTCTTCTATACGACCCCATCCGTGAAAAAAAAATTTTTCATACAAAATTGTTCAGGAGAGGTGATCAATCAGTGAGTCAGTCAGTGGCCAATCAGCACGAGTAGCTATATATATAGTAATACCTCTCTTTCTAATCGGATGCAGAGCTGACAGCTCTATGACAGTTTTAAATTAAACAACCCGCTTGACATCTGTCACGATCGCCATTTATTATCTGTCGAAAAAAAAAAACTGATTGCGCGTATGATGTTTGTGAATGTCTTTATTTCGATGGATAAATACTTTGTACCGCTGACATACAAGTTTAAAAAAATGGCATGCACAATTTTGAATTCTAATCAAGATCAAGTAAAACATTGCACTACCAATCAGTAAAATTGTAATATGTATGGTATCTCACATGTTCCAAAAACTTTCTCATCAAAGTAAGTTTCGCCCTAACACCTGAGCATCATCAGATGTTGACTCGACAAAGTCATATTTGTAAATTTCACCCGCATAGCTCCCTCCATCGGCCGATGGTAAAAGTAAGAAATTATTTTATTGAAGTAATGCGCTCGTTTATCGAAAATAAGTTTGGAAAACAGGTTGAATTACGAGTACGTGCAAAAATTCTGTCGTGATACAATGTTTAAATTCAATTTAACGACTGTAATTTTTGAGACGTTTTTATCAAAAATCCAGATCAGGCGTCAGTGAAATTGATACGTATATGTATTGCGTAATAATGCACTTTTGATATTGATATCGAATTTTACCGCAAGATACTTTCTTATTTTTAAACCTTTTTTTTAATAAATCATACATGGACATTAAATGTAGGTTTAAGAATTTTGTTGAAGTCTCCTTCTAGGTAATTCGAGAAAAGCGCGATTCGATTTTCAGCCATGTAATGATTTTTAAGACGTGTTTTTGCGACATCTAAATATTACTTGTTTTACGGTGAACGACAACATCACCAGAAAGCATCTTTAAGAGCCATTAGGATTGCTATATCTGCATTATGGTGAATTCTCAGGAACTCGAGACTATTACTACTTTTTCCAATGAGGGACAATTGACAATTCTTATGCCAAGATTCAAACCTGGGACCTCTCGCACAGATTCCACAGTGGACCCAAGAGCATAACAAGGGAATCAATAAAATCTGAACGTATAATTTTTCGGTTCGCCGTCAAGACAACCGGGTTAACGCCGCAGTATATTGTTAACTGACGCCGGAACTCGCATAAAAAACCACATAATGACACATTCTGTCCGATACGCGATATATGGCGCCTGTTTTTATAACTGCCCACTTTGTTTTTGATGATAATTTATTAAATAATTAACTAGCGAATGATTTAAGGGGATTTATTGAATTTATTTTTGTCTTTCGCACTCTCACGGAGATTTGGTAGGAATCACGGAGGTGGCTTGCGACATGCAGCGTCGCGGAAGAATATAACAGAAAAACATCCTTTTACCTAATTACCTACTCAAAAACTAAGCTGGTTATCAAAAATCTGTTTCTTAGCGTTTTTGGATATTATTATTACCGACACTTTAAAACAAAAATTACAATTACATCCAATGTAGTGTCCGATAAAAACTCGAAAAACTGAGATTTTGGAGCAACTTTTGGGAGAACTTTCTATCGAGAAAATTTTATCCAATCGTGTTTCTGCTTCTTAGCGATTTTATATTAAAGACCCAAAATACATGACGTGTAAATTTGAAAGTAATTGTCTTTATAGTTTTTGCATAAAACTTCATTCAAAATCGCTTAAATACGGCTTCTACACCGTTAAGGTTCGATGCTAGAGTCAGCCCCGAATTCAGATTGTATTTGGTATTTCTTGTAAAGACGGTAAAATTGCGGGAATTGTAGTGTAGAATCATATGGGAATACATTTTAGAGGATTATATGTGTTAGCGCGTTTTTCGTTGGGTTTTAAAATGAAGAACAAAGTTGGTGTTAACTGATTGCGTATAATTTTCGTATTACAATGATTCAGATTTTTTTACAATGTTTGACGGATTGCGAATTTTAAATTGTGTGCGATTGGCTCGCGTCTCCAATATGCCGTGACGATGTCAAATTTGATTGGTCCTGGATTGACAGTTTCATCCACGTAATATGGCTGCTGAATGACGTGGTCCAATAGGCGTTCTTGCGTTCCGATTTACTTAAGTTGCAACATGCCCCGGGCCTTGGAACCCTTGGCTTCCAATTTGGGTTTCTTCGGGCGTTACCAGAGGACAAATTTTGGAATATGTTCTTCTCACAAGACCGGTTGACGTTCGTATCTCCGCCATTCTTGATACGCCGTCCTTGCCAGGTATGTTCCTGACTAATCGTCCGAGATGCCACCGCAATGGAGGGAGGTTGTCATCCTTAATTAAGACCATAGTGTCGGGTTTGAGGTCATCTATGTTCTCTCTCCACTTCGTCCTGACTTGCATTTCGGAGATATATTCCTTCGACCAGCGTCTCCAGAAATGTTGTCGAAGTTGTTCCACTCGCTGATAACGATCGAGTCTGTGCGTCGGAGTGTCTTCCAAGTTGTCGCAGGCAGGCGCTGTAAGCATACGGCCAACCAGGAAGTGACCAGGACTTAGAGGTTGAAGGTCATTAGGATCGGATGACATTGGTGAGAGAGGACGGGAGTTAAGGATTGCTTCGATTTGTGCTAATATTGTGCTAAACTCCTCGTAGGTGAGATGTGCGTTACCCACCACGCGACGAAGGTGATATTTACAAGAACGTACTCCTCTTTCCCAACCTCCACCGACATGTGCTGCATAAGGAATTATAAATTTGAAATTTATTTTTTGTTCATTAGCGTATTCAATTATTTCTGGGCTACAACGTTCTAGAAATTGAGAAAATTCATTTTTAAGTCCAACAAAAGCCCGCTGGTTATCTGACCAAATTTCGGCAGGTTTTCCTCTGCGAGCAATGAAGCGATTGAGTGTGAGACAGTACGCTTTAGTGGTGAGGTCAGTAACTAGCTCCAAGTGGACAGCACGAGTGACGAAACAGATAAATATGCAGATGTATGCCTTTGTAGTTGTAGCACCTCTACCCTTCCTGTTTAGAATGTTCACCGGCCCGGCGTAGTCAACCCCGCACCGACTAAATGGAAAAGTAGGTGTAATCCTCTCGATGGGAAGATTTCCTATAAGAGGTGTGAGCGTTTGTCCTCGCAGGCGCTTACATATGACGCATTCGTGAAATATTTTTCTTGCGAGATTTCGACCTGCGATCGGCCACCAAGTTTCCCGAATGTGATAAAGAAGCGCCTGCGGTGCAGCGTGTAGCAGTGTTTGGTGTTCGTGGCGGAAAAGAAGAAGCGTGAAATAATGTTTGCCCGAAAGTAGTATCGGATGTTTTTTATTGTAGTCGAACTCTGAAGAGTTATCTAATCTGCCACCGACTCGCAGAAGCTTATCATCATCAACGAACAAATTTAATTTACTTAAATTGTGTTTTTGATTTAGCGCGCGATTGTTGACGATTGACTTGTACTCGACTGGAAAAGATTCCAGTTGAGAAAGCCTAGCCAACAATTTGTCGGCTTCCCCCAGTTCATCGACAGAAAGAACACCCGATCGCTTATTAAATTTATTGCGTGAATTAAATATAAACCGTAAAGCATATGCAGTCGAGCGTCTTAACCGTTTGAACTGAGAGAATCGTTCGAAATCGATGATCGATTTATCTTCAGGGTTCGATATCTCCTGGGTAACGAGCGCAGTTACGTCACTACCTTTCGTTTCAGGCAAACTTGACTGATCCTCTTGCGTATAAAAAGGAGACACGGCGTTGCAGTCAAATTCACTGTCACGAAGAAAGGCTGGCCCTTCCCACCATAGATTAGAGGACGAAAGCTCCTTGAGATCAACAACCCCACGAGATACGAGGTCTGCAGGATTGTCCTTCCCGCTTACGTGACGCCACGGGAGCTCCTTCGTTAAATCGTGAATTTCTATTGTCCTATTCTGAACGAAAGTTTTTAATAATCGTGGTGGCATGCGCAGCCACCCTAAGACTATTGTGGAGTCTGTCCAAAACATTATGTGATCAAAGTCGCAACGAAGAGATTTTCGCACCTTGTCATACAGCCTGGCTCCGATGAGAGCACCTAGAAGTTCTAAGCGCGGAATACTAATGGTTTTTAGCGGTGCAACTTTCCCCTTAGAACACAGCAAGCGTACGTTAACAGTTTGATTATCTGCATTCAATGTCCGAACAAAGACGGTTGCGCCATATCCGACTTGCGATGCATCGGTAAAAATATGCAACTCAGAGCGGGTAGTATGAGAATTCATAACGTATCGAGGCACGCGTATTGTATTTAGTACACTCAGCGACTCGAGGAACCGATTCCATGCGCGCGCGATGTCGACAGGGACGGACTCATCCCAATCTAATTTTAATAACCACAGCCGTTGTAATAGCATCTTTGCGGTTAATATAAATGGACTTAAAATTCCCAGAGGATCAAAGATTTGGGAAGCATATGATAAGATTATGCGTTTAGTTATAGGTTGGTTAATATCAGGCGTGAACTCAGTATTAAAGTAAAATTCATCGCTGTCATTCTGCCAACCTATACCTAATGTTTTGTGATGAGTGTTTTCACCGGTTATTTGTTTGTTCGCTCCCGATAACGATGTCATTGCAGGTTCCGCGTCAAAATTGAATATCCACTTGCGCAGTGGAAAACAACCCTGTTGCAACGTCGAGCTTGTTTCCTTGCATAATTCTATTAATTTATCTTTATCATCAGAACCTGTAATCATATCGTCAACGTAAAAGTCCTCGTTGATTATTCGCGACACTTCTGGGTTTTTACACTCATTTGCCAGCTGTTTTAAGCAACGAACGCTTAAAAAAGGTGCGGATGCGGTTCCATACGTAACCGTGTTTAGGTGATAGATACCGAGTGGCTGTGAGGGATCTTCACGCCAGATAATTAGCTGGAGATCACGCTGACTTTCATTTACAAGACATTGGCGGTACATTTTTTCGATATCTGCGCATGCGACGTACCGATACTGCCTGAAACGCAAGATAATTGATATGAGGTCACCTTGTATAGGCGGGCCTACAAACTGTAGGTCATTATAACTTATGCCTGTGCTACTGGCGGCCCCTGCATCAAAAACTACCCTCAATTTCGTGCTGATTGCATGCTCTCGGAACACCCCATGGTGGGGCAGTATATAATGAGGGGTTCCGTAGTTCGAAACGCGTGTCATATGACCTAGACTTTCATATTCACGAAGGAAGTCTACGTACAATTTTTTGTAGGCAGGTGTGCGTTGTAGTCGCTTTTCTAATGCGAGAAAGCGTCGTTCTGCCTGTGAGAAAGATTCGCCTAAAAGATCGGGAGATGACTTCAGTGGTATGCTAACAATAAACCGTCCCTCGTCGTTGCGCGTCGTAGTACGAGTAAACAGGTCTTCGCAAGCACGTTCAGCATCTGTGCGCGTGTCTCGATCTCGAGGGAGCTCTTCGACTTCCCAGAATTGGCGTAATTGCGTATCAATGGATTGCGAAAAGTTGCACTGAATAATGCTATCGTTGCGCGTATTTAATACGATAGGTCCTGATATTATCCAGCCTAAACAAGTATTTTGTAAATAAGGCCCGTTAGGTAATCGAATATTACCTACGGTTAATAATTCCCAAAACGTCTCTGCGCCGATTAGAATATCGATTGGTCGGGAATTTAGAAAATGCGGATCTGCCAGCTGTACACAATTCGGTATGCGTAGTTTAGCTCGCTCATAGTGCATCGCGGGCAAAGGAGACGAGATTTGAGGTAATACGTAACAATGTAATTTAGTGGTGTAGGTAGATATGCGTGATTTTATCTCGATGTCGCATGACTTAGTACATTGCGTCACCGAGTTACCGACACCCCTAATCTCATGAGTGGACTGTATAAGTTTTAAACCTAGTTTCTTAGCAAAAGGCTCGGTTACGAAACTTCTTTCACTCGCATTATCTAAGAGCGCATTCGCGAGTAAATAATCATTGTGTCGAGTTCGGACCTGGACTAGCGCAGTAGATAACTCCCCTAGAACTTTTAATGCTCGTAAGTTTTTAAGAATTGTATCGCTGAGGTTCCTTAAGGATGCACACGATTCTTTATTTAATTTTGGAACATTAAATATAGCGTTTACATGATTGTGAATTAACAGCCGGTTATTATTATATCTTTCGCATAACAACTCCCATGCGATAGGGTAGTTGTCGGGAGTAAATTCTATCGAATCGATGACCAGCGCTGCACTTCCTTTGAGTGATGATCTGAGATAGTGAAATTTTTGTGTATTGGATAGCTCATCCGAATCGTTGACCAATGATTGAAATGAGTGTTTAAATTCCAGCCACGACTCGAATGAACCATCGAAGGTTTTCAGAGCGATGACAGGTAATTTAATGGATTTCAGCGAGCTGTTTCTACATGTTTTGGAGCAAGTACCGACCTCACTGCTGCCGCTAGTATTGCCACACCTATTTAACAATAACTCAGCCTGCGATAATGTACTATAATAACAATCTTCGAATAGCTGTCTCTGATTGAGTTGATCATCGAGATCTGATTCACTGACTGATTCTTCTATTCGAGATTGTATGCTATTAAATTCCCGGTACAGATTCGTGGCACCCTCAATACGTAGTTTTAAATCGATTTTATTTTGCGATGTTGCTTCATCTAAGTCTAAACTATTGATATACGTTCCGAATTTCGTTAATCTACCTTTGAGGGTGCCGCGTTTCTTGATGAGATCGCGAACCAAAAGGTCGAGTTTGTCGTCGCTAAGCCCTAATTGCGGCGATTTGTCGCGATTTGACATCTTATATAATAAGACCTATGTCGGAGGAGGTCAGGGTACAAAGAGTAGGTACTTACCCGTGGTAGTCTAACGCACAACTCTCCCACTGAAAGATGAAAGACACAATATTAGCACAGTGAATCGGGATAAGATCGTGGATGGGTTGGCCGGCCGTACCGAAATGCGCGTCTTGGTCCGATGATGGCTGCCTTCCCCAACTGGATTTTCAGCCGTTTCACTTGCTGCTTGATGTGTTATAGTCGTATTAGCGATCCATAGGTTGTAATTATTTGGCTCGAATGACCAACTTTTATGTTAGCGCGTTTTTCGTTGGGTTTTAAAATGAAGAACAAAGTTGGTGTTAACTGATTGCGTATAATTTTCGTATTACAATGATTCAGATTTTTTTACAATGTTTGACGGATTGCGAATTTTAAATTGTGTGCGATTGGCTCGCGTCTCCAATATGCCGTGACGATGTCAAATTTGATTGGTCCTGGATTGACAGTTTCATCCACGTAATATGGCTGCTGAATGACGTGGTCCAATAGGCGTTCTTGCGTTCCGATTTACTTAAGTTGCAACAATATGGAAAGATGATAGTCCTCTAAAATGTATAAAATTCCCGCATAGTGTTTGTAATGTAACCAAACTTCTCCGAAACGGGTTGACCGATTTTTATGATGGTCCGATTCCACCAATTGTACCAATTTCTATATAATAACGTAGCGAGATGATGATGCAGAAGCCAGAAGAACCATTTACCTACTACTACTACTATACAAGTAGAGTGTAATAATTGGTCTACTGATGGACCAACTACAAAATACGAGCAAAATCACGTTTATTGTATGGGAACCCTTTAATTTTCATTTTTTTTTTTCACGCGTTGCGAAAGGGGGCTAGGCGGAAAAAAATAAGACGAAAAGTTGTAACGACACTTTTTGCAGTAGTAAGCTATTGTAAGTAAGTGAACTATAGTGTTCTTTTTTTGAGAAATAAATGTCTTTAAACCGAAGTCGTGGTGCGTGCGCATGTTTTTCTGTCTGTCTCTCTCTCTTTTCTGGAAAGCAAGCCAGATATACTTCGTTCCATCCGGGTGTCCCTTGACACCTCTCAAATTTTTGTACTTAGGTAGGTTCCTATTTGTTGTTATAGCAACAACGAAAATACATCATCCCTACAAAATTTCATGTACGTATATAATTTCAAGAGATACAGCCTGGTGACAGTCGGACGGCGAAGTCTCAGTAATAGGGTTCCGTTTTTTACCCTTTGGGTACGGAACCATAAAAAAGTTAGGTGTGCTTCTGGATGAGTTATCTAGACGTCAGATAGTGCTAGCCTTTCACGGTGAGTGAGCAGCGACCGTGCTAATAAGGTTGGCTTTCTGTTATAATTTCACCCCGATTTCACCCGGCTCGGGTTATTGTGCCCTCGCTTGAATTACACACGTCTGATATTACATTACATTAACCACTGAGTAGGTGTTTGTTTACGGGGAGGTGGGGCCTAGTTGCGTCATGTTGTACTATCTACTTTCTATACTCTGAACTGAGATAGTTCAGACCTCATTGAAACCAAAATACATACATATCTTTATTAAGCATAGAGCAGTTCACTATCACTCCCAAGGATTTGATTCACAAAGTTATTAAGTACGCAACCCTTCTTAGAATTGCAAGTAACTTTGCATTGCGATGCAATATATTGTTACGATGACATTGAATTTATGTGACATAGATTCTGTGTTCCCTGCCAAGTACAATCTAGGTGCCTTCAAGAGAAGAGTGAACAGGCATTTTCTGGGCAAGCGCGCTCCATCCTAGATCTCATAATTTCTGTCCATTAGACACGATTGTAGTAAGCACAAGCCTATTAAAAGTAAAAAAATAAATGCCAAGTTTTTTCGTGTTCTTCAGACTTCAGATGAAATCTAACAAGGATCGTACATATAATAGCCATAGCATATTTTGGCATCGTCAGGCCAGTCTCACTTATCACGTGACCGTCCCGGCTACAAGTACGGCTCCGGACCTCAATATTTCAGATGGTTGCCGTTCGCGGGCCGAGTTGCACGCGCTAGTTCTGTACGGTCTATTTCTAGTACGTCGTAAGAGATAAAGTTAGGCGATAGAAAGAGACCACAACATTGCGTTTGTCGCGTGTCGATTTTGAGGGCGGGGCCAGGCGCTATTGCGTACAGAATTGCACTTTTTGTGTCAGCGCTAGAGTCGCTATTTCTTTAAATAATCGTGCGGAGTGGACCTTCTGGTACTATTTAGTATTCTGTGGCATCGTTAGATCCCACGTTGTCGTTACCTCGGAAAGATTATAATCGAAATCTACACCTCATTACTTAGCCTAACCACACCGATGTCAATAACTGACAATTAAAACGACAAACTTTCGCCTCTGAACAATCGATTAACAAACATCGATTCCGAATCGATGAGCATAACCATTATCGATCGCGAAAGTGAAATTAAACGGCCAGTTAAAATAAACCGTTGAGGTTTGAACAATGGCCCCCGAGCTTGTTTTGTGCAAGTGAAAATGGTCCAGATACTGGTATTTTATTACAGATCTCGATACTTTTCATAATAATTGACGGTAGCGAGCATTTGAGGTATTTGAAAGTAATTACGCTTTCAACAATGCATAGAGTCTAGACTTTTTGCTGGTGCGCGCAATATATGATTCCTTAGAAAGAATCTTTGTTTATTGCTTGTTTTTGTTAATTTTGAGAATTTCGTAGGTATACCTATACAGTGTTGACACATACGCCAACGGTTGGCTTCGCTAAAATGGACATTAAAAACGTACGAAGCGGTTTGATTCCTAATTCCTGATATAAGCATCTGGAATACCCTCCTGACTTCCGTCTTAAGACCCTGCAATACTTTCAAATCAAGAGTAAATTGGCATTTCCTATAATCAAGTACGCTCCTTAAACCTTTCTAAGCTCTAACCTTAGACTGTATCAGCTCTCTCCATTAGACAGTATCAGGGGTCGTACCACCAGATGGCATTACTGCTTTAAAGGAGATCCTTTAAAGCAGTAATGCTGCAGTACCGTTTTAATATTTTCATACAAACATAGTATGAAAATGTCAAAACAGTACCACAACATTACTGCTTTTAGAAATAGTGGCACGGCCCCAGGTGTGATTAAAGGTAAGCGTTAGCCTAATTATTAAAAAAAAAATGTTACCGATATTGACTGTAGGAACCATGTTACGTCTTTAGATGCTGTTGAATGGCTCACTATACAACGAGGCTGAACCAATGTAAGTTCGCGTAAATTGAATCGCTCAACTTTGTTAATGGCTATTTTTCAAATGTTGGTAAATTATTGGCGGAAAAGATAGTACACAGTCATGACAGTTCTGTACTGCCTAACCCCACGGTAAACCCTCCACTTAATTCATTCGGAATGATTGGTACTGATGAAACAGAGGTAAATAACCTTATAATGAATCTAAAAAACAGTAGCTCCACAGGTTGGGACGCTATACCTACTAAATTAATCAAACTTTCAAAGCATATTCTTATCCCAGTTATAGTGCACTTATATAATATTTGTTTTGACCAAGGAATATTTCCGGACGCATTTAAATTATCGGTAATTCACCCTATCCATAAAAACGGAAGCAAATGCATAGTAGATAACTATAGGCCTATATCCTTGTTACCGATACTGTCTAAAATCGTCGAAAAAATAATAAATAACCGTCTAAGTAAATATTTGCAAGACCGGAATATACTTTCAGAGTCACAGTATGGTTTTCGAAAAGGTGTTTCTACTGAAGATGCTGTTTTAGATCTTTCAAACGAGTTAGTATCGAGACTTGACCAGGGCCAGAAATGCATAGTAGTATATCTGGATTTGGCAAAGGCTTTTGATTCAGTTTCGGTTCCTAGGCTCTTGAAAAAACTAGAAAATATAGGCATTCGCGGCAATCAATATAAATTATTTGACAGCTACTTGAATAACAGAAAACAACGTGTTAAAATTGGCGATACAGTAAGTAGGGACGCATTAATCACATACGGTGTACCGCAGGGTAGTGTCCTTGGACCTACCCTGTTCCTGATATACATAAATGATCTTCTGAAAAACAATAAAACTTGCAAAATATACTCATATGCAGACGACACTGCGCTGGTTTTTCATGGTAACACTTGGGAAGAAACCAAACTAAACGCGGAGAAGGGCATAAGACACGTAGTAAATTGGCTAAACAAAAATGTCTTAACATTAAATGTTTCTAAAACAAAATTCATGACTTTTTCGATAAGAAAATCCACTCAACCTCCCAACGACTTTACTCTAAAATGTCATAGTTGCCCAGTTTCATTGATACAAAAATGTAACTGTCCTAATATCGATAAAGTGACTGACTACAAATATCTAGGTGTTTTCATCGACCAGCATCTAAATTGGTATAAACAGATTGACAACTTGGTAAATAGAACAAGAAACCTAATATGGATCTTCAAAAAACTTCGGCACGTTGTGCCACCTGATTTATTGAAGAACATTTACTTAGCCCTTGCCCAGTCAAACCTAATGTACTGTATTTCTGCTTGGGGCGGTGCATATAAAACACAACTTCTTCAGTTGGAAAGAGCGCAAAGATCCCTCCTGAAAGTTATGTATTTTAGACCGTATAGATACCCAACACATAGTTTATATGCAACAACCAAACTACTAACTATAAGGCAATTGTACATACTCCAAAGTATTTTAAGATTTCACCGTAAGGTCCAATACATTAAACCCAATCAAGACAAAAGACGTAAACTACCTGTCCTAAATGCTATTCCATGCAATACTGAGTTCGCCAAACGTCAGCATAAGGTCAATTCAATTTTTATCTATAAGACGGTTAACAAAACACTCACTATTTATGACAAGCCACTACACCAATGCAAACAAATAGTAACAACTTGGCTACACAATCTAAATTACAATGACACCGAACAATTACTAAAATTACATTTTTGATGAACTATTAGAAAATTACACAAATACAAATACGTTTACACACACACACACACACACACACACACACACACACACACACACACACACACACACACACACACACACACACACACACACACACACACACACACACACACACACACACACACACACACACACAAGTATTGTAAGCTTATCTGTTGTCGGTATATAAGTAACTAATGTAACAAACAGGAAGAGGATCCTGGGACACAGGTTTTGATAAACTTACTCCAGGATCCCCAAAACCTATGTAAAAGACTTTTTTATATATACTGAAATAAATTTTTCAATTTTTCAATTTTTTCAATTTTCAATTGTATTTCGTGTACGGATAGGGAGGCTTTGGCCTGTTCTTTTTTGGTTGGCTTGTTAAAAACCGTCTACCATGCAATGAAGTATCTAGAAGTATTTAGCGAATAAAATAATTACACAAACAATAAACATCTAAAGTTATTCAGTGCTCACTTAAGTCTGAACTATAGGCAGTAAGCTCCGATTTCGAGAAAGCCTAGCTGTTTGGTAAACCGTAAACCATTGATATTTAAACAATGCCCCGTACTCTATACCTGGAAGTGAAAATGGACTAGAAACCTATTTCCGAACAAAGACCCAGGCAGGCAGTATAACAATTATTGACAATAGTAAAAACTTGTAGCCTGTCTACTGTCCATGTCTATCTAAGTTAATACGAGGTGTAGAAAATCCTTCTGGTATCTATGTTATGTAGGGTAAACCAGGCAAATGTGCCCCAGTCGAATACGAGCCCCACTCGCAAAACTCAAAGATGCGTATTAAATTTGACACTAGTTTGATTGTAATAGGATAGTGTCACAAATATGGCGGTAATGTAAATAACATTTTACCGGGTTTTATTTCGTTTAAGTGAGAAAAAAAGGATTAAAAGGTTTTTCGACTATGTGAATTTGATTTGAACCTACTTTCACGTTAAGTCAAAGTATTTTCTTGGTAAAATATAATATATTTAAAGTTTGATTCCAAAACTAACCTCTTTCAAGGTTTTTGTGGCAACAATTGCGTTTCGTTTTTCCTAAAAATATCAGTCGTCTTCAAGTGGGGCACATTACACTGAACTTTGGCTAATTTGCCCTGATTTTTAGGGTTCCGTAGCCGAATGGCAAAAAACGGAACCCTTATAAAATATAAATTCGTCATGTCTGTCTGTCCGTCTGTCCGTCTGTCCGTCTGTCCGTCCGTATGTCACAGCCACTTTTTTCCGAAACTATAAGAGCTATACTGTTGAAACTTGGTAAGTAGATGTATTCTGTGAACCGCATTAAGGTTTTTACACAAAATTTAAAAAAAAGTAATAAATTTTGGGGGTGCCCCATACTTAGAACTGAAACTCAAATTTTTTTTTTCATCAAACCCATATGTGTGGGGTATCTATGGATAGGTCTTCAAAAATGATACTAAGGTTTCTTATATCATTTTTTTCTAAAATGAATAGCTTGCGCGAGAGACACTTCCAAAGTGGTAAAATGTGTGTCCCCCACCCTGTAACTTCTAAAATAAGAGTATGATAAAACTAAAAAAATATATGATGTACATTACCATGCAAACTTCCACCGAAAATTGGTTTGAACGAGATCTAATAAGTAGTTTTTTTGATATTTACAATAAACCTCTAAAAACAAAGTTAGTTTTGCGGTTCGATAAGAAAAGTGGTTTTTATGGTTTTATTCCTCCGGTTGTAGTACGGAACCCTCAGTGCGCGAGTCCGACTCGCACTTGACAGGTTATTTTCGGATAATGTGCCCTACCCGAGATTGTTTACAAGGTGTTTTTTTATGAATTTCTAGTTGAATTATTATGGTCCAGGAAATGGGAAAGGTTTAAGCTGTAGACGAAAGGAAATAGACGTGAAAAAATATAAAAAAGCGGTGGCTATGTAACATGTAAAAAGGTAGGAGTAAATTAGGCGAATCATCTTTATAAAATACCGTCACAAACACTTCAAAGACACATCCTAAGAGGTCGGAGGTGCAAACCTTCAGAATTAGGGCATGAGAATAAAAAAATACTTGTAGCCCACATTAAAAATCTCGAGGCTATCAGATTTCCTTTAGAACAATCGAGACTACATTGCCTATGACTTTATGCAGAGAAACTTAGATTGCCACATCGATTCTATAAAGAAAAGCACCAAGCGGCCTGGGTTTGATTGCAAGGGTTTCTGAATCGACATCCAGATCAAAGTAAAAGGAAGGGAGAAGACTTATCGCTGGCGAGAGCTATTGGTATCAATCGACCAGATGTCGAAAAGTGTTTTGAAGTTTTGTTGAATTTACTGAGTGCTAATATATAATTTGATGCACGAAGACGCTACAAGTCATATTAGGATATGCAATTAGTGCTGTGCAAAAATTAAAAGGGAAATGAAAGGAAAAATGACGACAAATTGAAAGAATTTGCTGGGGCACGTAAGACGGATGTATCAGTGTAATGTGCCCCACCCTACATTTTGGAAAATACTTGATATCAGTTATTTTTCATCACAATTTTGAAGATTTTTCCAGTGTTCGTTATGGCAATTGAGTTAGAGGTTAAGACTGATCACTTAAATAGCCACTTTCTAAATAAAAAAAATCATTTTCTTTCAATTCTTCGAATTGTGGGGCACGTTTGCCTGGTTTACCCTATAGGTAGGTTATTATATCTACCAAGATGCCCCGTTGAATAAATTTTCAAAACTAAAGTTTTTTCTCAGTAGAATCTACCTTTGCTAAATGAGGTTAAAACCATTAAAAACGGACAGGCTCGACGTTATTATGACTGTCCTAAATAAAAATAATTCGAATAGGAAGTCGATTAATTTATTAATTTGCAAAATTAGTAATCGCCATTTTCGTACAACAGTTATAATACATTAATAGCCTCTATCGATAAATATATTATGTCTTCTACAATCTACATGTCAATATGTTATTAATATTCATAGTAACACGTAAGATACGTACAGATAGACAGCGGTGCAATATTAATTTAAACCAGTTTTGTGGGTATTTGTCAAAAAATAAGAGCGATTTTTAATAATATCGCGAATTCCGTGAGATATTTTCCTTCACCGCTAAGATAGATTTTTTAACTTTATTTAACGGCCTGAGGTCAAGTCCTTTGCGGCCTTGAACTAACATAAAAGGTTACAATTTCTCTGATAACTAAATCAAACAGAACAAAACCTAAAAAAGTGATTTATAAATAAATAAATAAATAAAAATTTTTTGGGAAATAAAGGCTTTATTTATAATTAAAAAAGTGATTTAGTTTCCTTAAATGCTTTCAAGTGTTTAATTTATCACACGATAAAACAATTTAAAAACCAAATTATCTTATTTATGTAGAGATTTTGTGATTATTCCTTTTTAATAAAAAGTTAATAGCAATAGAAGATGAGAGATGTAATAAAGGGCTAGAGTGAGACAGACTAAAAAAGTAAAAACCCTATGCAAATGGCATTTGTCTATAGACCTAATATTAGACGTGACCGGTCGTAATTGCTACACACGAGGCAATAAAATGACCGCTCATTGTGTTCTCTATCGCGCTTACGGGCTTCACTATTGTATTGCCCCGCGTGCAGCGAGGTATTCTTCTATCAAAAAAAATCTACAACAAATTTCAAACAGTAGTGTCAAGGGCTTCATATTGCACCACGGATCTCTAAAACGTATCATGTTAGTAATTAATATCCGCTCGAATAATTCGGGTGAATCGGAACGATCGGTGTGATATGAGGCAGTCTGACCGGTTGCGAGCGATAAGTCGTTCACGGTTATACTTTTAGAGATCCCTAGTAAATTTTAAATTTTTTGACGTGATAACGTTTAATAAATTGATGAACACCAGCAGCACTCATGAAAAATAGTAACGTTCCGCGTAACGTTCCACCTGAGCCTGTGCGTGCAAGCGAGAGCGTGCAACAAGCGATAGAGAGGCACGATAAAACAAACGATAGAGAGATGAAATGAAATGAAATGAGATAGAGATTATGACGTTATCACGTAAATCTATCGTCCGTAAACCGACTTTACAGACAACCAATATTTTTTTTTTCACGTTAAAAGTTTCCTGTTTTTAAGGGACTATAGATCTGATGATGTTACCGGCCGAACCCGATTTCAGGACAAACTAGTTTTGCTTATGCTAAACTGGTTCTTGCTATTCACGTGCTTGCTTCTTCACACCTTCTAAGTTCAGAAAAGCGGGGCATTTAATTTCCGGTTGGTCTAAAAAGGAAATAACCATAGCCTAAATTATCTTTGCCCTAAGTCTCGAGCTTGCTCCTTCAAACCTAAGTCCCAGTGTGGAGCTCCTAATTTCTGGGTGGTTTAAAAAGGGAATAACCATAACCTAAATATTATCCAAATCGGTTCTTCACACCTAAGGCAAAAGTAGTTTGTCCTGAAATTATATTTCGGCTAGGCCAACAACTAGTTTGTCCTGAAATTGGGTTTAGCCCGTTAAGTACTATTATGTATTCAGTGGTTTAGCCTAGGCGAATTACTAGTTTGTCCAGAAATCGGGTTTGGCCGGTAACGTTCATTAATATACACCTAGCGTTAATTCCACGCGTCCCCAAGATAAAGGGTCGTGACTCGTGACAGACGTCGGCAGACGGACATTAAGGCCCGGTTTCCACCAAAGCGGAGCGGAGCAGAGCTGTTTGAGTAACTAATTAGATTTCGTCATTTTAACATCTCCTCTCCTCAGTTTCGGAGATGTCAAAATGACGAAATTTGATTAGTTATTCAAACACAGCTCCGTTCCGCTCCGCATTGGTGGAAACCGGACCTTAAAGTGATCCTTTAGCTAGTACTTGTAGTCCATTTTTCCCTCTTGAGGTATATCTACAGAACCCTAAAAACTGTTTCTCCTTACCATTACCAAGATGTAAGTATTTCTCAGTAATTATCTTTCAAGCTTTATTTTAAAACTGTGACAGTAGGAGATCAACTTGGAATCAATCTCAAATAATCCTTTTCAATGTAATACTCCAGTATTGATAATGAAATGCCAATGTTATTACTACTTAAAAAGTGGGCCGAGAATCCATTAGTATCGGTCACATCGGCTAAGTATCGCTTGGATGTCGACAAATACCTACCTCAATGATCCAACTGTATTTGAGTAATGAGATGCAAATTATATTCATTGCGGAGAATATTATAATGATGATAAAAAATGACGAAGACATCGAGAGTTCCATTTTTATGGTTCAGTCAACATTGGGAAATGTTGACATTGGTTGAATACATCCTTTCCAATTAAAAATTTAAGACTTGTATGGTTTTCTCATGGATACCATTACAGATCTGGACTAAATTGAAATGGAACCACTCGGGAAGCGTCAGCTTTTTAATAAAAAATAATCATTAAAATCGATTCATTCAATCAAAAGTTATGAGGTAACAAACATAAAGAAACATACAGTTGAATTGAGAACCTCCTCCTTTTTTGAAATCGGTTGAAAATAATTGCGCTTTGAATTTAGTATAGTAGACAATATTGGGTGGCAGAAACTTGAAACTAGGCCTTCTTCAGGCATGTGCTAAATATGTACATAATTTCATTATAGATTCAGCTTTCCACACACATTTACTTTACAGCAATGCCCCGATTAAGCATATTTATTTCCAAACTAATTAATTTCATAGTAATACGATATGCGTCTAACGTGTTCATGTTTCAGATAGCAAACAATTACGCTCTATTAAAGAAATTATTATGTTGGAAAAGATTTTTAAAGTAACACCCGATAAAGTATCGAATGATAGGTGAGGCGATATATCTAGAATCTATAGGTTAGAGTCGCCAGGCGATCGGCTTTAGCCGGACACGTTTGGCGCTTTGCAGTTATGTCCGGCTTAAGAATTATTTATGCCTGGTAATATAACTGTCCGTCTGTGGTCTGGTAATGGTAACGACCTAATGGTGCAGCGATAGTGGTCCTGCCCTCTGCGTCGGTGGTCGTAGGGTAGATTCCCACAACTGGAAAGAAAATGTTTGTTTGATGAGCTAGGGTATTTACAGCGTATATTTATCAGTTATCTAGTACCCATAACACAAGCTATCGCTTACTTTTATTGCGATGTGTGTAATGTCCTGATTTAACTATGCCTACAATGTCGTACTTGCATACAAATCGCAAAAAAATAGCCTAAATTGGTGACAGAGCCTGGCTCATTTTTTTGCGAAACGAAGCAACCTATAGCTGTTCAGCACGAAAATGCAGCCAGTATTCCTATACGTGTTCCAGTATACGTAATTATTTATTAGAACAAGTTAGTGATATTTTCCTTTGTAACAATTTCAATAAAAAAATCAAATGTGGTAGACGGAGGCATTTGAACTTAAGAGCCTGGTAACTCTAGTGTAGGAACATTATTCCTAAGATGTTTGTTATGGCCTGCGAGGTGGGAGACGTATAAACGCGGCTAATTAGCACTGACGTATGGTCAGATGGCCTGCTGGGACCTTATACGGGCTATTATTAGCTAAGCGGAGAGCCCATGTTGGAACCTGGATAAATGGCCGAGAACCTATGCTGGCGGCGTGATCTAACATGCTACATACAGTTAATAGGACAGTTTTACTCTTGTGCATTTTTTAGGGGCAAAAACTAGTGTATTATTACCATAATGTGACATTAATAAACGCGAATTTGTGTACTTGCGTTTGTGTGTGTGTGTGTGGGTGGAAGAAGTACATGGATTCCGCGGGAGGGGGGAAATACCGAATTTCAAGTGAACAAAGACGTAGGACTAGACTTCACTTGTCCAGTGTACATAATATGTCAGATACAGTGCAGCCCAGAACTTTGCGTTGAATGTCATTTGCAACTTAAATATACTGGGTTCGTAATCAATAAGGCATCAATCCAGTAAAGACGCCGCTACAGTGACTTTCAAACCGAAACAGCACTGCATACTGCAGTGGTATTGCGAATCCGGAAGAACTCTCCAAGAAAAGTCCTACTAACTGGTTCGCTTCAGCCGACTGACGTCCTCTGCTGAAAAATATCCTCCTGAAATGATTTTCAACCTATACGGTCCTGCGCCATTTGCATCCAGCATCCTCCTGCGACTCTCCGGTATAATCTTATCAAACGGTGTCTATTGAGATAAGCCACCACGACCGAAATCATGTGCGACTTTATTCTTGAAGTCGAGTGGAGTGGATATCATATTTCAACCAACATAATCAATAAATCACTTATCCATATTAGCATGGCGTATTCCCGCATCGACGTGTAACGGTACCCACCATTATCTCTAGTCTATTACCGAAAACTCGGCGTCGCGTGTCGACATCGCTCTCGATAACCAGTTTCAGTCCGATCAATCATCTTGATAGCTGCTCCCGGAATATAGGCGCCATTTTAAACTGCTCATTTAACTGCACACAACGAGACTTTGCTGGGTTCCAAATAATAATATTCGACATGCATAAAAAAAATGTAATTCGCCATTTTCTAGTAGCGGCCATCTTGGATTTGAAGTTAATAATTTAGTCAGCCCTTTCATTTGATACTCATATGGGGTAGTTGTGAAAAAAATATGTGATCCGCCATTTTGTTGCGGCGGCCATCTTGAATCCGATTTTCAACAAATAACTTCTTAGCTATGTACATTGTACTCCCGACTAATTTATCTATCAAATAACAAAAAAACTAAATCAAAATCGAACCGATTTCGGATAGCATCCGTTCGGGATAGCTACGTAGGCCGTAGCAGATACACACACACAGGCACGTCTAACTTATAACACAGCATTGTTTTAGCGTCAGGCTCTAATACCTAAAAGGGAGTGAAATATCCCTAGGTGGTAGGATTCTACTTGCACGGTTCGTCTGCACTACCACACCATACGACTGCAGTGTAAGAAACCCATAACTTCTGTCGTAAAGCCGAAAGAAAAAATCGCTCTGAACCCCTTTCGTCCTAAAGCTGGGCATGAGCCTAATCTTAAAAGGAGTGGCTTGGCCATAATCCACCACGTTGTCGTGAGCAACATTGGTCAGTGAATCGGGCCCTTATTCGCCTCACTATTCGGCTGCAATAGTCGTGCCAAACTCACTTTACTCGGGAATGTTAATCTGTTGTTGCGCGAGTCATGCTGATTAATGGAAATTCGTGCTGCCAAATATTTGGGTCACCTTTTTCGGTAGTTGTCATTATTTCATTAACATTTTGGAGCACAAGTGTTTCCGGAAATTCGTAATTGATCTTTCAAGATGTACCTCTCCTGGAAGGCAGTTGTAGCTTTAAGCTTCGTGAGTCCAGTAAAAACTAGGTAGTCTACCGTTGAAACGAGAATCGTACTCATATAGTAATAATGCTTGCCTAAATTTTTCTTTACTTTGGCGTGCAGGCTAATTTAAGAAATCTTCCTATATAATAACGAAAGCAACGTCTTAACATGTATCTGAGTTTAAGATAGTTGTTAGTAAAATTTTGATCTCTATACATATAACTAGGGCGGTGTGTCGTTCGTGCGGTACAATTCGTCGCGCAGATTGACCCAGTGCGCGTGCGCATGTTCATTTATTTTTTATAGTGCTGCGGTTAGCGATCTAACGAGTAGACGCCGCCGCACAATTAGCGAAATTGCGATCTGTATTATGCGAAAGTGTGTTGGATCTGTTTATTTGTCCTTCAACAGAAGACGCACTTATTCCTGGAAAACAACGGGTTCCTCTGGAAAAGTCCGTTTGAGAACGATCATGCATTCGTAGAATAGTAAAGCTAGGAGCAAGTTTGTATCTCTCATGACAAGCCAATCTTGCGGTTATGTGATCACGGGAAGGCGCCCCCCGTTTGGTCTTGGCGTATTCCCGAAGCGCCTTCTTGACTCCCTTCAAGCTGTTCCTTTTCCCTCCTTATCCCTGTGCTATCGTTCTCTCGATTCTAGGTCTGAAAGATACATTTACAGAGCCATTTAGCGCCACAAAATAAGGGGCATCCATGGATGGTGCAATGCTTATTTGCTCTTGAAGGAACTCAAATTGTTCGTGGCACAGGGATATGGGAATACAGAACACAGACGCCAGACGTCCTTTATATACAATCGTGATTGAATGTCAATCCTTATAGCATTGGAACGACATCTCACTTTCACATGGACAAAAAGAACACACGGGTCACGGACAGGATTGAAAGAATTTCACAATCCCAGAATAACATTAGTACAGATCTCGTCCCTTAGCATCCATTATTTTTGATGGGAACCCAATAAACTGGACTGGACTCATCGGCAACCCGACATTGGGCCACAAAAAACTCCAAAGCCTTGAACATCGTCGTAAGGTTGCTTGTCTGTCGGTGTTCTATAGAATATATTTCGGAGAGTGTGCTCAGGAACTTTTTAATTTGGTTCCCCCGTCACCTTTCTACCATAGAACGGCAAGGCATCGTAAAGGCTTATACCCATACATAGTCGACGTACCAATGAAGCGTACGAAGCGGTTTGATTCCTCGTTCCTGATACGCACTGCTAAGGCCTGGAATACCCTCCCAGGCAGTGTCTTTCCTGCCACTTACAACCCGGGTGCCTTCAAATCAAGAGTGAATAGGCATCTTCAAGGCAAGCGCGTTCCACCTTAGACTGTATCATCACTTTCCGTCAGGTGTGATCACAGTCAAGCGCTAGCCTATTATATAGTATTAAAAAAAAAAACACTCGTAAGCTAGGTAAGGCCAAGTTTCCTAATCATCAGACCTCGTTCGAAGGCACGAACCCACATACCTCCAGTCATACGCCAGCGTTCATTAGAGCCTCCCACTGGCTTACATAGCCCGGCAGCTTTTTGCCGGCGTCGTAATTGGTCTAACAGCATTCGACGCATCTGCCCGCATGTGGGACTCGCGGACTTGCTGCGCCGGCCTGTGCCACTTGCCTGGGTCATCTTTTATGTATTCTGTTATGTTGAATGGGTATGGTGTTTCAATTGTTTGCTACGTTAAAATCTCTTGCCACGCAAATAACTCGTGCAGTATACTCAACTCAGTGTGCTTAACCCCTAATGACGAAGTACACTACGTTAAGAGGACGAGAAATATGTGATGTATGTTGAAGCCAAAATATTTTCAAACATGGCGTCGTTACCGCCCACGACATTTCGGTACCGCTGACAGCGTATGATGTTGTCACTTACATTAGCGCCATTTTACAGTTATGACAAATTCATATGCTTCAGGGTAGAGCCTAAAAATACATGCGTGTCGCCACTAAGTGCTGATCCTTTATATGTTTAATCAATGGCGACCCCAGATTGGAGGTGTTACGACCAGGCACAAAAAAGTGTACTCAGGAGCTACATATCTATTAAATTTGTTTTCCCCGTCACCTTTTTCCCATAGACTATATCTCCTAAGCAAGCGCGCTCTACCTTAGACTGTATCATTACTTTCCTTCAGGTGTGATAAAAGTCAACGTATACGAGTGAGTATAGTCAAAAAAATACATTTCCAAGCAATTTATCCATGATTGCTAAATGTTTCTCAACACCAAATGTGATTACTATCGTAGTATGTTCCCGATAAACATTAATTAACGCAATTTGCGAGCTAAGAGCTACTCGAATAAAACATCAACTTAAATTGTACATCATCAGTCATTATTATCTATCCCATCAGTCATCGGTCAAGTTAGGTTTGCTACTTAAATTGTTGTAAATGTTTCCAGCATAACTTATTGCACCTCCATACCTACCGCTGGCCGGAGAAATCTGAGCGTAACTTATCAAGTCAAGGCTTGAAATTGGCATGCATAAGATGGAATGCGGTTGAGACTTATGACTTCATCCGTCAATGGTAACAAACTCATTTGTGGGTTGTAGTGTTGGAAAAACATTTACCGATGGATTGTCGATGCAAATCTATTTTAAAAGTTACATCCGACAGCGTCGGCGCTAGTGTCTGTGTAGAATTTGGGTGTATGCTGTCAAATTCCTTAAATAATACTTTAATTTCTGATTCGGATCTAATTAGAAACTAAACTTCCATCACAAGTTGGGTCCGGTAACGTCGGCGCTGGTGTCTGTGTTGAATTTTGGTGTGTGTTCAATGATATATCTACTCATGTGACTTTTTTATGCATAAGCATGCCTTATGAATTGAATTTTTTTATTTTTCAATAGGCCTAAATTCATATTAGTAACAAATAAGACGATACACATGTACAATGTACATTGATGCAAATTTTAGACAAATGTTATTGTAAAACCGGTTATTATAGTCAAAAAGTAACAAGTAATTTAGCGGGATGATCACTGACTTTTTATAAACGTTTTGAAAACACGCTGATAACATTTACGCTAAAATTGCTTCTATAAGCAAAATATTCGTGCAACCCTTATTACCACCACGACTCTTGAAATCTAAATAGCGCTATCGATATTTTCGATTTATCGATATAAATTTTCAACAACACTAGCAGCCTTTTACGAAATATATGCGATCGTTTCCATCAGTATGACAAGAAAAAAGTGGAATAGTGTTTCGCGATACAGTAGGATTAGTACAGGTTTTTGTACAATTTTCGAGTCGACTCGCTTCGCACAAACGAATCGAATTCATCCATACATTTGCAGCCAGCGCCATATATTAACAGTCGCGAGTCAGTGGCTCTCCATACATGGCGCTGGCTGCAAATGTATGGATGAATTCGATTCGTTTTTGCGAACTCGAAATTCGTACAAAAACCTGTACTAACCCCACAGTACAGTGGCCTATGCTCGGCCTGTGATCTCGCGTGGATATGTCAATGTCATTGATTTCGATTTATGCGCGGAACCGAGGTTCGCTAATGAGCCGTGACAGGAGAGGAGATATTTCGTTTTGCTGACTTATACCCACACTACAAGTTTAAACTACGAACGGCGATACTTAGCGTTTATCTAGCGGTTCTGACACTTCACATGGTAAGCAGTTTATTGTCATACCTACTGAAATTGAAATAATTTCATTACAAAATGAACTTGGTCTCAACCCCCTTAAAACCACTTCTTATTTGCCCATCAGTGAGCTACTGATGGGTAAATAAGAAGGGATTTTGCCATAGTCAAAGTGCCAAGTGAGACATCTTAAGTCGGTAATTTTGGACCACCTCTTATTGAATCATGACATTCTGCGTAAAGACTGCCCCGTTGAACATACCTATAAATTAACACCGATACGACTCTTTAGTGCTCACAAAAGGCAGAAGTGTCCACTCAACATTCTTTTACAGTAGCTTTTATAACATTGGTTACTGACAAAAAAGAAAAACAGGATAGCGCGCCCAATTTGCAATCCTTCAAAGTTGTAAGATTTTGCGTACCACGAAAGTTTGAACGTTTTGTCATTAACGGCCTACAAGCCGTATTTAGGTGATTTTGAATGAAGTTTTATGCAAAAACTATAAAGAAAATTACTTTCAAATTTACACGTCATGTATTTTGGGTCTTTAATCTAAAATCGCTAAGAAGCAGAAACACGATTGGATAAAATTTTCTTGATAGAAAGTTCTCCCAAAAGTTGCTCCAAAATCTCAGTTTTTCTATATTTTATCGGAAACTACAATGGATGTAATTGTAATTTTAGTTTTAATGTATCGGTAATAATAATATCCTAAAACGCTTAGAACGGATTTTTGATAACCAGCTTAGTTTTTGAGTAATTAGGTAAAACGTCGTTTTTCTGCTATATTCTTCCGCGACGCTGCATGTCGCTCCTACCAAATCTCCGTGAGAGTGAGAAAGACAAAAATAAATTCAATGAATCCCCTTAATTTGCAAAAGAGGTGTACATGCACCACCGATAAGGAACCTGACGATATGGTCATCAAAACATTTTACGCAAATTTTCTTCATATAACAAAATAGTAGCGCCGTCTGATAAAAATTCTCTCTAACATGGCAAACTATAGCGGAAACCGTCTCCATCGAAACGTGCATGGAGAGTGCAGAACTGCAGACTATTGACAAGGCAGTGACCGTGGTCTATAGACTACACTGCTGCCGGCTTATACTACTGAAGCTGTCGGTGTCAATACAAACATCTTTGGCACCGGTAAACTGGTGACACTTTTTGTCTTGCTGTCTATAGCGCGTACTAAAAAAATAAGTCAGTGTTTCATTTTGCTTGAAAGCAAATTGTTTCAAGGCGAAATAGCCACGGCTTCTGTGACGTACATCTGAAGTAAACGTAACAAGATTATGTCTGATCCGATTTAAGTGGAATGTTTGTAAAATATAACACTGTTAACTTCCCATTGCGTCTAGCGTTACGTTGCTTAGACTATAAAGTTAACTCTGCGTGACTCTGTAGAGTCCATACTCCATACGCAGTATGAGTCTGTGTAAAGAAATTAGTAGGTATACCCTACTTTAACACCTGTATACCTTAGTCATACTGCCAAATATGCTAGTGTGTTACCTTCTAAGTAGCAACCTAAACAAATGCTGCTTCACATCTAGGTTTTCCGAGTAAGCCTAGTAATTCTCCGGCAAATTTTATGATATTAACTACTACGTATGACGTACATACAATTTTGTTATCAGAACGTGACTATTTAGGTATTTTTTTCTATTTTGTTATTGAGTAAGTCATCAAACATCTGATCCTATGATCATGTATCATTTGACGTACACCAACACCTACCAAGCTAATTTACAATGCGTAATTCAACCTATGATGTTTGCTTTTTTCAGTTACTCAACCATATTTTTTATGTTTCAGGTATTAGCTGCCCAAGAGATTAGTGCAATACGGTAAGACGTCTTAACTACTTTTCATATACGTTATTAATGGTTGTGTCCTTAAAACATCTATCTTTGGTCTGAGTTGATTTAATCGCCCATGTTTAAATTAGAATTGTTTTCTTAGTCACAACACCTTTCCCGTATTTCAAGTCGTGTTAATCGTAAACGTTTAGTCTGTCAATGGTTCAGTATCTTGAATTTACAGTACGTCTACGGATTCTCAGTGTTACAGTTGTGATTAACTTCACCCGATATTAAGTAATCACGTCCATCCATAGACGTTTACTGTACTTAACGGAAAACTGCTTGTTCCTCTTCATGTAATTTTTAAGGTAGGACTTTTTTGCAGGGTCCTCAGTTCCTCACGGTTAGGTATTACGTAGTACTACCGCAGTCTCAAATATATTCATTATATCGGTTTGAAGGGCATTATAGCTTCTGACATTACTAGCCATAATAAACATCAGTTATAGTCTCAAGTTGATGAGTGCAGGGCGGTCCGTGCGTCTCATGCAGGAGAGCATCTTGTTAGTCTCGTAATTCTTGGTTATCTAAATGAAAATCTATTCGATACATTAGAGAATTGCTTCACGTACCTAACTCGGCAATACGTGGTAATAGCATTATGTTCTAAGCGGGTCGTATGACGGCCCATATCGCGCATACTGGCACAATGGCATTGACTCGTCACGCGTACACAAAATCGACATTCCGAGCAAACGACCATACGTGCCGCATCGAGGCCGGGTCAGATAGATACATTAGGGGAAACCTGCTAGGGAAATTTTGAATTCAGAACTATTCTCTTTGCTTGTTATTGAGGCCTTATTGGAGGAGATTCTGCCCTAATCAGCACTCCCGTTCACAACAACCGAAAATTTTTAGCAAGTACAGCAACTCAACTGTCGACAGACGATTTCCTGCTGAGCTGTTGATAGACGAGACCTAATCAGCACTCCTGTCCACAAGAACCGAAAATTTTTAGCCACTTAGCAAGTCCAGCAACTCAACTGTCGACAGTCCATACCCTGCTGAGGTTTTGATAGGTTATCGTAATTCTCTTAGGGAAAAAGACTTCCACTGCTAGACATAGGTCTCAACTGATGGCCAAACAACAATACTTCGCGCCGCCTGAAGCCAGTAATTGCTGGAGGTTGTTTTCCTCCTGATTCCCTTTTATAAAATCTAAAAAGACGTAAAGATGCAGTATTCTGTGACATGCAACGATGTGATGTTATCCTGGTAGTCAGTGTTCTCGGTCAACGCATTATATGCCCCGTATTTTTTGCAATCTTATATTGTCTATGAGCGGTTGTTTATTAGGATGGCCGATGCATGGTAAGCTGACTTCCCCGTCGTTAAAGATCCTGCTCCATAAAATCAATCTGCTCTGCAGATGTGAAGTGATACGTGAAGGTGCAGTATTCAGTGACGTGATGATGTGATGTTATCCTGGTAGCCAGTGTTCTCGGTCAACGCAATATTTGCCCGGTATTTCTTGCTATCTTTTATTGACTATGAGCGGATGTTTATTAGGATGGACGATGTTATCTTCCCCATCGTAAAAGATCCCGTTCCATAAAATCTGCACAGATGTGAAGTGATACGCGAAGGTGCAGTATTCAGTGACGTGCGATGATGTGATGTTGTCCTGGTAGCCAGTCGCCGGTCGGGGCACCGTTAGCCCGGTATTTGGGTCGTGCCCGTAACAGTATGCCACGCGACTTGACGATGTTATTTATATCAATTAACTAACTGCACATCGCCCGATCATTTTTATATACAGTACCTACCTATGTGTCTCTAGTATCTTTCTGTATCAAGTCTACTTGTAGCTTTGATAGTGTACACACTCGGTATCTCTGTTTTAATTTCCCTTGGTTATTCTTAGCTGGTAGAATTGAAATTCAAAACCACTAGGGCACTCTTAGGGCATCAAACGCTTCCTCAGAAACGCATCACATGAGTTTAAGGTTTCGATCAAATCAATCAAGTTCAGATTGCAATTTTATAAATTAGACTGGTCATATACGAAGCTGCCGACTTCTAAAGATTATACTTACTAAGCTATCAAAGAAAGCTATAGATCGTAGGCAGCAGTGTGTAGGCAGAAATAACAAAACCCAGTAGCCTCGAAAATTATCGGCCGGCGAATAATTCCACTAATTATGGTCCATACGCTACCGTGTGTTACCGATGTTTGAACCGTTATGGGAAAGGTAGGCGGCATCGTGGTAGGTGCGAGTTACACTTTGTACACTGTCAAATCGGTCATCACTTGTCATTAACGTTTCAGTGAAACATATAATAGCTGGTGGTCGCGGCCATTGGTCCAAATTTGAACGTAATGAAGCCTTTCATTGCCATCACTGTAGAAAGAGAAGTTAGGACTGGCTAGCAGCCTACATGATCTCTTCTATTTAATCTTCTGGTTCTTGTTGTCAAACCTGCATAGTAGCTATCATTGCATAGGCCACTTAAAATTAAATAAACATGTTTTATTGTGTAAGTTTTGGTAGTCGCGATAACTAGTGGCCTTTACAAAATTAGGAGTCGTATAAACTGCAGTTCCTCTCCAATATAAACTTAACTATGTATATTTTTCTACTCATTTTTTGTATCCTCGCCTCATATCGAGTTTGGACATTACCTCCTGTACGTTATAATGCTGGTCAAGTGCAAATTTGCGGGATTCACACACTTTTGAAAACACGGTGAAAATTCTATGCTAAAGCATGTTTGGTTACAGTGATTTCCTTAAACGGTGAAAGTTTCCATGTTTTTACTAACGCACGTAACTCCGAAAAGTCAGAGATAAGTGTCTGCGATTTGAACCCCCGGTCCTTTTACGATAGGTAGAGTTCTGAATTAATTGACCAGCACGAAATATACCTACTTATAAAACGCTGTATTACTTTGCAGTGTGAATTAGTCCTAAGACAGTTTGTTTACGAGATCAAGGATTAGAGCGGTATCTTTCAGGGCGTGTCCAGTGTGTAAAGCTGCGACAGCGGACAGGATACATTCACAGTCCGTAGTTCCCCAGCTATTTATCACGCCTGCTCAGCTAAAAACTGGATACGTACAGTTTTATGCTTGGTCCAAGCATAAGCCAGAACGTTTTAAGAGCTTAAGTTTTCATGTTTGTTTTGTTTGCCATGTTCCACGTAGTTTTGTTTTGACCTGCAAAAAAACAACGATGTGAACAAAGATTTTAAAGGGGGAAGATTAGATAAACTGAATATTTTAACGAAAACATTTTTCATACAACCCGAAAAGTAACGTCATTTGCCAAAATTCTTACGAACTGTTGAGTCGCCATATGCCCTGAACAAAAATTTTTGGGGTGGTATTTAGTCGCGCATGACCGGGTCAAGAACTCCGCAAATCCACCGTGTCCCGTGAAAACTTGGACTAAAAGAGGAGCATATTCTGCATCTTTAAAAATTAATGAGGCTCGTTGGCTTTGTCCTAAGTGGGCAGAAAGAAATGCCTTGGTTACAGAGGCGAGAGGTTTTTGCGTTTGTATAACTTAAGTGGCGCGTCTTCGTAGATTAAACTACTTGTACACACTGGTGATGACTGATGATTACTGGCTATAGTTACCAGCGATAGTTAAGCGATGTATAATTTTATTTTTCAGAATCACCCCGCTCGTACTGGTTCTTATTATTGTAGATACTTGCTTTAACTATTTATCCAATATAGATTAGAGATTGCCTAGAGTAGGTTGATAAATTTTGTAATCTCGCTTGTTTGGAAACATTTTCCCAGCGCCTGTGGTTTGGACCACGGCGCAATAAAGGACCGCATGACGGCAAAGCCGTATACGACCTTGCTGTAGCTCCATAATGGCACATTAGCGGCACTCTTGTTCATCTGATTGTGGTCTAAACGCATTCAAAGCCCTGCAGAATGGCCGTGTTGACAGATTACCGCGAGTGGGTACAGCTAGTGGGCACTTTAAATAACTAAATGCGTACTTAGCAGTCTTGACCTGGGCTTTCGAGCTTCAGCTAAAGTAATACCAGTTTACTTTGTAAGTATAAAGGAGGAACTATGGATTAACTGTGTCTGTTAATAACGTGTTTGTCATTAAACTTGACTGCTTGCTTAGCATTTTCTATGGTGAAGAAATACGATAAGGTAATACTGGTATCTCACACTGACTTTTTTAGACTTTAAAAAAGCGCGTTTTAGCAGGAGAGTTCTTAGGTAATTTTAAGACAAGCGTAGTTTTGAGTTATAACATAAGTATTTATATCCTAACGATTTGATATTATGAAATAGTAGAAGAACCCTTGTAATAAATAGGCTGTGAAAAATAACTTGATTGAAATATTAAGCTGAGTGCGGGTTTTAAAAAAATTCAGAAATAAATATTCATAAATATCAACATCAGATATTTAGATACAGTTACCTTTATTTCGACCGAGATTTAGTCGGCAAACTAAATTATAAAAGCAAAACTTGAACAATTATTGTAAATCCCCGTTCGGTGTCCCACAAGGTACAGTTTGAGACCACTGTTTTATATTTGCTACATCATGTTTTACCTTGTTAAAATGTACTGTAATTTTTACGTCTTAATTTAATTTTTATGCGTTATCGTTTATTGCAGAGCAAACTCAAGTGTGTCGCGAACGTCTAACTGTACCTTGGTCTCCGTTAAATAGTCACTGATTTGAATCACTGTCGATAAATACAAGGCTGTGTACAGGCGGCTACAAATATTGTGTTCAATGCATCAAGTATTAAAGATAGCGTTGATTTAATTTTCAAATATTTATTTGCCTGAAAATATTGCTTTGCAGGATATTCGCCATAATTACCAATCCATGTGTCACGATCGGCTTTGTCTACTGAGAATATTTCAATTCCTCCCATTATTTTCATTCAAAGGCCTCCCCTAGTCTCTTCTAAATTTGTATTGCCGCAAGGGATCTGCAAACTCTACAATATCGTCCCACCATTTGTAGACTGGTCTACTGGTCTTTCTCATGTTATAGTTGTCCAAATCTTACCATACTTACTGTTGGAATATCGAAGGACCTTTTATAGTATGTCGAATGCACAAGTTGGCAGACACCTAATCAATTTAACCATAAAGATCACTGACCTGAAACGCACGGCGTGGAGACCTGGTTCGTGTACGACACCAACTGCAGGCACCTACTCAGGACAGCTTTGCACGGCACAGCACAGATCTTCGGTTTTCAATTGATTATTAATGTCTTTACACACGGTGCAATCTTCCACGGGAAGAATTTGTACACGCGACAGTTATTTTTGAAAAGAGATGCACGGGCGCACGGCGTCCGTCCCAAAATTGCTCTGGTCGTTGCGCTGCCGTCACTCTTCGTGGGGAGCCGAAACACGTGGACCAATCAGAGGTCGTTACGTCACGGCAGCGATGCATTATAGCCAATTGAAAGATGTTGTCAACAAGGCTTATATTTCGAACATACCCCCTACCGAAACCATGTTAATGGTTTCCTCCAATTTGGAAGGGAGATAAATAAATAAAGTGTAAATAAATAAATGAGATATAAAATTAAGTCCTAAGAAAGATAACTACTTACATATACTACTTAAATGTATGTACAAGATAATGTATAGAAAGGTTTAGTTAACATAAGGCAAAGGACTTAATTTATGTACAGGTCTTTGCAACCTGCTCTTTTGAGTGCGTAAAGTAACGCAACGGGTGACACCATCGGGCCCAGGATGTAGAGCTTCAATCCTACCCATAGGCCAGTGACATGGAGGCGAGTTGTCGGCATGGATAAGAACCAAATCACCAACGTTAAGATTGCCTTTAGAAGTAAACCATTTGGATCGCTGTTGAAGTGTATTCAAATATTCCCGACTCCACCGCTTCCAAAACAATTGAGAACTTTTTCGAATGTACTGCCAACGGGACAGTCTGTTGATAGGCACTTCTTCGTGATCGTATTCAGGCACGGCCGTCAAACTTTTTCCTATCAAAAAATGCCCCGGTGTCAGCGCGTTAAAATCATTGGGATTATCACTAGCTGGCAAGGGACATAGTGGTCGAGAATTAAGTATAGCTTCAACTTTACAGACCACCGTATAAAGCTCTTCAAATGTTAAGGATTTGTCACCGATACAGCGGGTCAAATGGTATTTTGCAGCTTTAATTCCTGCTTCCCAAAGTCCCCCCATATGGGGAGCTCTCGCAACTCCTGGATTAAACTTTAGGTTTCTCAGAGAACAACCTTCCACTATTTTATCTTCATTGTCACGTAAAAACTTCTGAACTTCTGATAAATGCTTACTTGCCGCGATAATGTTAGTACCTCGGTCTGAGTAAAGTGCACTAAACAAACCTCTACGCGAGACCATGCGATCAAGACAATCGAGGAAATGCTCCGTTGACAAAGAAGACAGTAGCTCTAAGTGAACGGCTTTGGTAGAAAAGCAAATAAAAAGTGCTAAGTATGCTTTGTTAACTTTAGCATTTCTACACAAGCTTTCTTTGATCAAAAACGGACTCCCAAGGTCCACCCCAACATTGTCGAATACTTTATGAGGTGCTAGACGAGAGGCTGGCAACGGTGCCATCTCAGGTTGTAGAAACGTCGGTTTGTTTTTATGGCGAACTTTACATTTAGATAACACGGATCTAATAAGGCTACGAGCCGATAATATCCAGAATCGTTCGTTAAGAATACTCTGAAGTGTACGAGGGCCTACATGCAAGTAGGTGTAATGTAAATGTTCTATGAGCATTTTAGAAAACAAACTAATTTTCGGCAGCAATCGCGGATGTTTCGCATTGTAGGGTAGCTCTGAGTGGGTGATCCGACCCCCTACCCTGAGAAATCCCTGGGAATCAAGAAACGGCGAGAGTTTCCGAAGCGAAGGGATATATGTTTCATTTTTAGACAAACGGTCTATTTCGTCAGCAAAGTGTGACTCTTGTATCAACCGGATCAGCGAGTCCTGAGCAGCTATTAATTCCTCAGTCGTGAGGCATTTAGAGGGAGTAGATGACGCACGTAGCTTATTACGCCATCTCAAAATCCATGCGACCGACCTGCGTAATTTAGAATAAGATGAAAATCTTTTCAAAAGACGCTCGCAAAACTCTCTCTTAGATTCTACGGGTTTTATTATTCTTTCTGATAACAGATTCTGTACAGTTTTCAGTTCAGGAGGTTGAGATTCGCCTTCCTGAACGAAAGTTCTCACAGGCCATTCAGCAGGGGGCCGGTACATCCACTCAGTGCCCCCTAGCCACTGCGCTTGTTCAGCGACTAGCTGTGATGGCGATGCGCCACGCGAACAAATATCAGCTAAATTATTTTCGCTAGACACGTGACGCCATACATGAGGCGATAAAACTTCGGTCACTTGAGTAACACGGTTACTGACAAAAGTTTTAAGTTTATAGGCGTCCGTGTGAAGCCATGACAATACGATTGTCGCATCAGTTAACGCTGTGATTTTATTTATTTTTACTCGATTCATATTTTCGCGGACAAATTTTACTAGTTTACTCAGTAGAACAGCACCCATTAATTCCAGACGCGGGATTGTCATGGGTTTGACTGGCGCGACTTTTGATTTCGCCGCCACTAAACTAACTTTAGTGTTGCCCGATTGATCACGTGATATTACGTATAATACCGCAGCAAAACCTCGGCTCGATCCGTCGCAGAAACCGACTAGCTCGCATTCAGTCTGCTCAGCCAGTAACATGTGACGCGGTATAGGCATCTCAGTGAGGCGCGGCAACTCGGCAATGTACTGCAACCACCGTTTAGCAATCTCACTCGGCAGTTGGTCGTCCCAGCCAATACCTAACTTCCATAATTCCTGCATTATAGATTTTGCCACGAAAGTGCAAGGAGCGATAAAACCCACGGGATCATAGATCGAAGCTAATAATTTTAATACCGACCGTTTCGTCATCACGGGGTCTGTTTTGTTTATTGAAAACACAAAATTGTCATTAAGCGGTGTCCACGTTAAACCGAGTACCTTCACGGTACATTCATTACCGTCTTTCATGAAAGTCACCGGACATTCTCGATGATCAGTAGGTACGCGCTGCAATAAATTAGCATCGTTACTAGTCCACTTCTTTAACACGAATTGGCCGCTCGCAAAAATACCTACAAGTTGATCTTGCACTGCGCATGCTTCCTCGTAGGTATTACATGAATATAAAATGTCATCCATGTAAACACCTTCACGTATTACTTGAGCGGCTAAGGGGAAACGTTCCTCTTCATCGTGAGCTAATTGTAACAAGGTACGAATAGCAAGAAATGGCGAGCAACTAAGACCGTACGTTACGGTTTTTAATTCGTAAATTTTGATCGCCTCCGAGGGAGACGGCCTATACAAAATGTGTTGATAAGCGCGATCGGATTTACGAAGTCTAATAGCTCGGTACATTTTACAAACATCGCAGACTAGGCAGTATTCAAATAGCCGAAAGTTTAAAATTATAGCCGAAATATCGCGGTATAGATTAGGCCCGGTCAATAGAATGTCGTTAACTGACATGTGACTATTATTACCTCGACTTGACCCATCAAAGACCACACGACAGGGTGTCGAAGAAGAAGACGGTCTCAAGACTATTTGTTGCGGAATCACGAATTTACTGGGAGTATCACCGATATAAAGTTCCATGTGATCGAGCGACTCGTATTCATTCATAAACTCCCGGTAGGCTTGTTGTAGTTCGGGCGAGCGCGCGAGTTTACGTTCCATACCTAAAAAACGTCGCTCAGCGCTCGGCAGTGAGTTACCGATAGGCGCGTGATTAGGAGTAAGCAGTAGCGGAACAACATATCGGCCGTTCGATTCTCGCGTATGTTCTTTTACGAAAATATCTTCAGCGAGTTGATCGAGAGGGTTAACAGAGGGCGTGCACGGCACTTCCTCTATACTCCAAAAAGCACGTAACGCTTTGTCTAAAGATTCTTCTTTGGAGACAGATAACAACGTATTTTTAATCGTATCGCCTTCTTTAGATTTCAAAACTATTTTACCGCTAATCACGAATCCGAATACTGTATTTATAGCACTAAGGATGTTTTCTTTAATAAGTAACGGTTGACTCAAAATTATTTCGGAAGTAACATCGTTACCTAATAAAATATCTATTTTAGATTTTTTATAAAAGTGTGGATCGGCCAAATTTAAATGAGAATACTCTTCGATAATTTCTTTCGAAAAATCGACATTTGGCATATCAGATGCCACTTTCGCTACGACTACCATGTCAACTTTCAATATAGGACAGTTCTGATTTTTTGTTTTAATTGAACAAGTTACTAACCCGAGATTTTTTATAAATTCTCCACCGAGGCCGGAGATGGAGAACGGGCACTTTTTTCTAGGTAAGCCTAACCGTTGGGCACACTCAGAACTGATAAGACTGGTTTGGGATCCAGAATCGGTGACCCCCCTACAGTCTTGGTAGTTACCACCGGCATCTAAAATATTAATTCGCGCCGTCCCTAATACTACACCGTAATTGTCCGTTTTACAAGTGAGTACATTTTGTGTCACTGCCGGTTCACTCACGGAGGCCGACACGAGCGCAGCGTGCCCTGGTGACGAGACGGGTGTCGGCACGGCCGAAGAACTCACGGAGCTCGTACTATTTTCATGAATCAGGAAATGGTGCAAACCCCCACAAAGACCACAGGTCCACGTGCTAGGGCACCGGGAAATTTCATTACTATGTGTTTTTAAACAATTTTCGCATAGTTTCAACGCCTTGACACGCTCAATGCGCTGAGGTATCGACAGTTTTCTAAAGGCTTCGCATCTGTATATCATATGATTTTGTTCACAGTGCGAACACTTAAATCTTTTATCATTGTCATTTCGTGTGTTGTTAACTCGCGATGACGTCAGCACTGATTTGAATGGTTTAGAAGAAGAATTAGGTTTAAAATTCTTATTATTATTGTTGCTAACCGACTTCGACGGCTTAGCGGTTGACTGCGGAAAAGTATGGTCTAAAACCTTAATTTGTTTGTTAACAAACTCCACTAATTCACTGAACTTAGGTATTTCCTTTTGATCCCGACTTTCTTCAAATAATTTTCTTGTGTGGGTATCTAATCCACGCAAGGCTAAATGACATATCAAATAGTCATCTAAGTTTTCTATATTAAGCGCTTGAATCGCTTTAAGCGAATGATCAAAAGTCTCAATAAATAAGGTAAGGTTTGCACTTGTATCCTTAGTCAACGGAGTAAAATTTAACATCTTTTCAAAATATAAATTCAAAAGTGCTCGATTATCTTGATACCGGTCTATCAAACATTGCCACGCAAGTGGGTAGTTAGCGGCTGTGATAGGAAATTTTTTCACTATACTGAGCGCACTGCCCTTCACACACGAAAGTAAATAATGAAATTTATCGATATCCGAAAAATCTCTGTTGTGCACCAAAGAGGAGAACGTATCGAAAAAGGTTCCAAAATTCTCAAAATCACCATGGAATTCGACTAAAGTTAATTTTGGAAGCGCGGGTTTAATTAATTCGCAATTTTGTTTATCGAAACTACTACGTGCCTGTTGGTTTTGATATTTTCGTGCAAGAAAACTACAATTATCATATAACGTATCAAAAGCATCTAGTTGTGACGTAGACAACTTCATACCCGGTTTTAATTGTATTTCAATTTCTAGCATTTCCATAATTGTATTTTCGAATTTCGTCCGAATACCATCCAACTCGGCAAACTGCGCCAAAAAACTTTGAATTCTAATCGAATCATCTCTAATTGTTTTCGAGAAATCATAAACTTTTTGTGCTTTTGAAAACAAATAGTCTCTTTTAAAATTCAACGTTTTTAACTTTAATTCTAATTTCTCGGTATGGGTTGGCTCCGCCATGTTAAATACGTTACGTCACTCAAAAGGCTGATGCAATAATTTTCGACCAAGAAAAAATTATAATTTAGTCGTAAATACGAATAGATATCGATAAATTTATGAAATACGTATTAATATATAACAGAAATACGATAAATATATTAATATATGTACGTAACTTCCAACGGGAAGATTATGTAGGTATAAAATACATAGACTAAATCGATAGCAGATAGATAAGAAATGATCCAGGATCGGCTCGAATGGACCAGAAATATGTTGGAATATCGAAGGACCTTTTATAGTATGTCGAATGCACAAGTTGGCAGACACCTAATCAATTTAACCATAAAGATCACTGACCTGAAACGCACGGCGTGGAGACCTGGTTCGTGTACGACACCAACTGCAGGCACCTACTCAGGACAGCTTTGCACGGCACAGCACAGATCTTCGGTTTTCAATTGATTATTAATGTCTTTACACACGGTGCAATCTTCCACGGGAAGAATTTGTACACGCGACAGTTATTTTTGAAAAGAGATGCACGGGCGCACGGCGTCCGTCCCAAAATTGCTCTGGTCGTTGCGCTGCCGTCACTCTTCGTGGGGAGCCGAAACACGTGGACCAATCAGAGGTCGTTACGTCACGGCAGCGATGCATTATAGCCAATTGAAAGATGTTGTCAACAAGGCTTATATTTCGAACACTTACCTTAAAATACCTTCCATCGCCATCTAGATAGAGAAAAGTCAATTAAACCCAGATCTAATATATAAAAGCCTCATAAATCGCCCCTTAGGCGCAACACTCAATCGTTATTCCACAAGCGTGAGCATTAAAGATGCCACATTCGATGCCCCGTTGAAGCAATCTAGAATCTTGATAGACTAGACGAGAGATGGAATGATTTGACGATAACACCTTATTAGACGCGAGATAAGGAAGTCGAAGTGTTTAATGATGCCAAACAAAAGAGAATCAATCTTAATGACGCTATTGAATTGAAAATTTAAGCCTTGTATGGAGAATTGTGGTGAAAAGCTGATGTTAATATTGTACTAGTTGTAGAATGTGGATATGATAGGAAATATGATTTCAAATCATTTATAGATAACGTTAAATTTTGTTCTTCAAAATGCCCACCTTCCATAGACACTTCGGCTCTGGGAAGCCACTCTTAAACCTGTGTGGGGCTGATTGTATGTTGTTTGGACAAGGCATCGGATACGGCAAATTGGTTTATAAATAATAAACTATAAACCCAGGGTCTTCGAAGCTAGCAGGCACTATACCCAAGTTCTTGCTGGGGTCTTCGTGAGAAACGGGTGCGAGATCCATATTCAAGCTGCGATTGTTAGGGTTAATAGAGTCGCCCGAGTCCTTTTTAAGCGTAAATGTTGCTTAATTATCATATTTCTGGGAAAATAAATGCAAATGACAGGTACAAACATAAACACTTCATGTTGATTTGTTATGTATGGTCTAATCCAGCCAAAATAAAAAGTTAGTACGTATTCATAAGACGTATTAAACAAATTGAAATTAAACACGAATTACAAGAGAAGTTAAGAAACAAAAATTGTGCCCATATTGAAACAAACTTCGGTTTCAAAAAACGTTGGAATTGTAGATAAAACGTTGGAATTGTAGATCATGTTATTCCTAAGGCCGATCAAACCCTTAGGTATGTATAGAGGAACTTCATGAAATTATAGGAGAAAAATCAGCAATTATTATTCGCTAAAATACCAACACGATGTACGTACATTATTAGCCTATTTTTAGGTCAGCAAAATCAAATTAAACCACGCTTTCATGGTCACAGAAATGCGCCGTACTTCCAGATGTTTTCTGTTACCCTGGTAGGCGTATTCTGTTTCTTTGCTTCGGCCAAATATTTACCGAATTCATTCTTGTTTCAGCGTCATAACATGTGGTGTTCATTCATTCGCAAAAATAGGACAAGCAAAACACGGTTTTACGTAAATAAGCTGTAGTATTGTAGGACGCAGGTGTCATGTAAAAAGAGCATGAGTCTTGATATTATACCTACTACCTAGGACCTAAAAACTTCATCTGTGCTCTGTTGTTAAATTTGTTAAAAGACATTGAGTACCGAACTTCCTGGCGAAGAATATGTGATGTAGTGTTTAAGTCCTAAATTGAATCAATCAATCAAATTGAATCATCAATCATCACGATAATATTATTTGGGTCTATTGGAAGGCTTCCGTCAAATTGCCTAACATAATTTTGGAAAAGAGCTGATAGGTACTCTTCACTGCTAGATTGATATTAACCAAACATAGCTAAGAACTACCACAAAGAAACTGGCTTACAAATGTAAAAAACACATCGAAGTCGTCCCAACCGTTTGAGAGCTACGGTGCCAGACAGACAGACATTGACGTTACACTTATAACACCCCTCTTTTTGTGTTGGGGATTAAAAATACTACCATATAATATGGATCAACGTGCTGAAAGATTAGACGATATTATGACGTATTACTTAATTATAATAGTGACCGATTGCTACTGGGTTTGTTCACCTCTTCCATTTTTGTATGCTGCCAGTCCAGCTTTATCATCATCTAACCTTGATATTTTGGTCTAATACAAAACTGTCGCTATTGTACACTAAAGGCAAATGTTTGTATGAGTGTGATCTGGTGTGTATTTATTACTACTTCACGCTGCAACTAATGAACCGATTTAAGTGAAAATCAGAATATAGATTGCTTAAACACTGATTTACCATGTGGAAAAATTCTATGATCCCTGCGGGATTGTAAAAACCAAACTAGAGTTTGGAAAAACAGTCATCTAATGCTCATTTTCCGTGACACCAACAATACCAACGTTAGCACGGCCTACGCTAATTTGAGCACAGAGCTCTTTGTATATAGGTACTAGCAAGTAACTGTACTCCATAATTTGTGAGATGAAATGCACAGATTTTGCTCATTTTACTAGTTTAATTGTTAGGTACATTATCCATTTGGAAGATAATTTAATCTTATCTCGAGATGCATAATGTGATGTTAATTTTACGGTGTAATTACTTCATTAGTCCAAGCAATCATTATCATGGTTATCAAAATCCACAACTTCATTATTTTTTTTGTAGTAGAGAACGACGAGGAGAGTAAGACGTTCATCGGATGTTAGGCGATACGCTTGCCCAGGTCAGGTGCAGTGCGTCCCAAGACTTTGCATGGCTATATTATACGATGCACTCCACTATGCTCGTCGTGCTGTGGAGAAAAGAATATTGTGTGGTTAACGGCGTAGAAGCCGTATTTAAGCGATTTTGAATGAAGTTTTATTTAAAAACTATAAAGACAATTACTTTCAAATTTAAACGTCATTTATTTTGGGTCTTTAATATATATATAGCTGCTTGTGCTGATTCACTGACTGATTGATCACCTCTCCTGAACAATTTTGTATGAAAAATTTTTTTTTCGATGACCATTTCGTATATAAACGCAAAATTCGTTCGGAGGAAAAATACGGAGAGAGCTGATGATTGAGGATTTCGAAGACGGGTGAAGAGCACAGTCAAGGGTACCGCAGATAGGTTGGGGGTGCTCGACCAAATGTCATTTGAAACGTCATCCAATTGGCAATAAGCTGAAAAAATTTTCAAAATGGCGGATTCAAAATGGCCGCCAAACTAATTTCGCCAATATCTCGAAGAGTATAAAAGATGGAAGAACGGTTTCTTGACAAGAAGTGATCAGGACTTAAAGGTATATTCGATGAATAAAAAAAAATTCAAAATGGCGGAATTTATTTTTTCATAGAAAATGAAAGGGGAATTTTAAAAGGATTTTTTATAGGCGGGAAGACAGCACGCGGGCCACATGTGGCCCGCGCCCCCACGCGCCCTACTAGTTAATATCTAAAATCGCTAAGAAGCAGAAACACGATTGGATTAAATTTTCTCTCAATAGAAAGTTCTCCCAAAAGTTCCTCCAAAATCTCATTTTTTCTAATTTTTATCAGAAACTACAATTGACATAATTGTAATTTTTGTTTTAATGTGTCGGCAATACTAATATCCAAGAACGCTTACAAACAGATATTTTGATAATTGGCTTAGTTTTTGAGTAATTAGGCAAAAGGTCGTTTTTCTGTTATATTCTTCTGCGACGCTGCATGTCGCACCTGCCAACGTATCCGTGAGAGAGAAAGACAAAAATAAATTCAATAAATCCTCTTAATGGTTTATGAAACCACAATGCGCGATGCAAATGAACCTTAGATAGATATTATATAGAATCCGTTACCAGGCTGATTCAAAATCCAAACTTTTTTAATAGACTACGTTTGACCCCTTTTTAAAAAAATCCGGATTCCAAAGTAATGGCCAAATTAACAACTTGTACTTCTCAGTTAGTTACATCTTTATGATAGGAAATGTGCCTTGAAAAGGAATGTACGTAAATTAAATCCCGGATTGGAATAACAAATTCGTAGTGCCCATTGGTCCCCAAAATATTTTCCTGGAAAGGTTTGGTTTTATTCTACCTATCTTCTTTTTCCTTTTGACTTTTCAGGAGCAAGTGTTGATTGTTTGACTGTTCTTTCCGAACGATGGCGATACAGTTTTGACTAGTAAAATTTAGACCTATGTGAAAAAATATTTTCGTTTTCATTCCCCAAAGAGTGAGTCGAACAATTTGAGTGAGCTCTGAATAGCAGTGCATTGCCCTTGAACGTTTATTTTGACGGCTAAATCTGTAGCGCAGAGCACTGCCATACGGCGTGCCTCTCTGAACATGGGTATGTAACTTTGTACCTGCGAGCATTACCAACATCTTTCTACCACCGAGAAGGGCTGCCAGTGCCACCATTGTTAGTTTTTTTTTTTAGATATAATTTACAAGTGAGTACTTGACTGCGATCTTATCTGGGTAGCGATTCGCGTAAAGTTTTCACACACTGAGTGAAGTGAATCATGAAACAAAATGAAATATACTTCTATTGATATATAGAGTAAAAATTGGTTGTCTGTAAAGTCGGTTTACTGACGATAGTTGAACGTGACAACTCTCGCTTGCACTTCAAGCCTTACATGGAACGCCTCAGAGCGAGGTAAAGCGAGCGAGGTAACGCCGGTAACGCCGGATGAGTCATGATTTTTGTGCGTGCAGCCGGCTCTTTCGATTTATAAAACGTTGTCACGTCAAAAATTCGATGGGGAACAACATAGGGAATACGATGCTTGACCAAACTTAAATTTAATTTAACAATTTTCGACCATGTTGCATTTTGAAGTTCATTCAATGTTACGTTATATGTCAACAGTCGTAATCAGTCGTAATCATTTTATCAATGTTCTCACAAAATGTTTTGTTATAAACAGACAAGATTTTATATAACATACCTAAATGTGTTTTGTGAATAGTCTATTGGTAAGTGACGATGCAGTTAAAGATGTTATCGTACCAATTTGGAATTCTACATAGCGTCGTCGTGTCGTAACGTTTAATCGCTTAGCAGTGTGTCGTGTCTTGGTAACTAGCCATGGCCGAAGCCTCCCACCGGAGCAGTTCTAAAGTGACATGTGGTGTCAATCGAACCCGCCACTGCGCCGGGTAGTTCGTCATCAGAGCCTCCCCCTATTGAGCATTCCCTTATTTAGAATTAATCGCTTGAAGATATTTAGTAGAATTGTTATAATCCATATAACTTAGTAGAATCTTATAGTGTGGCAACCCTACCTCCAATACCATTCATTTACTTCAATACAGGCCGAGTTCCCAATCGGTCTCTGCTCGGTCGGTCGCTGAAAATATCTGTAAAACTAATAGGAAACAGATAGTTCTCGACACGGATGTTTTGGTCTACTTTGTTTATCGGGAAAAATACTCCCGCAGCGTTTCTTTTGAGCCATAAATTGTTTAGGTAATAAGAAATACATAAAATACGTGTTGTAATGTTTTCAGCTGATTTAGCAGCAATTTTCTTTAATGGACCAGAGGCTTTTGAATAAATTAAGGTGGAAAAAAAAGAACGGCCAAGTGCGAGCAGGTCGTGCATTAAAGGTAAGCAAAACCGTAATAGCACATTTCGATACAAGTGCGGAAAGTAGGTCATTTCTTCACAAGACACGGTATTTTAATGACGGTACTAACAATAGAAAACGAAACAGAACGACGAAAAGTCAACGAAAGACAATCATTGCTGAGATATTACTCTCTATAAAATGTTTTTAACCCTTACCGTTTTAATTTGAATAAAGTTGTTTCTTGTGCTAACCAGTGTTCTTTTATGTTACAAAACTCTTACCCCCTTTATAAATAAACGTGAAATAGAGTGGGGGTAGCTCAATACTCAGTGGCGAACCCACTAGAAGATGCGTTAGAAGTACTTTTTACAGGCAGTACTTGCTTGCTATGGTTGGTGTTAAGGCATATAATTGGGACAAAATAAAACTCTTAACTTTAGCCGTTAGTTTGGTTTATTTTTAATTGACTGTTTATGAATAACTTCACTTGAATTTATAATAATTAAAATCTCCAGAATTATTCATCATCCGAATCTAGGGCGTTATTGTCAGCAAGTAAGCGTTCAAATTGTTCCACCCCAGAATCAGATGATTCGCTATCAATGTCGATTTTCATGATATACTTCCTCGCAAGTTTGTTCATGGTCTTTTCCAAACGATTGAAAAACTCCCCAGAGTCAGAATCTTCGTCGTTGGGGCGTCGTCGTTTCGTGTATTTATTTTCTATTTATATATTAAGTTCCGGCAACGGGCTGCAAGAATCACGCCTCTGGGCTGTTGAATCACCTTATATTATTTTCTGAATTTAAAATAACCAGAATTATTCATCATCCGAATCTTGGGCGTTATTGTCAGCAAAAAGGCATTCAAATTGTTCCACCCCAGAATCGGATGATTCGCTATCAATGTCGATTTTCATGATGTACTTCCTCGCAAGTTTGTTCATGGTCTTTTCCAAACGATTGAAAAACTCCTCAGAGTCAGAATCTTCGTCGTTGGGGCGTCGTCGTTTCTTGTATTTATTTTCTATTTCTATATTAAGCTCCGGCAACGGGCTGCAGGAATCACGCCTCTGGGCTGTTGAATCACCTTATATTATTACCACCTTTTTTTTCTGAATTTAAAATAACCAGAATTATTTATCATCCGAATCTAGGGCGTTATTGTCAGCAAGTAAGCGTTCAAATTGTTCCACCCCAGAATCGGATGATTTGCTATCAATGCCGATTTTCATGATATACTTCCTCGCAAGTTTGTTCATGGTCTTTTCCAAACGATTGAAAAACTCCTCAGAGTCAGAATCTTCGTCGTTGGGGCGTCGTCGTTTCTTGTATTTATTTTCTATTTCTATATTAAGCTCCGGCAACGGGCTGCAGGAATCACGCCTCTGGGCTGTTGAATCACCTTATATTATTACCACCTTTTTTTCTGAATTTAAAATAACCAGAATTATTTATCATCCGAATCTAGGGCGTTATTGTCAGCACGTAAGCGTTCAAATTGTTCCACCCCAGAATCGGATGATTTGCTATCAATGCCGATTTTCATGATATACTTCCTCGCAAGTTTGTTGGAAGCCGAATGTAGTTTGGAAGCCGAATGTTGTTTGGAAGCCGAATGTAGTTCCCTAATTCGGGAATTAAATATCTAATTCACGTAGATAAACTGTGAAAGTACTAGACTGCTGCTATTCAAATAATATATTCGGGCCTAGCCTAATGCAGCCAACCCGAAAAAATCGCAGCCCGTCCGTTCGCTAAAAAACGCGAATGGCCGCCGACCGCTGCTGTCCAATCCCGCGCGTCGGTGATATTAATAAATAAATAGTAATAAGTAAAATTTTACATAGATAAGAATATATATTAATAAGTGTATATATTTTTGTAACGTTTCGTTACAGCGTCATCGTTTCGTGTATTTATTTACTATTTCTATATTAAGCTCCGGCAACGGGCTGCAGAAATCACGCCTCTGGGCTGTTGAATCACCTTATATTATTACCACCTTATATTATTTTCTGAATTTAAAATAACCAGAATTATTCATCACCCGAATCTTGGGCGTTATTGTCAGCAAAAAGGCATTCAAATTGTTCCACCCCAGAATCGGATGATTCGCTATCAATGTCGATTTTCATGATGTACTTCCTCGCAAGTTTGTTCATGGTCTTTACCAAACGATTGAAAAACTCCTCAGAGTCAGAATCTTCGTCGTTGGGGCGTCGTCGTTTCTTGTATTTATTTTCTATTTCTATATTAAGCTCCGGCAACGGGCTGCAGGAATCACGCCTCTGGGCTGTTGAATCACCTTATATTATTACCACCTTTTTTTTTCTGAATTTAAAATAACCAGAATTATTTATCATCCGAATCTAGGGCGTTATTGTCAGCAAGTAAGCGTTCAAATTGTTCCACCCCAGAATCGGATGATTTGCTATCAATGTCGATTTTCATGATATACTTCCTCGCAAGTTTGTTGGAAGCCGAATGTAGTTTGGAAGCCGAATGTTGTTTGGAAGCCGAATGTAGTTCCCTAATTCGGGAATTAAATATCTAATTCACGTAGATAAACTGTGAAAGTACTAGACTGCTGCTATTCAAATAATATATTCGGGCCTAGCCTAATGCAGCCAACCCGAAAAAATCGCAGCCCGTCCGTTCGCTAAAAAACGCGAATGGCCGCCGACCGCTGCTGTCCAATCCCGCGCGTCGGTGATATTAATAAATAAATAGTAATAAGTAAAATTTTACATAGATAAGAATATATATTAATAAGTGTATATATTTTTGTAACGTTTCGTTACAGCGTCATCGTTTCGTGTATTTATTTACTATTTATATATTAAGCTCCGGCAACGGGCTGCAGAAATCACGCCTCTGGGCTGTTGAATCACCTTATATTATTACCACCTTATATTATTTTCTGAATTTAATATAACCAGAATTATTCATCATCCGAATCTAGGGCGTTATTGTCAGCAAGTAAGCGTTCAAATTGTTCCACCCCAGAATCAAATGACTCGCTATCAATGTCGATTTTCATGATATACTTCCTTGCAAGTTTGTTCATGGTCTTTTCCAAACGATTGAAAAACTCCCCAGAGTCAGAATCTTCGTCGTTGGGGCGTCGTCGTTTCGTGTATTTATTTTCTATTTATATATTAAGTTCCGGCAACGGGCTGCAAGAATCACGCCTCTGGGCTGTTGAATCACCTTATATTATTTTCTGAATTTAAAATAACCAGAATTATTCATCATCCGAATCTTGGGCGTTATTGTCAGCAAAAAGGCGTTCAAATTGTTCCACCCCAGAATCGGATGATTCGCTATCAATGTCGATTTTCATGATGTACTTCCTCGCAAGTTTGTTCATGGTCTTTTCCAAACGATTGAAAAACTCCTCAGAGTCAGAATCTTCGTCGTTGGGGCGTCGTCGTTTCTTGTATTTATTTTCTATTTCTATATTAAGCTCCGGCAACGGGCTGCAGGAATCACGCCTCTGGGCTGTTGAATCACCTTATATTATTACCACCTTTTTTTTTCTGAATTTAAAATAACCAGAATTATTTATCATCCGAATCTAGGGCGTTATTGTCAGCAAGTAAGCGTTCAAATTGTTCCACCCCAGAATCGGATGATTTGCTATCAATGCCGATTTTCATGATATACTTCCTCGCAAGTTTGTTCATGGTCTTTTCCAAACGATTGAAAAACTCCTCAGAGTCAGAATCTTCGTCGTTGGGGCGTCGTCGTTTCTTGTATTTATTTTCTATTTCTATATTAAGCTCCGGCAACGGGCTGCAGGAATCACGCCTCTGGGCTGTTGAATCACCTTATATTATTACCACCTTTTTTTTCTGAATTTAAAATAACCAGAATTATTTATCATCCGAATCTAGGGCGTTATCGTCAGCACGTAAGCGTTCAAATTGTTCCACCCCAGAATCGGATGATTTGCTATCAATGCCGATTTTCATGATATACTTCCTCGCAAGTTTGTTGGAAGCCGAATGTAGTTTGGAAGCCGAATGTTGTTTGGAAGCCGAATGTAGTTCCCTAATTCGGGAATTAAATATCTAATTCACGTAGATAAACTGTGAAAGTACTAGACTGCTGCTTTTCAAATAATATATTCGGGCCTAGCCTAATGCAGCCAACCCGAAAAAATCGCAGCCCGTCCGTTCGCTAAAAAACGCGAATGGCCGCCGACCGCTGCTGTCCAATCCCGCGCGTCGGTGATATTAATAAATAAATAGTAATAAGTAAAATTTTACATAGATAAGAATATATATTAATAAGTGTATATATTTTTGTAACGTTTCGTTACAGCGTCATCGTTTCGTGTATTTATTTACTATTTCTATATTAAGCTCCGGCAACGGGCTGCAGAAATCACGCCTCTGGGCTGTTGAATCACCTTATATTATTACCACCTTTTTTTTTTTGAATTTAAAATAACCAGAATTATTTATCATCCGAATCTAGGGCGTTATTGTCAGCAAGTAAGCGTTCAAATTGTTCCACCCCAGAATCGGATGATTTGCTATCAATGTCGATTTTCATGATATACTTCCTCGCAAGTTTGTTGGAAGCCGAATGTAGTTTGGAAGCCGAATGTTGTTTGGAAGCCGAATGTAGTTCCCTAATTCGGGAATTAAATATCTAATTCACGTAGATAAACTGTGAAAGTACTAGACTGCTGCTATTCAAATAATATATTCGGGCCTAGCCTAATGCAGCCAACCCGAAAAAATTGCAGCCCGTCCGTTCGCTAAAAAACGCGAATGGCCGCCGACCGCTGCTGTCCAATCCCGCGCGTCGGTGATATTAATAAATAAATAGTAATAAGTAAAATTTTACATAGATAAGAATATATATTAATAAGTGTATATATTTTTGTAACGTTTCGTTACAGCGTCATCTTTCGTGTATTTATTTACTATTTCTATATTAAGCTCCGGCAACGGGCTGCAGAAATCACGCCTCTGGGCTGTTGAATCACCTTATATTATTTTCTGAATTTAAAATAACCAGAATTATTCATCATCCGAATCTAGGGCGTTATTGTCAGCAAGTAAGCGTTCAAATTGTTCCACCCCAGAATCAAATGACTCGCTATCAATGTCGATTTTCATGATATACTTCCTCGCAAGTTTGTTCATGGTCTTTTCCAAACGATTGAAAAACTCCCCAGAGTCAGAATCTTCGTCGTTGGGGCGTCGTCGTTTCGTGTATTTATTTTCTATTTATATATTAAGTTCCGGCAACGGGCTGCAAGAATCACGCCTCTGGGCTGTTGAATCACCTTATATTATTTTCTGAATTTAAAATAACCAGAATTATTCATCATCCGAATCTTGGGCGTTATTGTCAGCAAAAAGGCGTTCAAATTGTTCCACCCCAGAATCGGATGATTCGCTATCAATGTCGATTTTCATGATGTACTTCCTCGCAAGTTTGTTCATGGTCTTTTCCAAACGATTGAAAAACTCCTCAGAGTCAGAATCTTCGTCGTTGGGGCGTCGTCGTTTCTTGTATTTATTTTCTTTTTCTATATTAAGCTCCGGCAACGGGCTGCAGGAATCACGCCTCTGGGCTGTTGAATCACCTTATATTATTACCACCTTTTTTTTTCTGAATTTAAAATAACCAGAATTATTTATCATCCGAATCTAGGGCGTTATTGTCAGCAAGTAAGCGTTCAAATTGTTCCACCCCAGAATCGGATGATTTGCTATCAATGCCGATTTTCATGATATACTTCCTCGCAAGTTTGTTGGAAGCCGAATGTAGTTTGGAAGCCGAATGTTGTTTGGAAGCCGAATGTAGTTCCCTAATTCGGGAATTAAATATCTAATTCACGTATATAAACTGTGAAAGTACTAGACTGCTGCTATTCAAATAATTTATTCGGGCCTAGCCTAATGCAGCCAACCCGAAAAAATCGCAGCCCGTCCGTTCGCTAAAAAACGCGAATGGCCGCCGACCGCTGCTGTCCAATCCCGCGCGTCGGTGATATTAATAAATAAATAGTAATAAGTAAAATTTTACATAGATAAGAATATATATTAATAAGTGTATATATTTTTGTAACGTTTCGTTACAGCGTCATCGTTTCGTGTATTTATTTACTATTTCTATATTAAGCTCCGGCAACGGGCTGCAGAAATCACGCCTCTGGGCTGTTGAATCACCTTATATTATTACCACCTTATATTATTTTCTGAATTTAAAATAACCAGAATTATTCATCATTCGAATCTAGGGCGTTATTGTCAGCAAGTTAGCGTTCAAATTGTTCCACCCCAGAATCAGATGACTCGCTATCAATGTCGATTTTCATGATATACTTCCTCGCAAGTTTGTTCATGGTCTTTTCCAAACGATTGAAAAACTCCTCAGAGTCAGAATCTTCGTCGTTGGGGCGTCGTCGTTTCTTGTATTTATTTTCTATTTCTATATTAAGCTCCGGCAACGGGCTGCAGGAATCACGCCTCTGGGCTGTTGAATCACCTCATATTATTACCACCTTTTTTTTCTGAATTTAAAATAACCAGAATTATTTATCATCCGAATCTAGGGCGTTATTGTCAGCAAGTAAGCGTTCAAATTGTTCCACCCCAGAATCGGTTGATTTGCTATCAATGTCGATTTTCATGATATACTTCCTCGCAAGTTTGTTGGAAGCCGAATGTAGTTTGGAAGCCGAATGTTGTTTGGAAGCCGAATGTAGTTCCCTAATTCGGGAATTAAATATCTAATTCACGTAGATAAACTGTGAAAGTACTAGACTGCTGCTATTCAAATAATATATTCGGGCCTAGCCTAATGCAGCCAACCCGAAAAAATCGCAGCCCGTCCGTTCGCTAAAAAACGCGAATGGCCGCCGACCGCTGCTGTCCAATCCCGCGCGTCGGTGATATTAATAAATAAATAGTAATAAGTAAAATTTTACATAGATAAGAATATATATTAATAAGTGTATATATTTTTGTAACGTTTCGTTACAGCGTCATCGTTTCGTGTATTTATTTACTATTTCTATATTAAGCTCCGGCAACGGGCTGCAGAAATCACGCCTCTGGGCTGTTGAATCACCTTATATTATTACCACCTTATATTATTTTCTGAATTTAAAATAACCAGAATTATTCATCATCCGAATCTAGGGCGTTATTGTCAGCAAGTAAGCGTTCAAATTGTTCCACCCCAGAATCAAATGACTCGCTATCAATGTCGATTTTCATGATATACTTCCTCGCAAGTTTGTTCATGGTCTTTTCCAAACGATTGAAAAACTCCCCAGAGTCAGAATCTTCGTCGTTGGGGCGTCGTCGTTTCGTGTATTTATTTTCTATTTATATATTAAGTTCCGGCAACGGGCTGCAAGAATCACGCCTCTGGGCTGTTGAATCACCTTATATTATTTTCTGAATTTAAAATAACCAGAATTATTCATCATCCGAATCTTGGGCGTTATTGTCAGCAAAAAGGCGTTCAAATTGTTCCACCCCAGAATCGGATGATTCGCTATCAATGTCGATTTTCATGATGTACTTCCTCGCAAGTTTGTTCATGGTCTTTTCCAAACGATTGAAAAACTCCTCAGAGTCAGAATCTTCGTCGTTGGGGCGTCGTCGTTTCTTGTATTTATTTTCTATTTCTATATTAAGGGCCGGCAACGGGCTTCAGGAATCACGCCTCTGGGCTGTTGAATCACCTTATATTATTACCACCTTTTTTTTTCTGAATTTAAAATAACCAGAATTATTTATCATCCGAATCTAGGGCGTTATTGTCAGCAAGTAAGCGTTCAAATTGTTCCACCCCAGAATCGGATGATTTGCTATCAATGCCGATTTTCATGATATACTTCCTCGCAAGTTTGTTGGAAGCCGAATGTAGTTTGGAAGCCGAATGTTGTTTGGAAGCCGAATGTAGTTCCCTAATTCGGGAATTAAATATCTAATTCACGTAGATAAACTGTGAAAGTACTAGACTGCTGCTATTCAAATAATATATTCGGGCCTAGCCTAATGCAGCCAACCCGAAAAAATCGCAGCCCGTCCGTTCGCTAAAAAACGCGAATGGCCGCCGACCGCTGCTGTCCAATCCCGCGCGTCGGTGATATTAATAAATAAATAGTAATAAGTAAAATTTTACATAGATAAGAATATATATTAATAAGTGTATATATTTTTGTAACGTTTCGTTACAGCGTCATCGTTTCGTGTATTTATTTACTATTTCTATATTAAGCTCCGGCAACGGGCTGCAGAAATCACGCCTCTGGGCTGTTGAATCACCTTATATTATTACCACCTTATATTATTTTCTGAATTTAAAATAACCAGAATTATTCATCATTCGAATCTAGGGCGTTATTGTCAGCAAGTTAGCGTTCAAATTGTTCCACCCCAGAATCAGATGACTCGCTATCAATGTCGATTTTCATGATATACTTCCTCGCAAGTTTGTTCATGGTCTTTTCCAAACGATTGAAAAACTCCTCAGAGTCAGAATCTTCGTCGTTGGGGCGTCGTCGTTTCTTGTATTTATTTTCTATTTCTATATTAAGCTCCGGCAACGGGCTGCAGGAATCACGCCTCTGGGCTGTTGAATCACCTCATATTATTACCACCTTTTTTTTCTGAATTTAAAATAACCAGAATTATTTATCATCCGAATCTAGGGCGTTATTGTCAGCAAGTAAGCGTTCAAATTGTTCCACCCCAGAATCGGTTGATTTGCTATCAATGTCGATTTTCATGATATACTTCCTCGCAAGTTTGTTGGAAGCCGAATGTAGTTTGGAAGCCGAATGTTGTTTGGAAGCCGAATGTAGTTCCCTAATTCGGGAATTAAATATCTAATTCACGTAGATAAACTGTGAAAGTACTAGACTGCTGCTATTCAAATAATATATTCGGGCCTAGCCTAATGCAGCCAACCCGAAAAAATCGCAGCCCGTCCGTTCGCTAAAAAACGCGAATGGCCGCCGACCGCTGCTGTCCAATCCCGCGCGTCGGTGATATTAATAAATAAATAGTAATAAGTAAAATTTTACATAGATAAGAATATATATTAATAAGTGTATATATTTTTGTAACGTTTCGTTACAGCGTCATCGTTTCGTGTATTTATTTACTATTTCTATATTAAGCTCCGGCAACGGGCTGCAGAAATCACGCCTCTGGGCTGTTGAATCACCTTATATTATTACCACCTTATATTATTTTCTGAATTTAAAATAACCAGAATTATTCATCATCCGAATCTAGGGCGTTATTGTCAGCAAGTAAGCGTTCAAATTGTTCCACCCCAGAATCAAATGACTCGCTATCAATGTCGATTTTCATGATATACTTCCTCGCAAGTTTGTTCATGGTCTTTTCCAAACGATTGAAAAACTCCCCAGAGTCAGAATCTTCGTCGTTGGGGCGTCGTCGTTTCGTGTATTTATTTTCTATTTATATATTAAGTTCCGGCAACGGGCTGCAAGAATCACGCCTCTGGGCTGTTGAATCACCTTATATTATTTTCTGAATTTAAAATAACCAGAATTATTCATCATCCGAATCTTGGGCGTTATTGTCAGCAAAAAGGCGTTCAAATTGTTCCACCCCAGAATCGGATGATTCGCTATCAATGTCGATTTTCATGATGTACTTCCTCGCAAGTTTGTTCATGGTCTTTTCCAAACGATTGAAAAACTCCTCAGAGTCAGAATCTTCGTCGTTGGGGCGTCGTCGTTTCTTGTATTTATTTTCTATTTCTATATTAAGCTCCGGCAACGGGCTGCAGGAATCACGCCTCTGGGCTGTTGAATCACCTTATATTATTACCACCTTTTTTTTTCTGAATTTAAAATAACCAGAATTATTTATCATCCGAATCTAGGGCGTTATTGTCAGCAAGTAAGCGTTCAAATTGTTCCACCCCAGAATCGGATGATTTGCTATCAATGCCGATTTTCATGATATACTTCCTCGCAAGTTTGTTGGAAGCCGAATGTAGTTTGGAAGCCGAATGTTGTTTGGAAGCCGAATGTAGTTCCCTAATTCGGGAATTAAATATCTAATTCACGTAGATAAACTGTGAAAGTACTAGACTGCTGCTATTCAAATAATATATTCGGGCCTAGCCTAATGCAGCCAACCCGAAAAAATCGCAGCCCGTCCGTTCGCTAAAAAACGCGAATGGCCGCCGACCGCTGCTGTCCAATCCCGCGCGTCGGTGATATTAATAAATAAATAGTAATAAGTAAAATTTTACATAGATAAGAATATATATTAATAAGTGTATATATTTTTGTAACGTTTCGTTACAGCGTCATCGTTTCGTGTATTTATTTACTATTTCTATATTAAGCTCCGGCAACGGGCTGCAGAAATCACGCCTCTGGGCTGTTGAATCACCTTATATTATTACCACCTTATATTATTTTCTGAATTTAAAATAACCAAAATTATTCATCATCCGAATCTAGGGCGTTATTGTCAGCAAGTAAGCGTTCAAATTGTTCCACCCCAGAATCAGATGACTCGCTATCAATGTCGATTTTCATGATATACTTCCTCGCAAGTTTGTTCATGGTCTTTTCCAAACGATTGAAAAACTCCTCAGAGTCAGAATCTTCGTCGTTGGGGCGTCGTCGTTTCTTGTATTTATTTTCTATTTCTATATTAAGCTCCGGCAACGGGCTGCAGGAATCACGCCTCTGGGCTGTTGAATCACCTTATATTATTACCACCTTTTTTTTCTGAATTTAAAATAACCAGAATTATTTATCATCCGAATCTAGGGCGTTATTGTCAGCACGTAAGCGTTCAAATTGTTCCACCCCAGAATCGGATGATTTGCTATCAATGCCGATTTTCATGATATACTTCCTCGCAAGTTTGTTGGAAGCCGAATGTAGTTTGGAAGCCGAATGTTGTTTGGAAGCCGAATGTAGTTCCCTAATTCGGGAATTAAATATCTAATTCACGTAGATAAACTGTGAAAGTACTAGACTGCTGCTATTCAAATAATATATTCGGGCCTAGCCTAATGCAGCCAACCCGAAAAAATCGCAGCCCGTCCGTTCGCTAAAAAACGCGAATGGCCGCCGACCGCTGCTGTCCAATCCCGCGCGTCGGTGATATTAATAAATAAATAGTAATAAGTAAAATTTTACATAGATAAGAATATATATTAATAAGTGTATATATTTTTGTAACGTTTCGTTACAGCGTCATCGTTTCGTGTATTTATTTACTATTTCTATATTAAGCTCCGGCAACGGGCTGCAGAAATCACGCCTCTGGGCTGTTGAATCACCTTATATTATTACCACCTTATATTATTTTCTGAATTTAAAATAACTAAAATTATTCATCATCCGAATCTAGGGCGTTATTGTCAGCAAGTAAGCGTTCAAATTGTTCCACCCCAGAATCAGATGACTCGCTATCAATGTCGATTTTCATGATATACTTCCTCGCAAGTTTGTTCATGGTCTTTTCCAAACGATTGAAAAACTCCCCAGAGTCAGAATCTTCGTCGTTGGGGCGTCGTCGTTTCGTGTATTTATTTTCTATTTTTATATTAAGCTCCGGCAACGGCCTGCAGAAATCACGCCTCTGGGCTGTTGAATCACCTTATATTATTACCACCTTATATTATTTTCTGAATTTAAAATAACCAGAATTATTCATCATCCGAATCTAGGGCGTTATTGTCAGCAAGTAAGCGTTCAAATTGTTCCACCCCAGAATCGGATGATTTGCTATCAATGTCGATTTTCATGATATACTTCCTCGCAAGTTTGTTCATGGTCTTTTCCACACGATTGAAAAACTCCCCAGAGTCAGAATCTGCGTCGTTGGGGCGTCGTCGTTTCGTGTATTTATTTTCTATTTTTATATTAAGCTCCGGCAACGGGCTGCGGGAATCACGCCTTTGTGCTGTTGTTGCACCTGCAAAATAACATGTAAACAGTGATCAATAGGAAATCAAAAGAAATGTCCTGTTATTTTAGATAAGCTCAGACTTATTATCCAGTGTAAATCTTTAGTCTTACAAAGCTGTCGGGTTCCCTTTACGATCTCTAAACAGAGATAAGGAGGGATTGTCCAAATAGCAACTGCATCACTCAAACAAAACAGCTACTATTTTTTTTACAAAATTTTCTATATAAGAAAATAATTTCGAGAAACAAACATACACAAAACATTTAAAATGTTGGCTTTAATATTTTAGGAATCATCAGGAAGTAGAACCATACCTAAAGTTCCTGAAGTAGACTGACCCTCACCTTGCGCTTCTTTATAAATGTCTGCTTCTCCAATATGCTCATTAGGTTGTATCAACCCTTCATTTGTTATGAGTTGCGCTGCCAGTGTTTGAGCAGGTGGAGTGGCAGTAGTGTTCTCCACTTTAGAATGATTGTTTTTCTTAACAGGAGACACCATGGTTGTTTTTGAGCTTCGACCATGTTCTTGACGTCTCATCGCCTCAGGAGACCTTACGTTCGATTTTGACAAGGTTTCGGGCTCTTTGCGTGCAGCTACGAAATAAAAACAATATTTTTCGTTTCACTCTCACACAATCATCTGTATAAATCTACATTTCGTTGACCTAGAATCATGAAAATTGGCAAAAAAAGTGAAGAGACACTATGGTTTTTTTTGAGCTTCGACGATGTTCTTGACGTCTCATCGCCTAAGGAGACCTTACGTCTGGACTTGACAAGGTTTCGGGCTCTTTGCGTGCAGCTACGAAATAAAAGCAATATTTTTCATTTCACTCTCACACAATCATCTGTATTTATAATCTACATTTCGTTGACCTAGAATCATGAAAATTGGCAAAAAAAAAGTGAAGAGACACCATGGTTGTTTTTGAGCTTCGGATCAGAATCGGATGATTTGCTATCAATGTCGATTTTCATGATATACTTCCTCGCAAGTTTGTTCATGGTCTTTTCCACACGATTGAAAAACTCCCCAGAGTCAGAATCTGCGTCGTTGGAGCGTCGTCGTTTCGTGTATTTATTTTCTATTTCTATATTAAGCTCCGGCAACGGGCTGCAGGAATCACGCCTCTGGGCTGTTGAATCACCTTATATTATTACCACCTTATATTATTTTCTGAATTTAAAATAACCAGAATTATTCATCATCCGAATCTAGGGCGTTATTGTCAGCAAGTAAGCGTTCAAATTGTTCCACCCCAGAATCAGATGATTCGCTATCAATGTCGATTTTCATGATATACTTCCTCGCAAGTTTGTTCATGGTCTTTTCCAAACGATTGAAAAGCTCCCCAGAGTCAGAATCTTCGTCGTTGGGGCGTCGTCGTTTCGTGTATTTATTTACTATTTCTATATTAAGCTCCGGCAACGGGCTGCAGAAATCACGCCTCTGGGCTGTTGAATCACCTTATATTATTACCACCTTATATTATTTTCTGAATTTAAAATAACCAGAATTATTCATCATCCGAATCTAGGGCGCTATTGTCAGCAAGTAAGCGTTCAAATTATTCCACCCCAGAATCGGATGATTTGCTATCAATGTCGATTTTCATGATGTACTTCCTCGCAAGTTTGTTCATGGTCTTTTCCAAACGATTGAAAAACTCCTCAGAGTCAGAATCTTCGTCGTTGGGGCGTCGTCGTTTCGTGTATTTATTTTCTATATCTATATTAAGCTCTGGCAACGGGCTGCAGGAATCACGCCTCTGGGCTGTTGAATCACCTTATATTATTACCACCGTATTTAAATTATTTTCTGAATTTAAAATAACCAGAATTATTCATCATCCAAATCTAGGGCGTTATTGTCGGCAAGTAAGTGTTCAAATTGTTCCACCCCAGAATCGGATGATTTGCTATCAATGTCGATTTTCATGATGTACTTCCTCGCAAGTTTGTTCATGGTCTTTTCCAAACGATTGAAAAACTCCTCAGAGTCAGAATCTTCGTCGTTGGGGCGTCGTCGTTTCGTGTATTTATTTTCTATTTCTATATTAAGCTCCGGCAACGGGCTGCAGGAATCACGCCTCTGGGCTGTTGTTGCACCTGCAAAATAACATGTAAACAGTGATCAATAGTGAATCAAAAGAGAGTCCTGACATTTTAGATTATCCAGTGTAAATTCTTAGTCTTACAAAGCTGTCCCTTTACGATCTTTAAACAGAGATAAGGAGGGATTGTCCAAATAGCAACTGCATCACTCAAACAAAACAGCTTCTATTTTTTTTACAAAAGTTTCTATATTAGAAAATAATTTCGAGAAACAAACATACACACGAATACATTTAAAATGTTGGCTTTAATATTTTAGGAATCATCAGGAAGTAGAACCTTACCTGTTCCTGAAGTAGACTGACCCTCCCCTTGCGCTTCTTTATAAATGTCTGCTTCTCCAATATGCTCATTAGCATATTAGAGAATAACAATACATAGAAAAACAATCACAACCCTTCATGTGTTATGAGTTGCGCTGCCAGTGTTTGAGCAGGTGGAGTGCCAGTAGTGTTCTCCACTTCAGAATGATTGTTATTCTTAACAGGAGACACCATGGTTGTTTTTGAGCTTCGACGATGTTCTTGACGTCTCATCGCCTCAGGAGACCTTATACATTTAAAATGTTGGCTTTTATATTTTAGGAATCATCAGGAAGTAGAACCTTACCTAAAGATCCTGAAGTAGACTGACGCTCGCCTTGCGCTTCTTTATAAATGTCTGCTTCTCCAATATGCTCATTAGGTTGTATCAAACCTTCATGTGTTATGAGTTGCGCTGCCAGTGTTTGAGCAGGTGGAGTGGCAGTAGTGTTCTCCACTTTAGAATGATTGTTTTTCTTAACAGGAGACACCATGGTTGTTTTTGAGCTTCGGATCAGAATCGGATGATTTGCTATCAATGTCGATTTTCATGATATACTTCCTCGCAAGTTTGTTCATGGTCTTTTCCAAACGATTGAAAAATTCCCCAAAGTCAGAATCTGCGTCGTTGGAGCGTCGTCGTTTCGTGTATTTATTTTCTATTTCTATATTAAGCTCCGGCAACGGGCTGCAGGAATCACGCCTCTGGGCTGTTGAATCACCTTATATTATTACCATTTACCACCTTACATTATTTTCTGAATTTAAAATAACCAGAATTATTCATCATCCGAATCTAGGGCGTTTTGTCAGCAAGTAAGCGTTCAAAATGTTCCACCCCATAATCGGATGATTTGCTATCAATGTCGATTTTCATGATATACTTCCTCGCAAGTTTGTTCATGGTCTTTTCCACACGATTGAAAAACTCCCCAGAGTCAGAATCTGCGTCGTTGGGGCGTCGTCCTTTCGTGTATTTATTTTCTATTTTTATATTAAGCTCCGGCAACGGGCTGCGGGAATCACGCCTTTGGGCTGTTATTGCACCTGCAAAATAACATGTAAACAGTGATCAATAGGAAATCAAAAGAAATGTCCTGTTATTTTAGATAAGCTCAGACTTATTATCCAGTGTAAATCTTTAGTCTTACAAAGCTGTCGAATTCCCTTTACGATCTCTAAACAGAGATAAGAAGGGATTGTCCAAATAGCAACTGCATCACTTAAACAAAACAGCTACTATTTTTTTACAAAATTTTCTATATAAGAAAATAATTTCTAGAAACAAACATACACACAACATTTAAAATGTTGGCTTTAATATTTTAGGAATCATCAGGAAGTAGAACCATACCTAAAGTTCCTGAAGTAGACTGACCCTCACCTTGCGCTTCTTTATAAATGTCTGCTTCTCCAATATGCTCATTAGGTTGTATCAACCCTTCATTTGTTATGAGTTGCGCTGCCAGTGTTTGAGCAGGTGGAGTGGCAGTAGTGTTCTCCACTTTAGAATGATTGTTTTTCTTAACAGGAGACACCATGGTTGTTTTTGAGCTTCGACCATGTTCTTGACGTCTCATCGCCTCAGGAGACCTTACGTTCGATTTTGACAAGGTTTCGGGCTCTTTGCGTGCAGCTACGAAATAAAAACAATATTTTTCGTTTCACTCTCACACAATCATCTGTATAAATCTACATTTCGTTGACCTAGAATCATGAAAATTGGCAAAAAAAGTGAAGAGACACTATGGTTGTTTTTGAGCTTCGACGATGTTCTTGACGTCTCATCGCCTCAGGAGACCTTACGTCTGGACTTGACAAAGTTTCGGGCTCTTTGCGTGCAGCTACGAAATAAAAGCAATATTTTTTCATTTCACTCTCACACAATCATCTGTATTTATAATCTACATTTCGTTGACCTAGAATCATGAAAATTGGCAAAAAAAAAAGTGAAGAGACACCATGGTTGTTTTTGAGCTTCGGATCAGAATCGGATGATTTGCTATCAATGTCGATTTTCATGATATACTTCCTCGCAAGTTTGTTCATGGTCTTTTCCAAACGATTGAAAAATTCCCCAAAGTCAGAATCTGCGTCGTTGGAGCGTCGTCGTTTCGTGTATTTATTTTCTATTTCTATATTAAGCTCCGGCAACGGGCTGCAGGAATCACGCCTCTGGGCTGTTGAATCACCTTATATTATTACCATTTACCACCTTACATTATTTTCTGAATTTAAAATAACCAGAATTATTCATCATCCGAATCTAGGGCGTTTTGTCAGCAAGTAAGCGTTCAAAATGTTCCACCCCATAATCGGATGATTTGCTATCAATGTCGATTTTCATGATATACTTCCTCGCAAGTTTGTTCATGGTCTTTTCCACACGATTGAAAAACTCCCCAGAGTCAGAATCTGCGTCGTTGGGGCGTCGTCGTTTCGTGTATTTATTTTGTATTTTTATATTAAGCTCCGGCAACGGGCTGCGGGAATCACGCCTTTGGGCTGTTGTTGCACCTGCAAAATAACATGTAAACAGTTATCAATAGGAAATCAAAAGAAATGTTCTGTTATTTTAGATAAGCTCAGACTTATTATCCAGTGTAAATCTTTAGTCTTACAAAGCTGTCGGGTTCCCTTTACGATCTCTAAACAGAGATAAGGAGGGATTGTCCAAATAGCAACTGCATCACTCAAACAAAACAGCTACTATTTTTTTTACAAAATTTTCTATATAAGAAAATAATTTCGAGAAACAAACATACACACAACATTTAAAATGTTGGCTTTAATATTTTAGGAATCATCAGGAAGTAGAACCATACCTAAAAATCCTGAAGTAGACTGACCCTCACCTTGCGCTTTATAAATGTCTGCTTCTCCAATATGCTCATTAGGTTGTACCAACCTTTCATGTGTTATGAGTTACGCTGCCAGTGTTTTTGTGCAGGTGGAGTGGCAGTAGTGTTCTCCACTTCAGAATGATTGTTTCTCTTAACAGGAGACACCATGGTTGTTTTTAAGCTTCGACGATGTTCTTGACGTCTCATCGCTTTAGGAGACCTTACGTTCGGACTTGACAAGATTTCGGGCTCTTTGCGTGCAGCTACGAAATAAAAGCAATATTTTTCATTTCACTCTCACACAATCATCTGTATAAATCTACATTTCGTTGACCTAGAATCATGAAAATTGGCAAAAAAAAGTGAAGAGACACCATGGTTGTTTTTGAGCTTCGACGATGTTCTTGACGTCTCATCGCCTCAGGAGACCTTACGTTGGGACTTGACAAGGTTTCGGGCTCTTTGCGTGCAGCTACGAAATAAAAGCAATATTTTTCATTTCAATCTCACAAAATCATCAGTATAAATCTACATTTCGTTGACCTAGAATCATGAAAATTGGCAAAAAAAGTGAAGAGACACTATGGTTGTTTTTGAGCTTTGACGATGTTCTTGACGTCTCATCACCTGAGGAGACCTTACGTTGGGACTTGACAAGGTTTCGGGCTCTTTGCGTGCAGCTACGAAATAAAAGCAATATTTTTCATTTCACTCTCACACAATCATCTGTATTAAACTACATTTCGTTGACCTAGAATCATGAAAATTGGCAAAAAAAAGTGAAGAGACATCATGCTTGTTTTTGAGCTTTTACGATGTTCTTGATGTCTCATCGCCTCAGGAGACCTTACGCTCGGACTTGACAAGGTTTCGGGCTCTTTGCGTGCAGCTACGGAATAAAAGCAATATTTTTCATTTCACTCTCACACAACCATCTGTATAAATCTACATTTTGTTGACCTAGAATCATGAAAATTGGCAAAAAAAATTGAAGAGACACCATGGTTGATTTTGAGCTTCGACGATGTTCTTGACGTCTCATCGCCTCAGGAGACCTTACTTTCGGACTTGACAAGGTTTCAGGCTCTTTGCGTGCAGCTACGAAATAAAAGCAATATTTTTCATTTCACTCTCACACAATCATCTGTATTAAACTACATTTCGTTGACCTAGAATCATGAAAATTGGCAAAAAAAAGTGAAGAGACATCATGCTTGTTTTTGAGCTTTTACGATGTTCTTGATGTCTCATCGCCTCAGGAGACCTTACGCTCGGACTTGACAAGGTTTCGGGCTCTTTGCGTGCAGCTACGGAATAAAAGCAATATTTTTCATTTCACTCTCACACAATCATCATCTGTATAAATCTACATTTCGTTGACCTAGAAGAAAATTGGCAAAAAAAGTGAAGAGACCCCATGGTTGTTTTTGAGCTTCGATGATTTTCTTGACTTCTCATCGCCTCGGGAGACCTTACGTTCGGACTTGACTAGGTTTCGGGCTCTTTGCGTGCAGCTACGAAATAAAAGCAATATTTTTCATTTCACTCTCACACAATCATCTGTATTCTACATTTCGTTGACCTAGGATCATGAGAATTGGCAAAAAAAAGTAAAATAAAAATTAAAAAATTAAGGTTTTTTGCGTCACATGACAGGTATTTTATGAGACGGCTAGTAGTAGCAGTAGTTCTCATAGAATATTAGAAGCAGAAGAAAATAAGTTATGTTCTTGACGTCTCATCGCCTCAGGAGACCTTACGTTCGGACTTGACAAGGTTTTGGGCTCTTTGCGTGCAGCTACGAAATAAAAATAATATTTTTCATTTCACTCTCACACAATCATCTGTATAAATCTACATTTCGTTGACCTAGAATCATGAAAATTGGCAAAAAAGTGAAAAGACATTATGGTTGTTTTTGAGCTTCGACGATGTTCTTGACGTCTCATCACCTGAGGAGACCTTACGTTGGGACTTGACAAGGTTTCGGGCTCTTTGTGTGCAGCTACGAAATAAAAGCAATATTTTTCATATCACTCTCATACAATCATCTGTATAAATCTACATTTCGTTGACCTAGAATCATGAAAAATGGCAAAAAAAAAGTGAAATAAAAATTAAGGTTTTTTGCGTCACATGACAGGTATTTTATGAGACAGCTAGTAGTAGCAGTAGTTCTCATAGAATATTAGAAGCAGAAGAAAATAAGTTATGATTCTTGCACTTTGTTAATTTTAATGTGTTCTATGCGCATGTTCTGCTCGAACATTCTTGTCATTTTCAGATTACCAAAATTCTTAAAGTAAGGTGTTTAATGAAAACCGAACCTGTCCTTAATACACGACTCTTGAATGCCCCCTGTCCTACGGCCTCTTGAGACGGCCCTACTTTACTGCCTTCTTTACGTTTTCCTGGGAAACACATAGTAATCGTTATCGTGATAATTTAAATGTAGATTTATTTAAAAAAAATTGTGCTGAAAATTTTGGATACAAAAACCTCCTTCATGCATTTGGAATTTGGATGTTATGTGCAAAAAATGGAAAACAAAAAGGGACTTGTGTGGAAAGGAATAACTTTCCACACGCTTTTAACCCTTGGAAGTGTAAACTTTTTTAGCAAATATATTTAGACTTTTTTATCATAACTACAAAATCACGCCTTATTTTTCATTCACACAAAATCCTTTCCTTGCATGTACCATCGCGTGTTACTTGCCAGTTAAAGTTAAACCATGCCATTAGGCATTACACACCGAGTTACTATTGCTGTTAGTTATTACTACACTACACACTCCAACTTGTGAAACTATTGCCAGCTAATTGTAATGGAGAGTTTAAATATAACTGCGCCAATAAAACCTATACTGCGGTTTAACTGCTGCAAACATCGTGCGTTTAAGAAAAATATGAAGTTCAAAACTATAATTACGGTTATTGGTACAAGTACGGACTACTTAAACATACTTTGGTCTATGTTTATCATCCTGTCCTGCAACTCTTTGGGAGTCTTATCTAGTCAGTTAAATTTTTTTCCACATATTGCGAGTTTTCGTTTCTTTTCAGAAGATGTATTTTATTTACCTATACTTCGCTGGTTGTCCTCTTTTTTAAATATTTTCAAACGACTTTAGAGGTTTCAATTCGTCTGTATTTGTTTTGTTTGTTTTCTTTAAACTTTCGAGTGGGTGAACCGATTTTGATAATTCTTTTTAGGGTTCCGTACCAAAATGGTAAAATGGAACCCTTATGGTGCGACTTTCTCCTTACTTTCTCTCCCGGAGCGGGACACGTGCCATATGTATGAAATGACCAAAATGGCGGCCGGCACGCGAAGGGATATTAGTGGCCCAATGACACTGGAATAAAAAAAAATGGAAATTATTTTTGTTCTTATTTCAAATCGGGGGAAAATCGGAGGGTTAAAATTTAAAAGTGAGATAACTGTACTGTATGGGGTATCATATGAAAGGGTTTACTTTGTACATTCTAAAACCGATTTTTAATTATTTTTAGTCATGATAGTTTTTGATTTATCGGGGAAAATGTCTAAAAAAATACCGTTCCCTCCCCTTATCTCCGGAGTTTACCAATTGAAAAATCTCAAATAATTATGGTCAATAAGAATTTTCGTATATTTTACAGGAAAACTATTGCCAATGCTCTAACTAGCATAGTTTTTTTGATATTAACAAAAAACCTCTACAAACAAAGTTAGTTTTGCGGTTCATTAACAAAGGTAATTATTACCGTTTTACATCTTTGGTCGTTACAGTTTTGGTCGTGTTACATCTACATTAGTACGAACGAATCTTAAAAGTACCTAGCTATAACTACCTAAGCTTATTTTGCTTCAGTACTTCTTGAGTACGGAACCCTCGGTGCGCGAGTCCGACTCCCACTTGGCCGGTTTTTTTTATTTGAAGCTTTTTCGTGCTTCTGAGTGGTCGCATTTCAATTTTGGTTCAATTCTGACAATGGCATACATGAGAAACCAATTATGAACCGATTTCGATGATTCGTTTACTCTGGTCTTCTACGGACTCCAAAATACTAATAAACATGGTTATTTGTGGCGTGTGATATTATCAAAACATGCCTCGACAAACACGTAGCGTATCCATTCATCGCACACAAAAACTCGTGAACAAAGCATACAAACAGACAAAAGGGTGATCTGTAGTGTTTATTGTATTTGGTTGATACTTGTGTACATTGATATAGGTGTAGTTTATTCTGAATACCAGAGGGGCAAGGGCCTTTTTATTGCTGATCAGTGGAAATGCATAAATTAAGTCGTAATGACTCAATGTTAAGTTCTATTTTTGAATCATGTTATGTATTTAAATGAAATCCACATCATTTTTATCATCAATCTGAACAGACATTGACCATGGACGCGGAAAATCATATTTTATTATTTGGCATGACCATTTGAGGGAATTGTATTCCGGACCTCGCTATGTCAATACAAACTAACTCACTAATCACTAGACTTACTTGGCAATGCAAAAAAAATATATTAACTAGCCTGAGGATACATTAAATACCGGAGTATTAACTCCTAAAACAAAATTACATAATAGTTTTATAATTACTTAATAATAGCATTTGTTCAATACATTGCCAATAAATAATAACTATGTATGCGGAAGCTAACTGAGTCCAATAAAGTAAAGCGGACAAAAAGTTACGGAAAAACTACGGAGTACATAATAAAAAGGCTTCAACGACCTTGTACGTGAACAAATATGTTATGTACTTAGCGTACAAAAAATCTGTCATCAAAAGAAATAAAATGTTATTGGAGAAGCGTGGAGTGCTTATCTATAGTACCTGTCTAGGTAAGCAATGATATAAAACGTATCTACTGAATACTGATCCCTTGGACCTAGAAAGCTGAAATTTTGCTCAGTTGTTCAATATTTCCAATTCCCGTACAATTACCCGAGCGAAGCACGGGCTTTTCAGCTTACTACTTTTACTTACTATAGTAGTGTTATTATCTCGCTGCAGACTCAGTCATAAATCATCCGAGTGTTTCGCTTTTGTATTCCGCTGCTGAGCTTCACTGCTGCTTTCGTATTTTAGTGAACAACAAAAGCGAAACATTCGAATGATTTATGGCCGAGTCTGCAGCGAGATAAAAACACTACTATAATTATAAAATTTTCTTTTCCAGGTATGTTGATATCGCGGATTGCTGGTTTGGATTGATCTACTAATTTCATGACCGTCAGGTAACATAATAAACACTTTAAAATTTTATTTGACAAAGTAAGATGGAACTATTGTGAATGTAGGTTTATCCTTTTGTCTAATTTATTTAAGTAAGTTTTTTTTTTATACTATATAGGCTAGCGCTTGACTGTGATCACACCTTATGGAAAGTGATGATACAGTCTAAGGTGGAACGCGCTTGCCTAGAAGATCCCTATTCACTCTTGATTTGAAGGCACCCGGGTTGTAAATGGCAGGAAAGACACTGCCTGGGAGGGTATTCCAGGCCTTTGCAGTGCGTATCAGGAACGAGGAATCAAACCGCTTCGTACGCGTACGCGTAATTGAATTAATTTTCTCATTTTCTTTATTAATTCACTTTGAAATAGATAGTAAAAATCGCCCTTCAAACAATGTCACATTATCTTGATCTGGTCACGGTCACGGTGCTGCACAGTCGCATTGCGTGACGGGCGAAATGTTATGCACCTCTGTCTCTTTGTGCACGCCGCCCGCCGACCAATCATAATGCGCGGCGATGTCCACCGGTCAGGTATTGTCAACAGTTTTTTGTTTGATGCACCTGAACAATGATACTTGTTAAAAAAAGGTTGTGCGCGTGGTATTTTGATTTTTAATACCTATGTTATGTACCTTTTTAACGCAAACTCATAACATTCCTTGTAGATCTCTAATTGAGTACATTAGTTTCGTATTTATTTGTTGATTTAAACATATTTTTTTTTTCAAAAATAGCTGTTATTCTTGTTTGTTGATTATAACAACAATCTTATTGTTTAAAGGGTAAAAAAGAACTTTGAAAATCTTCGGTAGCTGTTAAGTATGTATGTTTATAGAATACAAACATGGCAGAAGCCTTAGATTTACCTTAAGCAAATGAAGTAAATGTAAAATGATAAAAATTTGTTTAGTATGCGTAAAACGAAACAAAGCAGGTGTTTGAGAATGTTTCAACAGTCATATTACAAAAGTAGATATTGTTATTTCCCACGAAGATGATAATAAATTAGGTAGAAAGTAGGTAGGTACCTGAATGACCATTACTAACGTTGCAACTTTGTAACGTGGTAGCAAATGCTTTGTCATACAAAACAACGGGAATAGCTCGTGATAAAAGCCATTTCTAAGTGATAATGATACACCTACCTACAAATGAAAGAACCCCTATCTCATCGTATCTTAGTTAGAATAATTAACTACACTCGGCGTCAAAAAAATCGCACCTTTCAATAAATCTACTTCAAACAACTTTAAACCTTATTTGACATCAATAATGACGGTCATGTTGGATATCATTTGAAAGGCGATGAAATGGAGAGCACAAAAACAATTCAATTTATTATTTTTCTTTTATTGGAAAAGCACAAAAAAAAGAAGTATATAAAACAGTAAAAATCCTTAATTAAGCCTTAATTTAAAACAGATTAATTACACAAAAAAGAATACAAAAATGATCTTAAAACTAATCTAAAATCTAGTGTTACCCCCCCTTGCCCTGATGACGGCTTCCATACGATCCCTCATGGATCTTACCAATTTTAAAATTTCTTCTTGAGGGATAGTGTCCCATTCCTCAATAACGGCATCTTTGAGTTCCTGGAGAGTCGTAGGAGCGGGATCACGAGACCGAACCTTGCGTTTTAAATGGTCCCATAGGTGCTCAATCGGGTTCAGGTCTGGACTTCTCGCTGGCCACTGCATGACAGAGATCCCAACATCTTGAAGGTAGTCGCGCACAATAATTGCAGTGTGAGCGCGAGCGTTGTCATGCATCAACGTGAACCCCTCGCCAACAAAACTGGCATAGGGGACCACATGGTCTTCCAGGATCTCTGTGATGTACCGGTGAGCAGTCAGCGACCCTTGCCCGCGAGCACCTCGAGCCCGGGAGACGCAAACAAGGTCGGTTTTGCCGTCGGCAGACATGCCGCCCCAGAACATACAAGAACCGCCTCCATATTCCACCATCTCCTGGATGCAGGCTTGGGCGAAATGTTCACCCTGTCTTCTGTACACTCTTTTGCGTCTGTCGTTGCAGAAAAGGCACACTCTCGTCTCGTCTGAGAAGAGAACAGCTTTCCATTGTTCGAGGGTCCAATTGACGTGTTCGCGAGCGAATTGCAAGCGGGCTCGCCGATGCTCTGCGGTCAATTTTGGACCCGTAGCAGCTCTTCGCGCCGCTATTTTCTTCTCCCCCAGCCTTCGTCTAACCGTAGACACACTCACGGTTCTTCTGTTAGCTGTCTGGAGCTGCTGTCGCAACTCAACAGCATTTAAGAAGCGATTTCTCAAAGATGTCGATACGATGAATCGGTCGTCTCTCTCCGAGGTGCAGCGACGTCTACCAGACCCATGTCTTCGGACGTAGCCACCGGTCTCCAGGAAACGCTGGTACACTCTTCGAACCGAAAAACGGCTCAAGTTGAGTTGCCGAGCGACATCACACTGCCGCATGCCTGATTGCAGTAGTGCAATCACTTGGGCGGCCTCATCGACAGTGGTATCCATCTTCAAGGGTATTTTTCTTGGGAATGAGCTTCTCGTGTGTCCACTTCAACGGTTGGATAGCGAATGATCCCGATTGAACCTCTATTGACCCTTTTATACCTGCAAAAGGTAGCGCAACTAGCGGCTGTTTAAGGAGCAAAATTGTAAGTGTTTTCTTCTTCTTTTTTTGTGCTCTTCCAGTAAAAGAAAAATAATCAATTGAATTGTTTTTGTACACTCCATTTCATCACCTTTCAAATGATATGCAACATGACCCTCATTATTGATGTCAAATAAGGTCTAAAGTTGTTTGAAGTAGATTTTTTGAAAGGTGCGATTTTTTTGACGCCGAGTTTATAACTACTTCCATATACTATTCCATATATCTAATAAGGCCCACTTGCTTCAACGTGGGTTGTCGAGATTAACGACATAGATAGTTATTCTGTGTTAAAATGTCAGAGTGTCCAACGATAATATTAACTCTGGTTAAAAATGAAAATATTTAGACCACTGCATGGTGCAAGGGGACCTCAGTGGACCAACTTTGCAAAACGTTGTCGCAACCAGGCCGGGCCCTCTCCGAATTTCACTTTTACTTGTAATAATTAGGTAATCTGATTCTAGAACATTACCTGCAGGCTAGAACAACTAGACAGCACACCTTGACGTATCTAACAGAGACACCTTGACGTATCTAACAGAGTAACACCTGACCTATGGCTTGAAAATACTAGCTATTTGTACTACGCTACCATTGCTACATGGCATAGACCATCATATCATTAATTAGACTCTCATCAACATCATTCATTTAATTTCGTACACAACATGGTCTTAACAGATGTTATTAGAGTACCTACATTTTCCAATCATCAAGGGACATCATTCAGAACGGGCTTGCAAATCTTAAAATTAAAGAAGCAAAAATAGATAATGAACCTAGCATTTCATATCATTATCTGCTGCTGCGAGCTGTGCTGTATGATGGAAGCATTAATTAGTGCCTACCGTGAGAATCCAATTGATTTTAAGGTTTCCCTACCAAATGCCAGAGAACCTTACCCGCAACTTTTTTTATTTAACGACATCAAATTACTTTCGGTTTCGGTCTGTCGGAAAGTACTTAGGTACCCCCTTTTCTTAATACTACTAAATGTATTTTCTGATTTTATTATTAGAAATGCGAAAATACTTGTGACAACCGGAACCAAAGTGAAACACGTAATGTCGCCCTTGCCTGCGAATCTGTGTGTGACACGACGAGTTTATTCGAGTATACAGAGTCTCCGAAGCAAATTAAATTGGCACCATTGTGTCTAGCATAACCGTTTTCGTATATAGCTTTGTTAGAGCGAATGTACTATATATTATGTACCTATCACTTTTTTTTAACGACGGCTCTCACAAGTTTGCGGGTCTACCAGTATGTAGTCGATGCTGCATGGGTATGGAAATAGGGTTTAGGTGTGGCTTACAATATTACCTTACGGCTAACAATTACGATTTCCATCTGTATTACAATGAAATTAAGGACTATTTTACCTAGAAAAGGAAGTAGAGGTTATCAAATTCCATGGCTTTATCGAGCAATTCGAAAGTAATGAATGGTATTTATTTTGATTTGGCCCTAATTGTTATTTATGGCATGCGTTGTGTTGGTAATAGACGGGCCAACTTGGTTGGTTCGATTCAATTTCTTTTCAATTCAATTCAATTAGCCACCAAGCGATAGCTTTCATGCTAAGTAACAAATATAGGATAACCTTCCATTATTGCGTTTACAATCTCTTATATATAAAATCCTCGTAACAAAATTTTTAAACAACAAAATTTCTCTGAAACGGATTGACCGATTTTTATATACCTACTGAAAAAAAAATTGTTATATTCGATAATATTCTAACACCCTAGTAAACTATATTGTTTCATACCCCTAAGTAAGAAATAATTTATTAGGCAAAACAACGTTTATCAACAATTAATTATAATTCAGATAACGACCATGTGAATTAAAATAAGCCGATAAAATCCCACCCAACTAATAGAACTGAGGTGTCAAATGTCAATCAAATATCAATAAACAAATTAATAAATCAATCGAGTAAATATTAAAATTAATGCAATAATTGATATGGTAAACACTTACGTTCCTAATTCGTAATCTGGGTCGACATTATATTGGCTAGAGAATATTGCAACAGACAGACGCTAAGGTACTTTTTATTAGTGTAACATTGCGCAGTAAGCTTTTAAGGGATTAACGCAATTGCTTGGCTTTACTGTTAAATCTATGAAGGTTCTTTGAATACTTAATTATTTTTATACTTTGTTGTTTGTTTGAACGCGATAATCCCAGTAACTACTGGGTTAAAAAAACTAGACTAAAACGTAGACTTTGCTACGAGTATATGCGCTTAGTGTGCGGAAAGTTATTCTTTTTGGCACTAGTGCTTTACAGTTTTCTTCCTTCATATAACATCCAAATACATTAAAGTAGTTTTCAATCAAAAAGTTTTCTGTGCAAAATGATTGTAAGATGACTATTTTAGAGCATTTTCAAAGATATCTTTACTCTTTTTTTGTAAATTTATTGATTGTTATTGGTAAATGCATTAATGACGTCGTTCTATGCAAATGCAAGTGTCATTTTCGGGATCATTACCGGAACTGGTGAAGAAATGACTTACTTTCAGCACTCGTATCGAAACGTAGTATTATGACGGAATTGTTTCACTTTACGAGTTCTAAAAAAGCTCTACGTCAGCGTATGCTTACAACTATTTTGAGGAAAGGGCTTAGAACCTCCACGTTGCTACAAAACCGTCAAACGGGCCGTCTCATCCGTGAAAGATAAAATTTCGAAATAACCTAATCCTTATCAAAGACAAACTTAGCTATCTGACAATATGACACATTCACTTGTGTTACGTGCTTGTATTTGGGGGATATTTTTGGATTTTTAATACCAAAGAAAAATATACTGAATCGTAAACTTAATAAAGTTGATTTTTCCAAAGCAGAAAGTATGTGTATGTGATGATTGATAACAATGATAACCCTTATCTGACATGTCCACTTTCCTCCACCGTTCCGAAAACACGGTTCAAACAATATTTGAAACGATAAAGTACTTACGGTAATGTTTTCCTACTGTTCACTAGTAAATCCTATAGAAAGGACAACCATGGTTGTGTGGAATCTGGTACCAGGTCTGAATAGAATCCAAACTTTATTTTTATAGACTACGGTCGCAGCATTCACTCCTAAAGCTATTATCTTCTTCTTCTTCTAATATATAAAATTCTCTCGATTTTCTTTGTAACCAAACTCCTCCGAGACGGCTGGACCGATCGTTATGAAATTTTCAGGGTGTGATCTCTGGGTCGGGGAGCGGGTTGTTATCTATATTTGATGTCCCTAAACGGCAAAACGAAGTTTGCCCGGTCAGCTAGTTTTTTAATAAAAATCCGGATTCCAAAGTAATGGCCATCCATTTAACAAGAAATGTGCCTTGCGAATAAAGTAACTTATTGAATGTAAAAATGTGCATTCCGGATTGAAAAAAAAAAATCCTCATCGCTAATGGTTCTAAAAAATGCATTATTTTCCTAAAATATTTTGGTTTTGACACGAGAGAAAACTTGAAACCTTGAAGCCTAAAATGTTAAAGTATTAAGCTGGAACAGGACCTAAAAAAATGGTTTTTCGTGTAATTCGATTACTACCTATATACCTATTACTCAAAGAAGGTTGTTGTACCTAAGTTAATGTATAGAGAGAGAGAGAGAAAGAAAGGGATTGCAACAGTAAGAACCTGTGACTAGAACTCATTGTGAAGTAGTGCTATTTTTTATCTCTTTCGATGTATTTTGAATGAAAACGGACTTTAATTGACTTTCTAATATTTTTAGCTCGAGCGCAATTTTTAAATATTTTGTATTTTTACACAAAGTAAATAAATTGTGGTTTCGCAAAAATTTCACCTTGACAGAACATCGTTGAGTGAAGAGTGGGTGATTCACGGACGGTTCGCGACATTCCTCGCGTTCAACAAGGCAAAGGTGTTGACATACGCGTTCACAAGATACACCCGGGTAGTGCAAAAAATACATACATTTTAAATATTGATTTCGCTGTTGTTTGTCTGTTTGTCTGTTTGTTTGAGTAAGACTTCAGTTGACTCAAACTCAAAAGACTGCACTTTTTCATCCATTCATCCTCAGCTATTTTGATGTGAATGAATACTTCTTTAAAACTTCCATAGTGGAAAGCGTTTTTACCAAACTGAAAGGAAACAGTTTTGTGAAAGCAGTGACCTACTGGTCGATTCTGCCTCTCATTAAGGTTTCAATTCCCCGATCTATAAGTTTTCCGAGTCATTTGGGATTAACTTAGAAATATCTTAGCAGTGATGAGGAAATGTACATAACCTGTCCTGTCGTACCTGCATGCATGAGAGTTCTCAAAGGTATGAAGCCTGCGAGACCGCATTTTGCCAGCGTGGGCTTTGGCCCAGTTGTGGGACATAAAACTGTGGCAGTTTGTGTCTAATTGTGGGACAAAAACACTAAAGGCATTAGACGAGAGTATGATTTTGCGGATATCCTTACGTATCCCTTGATAGCTCAAATTCGACCAAAATTCGTTGTACGTATTAATTTACAACACACTGCCGTGTCCTCGACAAAACCCTACTTAGTCCCACTGCTGGGCAAAGTTAACAATAAAGCCAAGCCCTATCCAATGTCAACGCCGGTTAAAACGAGTACAACGCAACACAATCGCTGCATTCGAGATATTTCGTTACGTAAGCCGGCCATTCACATTGCGGTGACATAATGTCGCTCGTAGATGTACTCTTGAGATCTATTTCAGCTCAGTTTACCAAGATTTACGCTTATAATAGACCACGCCAATGTGCTCACAGCAATTTACCTAGTTGATAACAACAAGCATCAGACTTAACTACTGTCTGTGTCTGTACTGTCGAGAGTAAACAACTTGTAGGAAGTCTTGAAGGCGCCCCGGGAACACTCCGAGTGCAAGTACCGAACAGGCGGCCTCCCCCATTTCGGCCCCCATAACCGCGAGGTTGATTGGGCCATGGGTGGTAGAGGGTTGTCACTACTGTCTGTGTCTACTAGGGTCTCCAACGTACATCCCCTTGATTCTGCAAAAATACTTACGAGCGACGAGCTTACATTTATGCAGCTGATTGGTTCATGCTTGCATTAATTATGCAGCCAAAGTGGTAATTGGCTGATGATTTTGGCATTTAGTGTTCCGTGGCTACAGGTGATAAACAGTCAAAAGGGTCACGTCTATAGGCACGGGTCTTCTCAATGATAAATCTGACTTATGAATGAGGGTATTCTGCCGGACAGGAGATCACTCTACATAAGGTGAACTTCTCACCAAAATAACAAGGAGAGTAGACAGATTCTGATTATGACCACGACTTGTGGAATTGGCTAAAATATAGACAGTTGTTTATCCTTTTCTTTCTTCTCAGTGCAGGGCGCGTTTGCACCCTCGTAAACTTAGCTTTAAGTAGCCTTGTAGTTATCACCATATATACGTGACAAATATTATATTGACGTTTTAGAAAAGCCTGTTTTAGAAAGGCCTATGTGAAATAAAGATATTTTGAATTTGAGTTATGTCCTATTGTTCGCGACCGTCTAACCACCGCTATAACTATGTTATTTAAATAATGTACATAGCTATAAGATAGAATATTATTAAGAATTTTAAATAAAGAATTTATTTGCAAATAGGTTACTTAAGTATAGTTTAAGTACGTAATAGGCGCTCACGACCTATAAATTTGTATAGAGTTTTGATTTAATTAAATTATTATCGATCTTATAGTAAAAATCTAAGCATATTCAATTAGGTCGTGAGCAATATAGTCTAGAATAGCCATTTATAGTACATAAAAATGGGTTAAAATGTTAAAATAACAAAATAATAAAGTTCGGTTAGGGCAAAACAAGAGGTTTTGCACCATACTTTAGTCCGTAGTTGGTAAAATAGAATAGAGACATTATAAACTACACTTGTAATAGGTAGTTAGGAACGATATCTTATCGTAGGGAGCAGTTTTATTACCCTATAGTATATAATTAATTAGAAAATTACATAAAGAGCATGTAAGCATAGTGAAAAATGATACAATAAAATAGTAAAATGTAGCGCGGAGGCGTGGCTCTCTATAAGGTATAGCTCCGAGGTACCGACTATAATCGAATAAAACCAGTATTTCGTACTCGCTCAGTCGTCGCAACCAGAAGAAATCGAAGACAGAAGAAGAAGGTGAAGAAGGCACTCCGTAGAACACCAGCGTTCTAGTCAACGCTGGCGAGCCAGAAGCCTTACTTCTTCCACGAGCGGCGGCGAGTCGGGTACCAGATCCTCAGGCGAGACGAGCAATATTTCCGCGATCCAGAGCCAGCGCCTCCGAGCGTTGTTTTCACGACGACTTGGAAATTCGTGTTTTCATTCAGAGACCAGCACCCCTTCGGTACAGGACGTCAGCCTCCTTGCTCTTCCGAACGCCGTTTTCGCGGCGCGGCCCTACCGTTCCGTTATTTGAAAGGGCCGAGGCGTGAAGCTGCAAGGGCGAAGGCCCGTCCGGTACATTTGATGGTCCTTCGCTGCCGGATCCTGAATCATCGCGCTGCCTGGTCTGCCGTCCGTCTGCGGGTCAACCGAAGAGAAGAAAGAAGTCTTCTACAGAAGCTCGCGTCAACCGCGAAGCCACGTCGCGTCGTGTCAGAAGCTCCGTTAGCGCCGCGCACTCCGAGTGCGCTGGACGCCAGCTGCCGCGTCGTGACGTCACCGTTCCGTTAATAGCGCCGCGCACCCCGCGCAGGCCGCCAACCGCGTCGCGTCGCGTCAAGTTCCGTTAGCGCCGCGCACACCGAGTGCGCTGGTCGCCAGTTGCCGCGCCGTGACATCATAGTTTCGCTAATAGCGCCGCGCATCCTGCGCAGGCCGCCAACCGCGTCTCGCGTCGCGACAAGTTTCCGTAAGCGCCGTGCACTCAGTGCGCTGGTCGCCAGTCGTCGCGCCGTGACGTCATAGTTTCGTTAGGGGCACCGCGCCGCCCGCGCAGCCCAAGAAGAAGAACAGTGCTTACAACAGAAGAGCCGCACCATGCCGATCACGAGGTCGAAGAGCCATCCGGAAGAGGATTCATCCGACGTTCCGGAACATCGAGCCGCCTCTACGGGTGAAGAAGACACGTCGGTACGGGAAGGAACGCGCTCACCACTCCGTGGGGCAACGGGTTCGCCTCGTCGAGGGAGCCACCAGTCACCGGACCACGAGCGGTCCGAGTCGCCGGACCCCATGGAGCAGTATGCACGCACGAAGATGAGGAAATCCGAAATTGAACTTGAAGAGAAAATAGTGAGTTTACGTCGCTACGCCTACGAGCTCGAAATTCAGAAGAGGAGGGTAACAAGAGATCTAGAGGAAATGGAAAACCGTAAGTTACCTCCAAATATATTACAATCCTGGTCGAAGTCCGGGGGAAACCCCCGGCTTACGTCACCAAATCGGGAGCAGCCGTCGCGTCCGGAAGAACGAGAGGGAAGCTCGCCTCCGGTGCCCGTGAGCAGCCCAATACCGCAAGTTACGATTGAAGATAGTCACAGCTCCGCAGCGCCCCGCGGGGGTACTGAGAAGAGCCAAGGTAAATCCGGGTACGAAGAAATTGTACACGGCTTAAAGAAAATGTTCCCAGAGCTAGAGGCGCCCAAGGCAGCTGTAGGGTGTCCACACAGTTCGTGCGGAGCGGAAAAGAGAAACTTACGAGTAGACAGTTATGCAATTACATCATATGTGATGAAGCTACCCGACTTCCATGGCGAAATTGTAACCTGGACCCTCCCGGGGTTTAGCGTTGACGTGGCTAGCTCAGTAATCGGTGAGAGTTGCAGTACCCGGGAAGGTTAGGCACAATTGTTGGTCTGAAATTCTAGATTATACGGGGAGACTGTTGCAATAAAACACAGATCAATCAGTAATAGGTAGTCTTATTTTATTAACATAAGTTAAGGTTAAATAAAGGTCATCAGATAATCAACACAACTAGGCAAAACAATCTAAGAATCTACTTATTTTCTATATGAACAAAACTACGATTTCAATTAGCACGGATTACGCTTTGTCATAGAATGAAAAGGAAAGGAAAACTGTAAACTAAAATCTCACAATATCTTATTGTCCAGAATGAAAGCACTGTAGGTTATGCGAGCAAGTGCTGCCCAAACATGGATAAAATATGATTTATCTTCACTAGGAACGGTTGCTGTATTATTTTTAAATGGAGGTTAAATTCATTAGCGTTAAACTTGTCGAAAGAAACTAATCATGATGTATTCATGGAAAGATTGCACCTTTTCAATCCAAACACGTGGTGGCGAATTCCGCCATCAGCTCGTCTAGACGATTAGCCCAGGTTCTGCGGCACTCGGCCACGTGGGTAGCATCTCCGGCGCGGCGTCCCACGCCAGGTTGACAACGTGGCTAGGCGGCTCGCATTGGAGGAGGAAATTTACGACGCTATTTGGACCACGCCAAGTTTGCGCGCATGGCCGATCAACGGCTAAGGTCGAGCTGAGGACAAGGAATTTATTCGAATCAATCACCACCTATCCCTACTCGGTCCCTAGCTTCCAAAAGGTTGAACAAACACCTACTTACCTACGACATTGAAGGGGCGAGATGAAGGTGCTTCAAACCAACATCACTCCAGGAGGTTTCTGCCGGCACGCGAGCAGCAGCTCTGAATATGAGTGTAGAATTCGTGGAGAGAAGACCGTCCTCACGATTTTTGGGCCTTATATAGACAATCTTATATCCCCACCATGGGCGTTCCTTTAGGGTGGCCCACACACAATCTCTGACAACCCAAGCTCCATAGACTACTCATAAACGCGAGTTTACTTAGAAAACCCCGGTCCAGTCGAGTAAAAAATGCAAGCAAATATCCAATTACTCCCAGTTGTCAACACCAATGAGAATCAAAAATTTCTATCATAGACAACGGAATCACCTCGTCATGTCCATAGACATTCCTTAGAATTTGTTATTTAAATTTCAAGTTATGAAACTTTTGACCTTGCCTTGGTCAAGTTTTGAATATTTATAATAAAAGAATTGTAATTTGTTAATCTTTCTGATTGCTTCACTTTTTATATTGTCTGTGGGCGCACGGAGCTGTTCCGCCATCTATCGCCAGGAGGCGCTGACCCAAACTACGCCAAGCAATTTCTATACCGAATCAGATGCGGACTTAACAGTTCCGTCGTGCGACGGTAGGTGGCGCTGAAAACGAACTAAAGTGCTATTAATTAAAATTATAAAACGTAAACGATAAAATCGTTACGTTACAATACCTCTCTTCCCAGGAAAAGGTTCAACCAGGTTGAACCGCCAGCTGCCCTCAGCTGTCCAACTAAAAAATAACGGGAAAATATATTGGAAGAGGAAAATAAAATGAGAATATCTATCAGCAGCAGACCACCAGCTTGGTTGTTGGTTTGTATCAAGTATCCTGAAACGATTTGTAAAATTTAGTTAAAAAAAAAAAATATATGGGAAGTTTACTAGAAATAATTAAGACTACCATATGCCTATATTACCTAAATACTAATCTATGTCTCCCTATTTCTATGTTGTAGCTCGACCTTAATATTGAATACAAATGACTAGTGACCTCTATGAATTATCAATATTAGAAGAAATTATCAAAATATAACAAATTGTATTAAACTGTTGATTAAAAAAAATTCTAAAATCATGAATTAAAATCTCTAAAATCATGAATCAAAATCATAATAATCAAAAGCTAAGTCAAAATTTCATGAACTCAGGATCACAGCATAATCTACAAACTTGGGAAAGATCATAGTATCTTCAGTCGTCTGCATGAATTCTAGGTGATTAGGTTTTAAACGGAAAAAAATGACTGCGCGAAATTCGCCATGATAAACCCCGTCCGGGGAACGAATTCCGCCCCAGCACAAAGTTAGGTCAGACCATACAAGGTACTGAACCCAAACAAAAGAATAGGTACTATACCTAAGCATTCATAGCCCTAAGTATACATAACCTACCAAAAAAATGACTACGAGCCTCACCTAACCAAGTAAGTTATTGACCCGCAGACTAAACCCGTAAAACCATACCTAGTGCTTGATACGAGATGTCTGTGTTTTCAAAATCGGAGCACAATTTTTTCGAAATCATTCATCATCTTATATACACTTTCAGTTCTTTCATATAATTTCATACATCCCTTTCATCTCTTCCATTCTTCATCAAGCAAACCAGAAGTAGCACATCCTAACCGCAATGACTACTTTTCCCTAACACTGTAGGCGTTAAGATACTCTTTAACGTATTTGACGCTTCATAAAATTGACTCAAACAACAGGCACTCTAAGCTAAATATGCAAAAATTAAACAATGCGACTGAATGTATGTATGTTTATAGTTTCAAAACAGAATTTATAACAATTTCCCAATATGCAAGATAACCGAACTATGTTTGTATTAGTGTGACCTTACTAAACCAAACTCGTCAACGACATAGGTAACCTAGATAGGTACTTAGATGACTGACAAAAAAAATCAAAGGATACTATTAAGTTAGCTATTTTCAACTTCTCAAGGACTCAATTTACAAAAAAAAATGAGTAGAAAATATGAAGAGCAAATAACTATATAATCAATACACCAAAATACAAAACTATTCTCGACCTGACTAGAAAAGTTTTGATTAAATAAAGTATCCAATTATCTAAGTTGACGAGCAGGTGCTTTGCCTAAATCAAACGGCATGACTATAAATTTTAAATAAACCACGTACCAACCTGACTTTACACTCCAAGGAACCATATGAGGTCTTACCGCAGCACTGCATAACTTCACGTCTGTAACTCTATATGAAGACTGCCAATCCGCAACCTTCTCATTGAACGAGCGAGGATGTTTCAGGGGTTTCGACAGCTCCTGGAATGTTACGGATGGAATTTCAATAATAGCAATGAATATGCGACCTTCAAAAAAGTATGTGGTTCCCTGTATGTGATTCTATTAGTCTGTGGTAAGTTAAGGCCTCTTTCTAGTGAGTGATGACCTATTTTTAAATAATTTAGAAAATGGAAGCTCATACTTGTGAAGAGAGTGAAATCTAATTTCCCTAGGTTTATCCATATTTGGTTCCTTTTACAAGACTAATCAAAGAAATATTATTTAAAAAAAATATTAAATTATTAAGTGAAAATTAAATTAATCAGTTCAGATGGTCAATGCCATACACAACAATTGAAAGTAAAACATTAATATGAAACTTATTATGAAAGTAATTAATGTGACAGGGCAGTTTTCATGTACAATTAGTATAGAATAAATTTTTGCAAATAAAGCAGATGTGCAGACATCTAGAAAAGTTATTCAAGTTAAGTCAGTTTAGTTAGTTAAGTTGAAAAGTTAACCTATAAACATGTATTGCGACAATCTCCAAGAAAAAATATAACCTAGAACCAGACCATGTGATTATAAAATTTCAAACAAATATCATTCTAATTTAGTGTGAGGTTATCCCAAGGGCGCCAAATTGTAACCCGAGGGATCTGAAATACTGGATTCTTAACCCGTGGGCGCCAAATTGTAACCTGGACCCTCCCGGGGTTTAGCGTTGACGTGGCTAGCTCAGTAATCGGTGAGAGTTGCAGTACCCGGGAAGGTTAGGCACAATTGTTGGTCTGAAATTCTAGATTATACGGGGAGACTGTTGCAATAAAACACAGATCAATCAGTAATAGGTAGTCTTATTTTATTAACATAAGTTAAGGTTAAATAAAGGTCATCAGATAATCAACACAACTAGGCAAAACAATCTAAGAATCTACTTATTTTCTATATGAACAAAACTACGATTTCAATTAGCACGGATTACGCTTTGTCATAGAATGAAAAGGAAAGGAAAACTGTAAACTAAAATCTCACAATATCTTATTGTCCAGAATGAAAGCACTGTAGGTTATGCGAGCAAGTGCTGCCCAAACATGGATAAAATATGATTTATCTTCACTAGGAACGGTTGCTGTATTATTTTTAAATGGAGGTTAAATTCATTAGCGTTAAACTTGTCGAAAGAAACTAATCATGATGTATTCATGGAAAGATTGCACCTTTTCAATCCAAACACGTGGTGGCGAATTCCGCCATCAGCTCGTCTAGACGATTAGCCCAGGTTCTGCGGCACTCGGCCACGTGGGTAGCATCTCCGGCGCGGCGTCCCACGCCAGGTTGACAACGTGGCTAGGCGGCTCGCATTGGAGGAGGAAATTTACGACGCTATTTGGACCACGCCAAGTTTGCGCGCATGGCCGATCAACGGCTAAGGTCGAGCTGAGGACAAGGAATTTATTCGAATCAATCACCACCTATCCCTACTCGGTCCCTAGCTTCCAAAAGGTTGAACAAACACCTACTTACCTACGACATTGAAGGGGCGAGATGAAGGTGCTTCAAACCAACATCACTCCAGGAGGTTTCTGCCGGCACGCGAGCAGCAGCTCTGAATATGAGTGTAGAATTCGTGGAGAGAAGACCGTCCTCACGATTTTTGGGCCTTATATAGACAATCTTATATCCCCACCATGGGCGTTCCTTTAGGGTGGCCCACACACAATCTCTGACAACCCAAGCTCCATAGACTACTCATAAACGCGAGTTTACTTAGAAAACCCCGGTCCAGTCGAGTAAAAAATGCAAGCAAATATCCAATTACTCCCAGTTGTCAACACCAATGAGAATCAAAAATTTCTATCATAGACAACGGAATCACCTCGTCATGTCCATAGACATTCCTTAGAATTTGTTATTTAAATTTCAAGTTATGAAACTTTTGACCTTGCCTTGGTCAAGTTTTGAATATTTATAATAAAAGAATTGTAATTTGTTAATCTTTCTGATTGCTTCACTTTTTATATTGTCTGTGGGCGCACGGAGCTGTTCCGCCATCTATCGCCAGGAGGCGCTGACCCAAACTACGCCAAGCAATTTCTATACCGAATCAGATGCGGACTTAACAGTTCCGTCGTGCGACGGTAGGTGGCGCTGAAAACGAACTAAAGTGCTATTAATTAAAATTATAAAACGTAAACGATAAAATCGTTACGTTACAAAATAAACGCATGGCCATCGTACAAATCGATTTACGAACAATCGAAAGACTCGTTCTCGAGATTCGAAAATATAGTACGACTTCGAAAATCCATTAAGGGAGAAGCGCTACAACGAGTCGAGGTATTATTCGCAGCCAACGCCGATCCGGAGGTAATCATAAAGGAGATGGACAGAGAGTACGGGCGTACCGGTCAGCTGGCGTTCAAGGAGTTCAACGCCCTCAAGGATCTGCCGCCACTAGTGAACAAGCCGGCAGCCATCGTTCGCTTCGCTCAAAAAGTAAGACGCACTGTCCTACTCTTCAAAACACTAGGTGAAGATAATTACCTACGGTCACCAGAGCTGATGCAGTACCTGCAGGTCAAGTTGCCAGACAACATGCGGTCCGAATGGAGAAAGATACAGTGGCAGCATAACAGCAAAGCTACTCTAGAGCACTTCCAGGAATTCCTCGACCAACAAGCTGAATACTGCACCGTCGACCTGCCAATGGACATGAAGCTGAGTACGACGAGGCAGTCTACGCACAGAACGCATACGGTAATGGAAGACAGCGACTCGGAAGAGGAAAAAACCGCATCGAAAAAACCTGCAGCGAGAGGGAAAGAGAAAACTGTCGAACGCAAGTCGGATCCCAGGTGTAGGGTCTGCATGTCCAACGGACACTGGACCTTGGACTGTCCCACTTTCGCCAATGCGAACTCCGAGAAAAGGTGGGAACTAGCAAGGAAACATCAGCTGTGCTTCCGGTGCCTACACAATCGTGCCGCGGGACACAGATGCAAGACACTGCGCTGCGGGGTCAGCGACTGCAAGGCTACTCACCACAGACTTCTTCATTTCGAGAAAAAGGGAAAGGAGAAGACCGAAACCGTTACCAATACGTGGGAGGAGAAAGCGCCGCAGGTATATCTGAAAATGGTGCCTGTCACAGTCGTCGGACCGGCGGGAGAATCCGACGAGTTCGCTCTCCTCGATGACGGCTCAACCGTGTCACTGGTGGATGAAGCAGTAGCCGCCGAAGTCGGAGCCGAAGGTACAGCCGATCCATTGAGATTAGAAACAATGGGAGAAAGCATAAAAATGCCGCAGTCAAAACGCATCACCGTCACACTTTCCACCCGCCAGGGTGACAAGATTGATTTTTCAGCACGGACAGTCCCGTCACTCAGCTTGTCACCGCAAACTATAACGGAAAGGGACCTCGAAGACTGCAAACATCTTCAGAGAATTAAGAAAGAATTAGTATACAAAGGTGCCGCACCCAGGATATTAATAGGTCAAGATAATTGGAATCTCCTATTAGCCAAAGAGACAGTTAAGGGGCCGGACACACAGCCTATTGCATCGCTAACAGCGCTCGGGTGGGTGTTGCACGGATCGCACACTCGAGCAATAGGCCATCGAGTAATGTATGCGAATTCACCATCGGTAGAGACTGATATCAACAAGAAGTTAGAAGAATTCTTCTCGTTAGAATCTCTACTCATCAAGCCCAGGAGACCTGACTCGGATCCGGAGAAAAGAGCCGAAGGCATCTTGAAGAAAACTACAAGAATGACGCCCGATAATAGAATCGAAACCGCTCTTCTATGGAAGGAAGATACCTTCGAGATGCCGAACAACTATGACAACGCTTTGACAAGACTCAGAGGCGTTGAAAAACGTATTGACAAGGATCCCGAATTAAAACAGAAATATACCGAACAGATGGATTCCTTGGTCAATAAAGGTTATGCCGAGCCAGCTCCGAAGGTCAGTACACAAGGAAAGACCTGGTATTTGCCACATTTTGATGTCAAGAATCCTGCGAAGCCAGAGAAGTTCAGAATCGTCCACGATGCCGCGGCAAAGACCAGAGGTAAGTCGCTCAATGACTTCCTGCTGGCTGGGCCGGACCTGCTGAAGTCGCTGCCGGGAGTTCTCATGCGTTTCCGCCAGCATCCGATCGCCGTGTCCGCCGACATCGCAGAGATGTTCATGCAGATCAAGATTCGACCAGAAGACCGCGACGCCCTCCGTTATCTCTGGAGGGGAGATCGCCGGGATGGTGCACCGCAAGAGTATCGCATGACATCGCTTATTTTCGGCGCGGCGAGTTCGCCGTGTACGGCAATCTTCGCCAAAGACTGGAATGCGAAAAGATACGAAGCAGAGTATCCAGCGGCGGTAACAGCTATCACCGAAAACCACTACATGGATGACTACCTGGATAGCTTCAGCAGCGTCGAACAGGCAATTGAAACCTCGAGAAAGGTCAGAGAAATTCACAGCGAAGCACACCTGGAACTTCGAAAATGGATATCGAACTCTCCAGAAGTGGTGGAACAGATCGAGCCAACTACCGAAACTACATCCGAAGTACACATCGGCTCGAAAGAGGAAAAGATACTCGGACTGATGTGGAATCCCGCTACCGATGAGCTGGGATTCAACATGAAGATGGCAAGACTACCAGCTGGAATACTCGACAAGCAAACAGTCACTAAGAGAGAAGCTCTTAAGACAGTAATGTCACTCTACGATCCGCTCGGCTTTGCGTCTCCTGTGACAGTGAACGCAAAGAAAATTCTGCAAGAATCGTGGCGCAGAAGCACCGACTGGGACCAGGAGCTCGACGACGATCTGACAGCCCAGTGGAACGAGTGGAAGCAGCATCTACAGAATCTCAAGTCCGTCACGATACCGAGGTGTTACACCGGTTACAGCCATGCAGTAACAATACAGCTGCACGTATTCACCGATGCCAGCGAGACCGCCTACGCAGCCGTGATATACTGGAGGGTGGTCACGGCTGACCAAAGAGTACACGTGTCTTTGGTTACAGCAAAAGCCAAGGTTGCGCCGCTCAAAGTCACCTCGATTCCGCGTCTGGAGCTGCAGGCAGCCGCCATGGGAAGTCGCATGGCCGCTGCAGTCATAGAAGAACATCGTGTCAAGCTACATTCGAAGCACTTCTGGACCGACAGCAAGACGGTTCTATCGTGGATCAAGAAGGGCGCGAGATCATTCAAACCATTCGTCGCACATCGTATCGCCGAAATAGAGGAAAACAGCAAGGTGAACGAGTGGCAGTGGGTGCCTACGAAACTCAACGTCGCCGACATCGCCACGCGGGGCGTGCCGCCTAACCTAGGCTCCGCCCACGAGTGGTTCGTAGGTACGCCGTTTCTCCGCGAGCCGCCCGAACGGTGGCCACAAGAGAAAATCACCGTGATTGAGGAGACCGGGGAAGAACGTGTCCACGCTTGTAAGATGACAAGCGACAGGAGATTGAAAACTTCGCTACCCGATCCGGAGAGATTTTCAAGATGGGAAAGACTAGTTCGAGCTACCGCACGAGTTCTACAGTTCATCGACCTTTGCAGGAAAACAAAAGATAAGAATTATTACAAAAGAACTCGGAAAAATAAAGAGAAAGATCCTGATTGGCGAAAAACGAACTCCGCGGTAACACAACATAAGAAAACGCCGTCCGTCATACGTACGAACACGTCGAGAAAATTCATCGTGCTTGACGCAGAATACGTCATAAAAGCAGAAAAGCTTCTCGTCCGATCAAGCCAGGAAGACTCTTTCGGTGAAGACATAGAAACGCTCCGGGAGGGTCGACCGGTCGACAAAAGCAGCCGACTTCGCGCGCTGCCTGTGGAGTACCGAGGCGGCCTTATCGTGCTTCGTAGTCGCATCGCGGCAGTCACCGATGTGAACGAGGAAATGAAGTCACCGCCGGTAATCGATGGAGATCATCGCATTACACAGCTGTACATAGAATGGACACACCGAAGCCTGCACCACAGTGGCACCGAACCTACAATAAATGAAGTACGACAACACTACTGGGTCATCAGGGTGCGGCCAACTACGAAGAAGATCGTCAGTCGCTGCCTGCCGTGCCGAATCCGCAAGGCACGACCGCCCACGCCGCCCACTGGTGATCATCCTCGCACGAGACTCGCACACCATCAGCGAGCATTTATGTTCACAGGTCTGGACTATTTCGGCCCTATCTCGGTCACTGTGGGCCGTACGCATCAGAAGCGCTACGTGGCCCTGTTCACCTGCCTAACCACGAGGGCAGTGCATCTCGAGGTCGCCGCTAGTCTGAGCTCAGACAGCGCGATCCTAGCCATCAGAAGGTTCTGCGCTCGCCGATCAACGCCCACCGAAATACACAGCGACAACGGAACGAACTTCCACGGGGCCGACAAGGAGCTCCGGGAGGCGCTCCGTGAAGAGGCCGGTCGTCGAGGCATCGTGTGGCGCTATATCACGCCAGCAGCTCCTTCAATGGGCGGGGCCTGGGAAAGGCTCGTTCGCTGCGTCAAGAACACCCTGAATACAGTTCTTCATGAGAAGCATCCGACAGAAGAGGTCCTGACAACACTGCTCTGCGAGGCGGAGTACACAGTCAACAGCAGGCCACTCACGCACGTCTCAGTCGATCCTAACGACAGCGAGGCGATCACTCCGAACCACTTCCTGCTGGGAGGCTCAGGGAGGCTCCCGAGTCCGGGGTCATTCAATCCAGATGACCTCGCCAACAAGAAACACTGGCGGCGCTCTCAAATACTAGCCGACATGTTTTGGCGCCGTTGGGTACGCGAATACCTACCCGAGCTACAGCACCGGCGGGAGCCCCATGGACGCGGTCCCACCTACAAAGTCGGGGACCTCGTCCTCATCGCAGACGCACAGCTCCCGCGCAACACTTGGCCGCGCGGGAGAATCGAAGCAGTCTACCCTGGTCAAGACGGACAAGTACGAGTCGTCGAGGTGCGCACCGCCGGAGGTATCCTGAAGCGGCCGGCAAAGAAGCTCGTCCCGTTGCCGCAGTAGAAGCAGTCGTCGCTCACCGGGTTTCTGCTGCACCTCCAGGCGCGATGCAGCACGACGGGAGAACTGTTCGCGACCGTCTAACCACCGCTATAACTATGTTATTTAAATAATGTACATAGCTATAAGATAGAATATTATTAAGAATTTTAAATAAAGAATTTATTTGCAAATAGGTTACTTAAGTATAGTTTAAGTACGTAATAGGCGCTCACGACCTATAAATTTGTATAGAGTTTTGATTTAATTAAATTATTATCGATCTTATAGTAAAAATCTAAGCATATTCAATTAGGTCGTGAGCAATATAGTCTAGAATAGCCATTTATAGTACATAAAAATGGGTTAAAATGTTAAAATAACAAAATAATAAAGTTCGGTTAGGGCAAAACAAGAGGTTTTGCACCATACTTTAGTCCGTAGTTGGTAAAATAGAATAGAGACATTATAAACTACACTTGTAATAGGTAGTTAGGAACGATATCTTATCGTAGGGAGCAGTTTTATTACCCTATAGTATATAATTAATTAGAAAATTACATAAAGAGCATGTAAGCATAGTGAAAAATGATACAATAAAATAGTAAAATGTAGCGCGGAGGCGTGGCTCTCTATAAGGTATAGCTCCGAGGTACCGACTATAATCGAATAAAACCAGTATTTCGTACTCGCTCAGTCGTCGCAACCAGAAGAAATCGAAGACAGAAGAAGAAGGTGAAGAAGGCACTCCGTAGAACACCAGCGTTCTAGTCAACGCTGGCGAGCCAGAAGCCTTACTTCTTCCACGAGCGGCGGCGAGTCGGGTACCAGATCCTCAGGCGAGACGAGCAATATTTCCGCGATCCAGAGCCAGCGCCTCCGAGCGTTGTTTTCACGACGACTTGGAAATTCGTGTTTTCATTCAGAGACCAGCACCCCTTCGGTACAGGACGTCAGCCTCCTTGCTCTTCCGAACGCCGTTTTCGCGGCGCGGCCCTACCGTTCCGTTATTTGAAAGGGCCGAGGCGTGAAGCTGCAAGGGCGAAGGCCCGTCCGGTACACCTATCGTATGCTCCTGTAACATTAAATAAACAGGTAGAATGATGATAGTGATTTCTTGCGTTAACATCAACGCAAGAAACATACAAACTATTACTATTCAGAGATAATAACTATTATTTATATCACCTCATCCATCAGACTCGGTAGCCGCGTCAAATTTTGTAACTGTGTAATAAAACGTAGGATGAAACTACGCTTGCAAAACTGCGCGAGAGTTTTTGTGAGCAATGTTGTAACTTGTAACGAAGATGACGATTGCAGTCGACCAATGCCGAGAACTTGTTAGAAATCTGCGTAGCTACTGGAATTTAACCAATAACTGGCTTTAACTTGATTCACACTGTCGACATTTCGTTATACTCGTACTAAACATATTGAGGCAGGTCCACCTGAGAAGGAACCTGACGATATGGTCATCAGAACATTTTACGCAAACCTTCATACAAGAAAATAATAGAGCCGTCTGTCAAATATTCCCACTAACAGTATAGCGGAAACCGTTTCCATGGAAACGTGCGTGCATACTATTGACAAGTTAGTGATCTGTGGCGGGTCCATGGTGAGGTCTAAAGTGAGGTCTAAAGACATGTCCTTCTAAAGACCATGTGCTGTCGACTTACTACTGACGCTGTCGGTGACAAAACAAACATTTTTGGCAACGGTAAACTACCAAAAACTGACACTTTTTCGCGCGTCTAGAGATGATTTAAATAATTCACTTTTAACCCGGCGTGAATGAGCTCGGGTATTTTGTTTGTTGTTTGTACGATTTGTTAACTCCCTTATTCATAAACATGAAATATCGGTAGAATGGTTATTCTCTATTTAGTCTACTTCCTTTAAATGTAAAAATACAGATGAGACACAAATACCAACTAGGATCTAACTACTCCACCGCTATTTGACTTTATGAAAATGTTTCTTAAAAAGGATAGAGATACTGAAGTTCCTTGTATTGTTTACATCTTCTTTTTTTTGTCAACGTTTAGCCTTTTGTACAGTGATCCTTGCTCCTAATCTGAGTTTGGTGCTGATATGAGATATAGTGAGATTATAAAACTTTTAGTCCTACGATATGTCGCTAGTAGGTACGATTTTAATAAAGGTAGACATGGAATGCTAACTTACTAGTAACTTGTGTATACCGAGCCCATCAACCTACATTCTATAAAGCTGGTTAGAATTTCGCGACTACATTGCAGGAAATTGAAATAACTATGGAAATTTGTTGTCTTAATTAAAAAAGAAATGTACACGCTACGTTGTTAACTATCGGATTCAATCAAGTGATCCGTATCCACAGGATGATGGGAATATCTTCAGGTATTTTCACAACATTTGCAATAGAATTTTTTATTATGGATGTTAATATTAATCGTCTCGTCTGTAATAGTTAGAGTTTTTGTTTAATCCCTTTTATTATTGTTATATTTCTTTTTATTCAATTCTTACATTAGATTTTCTTTAATAGATATTGTCCATTGTAAAATTATCATAGAACTAAAAGATGCTTTATGAAAACTTTAAATTAATGAAAATAAAGAAATAAAGTATGTGTTATTTTAAATATTATTTTTGTCTTAAACTGGCGTAAAAACACCGCATCTACATTTGTGTGTGATTACATGACAAACACACATTTGTTTAGATATAGAACCTACAAAATAAATACTGTATTGGATCATTAATTGCTATATTACGAGGACGATGATGTGGTATCTTTGACCCATAGCCCATAGTCACAAAGGTACAGTTTAAGAATGGTAAAAGGACTGTCATTTGTGTACGGTACGGTATGGCTTTAGGCGATAATAATAAATTCGGCGTTAAATTGTGCCTTTTGGTCAGGGTTGTCCCCTTTCCTGGTTCGTTTTCTTTGTGGTTTTCTTAATCTTTGAATCATCTGGCTATCTCATGAACTCGATATATTGTGAAAAATAAAGTTCTTTTTTTCATTGACCTTTTCTTCGCATAGATTCTTCCTGCATTGCACGTATGGGCCTCGAATGGCTCCCTGGCGGGTCATTAGAGCCTGCCCAGGTCTCTCCAGAAGCAGATGCTGTCCAGCCTATGCAGAATTCGCACGCAGAGATAAATATCTCTTCTTTTGTCGATCACTTATCTCTGTCTATCAATATGGATCAGAAAGAAAAAATAGAGCGACAAAAGTAGAGAGACATATCTTTACGCGCACACCCTAGCCCATGATACACCCTTGCATTACAGCAGTTCTCCATGCAAGCACTGCATAGAATGCTGCCTGTGTTAAGGTGTTTGTTCAATGGGCTGTGCCGGGTGCCCTATTATATCATTCCTATCTCATCTTTCTATTTATGAAAAAGATGGCTCTATTTTTACCTCCCACTAAAGTACGAGTAGTTTACATCACAGATTTGGCAATTCAGATTCCTGGGTGTATAAAAAATCGTATGTATCGTAATCTTACACTGCAACTGCTGTACCATTGTTTTCTTCGTATTTTTTAAGACGATAAAGTTGCAACCCTACTTAAAACACAGTGCACAAACAGTAGATTTTATCTTTTGAACAGTCATAAACTTAATGTTTAAGATGTTAAGATACAAAATCCTATTCATGTATGAGATTATTATAAGTATAGTGCTCTAATCTCATAAAGGAATGTAGAATGTGGATACGCTAATGAAATTTGCGACACCGGTTGTTACGTATAAAGACTCTTAAGTTGCTTCACAAGTGCGTAGAAATTTCACTCTAATTTCTATGATGTTAAAGTCTAAAATACCTTGAAACATGTTATGCATTTATACTTAATTTAATGTAATTTACTGTGCAATATTTTTATCAATAATAAAATAGGTACGTCAAACCAGACGTGATATTGCCATAACTGCATAATATTATGTATGTATCTGCCAAAAAGTCCAGTACTGTTTGCCTTGGCCCATAACCTAGTAACTCCGAACATGGGGTCAAAGACCTTAAAACTAAGCTACCTTGTTAATAATTATTTACACAACTTTTTCCCACGTATGATTTAACTGTACATGCCTAAAAATAAATGAAAATATTGTGCTATGAACCGAGAAATTAATTCGAATATCTCCGTCTAGCGAAGACTGTTAATCTCCAAATCTGACACAGCATTTTGACAGAAAGATAAGAGTAATTAATTCCTCGGTCGTGGATCACTCTTAAGAAGGTGTTACCCCAATACTGTCGCATTATGACTAGCGGCAGTCAACGCTTCGATGAGCGTGTCTCGATCAAATCAGATCGAGGATTATGTTTTGAAGAGATTCATTTCACTTATTTATTTAGTTACATGCCCATTAAAATAACGGAACCTTGTAAGGGCGCTGTAACCAGGAAGGCGGACTTATTGTGCAAATGCTTTCATTTTTGATCTAAAAATTCATTAACATGATAATACGCTTTTTTGCAGGAAGTCTTCGTATGAAAGCTCATCAATCAAATCATTTCTATAAGATACTATGTAGCTGACCCGACAAACTTTGTTTTACCCTATGAATTATTTCCCACTTATTTTCTCTAGCCGTATCGGAGGACTTTTGTTACAGACACTGTGACATGATAATCGATACAATTCTTCTCATACATTTATAAATTGTAACAAATTAATAAATCTTAAATCTTTACTGAAAATCGAACCCTGGACATTCACATTATTACACACACACACACTCCGCACAAAGATTAATAATACCGTTGTCAATAAGCCTTTTAGCCAAACTATTTATTTATTTTATTTATTTATTTAAATTTAACAATACATTTAATATAATATTACATAACCTTGTAACAAAAACCCAATTGGGTTTGTCTGTACACCGACATTCGTCGTTTAGCATTCGGTAGTTTCATATAAATAACAACAATAACACTATAGTACGTAAATTAACAAGCGTAAGTATACAAATGAGCATTGAGGGTAGCTGAATATTTTATATTGAGACGGCACTTCGCCTTCGGTGTGCAAAGTAGTTTCGAATCTGGTTACACTCCACTGCTACTACAGGATGCTTCTATTAAGTACGATATAAAATATTTATTTTTGCAGAAAATATGTTTTTAGTTTACCCTTAATATTTTTCCGAGTGATTTCTTGCTTTAATTTATAGGGCAAACTGTTTAGCAATTTTGGTATAAGACAGTCTAGGCCCTAGGGTATGCTTGCCGTATAAATTATTGTATCGGGGAATTACGAGTTTGGCATTTGATACACTGCGTGTTCTTATAGGGATGTTAATCCGTCTTTGCAGCTCAACATTAAAGTAGTTCTCTAGTAATAATAAATATTTAATTTTGTCCTGTATCGGCATGATTTTGCAAAAGGTGAATAATTCGTGATAGTTATCTTTGTATTTATTTTTTATTTTATTCGGGACTACGATTTTGAGCAAACGTATTTGGAGCTGGTAAATGGCATCTAGATGTGATTTGCACGTTCTTCCGTAACTACTGAGACCGTAAGAAATAATCGATTCAGCAAGTGCTTTGTACAATGAGAGCCGTACTGAATATGGGATCTTATTTTTTATTAGAGTGAATTTAGCTAAAATTGTCCTTAATTTAAACTATTATTAAAACTAAAAAAATAAAAAATAAAAATATAAATAAATAAATATATACGGGACATTTTTACACATCGCAATCTAGCCCCAAAGTAAGCGATAGCTTGTGTTATGGGTGCTAGCTGACTGATAAATATACATACATACTAATATACATGAATATAATATATCGAAAAACACCCAGACACTGGAAAACATTCATGCCCATCACACAAACATTTACCAGTAGTGGGAATCGAACCCACGACCTCCGGCGCAGACGGCAAGTTCGCTACCACTACGCCATTCGGTCGTCAAAACTAAAAGCTATTATTCCATTGTAACTAGATGCCTCGTAGGCAAATCGAGCAAATTAATTGACATTAAACCATTGTAGCCTGGAAATGCTTGGCTAAATTAACTGCCATCATTCTTTCGTGAATAGAATAACAGTATGCCTAGTAGCGTCTGTCCATTGGCATAATAATGCCTAGAAGGCCTACCGTAGTAGTAAAAAATAGAAGAGAATTTAAACCAATATGGTAACACTGTACAGTGATTGTATTAAAGTTAAACGCAGAGGCATTTTGCGTGCAGCAAAAAATCTCAAATGAGCCGACAGCAATAAAATACGCCGGTCAATTTGATTTTTATCTGTTGTGTTAATGACGGAATAGTCAAGGAGATTATGGTGGAATACGAAAACTCACTTGTTAACGTCGTAGAGGCCGCATTCAAGCGATTTTGAATGAAGTTTTATTTAAAAACTATAAAGAAAATTACTTTCAAATTTAAACGTCATCCTATTTTGGTTTGGGTCTTTAATCTGAAATCGCTTAGAACCAGAAACACGATTGGTTAAAATTTTTTCGAAAGAAAGTTCTCCCAAATCCAAAATCTCAGTTTTTCTTATTTATACCGGAAACTACAATGGATGTAAAAATCACAAATCATTAGTAATAACAATAGTGTTTTGTTGTTATAAGTGAAGTTTGTAATATCTGACATTACTAAAACCGAAATGTAGGAATAACAAATACGATTGGGGTCTGTTTTGTAGTAATCAGTAATATTTGTTAATATAACAAAACTTTTGTAATTTTTAATAAAATTTAGTTATTTCTTCGAATACAAAACAGTTTAGTAAATTCTGGGGGTGTCTTTTTTCTCCGTGAATCTGGTTTCGCTTTCGGTTTCCTATCTAGGTGTATGCGGGGATTTATATTTTCGATAACTTTCGTGTTAAACTCTATCGAATTCTGAGCATTAATGTTCTTGCATGCTGAATTCGCGAGACGGATTTTTTAACAAATTTAGTGACTGAATTTTCTGGACATTACTTTAGCAGTAGCTTTATGAATGAAAACGTTTTTCTAACATATTCAATCAGGAGATATTTTTAGCTAGTTATATCCATAAAAAATTTCATGTCGATTCGTTGAACCATCTTAAACATTTAAAATGTATATAGTTTCGGATTAATGTTAAGAAATTCAAATTCTTTCGAAAGGCGTAGCAAAGTAGACCTCAGTCAGAAAGAAATTCTTTCCAGTTCAACAAAAGGTTTACCAAACTATTCAAGTACCTCCTAAGAATTTCCATTACCTCTCCAATTAAAACTTAAAACGGTCATAGAGAATGTTAATTTTTATTGCGAACGCACGGGTCGTCGACCTCGGCAGCCATATTTGACCATAGACTATGGTTTTCTGTTGTGCGTTAACAGAGCGTGAACTTATTAAAGGCCTTCTATTATGTTTGTATCGGTGCTTCTATGATGCATCGCTGATTTGGGCATGTTTATACCCATCCGAGATTTGATATTTTTTATTTCAGGGTCAATTCTGATATTTACTGTGAAAATAAGGCCAAGGTCTTGCTTTCTAAGTTTCCAAACATTTGGTACTGATAACTGACAGATGGACAAAAGTAACCACTTTCTGAACAGGGGTTTGATTGCGTAAGAAAAGCGTTCATCGTATTCATCGTTATCGTAATCGTAAGCAAATTCTGCTCCCGATGGCTTACGTAAATCAGGGAACCAATCAGCAGGCAGAACTTGTAAATGATTACGATAACGATGAATAAGTTTTTCTTACACAATCTAGGTGCAACCGATTATTTTTTTTGCTATAATCCGCTACTTGAAAATAATCTGTATGGTATGCAAGAACAATGCCCACATGAAACACCACACACCATTCCTCCAACACTTTCTTCGACGCACGTTTCGTCCCGACACCGGGACATCCTTAGGAGATGTTGACTTCACAATGCGAAAACGTAGAGATTTTCTGAACAGGCAATTTTTTTTAATACTAATTAGGCTAGCGCTTGACTGTGATCACACCTGATGGAAAGTGATGATACAGTCTAAGGTGGAACGCGCTTGCCTAGATGCCTATTCACTCTTGATTTGAAAGCACCCGGGTTGTAAGTGGCAGGAAAGACACTGCCTGGGAGGGTATTCCAGGCCTTTGCAGTGCGTATCAGGAACGAGGAATCAAACCGCTTCGTACGCGTCTTTGGTACGTCGCTCGACTATGTATGGGTGGACTATAGTGCCCTAATTTATAACTGCTGTGTATTTCACCTATCAAACTTTACAGTACATCTTGTAATTTTTCAGAAGTACTAATATTGACCTACTTTATAACAATTTAATAAATATCAGTATCAAATACCTATTGCGAAAGGATTATGTCAGTGTTTGGGCGTTTTGCCATTTCGAAATGCTCAAGAACACCCCGCGGTGTGATACAGAATCTCAACCTGAATACAAATGGTGTTAAAACAACACCTTTGTTGAATATTTCATACAACCTTCACTGTCTACACACGGGGCTAACTTCTTCTACAACTTACAACTCAACTACTGAAATTTAAATTGCTTATCGACTTGTGTGTGTATTACACAAGTAAATAAGCAAGCAATTAGTTGGATTAGTTGACTAAATATTTGAATACTTTTTATTCACCTATCGATAAGAAGCTTCCTGGGAGCGAATATTGAAAACATAGACATTCTGCCATAGTAATTTGGTCATCGTGTTTTTGGTGAATTTCTCAAAAACGGTTGGATGCACAAATTTCAAACTTTCGGGACAATTACACGACAAAAAGTACTAAATATCTACAGAACTCAAACCAATAAATTCGATATCGTTTGGCTGTGACAAGGCTAGCAAGAAAAAGTTCCGCTGGGGTAACGTTCCCCCAGCGGAAAACGTTTTTGGAGGATATCTCAAAAACTATTAGGTTGACAAATTTATAATTTCGGGGACATTTACAGGGCTTAATTGACCAAATATCTGCATACTTAAAACTACGAAATTCGACAAAATCCAGCTGGGGGAACGCACACGACACTGTTTGTTAGTTCGCTCTGTCGGCATATTTGTTGCTGTTTTGCAAGTATTTTGCGTTGCTTTGGCTTATTATTAACTAGAATTGAGCAGATATTATTCGCTGGCGGCCTTTGTACAACAACAACGCCCTTCTGACAATATCATTCAAGTGCCAAGAGAGCCTTGCGGACTGTAGGTCTCAGATGAATCTGAGATTGTTATAAATTGGAACTATGTGTAGAGCCTTTTGAACGATTTGTGAGGACGCGTCAAATTGACGGAAACTGTGCAAGAGTTAAATATGTATGAGTGAATTTGGAGCAGTATTTCGTCAACCGTCGATGATGTTTTAATGTTTGCTTTGCCGCGTAGGTACTTAACATTGGTAAAGTTTAGCAATCACTGCTATATTGCGAAAAATGCTATTGAAGCATCTTTATTAAACTGTTATTTGTTTATTTGTTGTTATATACGTAGCAGCCTTAAATTCTAGTGTAGCGTTTTTATAAACTTTACTTTTTTAGTTGTGATTGGTTGATACACCATCATCACCAGTTTATGAGTTTTTTGGGTCATGTCCTATTTGATTTTTACTGTCGGGCTTCGTTTACACAAGGTCATAAATTAGGTTTTGTCGTGAATATAAGGCTATAATCAAATCAAAATCCTACCTTTATTTCACATAGGCCTAACGCACAGGCTCTTGTAAAACGTCAATATGATATATGTCGCATAAGTACTTATGGTGATTACTGCAAGACGACTTAAAACTAAGTTTACGAGGGTTCCAACGCGCCCTGCACTGAGAAGAAGCCCACAACAGACTCAGCCGGGAATATATTTAGGCTCAAACTGGATCAGTCTTTCATAATGGGAGAGCGATGCAAACAACTGATGTTGAGAGAATTTGGGGGATATTATGATATATCATAATCCACATTCTTCAGACTTGGTCGCCCTGGGGAATAAACATTGCTTGAAAGAACATTTCTTTAACGAATTGATTTTCAGAGCTACTTATAGCAGCTGAGTCATATATCCCTTTGATTGCTACAAATTGCTGTAATTCAGAATAATAGAAGAATGACGAAATCGGTATTACAAAAATTGAGGGCAGTCCATTTTTTGCGAGTCACTTGCAATAAATAGAATGGTATTTATTCAGTCAGTTACTAATTTGATGTACGTTTGATGACCATTAACGTTTGGACGCGATTGGTTATAATTGTTTTTTATTAGCGCTAACAATAAGTGATAAACCCACTTCTATTAATATACCAATACTAGTTCTCGTAAATATTTCATGCCTTGGGACATTGCTACATACTGCGGCTGATACACTATTTTATATTTGACAGTTTTCTTACAGTTATGATTCGACGTCTTTACATTAAATGTAGAAGTACAATATTTGTTATGACGTATTATGCTGAAACAATTATATCAGATGAGACCATTACATAGGGTAGAGGATTTCATACCAATAATAATCTAAACGTCAAAATTAAAAAAAAAAAACGGTACAAAACAAGTGTCAATAACAAAACTGAAATATGAAGCACACGAATCTATACAAAATGATAATATTATGGTGTTTCTCATTATTTACCAGCCGAACTGCATTGACCATAGAATAAATAAATGAGCTCAATGTCATAGTGCAAATTTTCATTTATGAAAATCCTTGTTTTTGGCCAAAGTTTTTTGCAGAATTGGTAATAAACGTAGTAAAGCATAGAAACTTAATTAACTATTATAGTTACTCCTTAAAAAATATTAATCCTGATCATTGGCATTGTTTTTGACTGTTTCCTGCAGTTATCTGTCAAATAGAGAATACTGCACCGGTGGGAGTATAAAATTTGTACCTACTGTACATAAAATAGTTCGCTTCATTAGCCTCTATTGTCTATGACCATTTATTGAGCACAGTGGTTCAGTACAGTTCAGTTCAGAGTTATTGGCTTATTGCAATGGCCGCGGTTGATTGTTGGCGGTTAATTTTAGAAGCGGTTCAGATCTTGAAATAGATCGCTACGAGCTTATGCAAATTGATTCTAATTAGAATCTATTCAACTCCTACGTAGTGTGGTCTTCAACTCTTCATTTTGGATAGGTTTAAGTATGGCCATACATGAATAATAATGGCCCAATGCCTAAAGACAAAAGTCTTTAACGCCTGCGTCTTGCCGGCTATGACATACGGAGCAGAAACGTGGACACTCACAGTAGGCCTTGTCCACAAGTTCAAAGTCGCTCAGCGTGCTATGGAGAGGTCTATGTTGGGTGTTTCTCTGAAGGATAGAATCCGCAACGAGGACATCCGTAGGAGAACCAAGGTTACCGACATAGCCCAACGGATTAGCATGTTGAAGTGGCAGTGGCCATATCTGTCGCAAAACCGACGGCCGTTGGGGCAGACGTGTTCTGGAGTGGAGAGCGCGTACCGGTAAGCGCAGCGTAGGACGACCTCCTGCCCGCTGGACCGATGACCTAAAGAAGGTCGCTGGTAGCGGGTGGATGAGGAAGCCGGAGGACCGTGTGTGGTGGCGCGCTCTCGGAAAGGCCTAGCCAGTCCAGCAGTGGATATCGATAGGCTGATTAAGTATACATGAATATAATATACATGTATCGACATCGCAACTTTTAACGGATCACCAATAGACTTAGGGTTCTTATCAGAATGAATTTCTGACAATGCTTCCTTGAAGATATATTTTTCTAATGTAGATAATAGATCATCTTCCACACAGTTTTTTTTGTTACATCTAGCTAAGTTACCTAGGTTTAAAACGCCTTACCTTCTAAACGTTCTTATCTAGTTTTTGCCTTGTTAAAGCCGAAAATAGTCCCACGTTTAAGCAATAAAACTTGTTACGTAAAACTATCTTAAGACGATATTTACGAGTACGTACCTACCTCTCGTACACGTATTTATGCCCAAACTACTTGACGATTCAAGTGTATGTCTGTGAATGTAGCACGTGAAACATCTTGAACTTGTATCATGATCTCTAATCTTGAGAACAAGATGACAAACGCTCGTGTATATACGATTTTAAAAGGTCTTTTAAAATTTTTAGTATTCGTCTCAACTTTTTTCATACTAGATGTTCCTAGTTTATACTAGTTACCCGCCCGTTCTTCTCGCAGGTTCTCCCGTGGGGATTTTGAAATTTGCTTATCCCTTGTGTACATCATAAAGGAAATCTCGATGCAAAACTCAGTATTCTAGCACGAAGGGGTTAGGGCTGGACTATGATGAGTCAATTAATGCAAAAATCAAGATACAATACTAGATGACCTAGCAAACGTTGTTCTACAATATAAATTAGTTCTCACTTAGGTGTATGAAAAATAGATTACGTCGTACTACCAGAGACCCAGAATATACTTACACAAAAAAAAAATCATGAAATCGGTAAAGTTTGCAAGTATAGGGAACTAATTTTTTGAGCTGTTATTTAAATATTCGAGATGTTATTATGATCAGTTGGAAAACATATTGAGCAGTTATTTAATTTAATGGCGGTTGATTAATTATTGCGACAGTAAAACATGAACAGTAATAAAGAATCAATTAGTCGGTTATTTTATCATACAATATCAATTCTAAAAATAATTTAGCAGTCCAATAACTGAATGAGCGGTAAAAATGATGGAATGAGCGGTTCGATAAATAGTTCGGCAGATCATAGCGAGCGGTGATCCATTTATGAAATTAATCAACGTTGTGAAACATGTTTACAATATTCAATAAATAATTAATTAAATATTTGTTGTATTATTTTACTATCTCAGAACCAACCAACAATGTACACCTATAGGTAATTAGGTTAAGGTTATTTTCCTTTTTTGACCACCCAGAAATAGGAGCCCCGCTTCGCGGGGCTCCGTCGACATGCTCTTGGAGGGGAAGAGGGTGACGGCTAAGGAGTTTTCCTAGGTCCCCCCACTTTTTCTTAGGCTATAGTCGTAAATACTTATATAAAGTTAAGAGATCCATTTATGAAATTAATCAACGTTGTGAAACATGTTTACAATATTTAATAAATAATTAATTAAATATTTGTTGTATTATTTTACTATCTCAGAACCAACCAACAATGTACACCTTTAGGTAATTAGGTTAAGGTTATTTTCCTTTTTTGACCACCCAGAAATAGGAGCCCCGCGAAGCGGGGCTCCGTCGACATGCTCTTGGAGGGGAAGAGGGTGACGGCTAAGGAGTTTTTCTAGGCCCCCCACTTTTTCTTAGGCTATAGTCGTAAATTCTTATATAAAGTTAAGAGATCCATTTATGAAATTAATCAACGTTGTGAAACATGTTTACAATATTCAATAAATAATTAATTAAATATTTGTTGTATTATTTTACTATCTCAGAACCAACCAACAATGTACACCTATAGGTAATTAGGTTAAGGTTATTTTCCTTTTTTGACCACCCAGAAATAGGAGCCCCGCTTCGCGGGGCTCCGTCGACATGCTCTTGGAGGGGAAGAGGGTGACGGCTAAGGAGTTTTCCTAGGTCCCCCCACTTTTTCTTAGGCTATAGTCGTAAATACTTATATAAAGTTAAGAGATCCATTTATGAAATTAATCAACGTTGTGAAACATGTTTACAATATTCAATAAATAATTAATTAAATATTTGTTGTATTATTTTACTATCTCAGAACCAACCAACAATGTACACCTTTAGGTAATTAGGTTAAGGTTATTTTCCTTTTTTGACCACCCAGAAATAGGAGCCCCGCGAAGCGGGGCTCCGTCGACATGCTCTTGGAGGGGAAGAGGGTGACGGCTAAGGAGTTTTTCTAGGCCCCCCACTTTTTCTTAGGCTATAGTCGTAAATTCTTATATAAAGTTAAGAGATCCATTTATGAAATTAATCAACGTTGTGAAACATGTTTACAATATTCAATAAATAATTAATTAAATATTTGTTGTATTATTTTACTATCTCAGAACCAACCAACAATGTACACCTATAGGTAATTAGGTTAAGGTTATTTTCCTTTTTTGACCACCCAGAAATAGGAGCCCCGCTTCGCGGGGCTCCGTCGACATGCTCTTGGAGGGGAAGAGGGTGACGGCTAAGGAGTTTTCCTAGGCCCCCCACTTTTTCTTAGGCTATAGTCGTAAATTCTTATATAAAGTTAACATATAACCTCAAAAAAAAAAAAAAAAAAAATTATAGGTTTCCGCGCCGCGGGGGATGGTGGGGAGGGTTCCTACCCTCCCCCCTCACCCCCCCTCCAACCCCCACCCCATAAATCCAGATGCGTATTTCAAATGCAACCCCCAATTAAACAAATTCCGATTTCTTACTGCCCACACGTAACCGCTCGTTCAATTTTTTTTACCACCCATTTAATTATTTTCCTGCTCAATTATATATTCACTGATCCAGTTCATTATTTTTTATTACTCATTTTTGTTTACTTTACTGCTTAGTTTTAACTGCTGAACTAGGTTATTAAACATGCCATTTTTAATTTTTAACTTATCAAAACTGCTATTTAGAACTGCCTCTTTAAATCAGTGCCTATATTTATTAGCAAGCTTAGTCTTTTATGAATGATACTGTTTATTAAATTAAAAATACAATAGCATTACATAATAATTAAAAAAAATAAGCTTAAATTAAAAATGAAATCGGTAAAGCCGTTTTGGAGGAATTGTAATAAAAAACAAACACTGTGAAAGGAGAATTTTAAATGAGTATTAGATACTCAATCAGCCTATTGATATCCACTGCTGGACATAGGCCTTTCCGAGAGCGCGCCACCACACACGGTCCTCCGCCTTCCTCATCCACCCGCTACCAGCGACCTTTTCAGGTCCTACGCTGCGCTTACCGATACGCGGTCTCCACTCCAGAACACGTCTGCCCCAACGGCCGACGGTTCTGCGACAGATATGGCCCGGCCCGCCCACTGCCACTTCAACTTGCTAATCCGTTGGGCTATGTCGGTAACCTTGGTTCTCCTACGGATGTCCTCGTTGCGGATTCTATCCTTCAGAGAAACACCCAACATAGCCCTCTCCATAGCACGCTGAGCGACTTTGAACTTGTGGACAAGGCCTAGTGTTAGTGTCCACGTTTCTGCTCCGTATGTCATGACCGGCAAGACTGAGTATTAGATAGGTACCTACATATTATTACACAGTACACTGAGAGATTTAATATGTTTTGTAAAAAAAATATTACCAAGACTTCGAGCTTATAGTAATTAGAATTTCTGTCTTAAAATTAACCTGAGATAACACAATTCCCAGCTTCATTAAAACTAAATTTCCGTGTTAGCACGGAACGTGAGTCGGCTACCAATGGAAATTAATATATGTCTCAAATTACCGCGATAACCTCAGCCACACGATATGCACATAAGATGCCTATCGATTGTCTAAAGTTTCACCACTCGCAGCGCAGTATTGCACGATCGAACTTTCTACACATATTGTCTAACGTAACGTGTGTATGAATTGTACTTTAGATCCTTGATAGAGTGCATGAATACTATTAATTTATAACGTAATTATCCTTTTTCACACTCCTTCAAATTCTTTTACACCCCTTTTTCTGTATTAAAATCAGCTTGTAGTAATCAACATAAAAAAGTTAAATTGCGTTACGTTGCTTTTATAAGATTTCAAGGGCCACCCGAAGATTTAAAAAGATGCATAATGTAGTCGTATTCATCTTCGATAAACATAGCTTTCGCTAAATTTTAATAAAATTAAATCCACAGTGGCGAATTCGCGAGAACTAGGAAAAAGATGAAATGATAAATGTAAGAAATTAAAACAATTAATAATTAAAAGATATGCACAGAAATATGTGGTCTCCTTAAAAAATGACACGCAAAACTAAAATAAATAACAAGAAATATTTGTGTTAGGTACAGTGTTTTGCATGCATAATAGAAATCCTAAAATAATAATAATACCGAAGTGGTCGGATTTAATCAACGGAAAAGTAAAAATAAAAATCCCTGTCTTACTTAAAGTTTAACTAAGACGGGGACCCAAGGTGTTGTAATGCCAGGAAACAGTGATGGTAGAACCATTCAACAGCTACAGCAATTAAATAAACAAACACTTTGAATCCAAGCGACACGAGATATATGCTAGTTGAAGATCTCAAGAAAGCTCTATTTACTTTAGCAGAGGATGTACGTCAAGCAACATACGAAATCATAACAAAGTAAGTACCCCCGTAAACACTAGCCGAGCTTCAAGAACCAAGGGCCCCAAAAACCAATCCATCAAAACAAGACGCGAGTGGTCCCACAAAAACAAAACCGGCTATGCATACCTTCGTCCTTAGGAGCAACAGCCGGCATGCGGCCTCCAGTAAAAACCAAGGTCGAATATGTACCGCTTTACAAACTTATTCTTCTCTTTTTGTACCACCTTTCTTCCTTGCCACGGTTGGAACGTCTTAACTCCAAGCAACCTCACTGGAATCTCAGCTCTAACATCCTTGTAATTTCTCTTAAAATCCTACATACATGGCCTTATGTGCTAAGGTATAAGTCTCCCATGTAGTCGTAGGATTATAAACGTTAATTCAATGTGTTTAGATCTAAAATCAGTTAGATATTTTAGAGGAATTTCAAAGGTCATCGGGGCCACATGTTGTGTTCTTTTTTGCAAATGTTTTTTCGAAGTTGAAATGATAGGTTAGGTGAGCACACTCGCTTTTGATGTCTGACTTGATTCTGGTTTTGGAGATTTGGGTTCGATGCTATCTCTGCATAAATCGTTTCGATGGTCTGCTTATTTTACAATGGCGAGATTCGCTGCCAATGTCGCAGGCCCTGTTAGGCTGTGTTTTACAAATTATGCCACTAATATTTGTGTGATAATGTGTGATAACAGCGTTTGTGCATAAGTCAAATGGCTAAAAGCTTATTATTTGGACGACATAGCTTCAAGCCACTTCTGTCCAGTTGATTGTGGTGCTTATCATACCTACTCCCTCTTCTTCGATCACAATACGTAGCCTTTTCATAATTATTAATTGGAAGCAGGCGTTATTTTGCGGAAATCCATAATGAGCAGGACAGATTAACTTGCTTAGCTATAATCCGCTACTTGAAAAAATTCTGTATGGTACAATTTGCAGGAACACTGCCCACATGAAACGCCACACACAATTTGCCAATACTTTCTTAGACGTACGTTTCGTCCCGAATCTTTTCAAGTAGCGGATTATATTAAAACAAATTAATCTGTCCTGCATTTCATAATTAATGACAAGCATGAGTTGTTGAGAGAATGGGCCGGACAAGAAAACTCCTCAAAGATTAAAAATACGAGTACGAAACTTAATTAATTTGCGTTAAATAAAGCATATGGAAGCCTTATTCATTGTACATAATACTTAAGTATAAACTTATTCTAGGTATATGAATATAAAAGTAGCTGCATTAGATGGCCCCATTTGGGACCAACTTTCTCATAGATTTCACAGCAGAAATGTTTTTAGATTAAGATTTAACACCTCGGCACTTAGAACTAACCGCAAAATTGCACATTTCTGCCCTCAACTAGATAATTCACAGAATTCAGTCCTACTTCAGAAATTGCGCTATTACCAAAAACATTAGTTTCTCAAGGCAAAGCCACAAATATTTAACCAAAACCGAGGCTGGCAATGTAACAAGATAAAATTTCGCCAAATAAGTACCCTAAAAATACCACCAAATGCTAGATTTTAGAGCAGACGAACCAACTTCACAATACTGAAACCGTCTTTCTTCTTTGTTAATCGAATGCTTGATTGGATGTTTTTGCCTATCAAGGCCGATGGAAAACGTTAGGAGGTTATACAGTGTGAGTCTTCATAATGTGCACATATTGAAATGAGGGAAACTATGCTTATATTTATCGACGGAAAACGTATTAAAAAAAATCTAAAAATTTTTTTTATATTTTTTTGGAATTTTTAAAAATTGCGTTCCCTACTATGACCCTTGTGTAAACAAAACTGTGTAACTTTTAAACTAAATGATCTATCACGATAAATCAAACTTATTAATGATTGGAAGGAATGGTCCGTCCTTATGAAATGAAAATTGTGGAAAAAAATTACCCTCAATAGAAAATACACGTGTTTTTAATAAAATTTCTGTTTTTTTTTTCACAAATTTTTACAATAATCGTAAAATTTCTCAATAAAATGCCCCCATTGTGTGCCTTTTTTATTACTTTAAATTATTCCTCATCGTATTAGCTACATAATGGTAAAAATTGTGTGTTTGTAACTTAATCCTAACATTTCTTTTTAACTGTTCGAAAATAGCACTCCAAACGCGCAAGCTATTGTTTTCCTAAGGAGGGTTCTACGTGATATCTACAATCTCAATAATTAGTGCGTAGCCGTGTCCTAGGCCTTTCTTTAACACTTTATAAAAAATGTTAGAATTAAGTTATAAGCATGCAATTTTTACCATTAGGTAGCTAATACGATGAGGAATAATTTAAAGTAATAAAAAAGGCACATAATGGGGGCATTTTATTGAGAAATTTTACGATTATTGTAAAAATTAGTGAAAAAAAAAACAGAAATTTTATTAAAAACACGTGTATTTTCCATTGAGGGTGATTTTTTTCTACAATTTTCATTTCATGAGGACGGACCATTCCTTCCAATCATTAATAAGTTTGATTCATCGTGATAGATCATTTAGTTTAAAAGTTACACAGTTTTGTTTACACAAGGGTCATAGTAGGGAACGCAATTTTTAAAAATTCCAAAAAAAATATAAAAAATTTTTTTAGATTTTTTTTAATACGTTTTCCGTCGATAAAATTAAGCATACTTTCCCTCATTTCAATATGTGCACATTATGAAGACTCACACTGTATTATTATGTACACCACGTTTCAAGTTACAACTATAACATTTTGGGCTGCATCTTCACTCACCATCAGCTGCAATTGTAGTACTTAACAGTAAAAAAATCAACTTTCGTCTACCATCATTTTCCTTTCCCAATCTTGGATCAGATTTTAAACAGTTAAAATTGATTTAATTGTATTTATTAAAATTAAGTATCTGAGCAATATTGTAGGAATTTAAATGAATTATTGCCTACCAAGTCGGTTCGTCTATTAACGTCATTAAGTAATACGGCCAGTTTATTTCAGTGCCATAGAAGGCGACGGCAGTCGACACATGTCGCCTGGACGGCTATTTGATACCAGCCAGTCCGGACTCTGACGAAATACAACCTGCCAGGCAACTGGATACGTGCTACTACTAGTTTAATTCCATACAGGTATTCGTGAAGTAGTTACTGCATAAGATCGATTGGGCAGCGCTCTGAAACCTCCGTGGTGCCTTTTCATCCAATATCTCTTCCTCCCTAAATTTTCTAACACTGCTGTCAGTTCCAACATGCCGATCAGATGCGAGCTTCGATCAGTGCTCATAGGAATGGTAGGCCGCACTGGATGTAAGAATGCTTGACTTTGGAGACTCAAACCAAGAGGACAGACTACGGGTCAAATTTAAATCAACGTAATATTATTATGATGCCCTAGTATCGGGTTGTAAAGTACCTCTAGAGAAATAGTATAGGTTTGTGATTTTTTATTATGAGGTTTGCGGATGATTTGCGATTTACAGTGCCCAACTCAAATACAGAAATACATTTCTAAGGCCACATTGGATTTAAGAACACTTGACGAACGCTTGACTTTGGAGACCCAAACCAAGAAGGCTGACCACGGGTCAAAGTTAAGGCAACGTAATATTCTTATGATGTCCTAGTATCGGATTTAAAAGTACCTGTAGAGAAATACTTAGCGGAAGTTTTGTGATTTACTGTGAGGTGCCTCAAACCAGGAAGGCAGACCACGGGTCAAAGTTAAGTCAACGATTCTTAATTCTTATGATGCCTTAGTATCGGATTATACTGTGTGTACCTCTAGAGAAATAGTATAGGTTTATTATTTACTATGAGGTTTGCGGAAGGTTTGCGATTTACAGTGCCCTTCCAACCCAAATACAGAAATACATTTCTAACGCCACATTGAATGTAAAAACGCTTGACTTTTGAGGCCCAAACCAAGAAGGCTGACCACGGGTCAAAGTTACGTCAATGTAATATTCTTATGATGCCCTAGTATCGGATTGAAAAGTACCTGTAGAGAAATACTTAGCGGAAGTTTAGTGCTTTACTGTGAGGTGCCCTTTAAACATTGCCCTTTAAACCCAAACACAGCGATACACTTCTGCTTCACAGAAAAAACCTTTCTTATACTATTTATAGCACGCAAGGAATTTGAATGTTTCGGCAAGGTTTCGTGGTCGCCGTCGTGAAGGGCCGAACTTGATCACGAAAGTGGACAGCGAAAGTGGTTTATCGGGATCGAAAGTTTAGCCCCCGTTTACTTGACGTTACAAAGTTCTATATACTTACTCGAATTTTTACCCACGGTGAAACGGAGGATGGTATCTATGGTGGTGTTTATAATTGGATGCCGTTTGTGTGTGCAATCAATCCTATGGGCACTTCATCTTGTTGAGAACTGGAACATTTGGAACACTGTAGAAACGTTAGCTCCCTTTGTGTGTTCTATCGATTGTTTAGTGCGTTCATTTTGGCGTAGAAACATGTTCCATCTCGACCACCTGAATGGCTCAGTCAAACAACGACTACCTGGTATGCCAGATCCTTCTTACAACAACCAGCTATCAGCAGCAATGTTTCCTCAAAGCTATAACATGAGGTTATTAAGGGGCGGGTAAACAAACTCCTTAAGAGTCAGCAACGCATTTGCAGTTAAGTACTCTGGTACTGCAAATGTCCATGGGTGGCGGTGATGCTTGGGTTCTCGATTAAATAGATCAATCCTATGTTCCCATTCATTTCAAAAACGGTTGGACCGACTTAGATACAATTTTTTGTGTTATTCTTGTAATGTATTGGCTCGTAAATTGTATAAATTGTAGCGGTAATTACTCACCCGGGGGCGCCACAATAAACTCCCTAAAAATTATGAGAAAAAGAATAGCGCTGCTGACTTTAGTGTGGGCTTTAATATGATACATGATGTTCCGTTGCAGTTGTGATGCAGTAACGTTGTTACATGTTAACGTGTAATGAAAGTGTTCATCAATTAGGGCGTTTAGAGACATCACATACATTTTCTCCTTTTCTCAACACAGAGCTCCCGCGTTGCTTTCCCGCATAGCTTCTCTTGTTCTAAGACCTAAGGGGTTTTGAAATTCCCCCAATTATTTCATGTAATTTACGATTACGGATCTATGTACTTAGTTTTTGCATAGTTATCACACATTGTCACATTTTGACTCATAAAACTAGAACTATCATGCATAAAAATAAAGTCAGTTTTTGAATGTACTACATAGACATAAAGGTAACGCATAATATGACACCCAATTTAGTATAGTTATCTCACATTGAAATTTTATCCGCCAGCTTTCCTACACTTTCTATATGAAAATAAAAACAATTTTAATTTTTTTTTTGAATCGCAAGGGCGTTAGGCTACTATTCTGTAGTCTGTCGATAGCTATAATAGTTACTGAAACAATTTACTGTGACAGTCAGACGGACGGATGAAGTAGCATCATAAGGGTTCCATTCTTACCATTTTGATAGAGAACCCTAAAAAGACGCTAAGAGTAAGAATATTCGCACCACGTTGCTAACACAAGGTAATTTCACATTACGGCAGTGTCATGAAGCGTGTCAACACGTACAAATGAAGGGAGAGCAATGTACAGAAAACACTGCAAACGGCCGCTAAGTGTCGCGTCTTACATGCTATGTAGTGCTATTTTAGTAGAGCACAGCCTCGTAAAATGTTATCGCTACCACCGATATACTATCGCGAAGATAATACTATTCACACTTATTTTACCTGTGAAAGTAATCCCTTTGTTTTACCCTAGATATCGATAGCCCACTCTTTTTGTGTTCGCTGAATTTAAAGATTTTCTGAGGATGTATTCCGACGTTGATTTTTTTATTCTAACTTAAATTTAGATGTAGCATTACATTATTATCCTTAAATTGGATGGAAGTAGTCATCATCTTGTAGGTATTAAACGTAGGTGCTAAATAGAATATTACATCTAATTGTAATTGGATATTTTTTAGTGAGAATCTAATTATCATGCTATTAGACTTTTATAATAATATTTTATTTCTTTAAATAATAATAGCTCACACGTTTCTCATATTAAAAACCAGCCACCATCAACTTAATACCAAATAATTAAAATTAAATAATAATTAACACCGTATGTAACAAACATCTAATTGACATTTTATAATTGCCTATATAAGACTATAAAATAAATATACCTAATTTGAAAAAGCACCACATTTGAAACCGCAGTGACCATTGCCGTCGGGTGTGATTATCATTTTTTTCCATATTTTTGCTAACATTTTTAGATATACAGCGCGGTGGCATGGCAGGTTAGTTGCTAAATACTAATCTTCTCTTTTTTTATATCAATGGTAAGCGCCATAAAATAGTTTTGTTAGTGCAATGTGCCATATTAGCGTTGTAATGTAACGGCAGTTTAATATTATTAGTCTTTTAACAGTGCGCCAGATTACGTTACTGACGCGTCAAGTACCACTTAGCATTTTTATGAAGATTGAACTGTTGGGTGAATCCAGAAGATTGAGAGATTCTGCTTATTTAAGCTTATTTTTATTTATATGGAGAATGTGTGCTCTTGTGCAGAAAGTTTAAAAATTTAAAGTATAGAAGAAGTTAAAGTAGTTTTTTCATTGATAAAGGCTGTTGGAATTAGGTAAATTTATATCCACTCTATACTCACAATATTCTATTAATTTAAATCTGATGTATTTTTAAAACGAAATTATAAACAGAATTATTTTTGACGTGACAACGTCATAAGACGTTTTCGATAACGAATTCGATAGAGCCGGCTGCATGCACAAAAAAACATGACTCATGCGGCGTCACCTCGCTCATGCGGCGTTACCTCGCTCTGAGGCGTTCCATGTAAGGCTTGAAGTGCAAGCGAGAGCGCGGAACGAGCGACAAAGAAGCGCAATCATCGTGACGTTGTCACGTTCAACTATCGTCAGTAAACCGACTTTACAGACAACCAATTTTTTTTTAAAAGAGCTAGGTCCTGAGTTTTGTTCCCGTTTTTTCGGTGCGAGACTGCTTTCGTAACATAGGACACCACAAAACTTGAATTGATAGCGGCTTGTAACGTGGATGTTTTAAATACTGTCAAAATCATTCGAGGCTGCGAAGCCTCGTAAGTGAAGTTACGTCAAAATTCTATGAAGCTCGCGGCCTTGGGTTATATGTGTTGAGTGGCCACAGTGTCATGTGCGATGAATCTATCTACTGTGCTGCATACGCGCTGCGCTGTGAATAACATCGGACACCACAAAACTAGAATCGATAGCGGCTTGTAACGTGAATTTTTATAGTGTCGAAATCTTTCGCCAAGCCTCGTAAGTGAAGTTACGTCAAAATTCTTTGAAGCTCGCGGCCTTGGGTGATGCGTTGAGTGGCCGCAGTATCCTGTACGATGTATCTATGACATCAAAACATTTGAATAGATAGCAACGAACAGTGATCGGCTTGTAACGTGAATTCTTATAGTGTCAAAATCATTCAGGACCGCGAAGCCTCATAAGTAAAGTTACGTCAAAATACTAGGAAGCTCGCGGCCTTGGGTGTTGTGTTGAGTAGCCGCGGTGTCCTGAGCGATTTATCTACGCTGTCAAAATCATTCAAGGCCGTGAAGTTACGTCAAAATATTGGTTGTCTGTAAAGTCGGTTTACTGACAATAGTTGAACGTGACAACTCTCGCTTGCACTTCAAGCCTTACATGGAACGCCTCAGAGCGAGGTAACGGCAGCCTCAGAGCGAGGTAACGGCAAATGAGTCATGTTTTTTTGTGCGTGCAGCCGGCTCTATCGATTTATAAGACGTTGTCACGTCAAAATTCTATGAAGCTCGCGGCCTTGGGTGATGTATTGAGTGGCTGCAGTGTATCTACCGTGCGATGTGCCTGTGCGATGTATCTGCCGTGCTGCGTACGCGCTTCGCTGAGGTACAGCTGGGATGGACCGTGTATACAGCGCTTTAAGCGCCATCCCAGCTGTACGTCAGCTCAAGGTCGCGGCGCTGGATGTAGCATACACACTATCCTGCACGCATCTAATGTGTCATCCATTTTGCCCGTTTTGTCGTGCCATAGAGTACATAAAAAATACTGACAAGCTGTAACTGTTAAATCTGCTGTACAGCAGGTCTATACATGATCAAGCACGCAAGACGCTCTACCAGCCTGACGTACGTCCGCGTTACTCACTATCTATCTGCACGACGTTCGCGGTGGTGGGGGTACTCGCTGGACGAAAAATTGGTCGTGCAAATCCAGCAAACAAATAATAATAATTATCGACGTACGTCAAGCCTATTCATGGTGCTTTTGCATCGTGCATCGTGCATGGCCTTTGCGGGATGTACAGCAAGATGGACCGTGTATACAGCGCTTTACATCGGACACCACAAAAAGAGAGTGGTCGCCGCCCGGCGTACGGCGCGCGCGTATCCCGTTACGCTCGCGTTTTTGCGACAGATACAGCTATGTTTAGGGTTGCCTGTTCTACTATAATTTTTAAGCTATTGCATAGCTTCTATCGCGGGCCTTGAACGTGGAGACCGAATCCAGAAATTCCGTAACGAAAATAACCTAACGCTTTTTAGTTTTGCCATCTATCGATGAATAGCAGAACGTTTAATGACTTTTTTAAATGTCACGCTTGTCTCTTTAGTTCAGCAACTCGTATCTAGGTGGCATTGGTTGTATAATTATAATTGCATAAGTTGATAAAAACAGCTATGGTATAGCTTTACCGCGGCAGTCTCCGAGTGCCACACGTCTTTTTATATTTTTATTAATCTAAATCTTTGAACACCGTCTGCACGCACGAACAAGCATACGTATGACTCAATACTTTTGAGCCAAGCGTGCAAGCGAGAGTGCAGAACAAGCGATAGAGAGGCACGATCGTCCTAAGAGTTAGGCTTGTGACGCAATGTTTTCTTATGACGTAAAATTATCTTCCGTCAACCGACTTTACAGACAAACATTTTTTTTATTATTATTTATTATCGTCCGTAAACCAACTTTACAGACAGCCAATTTTTCTTACTATTTTTTTTAGAGACAGAAAATGCTTAAGGTATACCCCTCCGTCACGGGAAACGGAAGATCCTCTCTTCCGAGCGTTTTTGACGTGACAACGTCTTATAATTCGATAGAGCCGGCTGCACGCACAAAAAACATGACTCATTTGCCGTTACCTCGCTCTGAGGCGTTCCATGTAAGGCTTGAAGTGCAAGCGAGAGTTGTCACGTTCAACTACCGTCAGTAAACCGACTTTACAGACAACCACTTTTTTTAGCAACGTTTTAGTTGCATGTCTCCAGACTCCACTAAAACCTATGGTTCTCACGGCAGTTTGCCACATGTTGGCGGGAGTAGGTACCTTTGCAATTAACTTTGGCCACTATGCCACAAACTTTTTGCTGGTTATTTAGTGAGCTAGGTACTATTAGAAAATGTTTTTGTTGACAGCCCTGATGCGTCACTCGTCCCACTTGTACTCTGCTAATGTTGGCAGTCTGAGATAGCTATCAGCAGATAGGCTAATGCGACAAGTGCATGAAACTTAAGAATACATAATTTAAGAAAGACATTATTTTTAAACTATTCCAGTAAATATTCCAGATTTTTCTAAACTCTGCTAGTCAGTACTTGACTACGATCTCAAGATATTATCGTACTAACATATAAGTAAAATGACCCTTTATGGTTTCTACACAGCATCGCGCCGGAATGCTAAATCGCTTAGCGGTTTGTCTTTGCTGGTAGGTTGGGTAACTAGCCACGGTTGAACCCTACCACCAGACAAAAACTTCTTTAACCCTCGAATTATTCCAGTCCAAACTTCCATTTCTGCCATGTTCGAGTGGAGATCACCAATTCATTTTCTGGATTCAGTCCCTAAAATAAGGCCAATGCCTACATAAATAGTGTTCAGATTTTCTTTCAAGACATTATGATTTTCAGCCCGGCTATATAAAATAGGTACCTCCAATAGGCTTTGGTGGTATGACTGGTAACGTATTTCACATTTTTCTAAACAAAAATGTTCCCGTTTTTATATCGAAAGTATTGGAATCTTAGAAAACAAGTGTCCAGCATAAATCTAGACCCAAACCCGTAAATCCTCATTTAGCGGCTAAGCCTCAGGTAGACAATCGCAGGTTTTGAGGCCGCCTCCCTCAGTCCATCGTAAATCCATTAAACCTTAACAATCCCTTTCCAGGACACTTTCTAAATGCCTGTGCTCCACAATACGACGGGATACGACGGTTATCAAGCCATCAATCAAACAGCCCTTAATACCATGGCAATAAAGTTCACTTCATGAAAGCACTTCCGGCCATTGTTTAGGAGTTGGGAGAAAACTTGACCTTATTCGCAGCAATAGTTGATTGTATTGACTGGTTAGTACTTAGCGAAATTAGGCTAAGCCAGGCCAAACACTTCAAATGTTAGTTATAACGCTGCAAGTAGCAAAGACGTCGATGGGTTACCTAAATGAAGTCGGCAGTGTATCGGAAGATTTAGTTACGGGACAGAAAGAGGAGCAAAACATAGGTTGTAGGTTAATAAAATCGTAGGTAATAAGCGCTGTTCTGACTTGAATCGCACTCTATTGTGTAATCGCTAGGGTATTCGTTCGGAATCTGTAAAGGCAGGTAGGTTAGGTTAGGATAGATCAAAAAATGAACGCCTCTCCAAGTCTCCACGTATATACGCTCACACGTTGTAAGACAATATTGTATCGTCCATTTTTAAATCAGACGGTGTACGTGTAGTAGGAACCTACGAAATCTTTGGTATATTGTAAGGGTGCCCCTCTAAACGAAACCAAACTAAAGTTGTAACTTATCGTAGTATTTAGTAAACAAAGAACTAAATGCAACTTATACAGCTTATTATTTGGCCGGCAGATAGGTACTACCGTTATCTGCCGGCCAAATGCCTAGACTAGACTGTTGAATAATGATCAAAAATTTTGTCAGAACCCGGAACACAAAAAAAACATTACGCTGAATTCAATGGAACCGAATTTCATTGTTTGTTTTGCGTATGCGTTTGCGTTTCAATGGCGTACTTTTTGGAACAAAAAGCATGAAGAATGAGGATCTTTCGCGAAAAGCAGCTTTAAAACAATGCATTTTTTCGGTACTGAAAATGTCTATATTTAATCTCTTTGTGGAATTAGCTGATTTCAAGGCTTTTGAATAACGAAAGCCAGATAAGTAGGTATGGCAGAAAATTACTATTAGAACCTATAAATTTAAATACGAATCAAAATTTTTCACTCGCAGGAATTATTTCCTTAGTGTGTAAAAAGATTCCTATTCAAAAAGATTACTATTAGAACTCTAAATCAAAACGTCAGTGCTCTTGAATGTTTTTCTTCTTTTAGCTTATTTCCTCTTTTCTTTGTAATTGTCATATCGAGTTTAGCGCATGCGTCTCTGGGACCTTGAAGCGTGCCCAACTGCCCACGTCCGTATAAAAAGCCTCGTAAAAAAGACAACGTAACCAAAACAAAAAGAAAAAAAACAAATTATGCTATCGATCGATCGAAATGATCAAGCTGCGCGGGCGCAAGGCGCGAGTTCGGACGATCTCCTCCCGAGCCGCTTCTACGGGTCAGTCATAATCGCGACGCGGTACGGAGCGGTCGTGCGGTTATTCTCCAATAGCCAAATTGTACCACATAGTTGCCGCGTTACGTGTTGTTTGCGAATCGAGTACAGTAATTAGTGTTGTTTTATAACCCACTGTTTGTGTTGCATAAGTGCAGTGTTGCTGTTACAACAAGATCTCTGTGTTACACGGATACCCACTTCTATCTGCAGTTCGTATTTTAGCTTTATTTTGGACACTCGACTTTTTACTTAAACTTTTCCTCTTACTGATCTTGCCTGGCATTACTACCTTCACATAAATACAATCACATAAATACAATTACACAATAGACTTTGTAAACGTAGGTTTAGAATTTCGATTCATTCAATTTATAGCACTGGACAATGAACTAGGTTTTCTGCAAGTCCTTTATAGCGACAATTTTATACAAATAATAATAGCAATCAAACTTCTGGTTTTAAACTCTGTATTTAAAACCAGATGTATGTCGGATATGTAATTAGGAATCAATGTAGGTACATAACTACATAGTCTACAAACCTGTCAATAATACCAGACAATCATCAACCTTCATTAAGCGTTAATTGATTGTATAACAACCTACCCACTCGTTTACCTTTAGGCTTTAACAGGTTGCGGAGGTCAGATGGTAATCAGTAATACAGGGGCCTGTCAAATAAATGTACCTACGTTTAGAATGATACAGACAATTTTGATGGGAAAATGTGCCTATAAAATTAATAATGATCTCTAGGATGATGAGTGGTTACTGGTTATCAAGAAAATTTATCTTCTCTTGAAGACACCTAGTTTGTACTTGGCTGAGTCAACACGAAGCTGGAAGAGCAGTCCATGCCTATACTGTTCTAATCAGAGCTGTGGAAGGGAATCGTGTTGTATGAGTTTGAATTTAAGTACTAAGGTTGCCAAGGTTGTAGTTTACAGGGGAATAGACAGGAGTCAGGAAGTTATGGAAGCGATAGCATGATTTTAAGACTTTCTTAAGAAATTAGATAGCGATTTTCAATCAATCAATGAAACTAATAACACATTTGTGGGCGATAATTTTCGATTGAAACATAGTAAATTAACAACGAACTTTATATGAAGCTGCTTGGTTGTTTGTTAGTGTGATGTTTTTTTGTACTTATTGACGTACTTATTGAAGGAAAAGCATAAAATTACGTCACCGATACAAACGTTTATTATCAGCTGTGTATTCGTTATTCCTTATTTCTAAATTGATAAACTTTTATTTTGTAGCTACATAGGTTTTATTCGATTTTTGAATCATTTGTCACTCGATTTTGGTCACATAGAAATATTAACTGACAAACTGATAGATGAAGTAAGATTAAGCCGACGCCGTTGATAACGGTCGATGTTGTTGCACAACGTTACTGTTATCAATTATCAGCCCAGTATCTACTGATCCCAATTGCGCATCGCCCTTATCACGATAATATCGAAATATATACATACCGACTACTGAGAGGAATTCTAGAATGATCGTTTTATTTTCCTGAAATATAAAGATAGGTACAGACAGACACAGCCTCTAGCTAGCATAGACGGAAGACAATTTCTTCATATGAAATGTCTCACTTACCCGGCAAACGGTGTTTTGCCATATACATATATATTAAGTTCTCACTTAGGGATATGACAAATAGTTTACGTCCTAATCTCAGATTTAGGAATACACACATAAAAAATCATAAATATCAGTCAAGTCGTTTTAGAGGGTTTTTATCACAAACACTGATACGAGGTTTAAAGAAGTAATAATATATTAGAATTAAGACTTCCGTGAGTAGACATAATAATTTTACTGAAAAAAAACGGCTAAAACTCACTATGACTTGGTCAGGATCGCCCGACCAGTTTCGGACCCATCAGGGGTCCTTCTTCAGGGGGTGCCCCTGAAGAAGGACCCCTGATGGGTCCGAAACTGGTCGGGCGATCCTGACCAAGTCATAGTGAGTTTTAGCCGTTTTTTTCAGTAAAAGTAATAATATAATAAGTTATCGTAAAATTTTAATCCTATGTGAAAGAATAAACGTTTGGATTTTGATTTCAATGTCGGAGTATTGGTATATTATGCGTATTAAATGCTAAACATTGATAAATGTATGAGTCACTTATTTGGATACGTAGGTAGGTATGACGTAAGAAAACATACAAATTGCCAACAAAAGTAAACAAATTATTAAGGTAATCATTTCAGGTAGGTAAGTAAGTAAGTACTAATATGATACCCTTTACCTAAAGTTTGTTTTGAGACTCATAAGTAACTATACTTGCACGGTGCACCATGGATTATAGCCGAAATAGCTCAACGTTGCAAAGGGTGAAATGAAACCGAAGTGTCTTAAAATTAAACTTCAAGACTTAAATGTTTTGTAGTCAACTAGGTAGCCATTCCTACTACGAGCTTTTCACTATAACTTCTTAAGGCGCTGCAAGGGTCTAAAAGACCTATTGGTACCATCAATTGTGATAGAGTCAAGTGCGCTAGCCTATATAATTTGTGGCGACATTTAATTAAACGTACATTACCATGTGTTCATTTCGCTGTAATTTTTGAGTGGTCCTAGTAAATTAATAAATAAATATAATACTTAAAAGAGATCGTTGAAAGAAATTCAATCCGATAGCGAATTCATTTAAATTCACAGATACGATACGATAATCTACTTACGTGGTTATTTACTAACTTTTGTATTTCAACAATACCTCGTCAATTTTGTATTCTACACGATTGCATCCTTCTCTGTCTAAAACAGCATGATAGACAAAGACGGTTAGCGAGGAATTCAAATTATCCCTTCGTTGCATCGGGTTCTAGCTAAGATCCTAAACACGTAGTTGTCGGCTACCAGTTTTTACGGCGACTTCCGCAGCCCGTAGAGGACAAACGAGTGGATCCGGTTCGACATAATGACTTCCAGTAAAGGTTAAGGATACTTGACAGATGTATCTTGCAGTTACTTGTACGTAACACCAGTCGAGTATGTCTTGGATGTGCATTTGATCACTTGCTTTACGGTGAAGAACATCAAGAGTTTTGCATGGCTTAAAGTACATATCAGTGATAATATTATTTTGTGAAGCCTGGCAAACAGGACTTGGACAGGTGGTGACTTTTGCCAAAGCTCTTGGCTGTGTCATGGACATCAGGGGTCTGACTGCGTAAAAAAAACGAATTCTGTCCGCTGATAGGTTCCCTGATTTACGTCATCCAATCGAAGGGAAGAATTTGATTACGATAACGATGAATACGTTTTTTTACACAATCGCCTAGCTGGGCCGATTCATTCGAGGTTTTCTGAATTGCCTCTCACTTGTGCTGTTCTTAATGAACCCTTGCCTTCCTATTTTGGTATCTTATTTAATAGTTGTTATAAATTAAATATACGCGAAGGGACATCCAGACATTTCATCAATGCCTACTCAACTGTAAATGTAATGCAATTAATATAATTAAATTGATTTAGTTCGGGAGTCATTCGGGTTCATTGTCATTTGATTTAAGGATTTATTTAGTTCAGAATTCGCACTAAACTATTGTGTCCTCGAGATTTATACCTGAGATATCTGAACCAGGATAATGCGGGGTCCTTTATTATCCCAAACCGTTTGTTCCGTTACGGCACGGAAAGGGATTCAGATCAAAACTCCCGCCATCCATAGGCGATTTTCGAACTGGTATAATGCATAGACAACACGCAGCTTAACCAGCTGTCATGCATTTCGTACTGTACAAACCTCGAAGAAGTGTCAACGTCACCGATGACAAAACGACTTACCGCCACCTTCAATTCGTGTTACGCTCGAGCAACGGTCAACGCGCGCGCGTCGTGTGTGAAAAAACACCAAAAACCCCCTTTTTCAACGATAAAAACCCATAATTCCCTGCAGCACCAGGTGGAGATCATCGTGTGCAGCTTCAGGCAGTTCAAGGTACGTACGAGTGCATTGTAATTGTCTTGCATTTTCGAGTGAGAAAATCGTTTAATCGTCAGATCAGATCTGAATTCCCAATGTAGCATGGGCCTCATATAGCGAATTGCTACATTTAATGGTGCCGAACCCGGGATTTTCCGCCTTTTTAACGAATAATTTGTGTATGGTATATCTGGTTAAACGTAATTTAGATTATTCAACTCACGACCTTTTGTTCTCGCGAATTGCGATCTGAATTACTCCGTGTTAAGACCATCCATCGTTAATACCTACATAGATTAAACACATCGGGCAGGGAAGTACACGTAAAACACAACAAATAATTACCTCGTAAAAGTATTGAATTATTGAAAGATCAAATAAACAATCACATCAAATTATCGGTGTTTATTTCAAAGTCGGCTTGCAATAATTCAATCTTTTAAATCGTATTCCACATCATTCTACATAATTAACATCTAATATCGTATTCATCTTATTGTTCCTAACTTTAAAAACGTAATTTTTAACACTCATCGAACGAAATATAACTAAATACATGCAAGTAGTCGGGTACCCACATTCCGCGTGCATTTATTCCGACCGCGCCGAGCCGTCCGCGTCGCACATCAACCTTTTGTTTGTACGAATAAAGTTTATAATTCTATATTCGCAAGTCTATTCCATTAGCGTACGGTTCACCACAAAGTTTTGTTAGCGACGTGAACTAGATTACTTATAAAGTAGTGTACAACTTGAGTGGTGTACTGTACATAGATAAGAACTTGTCTGAGGAATAGCTGAATACAGTTCACCGCACAAGTTTTGTTGAGTACAAGTATACACATTTCATATACATCGTTGCATAACTTGTGTGGTACTGTGTATATACGAACAATTTATGACTCTGTACTTTATTTGTGTTTTTATTCCCTAATTCGAATTGAAGGCTATTCTATCGTTGCTTTTATATATCTGGCAAATATTAACTTTCAATAATGTCTCTCTTAAGACGGCATTCAGCGAGGAAGGCAGGCCTTCTTAAGAAATCTCAATCAAGATCCGTGGACATTGAATACACGGTTAAGGATTTGCCTTCATTGCGTAGGCAACGTACGATCGCTTATAACCGGGCAAAAAAGGCCTTAGAGGTTGGTCTCACATGCGTAACGGACGACTCTCAACGGGATATGTTTTTTTCATATCATCAGGATATTAAAAAAATCGCTTCTCAGTTTGAAACCACACACTTGGCCATCTTAGAACTTTTGGACGACCCGGACGATGACACGGAAGTTCAAGAACGCTTTGACGAAATGTTCTACAAAATAAATTCAATCTATCGTAGCTTAAATAATAGTGAACCACCCACGACTTCTTGTAACTCACAATGTACTTCATCGTCAAACGTCCGCTTGCCAAAAATAGTACTGAAATCATTTTCCGGGGACATTAAACAATTTCCAGAATATCTAGATACGTTCAACTCGTTAATTAATAATTCAAAGTCTCTGAGCGACACTGAGAAGTTTCATTATTTAATATCTTCTCTCAGTGGTGACGCGTTATCGGTAGTGAGAACGTTTCCTCTGACCAGCGAGTACTATCGTGAGGCTTATAACGCTCTCATCGCACGTTACAAATGTAAACGCGACTTAGCTTTTACCAGTTGGAGAGATCTTTTAGAAATTAATTTTAATGTCAAAAATGCTCATGAATTCCGGAAATCACTTGACTTATTTGAAGAGAATCTTTGCATTCTCAAATCAGTTAATCTACCGGTCAGTCACTGGGATTTCATATTAGTGTACCATATCTTATCGAAATTCCACAATAGGTTTTCCACAATAGATCATATACATACGCTACGTAACATAATAGAAAAGTATAAAGAATATGGAAAATCCTTGTACATAGCCTTCATAGACTATTCTAAGGCCTTTGACTCTATATCACATGAATCCATCTGGAAAGCCCTCGCTGAACAAGGTGTCAATAAAGACTACATCGACATTATAAAGGAGCTATACCGAGAGAGTATATCAAGTGTACGTATGGACGTGGTAGGAGAACCTTTCAAATTAGAAAGAGGAGTGAGACAAGGAGATCCCCTTTCAGCAAAGCTGTTTATAGCAGTATTAGAAAGTGTATTCAGGACACTGAGTTGGGGCAGTGTAGGTCTAAAAGTACATGGTAAGTTTTTATCACACCTAAGATTTGCGGACGACATAGTGCTGCTATCAGAAAGACCGGATGAATTACAGTACATGCTGGAAACACTAAATTTTCAAAGTAAGGAAGTAGGTCTACAGATAAATGAAGAAAAAACGAAATGTATGACAAATTCCCAAAAGACGCAGATAAGACTAGATACAAACAGTATAGAATATGTAGAAGAGTACGTATATCTCGGTCAACTAATTTCCTTGAGTAACTCTGTCGACAAAGAAGTGGACAGGCGTGTTGCAAATACGTGGAAAAAGTACTGGTCGATGAAAGAGATTTTCAAAGGGAACCTACCCACGAAGATTAAAACAAAAGCGTTGGAAACATGTATACTACCATGCCTTACGTATGCAAGTCAAACCTGGCCTCTTCCTATCAAAATACTAAAAAAAATAAGAACATGCCAAAGGGGATTAGAGAGAAGCCTTGTTGGCATAAAACTAAGGGACCACGTAAAAAGTAGTGACATTAAGCGAATAACAAAAGCAAGGGACGCGATAAAACACATTTTGAAACTTAAATGGAGATGGGCGGGGCACATCCAGAGACACAAAGATGAAAGATGGACTAAAGCTGTCACTAACTGGTATCCTATACACTGCAAGCGAAGGCCCGGAAGACCTTTTAAAAGATGGGAAGATGATGTGGTTAAGGTTGCGGGTAGGACATGGAGTACCCTAGCCAGAGATAGAAGCAAATGGAAAAATATGGAGGAGGCTTTTACCACCACTGGTGGTCCTTACATTTAAAATGACTATTCGAAATGTAAATATATACATACAAAACAGCTGAAACCTATATTCAAAACTATAAGTAGGTACAGAAAAAAAAAATACAACAACAAATGAGTACATCATAATAACATAAAACATAATAATGTAATGTATATAATAAAAATCCTTGTAAATTATTTGAAAACAAATAAATATAAAAATTAAAATTAGGGTAAGTTAATAACTGAAGAATTATGTACTTAATTGATAAGAAAGAAATAATATATATATACAGATAAATAAAAGATGTATAAAAGAAATTTTACATAAAAGCTAACTGTGGAGTAATTATAATGTAATATAAGTATAGGATATAGGAGTATAAGAAACTAGATAATAAAGACATAGTATGTAAGAATTGTTTAAAAAATGTATGGAATTTAATAAAGCTTTTATTTATTTATTTATTTATTTTATTTTATCTTATCGAAATTAGATACAACGATACGCCGTGACTTTGAAGAAAAATATTCGAATACCGAACTACCCTCTTACGTACAACTCAAGGAATTCTTACATTCTAAGTGTGAAGCATTATTACGTGACACGCATTTTACCGAACGATCGAAACAAAATAAACCCACGCAGAAGTCACCTTCATTACCAGTTAAAAATAAGCAAGTGTCACATACATTGATAGCATCGGATGAAAGGCAACTGGATAAGGCTGTTGTATTGTCACGACCTACAAATTGCTCATATTGCCATGAGCCACATACCATTTCAGCATGCCCAGAATTTCTCAAAAAAACAATTGACGAGCGTATGCAAATCGCAACAGACAAGAAATGGTGCTTTAACTGTCTGAAAAATTCACATCAATTAAGAAATTGTAACAGCATCTTTTCTTGCCGCACGTGCCGACGCAAACACCATTCTTTACTCCACAGGGAAGCATCGCCTGAGTCGAACCAAACTACATCATCATTAGTTTCACGCTCACACACTAATACAACTGTGTTGTTAGCAACTGCTATCGTCCAAGTTGAAGACGCGTCGGGTAAAATGCAATCTTTTCGCGCTTTGTTTGACACAGGCAGCCAAAGTAATTTTATTACTGAGTCTGCTGTGAAATCATTAAACTTAAAACGATCACACACCGGTGCTTGTGTAAGTGGACTTGGAGAAACGGCAGCTTCTATTTTAGGAGATGTGACCTGTCATGTGGGGACTAATGACAAGGCTTTATTCACTTTGGAATTCCACATTCTACCTAAGATATGTGGCGAGCAACCGATCGCAAATATTAACACAACAGGATGGTCACATATTAAGGAATTAAAATTAGCGGATCCTGGGTTTGATATTCCGGGTCCCATCGATCTTTTGTTCGCAGCTGACGTGTTTGCTGAATCTTTACTCAATCAGAAAATTAAGGGAAACATAAATCAACCTACAGCACTTAATTCTTTGTTCGGCTGGCTTCTGTTAGGTAAAACACGCCTAGCTTCGACTACTCTGTTGCAAACGTCAACATTTGAAACGGAGATTGAATTAAATTCATTAGTTCAACGGTTTTGGGAACTGGAAACATTACCGAAGGCACCAGTTTTAACACCCGAGGAGTTGCTATGTGAGAAAAAATTTGTTGCTGAGCATCGGCGTGACAAAAGCGGGCGATTTATTGTTCAGTTACCGTTTAAAGAAGATTCAGAAGTCACTTTCGTTGGATCACGTGACGTTGCTCTACGAAGATTTCATGCGATAGAACGTAGATTATCTCGAGATCCATGTTTACATAATCAGTATGCAGACTTCATGTCTGATTACATTGAAACCGGGCATATGTCGTTAGTCCCTACCGAAGAAACGGGGAAAGGGAAATACTACATCCCTCACCATTGCGTCTTACGCCCTGATTCAGCAACTACACGCTTGCGTGTCGTATTTGATGCCTCAGCTGGAGATTCCAATTCCCAGTCCCTTAACAATACACAACTTATTGGTCCAAAACTGCAATCTAACATCATTGAATTACTCCTGCACTTTCGTGAACACAAGATTGTCTTTATGGCTGATGTACGGCAGATGTACCGACAGATTTTAATTTCACCTGAGCACCGTGACTATCAGCGTATATTTTGGAGAGCTACACCTGACGAACCCCTTAAAGAATACCGCCTGAATACGGTGACGTATGGTGTGGCTTCGTCTCCTTTCCTTGCTTGTCGCTCGGTGCAACAACTGGCTGAAGACGAAGGAGATTTATATCCAGTCGCAAAAAAGATAATATTATCAGACATCTACATTGATGACGTCATAACTGGATGTGATTCCTTAGAGAACGCACAAGAAGCAAAATCGCAACTTATCGCTTTATTCAATCGGGGTTGTTTTCAACTAAGAAAATGGGTTAGCAATGAGTCAACACTTTTAACTGATCTTCCTGCGGAAGAATGTCTTACCGGTTCTGTATCACTTGACGATTCCGACCCACCAATTTTGAAGGTTCTTGGTCTTAAATGGGACCCCTCATCTGATTCATTTCTCTTCGAGATAAAACCAACAGACCAAATTTGTACGAAACGAACAATCTTGAGTGAACTTGCTAGAATTTTTGACCCTCTTGGATTTTTGTCTCCAATAACTATTCAAGCGAAATCTCTTATTCAAAAATTATGGATACTGGGTGTTGGTTGGGACCAAACTCCACCTGATGATGTGGTCCGAGCATGGAATACGCATCGAAATCAGCTTACTCAACTATCCACACTTCGGATTCCGCGTAGACTCGCAAGTAAACATGCCCAATCACACGAATTGCATGGCTTCGCTGACAGTTCTGAAATCGCGTACTGTGATTTATTTGCGCGTAACCGACAAAGAAGGTAAAGTGCAAATATTTCTAGTTTGTTCAAAGGCCAGAGTAGTGCCCTTAAAACGGATCTCGCTTCCTCGATTAGAATTATGCGCAGCGGTTCTCTTAGCAGACCTTTACCAATTTGTTCGAGACACTTACTGCAGTCGCATTTCGTTTGACGCCATTTATTTTTGGTCAGACTCCACTGTCGCTCTATCGTGGCTACATTCCCCATCTTCTCGATGGACAACATTCGTTGCAAACCGCGTCAGTCACATACAAGACATTACGCCTATAGAATGCTGGCATCACATCTCATCAGATGACAATCCTGCAGACATTTGTTCGCGTGGCCAATTTCCACAAGAAATCGTCAATAACTCCTTATGGTGGGCGGGGCCTAAATGGTTGTCTGAAAATCACGATATGTGGCCTTCCAGCGTAGGTCAGATTTCCACAGATGAGGAAACAATCATCAACACGGAATCACGTAAGGCTGTGGCTTTAGTATCCAACCAAAAACAGGATAATAACCAAAACGAATTGTCGATGTTTGATGATCTTCTCAAACGACACTCTTCCCTGCAGAAACTCGTTAATGTTGTAACGTACATCAATCGGTTTATCCACAACTCACGAAATCCGTCAAATTTAAATCGTAACAATGCCCTTAATAATATTGAACGACGTAATTCATTAAAACAAATCGTAAAACACGTCCAAGGTCAGGTATTTTCAGAACTGATTTCAAGCTTAAAAATTAACAAACCGTTGCTTAAGCCGTATCGGAAACTTAACCTTTTTCTAGATGACCATGATGTTATCAGGGTGGGCGGTAGAATATCGAGATCAGGATTAGGTTACGAGCAAAAACATCCTGCACTATTACCTTCTGATCATCCCCTTACAACATTAATCATCAATTCTATTCATCGTAATTACTGTCATCCCGGCATTAACACAACTCATTTTCTGCTGCTACAGCAATTTTGGGTTATTTCATCGAAACGCACAATTCGTAGTTGTCTTTCAAAATGCGTAAAATGCTATCGAACTAATCCTCAGCCTTTGCAACCGTTTATGAGCGATCTGCCATCCTACCGCGTCAATCAAGCGAAAGCATTCTCTGAAGTCGGTGTAGACTTTGGGGGGCCATTCCGCATTAAACTTGGTCTCCATCGCGGTGCAAAAATTGATAAGGCATATTTATGCTTATTCATATGCTTAGCTACTAAAGCGGTACATCTTGAAGTCGTTTCAACATTATCAACAGATGGCTTCATTGCTGCTCTGCGGCGCTTCATTAGTAGGCGTGGGCGATGCAACGTAATCCATTCTGATCAAGGGACGAATTTCATCGGTGCTCGAAATCAACTACTGGCGCTTATGAACCAAGCTTCTAGCACCGAACGAATTGACTTCAAATTTAATCCACCAGCGGCTGCTCATTTCGGAGGGGTATGGGAAATACAAATAAAGGCTGCTAAAGCGCACCTGTATCGTGTAGTGGGTGACCAGGTCTTAACCTTCGAAGAACTTACCACACTTTTTACTCAAATCGAAGCCATCTTGAATTCAAGACCTTTATATCCTGTCAGCTCTGATCCCAACGACTTTTCCGTTCTGACACCTGGACACTTCCTTACACTAGAACCTTTGACAGCTGTCCCGGATGAAGATCTCACTAATGTAAATACTAACCGACTTACTCGGTGGCAGTTGTTACAAGCGTTTCATCAGAATTTTTGGTCCAGATGGAAACACGAATACCTTAATTCTTTAACACAACGCGCAAAATGGACCAAAGATTCCAAACCGTTAACGATTGGGTCCATGGTTATTATTAAAGACGAAAATCGCACCCCATTACACTGGCCACTCGCTCGAGTCACAAATCTAATTCCTGGCCCTGATGGAGTGGTTCGGATCGCAGAACTAAGAACGGCCACGAGCAATCGCATTCAACGGCCCCTTGTTAAACTGTGTCCTCTACCAATTGATGAATAGTCAACATCGTCCTAACTTATCACCATAGTTCAGTAGTACATTAGATTAACTTTAGTTTAAGTAATTCATTATTCACTAATCAGCACGTTACCGTAAATCATACTTCCACATTTTGTTCAATTTTTTTTTTGTTTGTCTTCTAACTCATATTCTTATTTTTTAACCAGAAAATACCATAGGCATTTTGGTGGGCGGTATGTTCCGTTACGGCACGGAAAGGGATTCAGATCAAAACTCCCGCCATCCATAGGCGATTTTCGAACTGGTATAATGCATAGACAACACGCAGCTTAACCAGCTGTCATGCATTTCGTACTGTACAAACCTCGAAGAAGTGTCAACGTCACCGATGACAAAACGACTTACCGCCACCTTCAATTCGTGTTACGCTCGAGCAACGGTCAACGCGCGCGCGTCGTGTGTGAAAAAACACCAAAAACCCCCTTTTTCAACGATAAAAACCCATAATTCCCTGCAGCACCAGGTGGAGATCATCGTGTGCAGCTTCAGGCAGTTCAAGGTACGTACGAGTGCATTGTAATTGTCTTGCATTTTCGAGTGAGAAAATCGTTTAATCGTCAGATCAGATCTGAATTCCCAATGTAGCATGGGCCTCATATAGCGAATTGCTACACCGTTTATTCCAAGAATTTGTGTATCAATCAATAGATATCAAAATGTCTTAACCTATAGATATAGACGTTATTTTTCATCACTTTTAGCCATGTTTTAAGAGTTTAGGATTACTTTAAGACAGTGCTCTATTGTTTTCATGACTTCAAAGTGATATTCCTCTAGAGACAGAAGAACCACATATTTCTATACACATTTATGTAGTTAATATGCTTTTCATTTTGAAACTTTTATTGTTTTTATCACTATTTCTAATTAATAACCGCTCATGCTCCCCTCGTGCCCGTAGGAATAAAAAATCTTTCTTGTCCCTTATCTACATTATCAAGAGAACCTCTGAGCAAAATTTCAGCTTTTAAGGTTTAAAGGTTTTGGCTGGGTGATGGTGAGTCACCCAAGTCAGGATTTCTGTTTTTACTTACTCATAAAGATTTGAGGGACTCAATAATTATTATTTAGAGAGTTTATACTTTTAAGTGAGTAGGTATTTAAGTTATTAAGGTTAAACATTTTCACATTAGCGTTCAGTTACGTAGTTTATGATCGGACAGCCGCAAATTGTCTGTTTAATAGTAGTAGTAGCCATTCAGTTAAGTGCATGATGTTTGTTATCAATTCGAGCTGGAGCAGTAACTATTAGTTGCGCAAAGCAAAAAACGCGATAATAATCATTACGTAAAGATTATGTATCTTGCGAGTATAATGCCTTATACAGTATCTGGTGCAATGGCTTACGTTGTATGAACTTATATGGCGGAATTCATAACAAATCGCTTCTAGGTAATAGCATGATCTGTTAGTTTACTTACACAGATAGACTAAGTACATAATATACAATAAGGCTATTTCAACAGATGTACTTACTCTTGGGAAAGAGAAATATTTAAAAATTAAAATTAAATTGCAGTCAAAATAATAAGGTAATGAATGAAGGTTGATGTGAGCCTTCTTTAATTTAAGGTTATAGTTAATGGGAATTAGGCAATTAAAATTAACTGAAATTATGTTTTAGCACAGTTTTTAAAGATGACTCTAGTGATTGGGTAATGGGTACAAACTGCTTTAACACAACAAAAAAACAACTTTCAACTATTAGTGATACAAAAAATGAGTTAGTGAGTGGGACTGGCAGTAGAGTAATCGGCAAGGAATCGCTAACGCGGGCAAAAACTATACCGTTAAGAGGAAATGTCGTCCGAGAGACTTTTGAAAATTAGGTATTTTAGAAAACTATCGCTGTCGCTCTGCGACGTTGCTGTGTCCTATTCGTGCAATAAGGACAACTGCAGATCCGAGACAATAGCTCTATGTAAAAAGTTATTTTTCGAGGTTTGGCTCTCGGCTATTTCCTCCTCCAAAATTGGACCAATTTAAAAGATATTTCGTAAACTAAATCTAAAGGATATATACTGTGTCGCTATGTTTTTCTTTTTTCGTTAATAGTTGTCAAATTCGTACAATAGGCATCTGTTAACAGTGGGTCTAAATAGGCAATTTTGAGCATTTTGTAAGGCTTCTAGTGCTTAAAAAGATAATGTATTTTCAAAAACGAAAACATAGGAACATAGAAGACATTGATATTTATTTTTCTGTAAAAAATCATTGCTCTAAGTTCATAAACCAGAAAGAAAACAGACGAGAACGTTTGTATGGAAAAAAGACCACTATCGTTTCCTCTTAAGGAACGCCCTTCCAGCCTCCGTGTTCTCAGCCAAGTACAATCTGGGTACCTTCAAGAGCAGTGTGAATAGGCATTTTCTAAGAAGCGTGCTCCATCCTAGACCTCATCAAAGCTTTCTATCAGGCATGATTGTCGTCAAGCGCAAGCCTATCTACAATAAATCGTTCGTTCGTACGTTCGTTTCAGCCGACGGACGTCCACTGTTGCACAAAGGCCTCCTGCAATGCTTTTCCAGCCCGCACGGTCCTGCGCCATTTGTATCCAGCGCCTTCCCGCGACTCTTTTAATGTCGTCACTCCACCTGGTCGGAGGTCTGCCAACCCTGCGCTTTCCCGTGCGGGGTCGCCATTCCAGCACTTTGGGTCCCCAACGTCCGTCGGTTCTACGAGCTATGTGCCCCGCCCATTGCCACTTCAGCTTCGCGACACGTTGAGCTGTGTCGGTGACTCTGGTTCGTCTACGAATCTCCTCATTTCTGATTTGATCACGCAGAGAAACTCCGAGCATAGGTCTCTCCATCGCTCGCTGTGTGACTGTGACTCTGAGCCAATACAATAAATAACAATAATAAATAACACTACAATAAATAAAGACAACAAACTCATAAGGGTGTTCTTTTGCAGGTAACCGCGTGAGAATGGACCAGTGGGACGTGCAGTGCAGTGCGTAGTCGGCGGTGCACTGTGAGTGTGCAGTGCAGTGCAGTGATGCGGTGAGATGCCCTCGGACAGCGGAGCCACGTGGTCGCCGCCCGCGCACAGCGAGCGGCGACTCAGCAACTCCTCGGATGGCAGCGCTTGTAGCGGCTACTCCAAAGCTGTAAGTCACTTTTTCCATTCTCAAAAATCCATACATAGCTCTTAAGGCTAAAACCAGCATCGCCTCGGTCGGCAATCTTCATTACTGGAGATTGTGTCCGCACTGCAGTTCCTTCGTCATGTTTTTAAAAATGTCCCTCCATACATTGCGGTCTTCAGTTTTTCTGATGGCTGTTGCGAGAAGAAGTCCCGTGAGCGTGAGTGACTACTTGGTCAGACCAGCGGTTAGGTGATCGCCCGCGTGGTCTCTTCCCCTTCACCTTGCCCACAACTATAAGCTTATCCAAGTTATCAAGAAGGCGGCGGGCAATATGACCAAAGTAACTAAGTATTCTCTGATAACAGACTGTTGAGAGCCGTGTGTTAACGTGAATTTGCTTGAGGATCGAGATGTTTGTAAACCCGCATATTAACCCTTACGCTGTCAACGAGATCAATCTTAAGACAACAGCATTAGGTTCATAATATTTCTATGTCATCACTTGTGTATGCTTGGCTGAGTGCGTGCAAGGGATCTTGTAAGAAAATTGTAAATGTGGACTTTTGACGTTGACCGCACCTAGTGCGAAAATACTTATTGCACCAACGAGGTTACAACTTACTTCCATGCAACTGTATGCATCTAATAATTTCGGTCGTATATCTCAGCACTGGATGTGTCGTGCTATAAGTGATTGATGGTATGCCATGACATTTGTGAGTTGTAACGTCACCGTCCCACGTGGGGTCACGAGCTATGGCGTAACAACCTGCGATTTGTTTTAAATTGCTTTATTACGTGCTATGTGACATTTGTGTTACGTGACACCGCGAGCTATTGTACTCTAGAAGACAACTACAATTCTCTATTTAAATCATAGATAATCTACAAAAGTCACGGCATATATTTTTGTTGTTATATCTGAAGCCATGGATCACAGCTCTCAATTATTGTGTAGATCTAAATTTATTCAGAATTATTGGCAATGACTAATGGAAAAATACATGGTAATTGTAACTAACAGTTTAATGTTGATGACTTCAGTTTCTGCGACTGCTGAAAGTTGCCGAGTTCAAAAATAAATAAATAAATAATGTATGGTTACTTACTTTTTTTAAACCATATACTAAATAGTAATTTTGATTGTGAAGTTGTTAATAATTAGGAAAATAATATAGTATTACGTACTGGTGAGAATTCGTAATAATATTATGATGGATGGATAGAAGATAATTAAAGCTGCTCGGTGGCTGAGTAAAGATGAATCTTGACTCAACTGAGACTCAATCATCGGCCATCGAAAAAAATGTAACTGACATAGAATCAATGTTCATATTACTTACCTACAAGAAGTTTATTCAATACAAAAACGTGACAAATCCAGCATTTCCGGCTCTCTTATACAATGTCATAACACTGACGCATATTAATGAAATATTAAATTGTCTATATTAATGTACTAATTAATTCGGAATAAATAAATAAATAATACCAGTATGCGGCTACGTTAGTTATACAATAGATTAATGATGACACCAAGTGTTTAATTAAAAACAATGACCAACATCTTAATCTCGGCAACTTCTTAATCATTTCATGACGTGATCCGAAGATGTTGGAAGTGAAGTGAATCCCGTACTCCCGCCAACGTGGTCCGTCGTGGCAAAGCACAGGTTTTAGTGGGTGCAAGCCCCACATAACCCCTCCGTGTCCCCTGACCGGGGGGTATGCGTCAGGCATTTCCTGTGGGTAAAAAAAAATCGTTGCGTAATACTAGTAGTACCTACAAGGTGTTTTTTTATAGCAAAGTAAACAAAGCTTTGATAAGCGGCCGCTAAAGGAATGCGTTCCTGACAGTATGAAAATCTTTATAGGTAATGTCGACCCCTTGTTGGCCAGAAATAGTCAATAACAGACATTTATTTATGAAAAGTTTCTACAAAATTATGAAGAGTTGTTGGTTACTGCATTTCTATCGTTGCGTAATACTATAGTAGTGTTATTATCTCGCTGCAGACTCGGTCATAAATCATTCGAGTGTTTCGCTTTTGTTGTTCTGCAGTAATGCACAACTCAACAAAGAACAACAAAAGCTAAACATACGAATGATTTATGATCGAGTCTGCAGCGAGATAATAACACTACTATAGTAGTACAAGGCGCTTTTTGATATAAAGTAAACAAAAGCTCTTATTCGTTTGTTAGAAGCCATAAAAGAATGTGTTCCTGACAGGTCGAAAATAGCTTAAAAATTTCATGATATTGCTGACTCCATCTTGGCCAGAAATGGTCAGCCGTAGGACTGCCTCATGTCAAAAAAAAAACATTTATTTCTGAAAGTTTGACCACAATAGCTATTCTCATAAATTCAAAATATATTTATTTAGCTATGCATGGTTAACCAAATCACGAAATTGTCAATTTTAAAATCTGCTTCTTGTTTGTGTAAGAAAAACGTAGTCATCGTGATTGTAATCGTAAACAAATTCTGGCACCTGATTGGTTGGAAAAAATGTAAACAACAGCTTCAATCAATTAGCCGGCAGATTTTTTTTACATATTTTGATTATTCTTAATCCATCAAACTTATTATAATAATTCATTTTGAGTCGTTTTTTAAGACATTTTAGTCATTTAGTTTTAACTAACTATGAATATAATTGACAAAACTACGCGCAAGTTTCATAACGGATATAATTTATTATTGAAGCCTGTAACATCGTTAGTTCATTCATAGCGAAATGGCATGTCATTCAGCAAGTTGATATAACCAGTTTAATGTCGGTTTTCCGATACATCGGTGGGACAGGAAGTTATTATCGGCTAACCTCAATGTTTAACAAGCCCATTAAGTATTCAAATTGCTTGAATTCGTGTGATAATATTACTACAGTTACGCCATTACGTTAACTTCTTCTGCTGTTTTAGTCAATTTATTACTTAAAAATTTACTTGAAAGAATGTGTTACTTGAAAAATATAAAATAACTTTAGTCACTTTCCATCTTCAACAGATCTGAGATAAAAGTAGTCTTAGCTTTAGCCTAGCCATACGACTTGTCTACGATCGTCTTCATAGGAGGCTGTCGATAGCTCTTTCCATGGTTAACTGGCTTATTCCAATTTCCATAGGTGTATGGAAAGAAAATCAAAAAACTATAAGAATGACAGTTATCTTCAATAAATCACGTAATCAATCTCTTGATCAAATACGTCATTCCCATACTTTTTATATTTCTTTCAATTTAAATATGGAATAAGACATGTGTTTTGGTTAAAGTCAAGTCAAGCAACCGAGCCTTAATCCACTGCAAATAAACAGACTCGCTACACCGACGCAGGCGAGGCGTTAAGACAAACTGTTATCTTTCACTTTCGCAGTTAAATAGCAGCGAATATAGCTGTTTTTTATAGCAGGCTTTTATACTTACCTAATAATTAATAGGTTCGTAAGATTTTACATCATGTTTCGGACATGATGTAAATTTTGCACTGGAACAATGAGGGGTTACTATAGATTCTTCACTCATAATATTTTATTTATCAGATGTGTTTTTGGACATTTTTTGAAAAAAAAAAATTTTTTGGACGCTAGCTTGCAGGAGGCCAGGCCACAGACCAGAGAATAAGTTTTCGAGTAGGTAATAGGCGAAAGAAAATTTTTTTCCGTCACGTAATTCCCATCCTATTTTATGCATTTTATTCGAGGTCATAACGATGCTTTACACTCCATTTGTCAGCCTGAAATATAGTCCTAGGTCTGTGCATTTATCTACCTAAGGTTTTTTCTTTACCTTTGCTTTTAACCCCAAAGGGCTACCCGTAAATTTGATAATAATTTAAATTTTATAATCGTTTGTCTTCAAACCGTTTCTAATGTCGGTCCAGCACTAAAAGAATATCAACTTTACTTTAGTAGTTATGAGAAAATAGACCCAGATGGTTAACTAAATGGTCTTATAGCGTTAAAAAACTAGGTGTATCTGGAAAGCGCACAACCTACGTTAATAAGTAATAAGTTTCGCTTGTTTATTTCCAAAGATATTTTCCAGTTTAAGGTCGACTGGTTTACGTGATTTTAAGTTTTACTTCGAACCTTATGACTATCGTAATAAAGGTGTCAGTACCGGAGGCTTCGCATCTAAAGCCTTTCGCTACAGTGTCGCGTGCCAAGGGCAGGAATGCTAAATGGAGCAAGTGTCATATTACTTCGTCATTTTACGATTTTTTTATTAAATGTCAACCTACTGGTTTCATGTTTGTTCTCGTTTATCTTGCCGGTTTATCTAATAATAAGATTAGCTATTAAATCTGAATCTATATTGCAATCAGATATTTGTCTTATTAAAGCTGTTTCTCACGATTCCTAAGTATTAAACGTAGAAAAAGAAACCTTTGGAACAGCCATTTTTTAAATTTCGTTCCATAAGCTGGCACCAAAAGTAACCGTAGAAATAAAAAGATAAATATACTTCAGCGCTTTCCACGTGAATTGGAAGTTTGTATAGAGGAAGCAAGCACGGCATGCTTATGGTTAAGTTTGACATTCTGTGTATCACACCGCTTTGATAACCCTATTTGCCTTTAAGAGACAGCATTACAATGAATATCTAAATGGAGTTGAAATGCTCGGTGAACTTGGGGCTTATAATTATTCTTTGTGCCTGAAAGTCTATAAATTATAATTTAATATACTTATTACCAAGTACTGGAACTTTTTAATTTGGTTCCCCCGTCATCATTCTACCATAGAACGGCAAGGCATTGTAAAGGCTTCCACCCATACATAGTTGACGTACCAAAGACGCGTACGAAGCGGTTTGATTCCTCGTTCCCGATACGCACTGCAAAGGCCTGGAATACACTCCCAGGCAGTGTCTTTCTTGCCACTTACAACCCGGGTGCCTTCAAATCAAGAGTGAATAGGCATCTTCTAGGCAAGCGCGTTCCAGCTTAGACTGTATCAGCACTTTCCATCAGGTGTGATCACAGTCAAGCGCTAGCCTATATACGAGTAGTATAAAAAAAATCCGTTGCAGGAAGGTGTTAACAGCGATAAATATTGTTTTTCCTGCGCCTGTAGCGTGCAGCCTGAGTCTGAGTCTAGATTTACTCGATAATGTATCACATTCATTAACAACGTAGCGCTGAGCCCGTCCACAATCACTTCCAAACGTAAAGGCTACGACACATCTAGCAGATGCGTAACATTATATAGAAAGAAAGAAAGAAAGAAAAAAAATTTATTTCATGAAAATGCCACATGTAACAAAAACATACATCTTACGTACTAAAATGATGCCTGGAGGTTCCCCCACTCGGGCAACAAAAACCAATAATTGCCCAAGTGACGGAAGCACCAGACACCGCCTGTCACATGTGGCAAAACCCGGAAAAAGGCCCCAACTCAGCATGGTGCTGTGTGCCCCATGCATAAATAGGTTCATAATATAATACATACATACATACATAGGTTTGTTTATAACATACATTACACGGCAAATTTCTTGGGTATATGACTTCCATTGCGCACAAGCGAATTTTAGATCCTTTTGGTGGTACCGGTAAGTGCGGGGCGCGTCGGCGGAGAGTCGCGTGTCCCGTTTAAGAGCTTTTAAGATGGAAAAGCGGGTGAAAGTGTGGTGGTGTCAAGTGGTGGTAAAATGAAACGGCATAAATAAACTAAAAAATATTTATTTGCCGTAAGTGCCTGACTCACACAATCACCGCACTAGCTCAGGGAGCACACAATTTGTAGGGCGTGGGGAAGCCTTTCTGTATTTCACTTAAGTCGCACTGGTTAGCACTTCTCTTGGTTTGAAAGCGGGAGTGAAAGGATCGCTCGGCGACGGCGGTGAGGCGGGCGCTGGCTTAGGAGGCTGCAACCCGTAATCTGGAGCTCCAGGGGAGTTGACGGCCGGCGATGGAGAAGCCCCGGCGTGAATTTCAGCCCGGACGGCCGAACGTTGATTGTAGGCCGAACGTTGATCCCTAATGCGGGAAATAAATAGCTTATTCACGTAGATAAATTTTATCTACTAAAAACTAGACTGCTGCTAAAGGTTGACAAAGTATTCGGGTCTAGCCTAAATGCAGCCGACCCGAAAATCGCAGCCCGTCCGTTCGCTAAAAACGCGAATGCCGGCCATAGATTCTCACTCCTCATGGCGGCCGACCGCTGCTGACCAATCACGCGCGTCGGTGATAATTTTATTTTTCTGCGCCTAGCAGCTCCACGCTCGGGTGTTTTTGGAACTCCTGGATTGGCTGTTTTTTTAAAATTGGTTGCACAACATAAAACCATTTAATAAATATAGTTATTAGTAAAATTTTACATAGATAAGAATATATATTAATAAAATATTAATAAGTGTATATATTTTTGTAACGTTTCGTTACACGCGTGCGATAACTTGCCCCCACTACGTCATTCATGATCAAGAAGTTTGCCGGCACCTGTACTTGTAAGCCCCTTGGCTTGACGCCTGGCAGCTAAAGCTTTTATGACCGAACGCTGACTAAATCTGTCGAAATTAACTCAAATTTAATGCCGCAACAATTTGCATTTTATGACGTGTTATATGGAGTTATGTATTTCATTTCCACATATATACGAGGCAAGAGTATGTATGCAACAACTTACAAGTTGTTAGGAAGTGCAAACCACCTACCATCAGGTGGTATAACTTTTGAAACGACACCGCCGTAGTGCCAGAAATTCTGCTATGATTCGGTGATTGCGTAGTACTAACCGTGTCTCCGTTTAAAGGGCACTATAGCTAGAGACCCTTATTGGACATAAAGACGACTGATTTCTCAGGACGAGGAGCGCAGTGCCGTGCGTCATATAACATTGCAAAGCATCTTCCTGAAACGGACTGCTTCTTGCTTGTCTTTTCATTCAGTAATAAAAACAACCTAAAAGTCATCATTGCCTTCCACAAATTATGAATACCGTCAAGCACAGCCTTATCTTAAAGCTTCGTCCTAATGTGTCTCTACCCTTACATATTTATGCACCTGCCGTTCACAGCTGACATTTTCGACGACCTTCGACGCCCCTACAGATTTCATGGCATCACTCCTATTACATTCACTCCATATGCGACCGTATTACGAACACATAAAGATTATATCTCTATGACGATACATCAGGACTCCTGACCCAGTACACTCAAAATTGTGCTTTATGAGAAACGGAATAAGGATTATATCGCATTGATATTATCTCAGGATGCGTCTGCTAAGTATGTGGGCAAATGTAGCTTATCTTCTCTTTGTGTTATAGGTACAGACAAGATCTTACCCTCGGCTTCGAATATAACCCAAAGTTAAATTACATTTTTACCGATCTGAAAATTAGTGCATCATGCATGGCAATAGAGATTCAATTCTTGGCGTAGCCAATTAACAGTATTAGTCATGTTTACAGTTTAGTAAAAAAATATAGTAGAACTAGAATCTAAATTTAAAATAATTCGACTGTGGCCTGGTAAGTAGTTAGTAGCTTTTATCGAATTTAGAAGACAGCCTTTAAGTTAGGCCCAACATTGATTTTATTTTAATTTTTAACCGAGCACGGTTAGCAATTGCCACAAAGACATTAGGTAGGTATATCTACATGTCAGATATAATTTTGTTTTGTATTACAAGTGTATTACCAACCTGGATTTATTCTTTCATCTATAATTGCAACATGACTTAGGTACCATCGTCATGTGAGAATAATAATAATCGACCAAGTGCGAGTCTAACTGGCGCACGAAGGGTTCCGTACCATTATCTATATTTACATAATATAATGTAGCCAGAACTCCCAAATAATACCCTTACTACTATACAAATAGAGTAATATTGGGAATTCTGGACCATCAACCAAAAACGAGCAAAAATCACGGTTGTTGTACGGAAGCCCCCTTTAATCTTTATTTTATTCTATTTTTTAGTATTTGTTGTTATAGCGGCAACGAAAATACATCATCTGAGAGAATTTCAAGTGTGTATAAGTAACTTTCACGGTTCAAAAAATACAAACGGACGGACGGACGGCGGAGTCTCGTTAATAGGGTCCCATGTTTTCCCTTTGGGCACAGAACCGTAAAAACTGACATTTGTTATTCAGAATACCATCTCAACTTTATGTAGATATACCAGTGCAGCTTGAAAGAAAAATGTGCCCTTGGTGGTTGTGATTGCTTTTTCTCATTTCCGTAGTGTTGTGAGTTGTGACCTTATCAAGCTCTATCAATTTGATTAACGTGACAAACCCGGAACGGGGCGACTGAATCGTAAACAATTTAAAAAATAACTTAAAAAAGATAGTTATAAATACCAGCCGGTTGACATTTAAGTCACAACGAGGAAGAAATTTAAAAATCATGAAATATTTCCTTTAATGCTCACGATGAGTTCAGTTATTTTCATAATTTATTGTTCCATTCATTACCACTATTCTCTTTGTATAACTTTAAAGGAAAGCTATTATAGGCTGAGTTTGTTGTGGGCTTCGCCTCAGTTCAGGGCGCGTTGGAAGTTTGGAACCCTCCGAGTAAACTTAGTTTTAAGTCGTCTTATAGTTATCACCATACAAATGCGACAAATATCATATTGATGTTTTACAAGGGCCTGTACGTTAGGCCAATGTGAAATAAAGATATTTTGACATTTGACTGTTTATTCGTATACCATTTTTGTATAATTGGGTATTTGACTCCATTTTTTTTTAATACTTTATTATAAACTACGATAAAAATAATGACGTAGACTGAAAAAATAAAAATCTTTTCATTATTTTTATTCCATTTTGTATTTAAGTAATATTTTTTGTCAAATTGAAAAAGGGGTGTAAATACCCAATTAGCTCTGAATTGTTTAATACTATTTACATTTTATATGTACTAAAGTTACAGGGTGTAAAATAATTTAAGAGACGACAAGTAAACGATTTTTGAAACCGAAAAACCGATAATAAATTAATAAAAATTTACATAAGCCGCTGTGACATGACATAAACATTGCGGTAAAAGGCAAAAACTAATTACGGTTTTAAAATAAATCCAAGGCTTAAATACGAGAGCCTTTCACTGAGGGAATGTCCAGCTACTTTGTTGTAATCGTAATTTTTTTTAAATATTTGCAAGTACAATATTTTTAAGGGTTCCGTACCCAAAGGGTAAAAATGCGCATTGCTAAGACTTCCCTGTCCGTCCGTCCGTTTGTCACCAGGCTGTATCTCTTGAACCGTGATAGTGTTAGACACTTGAAATTTTCACAGGTGATGTAACATATTTCTGTTGCCGCTATAAAAACAAATTCTAAAAAATAAAATTTAAAAATAAATATCTAAGGGATTTTCTCAATTATTGATGATTTTTTGCTTGATTTTGCTCGACATTGATAACGGCAATAGGTTGACGCTTAAAATATTCACACAGTTGCATTAATAAAATATTTAAGTGGAGCTCCCTTACAACAAACGTGATTTTTTGCTCTTTTTGAATATAGTAGGCAGTGGTGATTAGATTTGAATAGATCTTGATAGTGCGGAACCCTCAGTGCAGGAGCCTGACTCGCACTTGACCCATTATTTTCAAGACAATATAATATTTCGAACGACAGTCATTTAGATGTCGAAACCATATTTTGGTCAGGTGACTTACGTTATTGGTTGATCCTCTATGAAATCAATAATATTAACGATTTTTAGTTCAGCAAACAAAAAACGGAAAATTTGAATAAAGGCCCAGTTTCTAAATCGTAAAACCTACGCGCATAATCATATTATACTGTATAGCATTATCATCTTGGATTGTCAGATTAAACATACATTTCATGGCCGCATACCGTAGCTGGTTTGAAGCTTCCATTATTCCCATATCTTTAGTTCCTCTCTTGCGATCACTTTGTATGCATTGGTGACATGACCGACTACGTTTTATGCACTTGTATCAACCTTTATTTGAATTACAATAAAGTTTAAATTCACATACCGAGAGAATTTATTAATTTTGTAGTGCAAATTCTATACCAATGCTGAATCACAGTTTAAATTACCTCTATCCACGTGCGAATAAAGTCTAATCTCCTATGAATTTAACGCAAGTAGTAAGTTGGTAATGTATAAGTGACAACTATTGTCATTGCTTAGGGCCAGTTTGATGTAATTGGAGCAATACAACCAATTGTTTTAGGGTCAAGTGCGTTACTGTATTTCCTTATCCCGGTACTGGTGACCCGGTTGCGTTATCGGTAACGATATCGGTAAAATATCGTTAACAGTTAAGCCGCGATTGAATTTTAATATCTAGTCTGTGATATGATTTAGATAATAATATGGTCATATTGTTCGTCTACCGAGACAATGGATTGAAATATTAAAATGGAAAGTTGGGACAGATGTCAAAAGGTGTATACATACTGTACCATTTTGTTGTTTTGGTACGCAAACGTGCCGTCAAAATTATACACTAACTGCCAAAGTTAACATTCAGTGCTATATCCAGAACGAAGTCGATATGGAGCTTATGAGGGCAACTCATAAGTTCCATATCGACTTCGTCGCGTTTCGTTACATTAAACTGCTATCTGTTGAGATACTATCTTGTAGGACTGATCTGAATTGGATAGGTTATTCATTTAGGTAGCTGGTGTCTAATTTTTTCATTTCCTAACATAATTATCATTCATCAAAAGGGTGTAATATTAAACTGTATGCATTGGTGACATGACCGGCTACATTTTATGTTGAATTTTACTACTACATTAAGAACATTACTACATTAAGAAGAAGGCTGTTCGTGTCATTTACAAAATGGGCCCAAGAGATACTTTAAGAGAAAAAGTCAAAGAATTTAATATAATGACGGTGCATGCACAGTATATATTTGATAACTTGATATATGTGCATAAAAATATTAATAATTTTGTTAAAAAAAGCGATCTCCATGCTATTATTAACCTTAGAAGTAAAAACAAACTAGTAGTGAATAAAACAAGACTAGAGAAAATAAATAAATCATTTAAAGGCAATGGGATACGCTTTTACAACAAACTTCCTGATGAGATGTTAAACTTATCCCTCAATAAGTTCAAAGTCGCTGTAAAACGTAAGCTCGTTAATAAAGCTTACTATAGTATTAAGGATTATTTACATGAATCAATCCTTGGGAGTGAATGAACTGCTGTATTATAATTACTAGCTCAACTAGTTTTTAAGAGCATTTGTGAAGTAGTGATAACCGAAAACAAAACCCGGCTGAGTTTGTTGTGGGCTTCTTCTCAGTGCAGGGCGCGTTGGAACCCTCGTAAACTTAGTTTTCATCACTCATACACGGAAAGTAGGTCTGAAGTTGCCTGAGAAGCAGGTTGAAAGTAATGCTTTGCAGCCCTAGGGAGAATCGTTTTCAACTGACAGCTGTCAAATAATTAAAAAAAACTAGTTGTCACGTTTTTATTGGAGTTCAAATGAAACATACTACGAGTGCATCCATAGACAAGAAGAAAGATAGACTTTATTCATAAAGTAAAGACAACTGATTCATAGACATTCATAGACAATCATAGACAATACTTGACTATTAAAAAGCTAAATGCATAGCCCGCCGGCTAGGCCAAAGAAAAAAAAAAGGCGGGAGAGTGGCAAGCGGCAATCCGATCTTCATTTGTTTTTCGAGTTGTAGAGTTTTGTTTAGGCTTCTGTTTAACAGTGATTTTTATTGACACAATTATTCAATTTTCTTTAGCTAATTTCTATTTTTAACCGACTTCAAAAAAAAGGAGGAGGTTCTCAATTCGTCGGAATCTTTTTTTTTTTTTTTTTTTATTTTTTTTTATGTATGTTCCCCGATTACTCGAAGATGCGTGGACCAATTTAAAAAATTCTTTTTTTGTTTGAAAGGGTATAGTTCACAGATGGTCCCATTGTCACCAAGTCAGGATCTGATGATGGGATCCTGGAGAAATCGAGGGAACTCTTCAAATTTTACTAGCACACTTGAAGTAATTTGGGTATTGTTTAAAAGAGTAATTTTTTCCAGGTTATATTATGGTCATCAGGTCGGGATCTGATGATGGGATCTTGGTAAAAATCGAGGGAACTCTTCAAATTTTGCTAGTATACTTGAAGAGATTTAGATATTTTTTATAGTTACTATTGCATTTCCTAGCAGTCATCAAGTAATGACTGTATTCATCAAGTCAGAATCTGATGATGGGATCTTGGAGAAATTGAGGGAACTCTTCAGATTTTAGAAGCATACTTCCAGCGATTTGGGCATTTTTTCCAATACCTTGCGCATTACTTGTTTTCCACTAAAAAGTAAAAAATAAAATGGAAAATTCTTTCCAAAAAACCAACTTCAAATGCCACTACAAAGAGTGAAATAATTTTTAATGTACACCAATTCGAAGTCGGGCAATGTTTCGTTCATTCACTAATAGTCCTCCGTATTGACGATAATTTTGTCGTTTCTTTGCACATTAAGTTTAATAATACGAAGGACTATTAATGATTGAACAAAACATTGCCCGACTTCGAATTGGTGTACATTAAAAATTATTTCACTCTTTGTAGTGGCATTTGAAGTTGGTTTTTTGGAAAGAATTTTCCATTTTTTATTTTGACTTTCCTTATATTCGTAATGAAAAGCACAGTGTTTACCTCGGGATAAAGACTTATTTAGTCCCTCGAACTATAGGCCCCCTCGCTACGCTCGGGCGCCAAACCCCGTCTCGGGACTAAATAAGTTACTTTCATCCCTAGGGTAACAATGTACTATTTTTAAGTCGACTTGTAGTTATCACCGTACATAATATTATGTAACAAATATTGTTGACGTTTTACAAGTGCCTTGTAAGTTAGGCCTATGTGAAATAAATATATTTTGACTCTGACTTTGACTGATATGTTCTTGACACAGAGAGCCAGACTTGAAAGTCTAGAGTCTAGAGTTCTAGACACAAAACATTGCGAAACTAGCGGGCGCACGCGTGAATTTCGGTTTTTCTCGAATCCCGCGGGAACCATTTATTTTAACCAGGATAATAGGTAAGTAGTCTATGTGATAACCTATCTCTATTCCAAATTTTGGCCAAATCGGTTCAGTAGCTGCGACAAGGAGTATTTCTCCATACAAACTTTGGACTCTAGTATATCACCTCCTTAGGGGATGAGATTTGAAAAACCCTTTCTTAGTGCACCCTTAGACCTCGTAGGGGACCTGCCAAATTTGAACGTGCCAAATTTGGAGTGGGTATCTAGAACCAAATTTGGAGTGGTAGTAGAATAAAGGCTATTTTTATTTTTTATTTTAATTTTATTAATTTATCTAGACCCAGCGGCTAGTTCTATGCATTGAATTATGTCCAGACAGTCACCAATCAGGTAGTCACTCAATTTCTTCATAATATGTTGGCATTTTGAAATAGGAACCCTCAGAATAGGATTAAGCCTCCCCCACACAGGCGCGTTATTATCGCGCGATAATATCGCAAGCGTTATTGCGATAATGCGTCCCGATTCCTTGCACACAGCTGCGTTTTTATCGCGCGATAATAACGCGTAGACGGACGCAGCGTCCCGCGTTAATATCGCAAGCGTTATTGCGATATCTGTTTTCAGTACATTTTGTATTAGGATGGTCATGGAAGTAGGACGCTGCGTTCGTCGTCCCACACAGGCGCGTTATTATCGCGCGTTATTATAGCGCGTTATTATCGCGCGTTATTATCGCAGCAGTGTGTATAAGAATAAGAATAAGAATAAGAATAATTTATTATACAAAACTTACAACTGTGGCTTAATATCTAATGTTACAAAGTGAGATTGCAATGGCTTGTATTTTATACACAGATTTTTAACACGCAGACTCTGCACTAAGATTGAACTTGTACTGCAGAGGTCTGCATACCCTTCGGGGGATCTCGTGAAGCCAATATTAAGAAAATAAAAATAAAATAAAAAAAAACTATATATAAAAATTACATATTAATTTCTATTTTACACATGTGGTATGAATAGATGTATGTGTGTGCATGTGTATGTGTGTTGTGAATGTGGTGTGTGTGTGTGTGTGTGTGTGTGTGTGTGTGTGTGTGTGTGTGTGTGTGTGTGTGCGTATGTGTGTGTGTTTGTGAGTATGTGTGAGTGTGACTGAGTATGAGCATGTTTGTAAGTTAGTGAATACTTTTAAGTATTTTTTCAGTTTCGTCATAGTTCAGTGATATTAGGAAATCCGTAACAGCAATTTTGAAATCCCTATTTGTAAGTGATTTTAGGTTTTTGACATACTTACTGACTTTGTTGTAAATAAACGGACATAAATACTTTGATTGATGTTGAGCTAATCTAGTTTTTACCATAGGGATGTCAAAACATTTATCTTGTCTTCGCTTTGTTTTTAGGTTAGATTCAACTAATTGGGATACTTTTGCGTGTTGAGCCAAGATTGAGTTCAGAATAAATAGCTGTCGTACAGTTAGTACCTTACATTCTCTATATAGATCAGCAGTTGGGTATCTAAAGGGCTTAAACGTGGCAACTTTTAAGACAGCACGTTGCGCACGCTCCAAAGCTAGCATGTGAGTTATACCTGCGCCACCCCAACTTGTAATGCAGTACGTCAAAATTGATCTACAAAGAGCATTATATACTTTGAGTACTATTTCATAATTGGTCACATCACGTAGATTTTTAAATACAAATATTAGTTTTCTAACTCTTGAACAGAGTGATTCTATGTGTGCCTTCCAATTTAATCTGTTGTCAATAATGACTCCAAGATATCTAAGGCTTAAAACCGACTGTAATATAGGGCAGCTACAATTGTCAGATTCAGCAATACAGTTTGAGTGGGCTCTAATAACCATATGCGGTTTTTTTCCACGTGAGCTAGTGAAGGCAATATATTTTGTTTTACCTACATTAAGACTCAATAAATTAAATACTTGATCATACTAATACAAAATGTACTGAAAACAGATATCGCAATAACGCTTGCGAGTTGCGATATTATCGCGCGATAATAACGCGCCTGTGTGGGGAGGCTTTATTCTCTGGCAACTGGGCGATTCTCTCAGCTTCAATATTTCCATGAGGAATAAAATATTATCATTACCTAGTTCTTACTCCGTAAATGTTGAGAACAAACGATGTGCGAGATGGATGTAACATAATAATCGGGTTCTTTGTCTGCTGCTGTAATCCCACCGAAACTTCTCACACATTAAAACGCAATAAGCGTACAAACAGCAGGGCTAGACAATGTCACCTAAGCGTTAAGCGTAGTCGCTAGTAGAAAAACCACGTGACCGAATCTACCTAGTCTATGGTTAGCGTTGTTGTCGGCTGTCAATTGGAATTGTCATGTGACGTATCTGTCATTTGCTGAGCGCCGATGTCAATAATTAACTATTAACTAAATTATTAATTAATTAACTATTAATTAACTATAGCACTGCAAGGAATATACTACTCTCTAACGATAGAACTTTAAGTTCTTATGACTTCTAACTCTAGCAACCGCGACCACACTGAAATAACTAACACTAGTTTAATTAACTATCAGCAAAATAAACACTCGAAAATCCAAAAAAACACGCCACGATGTTTTAAACGAAGTTGTGAACTTTGTCTAAAACACCACACACTACAAAAGCAAAACAAAATGGAGTCTTGTTGTGATCTCAATTGTTGTACCAAAGACTAAAGAGTACTAAAAATCCCAACAATTCCGCCATTTTGTAGCGTACAATGACGAAGTACGCTAAAAGTTATCTACAGGGTATGAGCGATCGCTAAATAGTCGTAGTCGAATTTCAAAAACAGCGTGATTTCCTCTATTCTGTCACTTGGTTTTTCTACAGTCACGTGATGGTCACGTGGTTTGTCCATACATTTTGTCGACTAGCGTTAACGCCAAACGCTTGCGACTTTGTCTAGCCCTGCTGGTTCGTTTCTTTTCTCTAATCATCTTAGGAAAGCGATTGCATCATGCATAACTTTAAAATGTATGAAATAGACGTTTTATGAGACGTCAAAAAGAGTGTTTTTCGAGCAGCGCTTTCGAAACTGCATAGTTTTCCACTAGTTTGTATTTTTAGTACTAAAACAAAGTCCTAAAAATTATCTGGGAAAATCTTACCTTGACCTAAAGCTGCGTTGACACAGTCAGAGTATGCTCGGACCGAGTGGACTCGTAGGAATGAGCTTCATACGAGTGTAATAGGATAGCTGTTGACATGAACATAGTTGACTCGGATCATTTTCTTCATTCTCCAATTATTTTTCACAGTCAACATCGAAAAATGTCGGATCTTGTGCGAAATAGTATCGAAATTGTCGCAGACTTGTTAATCGAAGAGCTAAAACGGGAAAAAGATAAGGCATCAGGCAAAAAGAGAAGGATTTGGACTCGCTCTTGGATTCTTTTTCCGTACTCGTATACGAGCTAGCTCGGAAAAGTAGAACGCGATCCGAGTCTACTCAGCTCGGACGCCGTCGTCCGAGTGCGCTCGGATTAGGGGTTGACACGATACGAATTGCGTCCGAGTAGGTATCCGAGTCCACTCGGTCCGAGCATACTCTGACTGTGTCAACGCAGCTTAACAGAGTTCTTGGACCATATATGACTGACCTTACAAAAAAAAACATATTTGGAAGATTATTTACAACACTCAATCTTATTAATAGCTCATCAATTATATAATAACCATCACTTGAAGCCGATTAAATAAATTCAATGCTTGCGTAATGACGAATGATTTACGAAGATTCAAGAGAAGTAGTTACGCAGGAGTTTTCGACCAAACAAGCTAAGATCTTTTAACCTGTCGCATGCTGTTTGTTGGATGCTGGTTGTTGGTCGTTGGTCATAGGGTTATGGAAGCGATAACCCGTGGCCCGTGCGTTGTTTACCAACATTGACATACATTGCTCTAAGTAGGTTCAATCCTCCCATTTGCTTCATTAAATTAAACGCAGTACGTAATGATCACTAGTAATTTTCCTTTGGGGACAATTTTATTATCGTTGAAAAGGCTGTAAAATTGTTCCGCTAATCGGCAGTTTTATATGACCTATGGCTTGAAGTCTCGTGTATTTACGGATACATTACCACTCTCTTTGCCTTAGTACCTACTTAAGAGGATATATTGAATTTATTTTTGTATTTCTCACTCTCTCAGATACGTTGGTAGGTGCGACATGCAGCGTCGCGGAAGAATGTAACAGAAAAACGACCTTTTACCTAATTACTCAAAAACTAAGCCAGTTATCAAAAATCTGTTTCTAAGCGTTTTTGGATATTATTATCACCGACACATTAAAACAAAAATTACAATTACATCCATTGTAGTTTCCGATAAAGATTTGAAAAACTGAGATTTTGGAGCAACTTTTGGGAGAACTTTGTATCGAGAAAATTTTATCCAATCGTGTTTTCAGCTTCTAAGCGATTTTTACATGATGTTTAAATTTGAAAGTAATTGTCTGTATAGTTTTTAAATTAAACTTCATTCAAAATACGGCTTCTAAGCCGTTAATGGCGGATCATAGTTACATACTTATCTCGAACAATATAATGCACGATGTAAGTATATGTGTAGAAGGATGACCCACTTCTATACTAATACATACTATTTGCAAACTGTAGGCGTAGACTCAAAAGGAGTAAAGGAAACATGTTTTGCGAATTTGGCGGCTTCCAATTTAGGACTAGAACTTATGATTCAGAAATATGTAGTGGTTTTAGTTAAATCTGTCAGTTTTTAGTAAAGAATATTTCGCTGTGCAAAATTGGGGCCAAAGTTGCCCGCACTGTATGGACAACTTTGACCTCAATCTAAAAAAATTAACCTACTTTTGTATGAAAACATCTCAGACTAACCCTAATCTCTAGAGACACCTCTCAGGTTAGCTAAAAGAGCCATTCATTCGTCTTTGAGGGAAAAGCTGTTTCAATCAACCTTTCATACTTCCATCACTTGCTTACTGTTTGCATACGACGTATAAATGTAGCTTTGTTTGTAATAGTTTCAAGAAAAAGAAAAACTAAAACACGCTTTATCTGTAAAGCCTTAGGTATGTAAACTCTCAATTGAATTTTTTGTAAGGTATAATCAGTTTAACCTTTGGCATTGTTTGAGTCGAATTTTGAACCCAAATTAGGACAATTTTGTCCCAGTAGAACAAAATACAAAAAATGCAAATACTCTCTTTAAAAAATTCTCGTAAACATTATATAACTGTTATAGTTTGTCGAAGAATATTTCTAAAGTACCAACTTGCTAGTAGTTTTTTCCCTTGACTTTGTTAATTAAACTTAGGTATATTTTATATCCCTGCTGAACTGTTTGTTTTCACGTTCAACTATTTCCGATAAGCGGTAAATATAGTAATTCAATAAAATCCATTATATTGCGCACAACTAATAAATAATTATAATAAACAAGATAACGGGTTATTGAGATGAAATTCCTTACTCACCAGTGATAACATTTAATTATTCCAGATAGTGATACATATATTAATTAAGTATTCATTACGGATGCTGAGATAAATAAATTAATTAATGCAATAATTATGATATTATTATTTGTCTGGGAATTTAACTGAAGGAGCAATTTCTCAAAATTATTTACTTGATTTTTATTTTTGAATCTATCTGCCTAATGACAAATTGCACGAAACAAATTCAAAAATGTAAGTGGTACTTAAACTAATTTAATTACAATCAATGTCAAAAAATAAATGTAATTTTGACATTTCTCACAATTAAATTAGTTTAAGTTGTACTTAAATTTTTAAATTTATTTCGTCCAAATCGAGGTAAGTATTTTTGAATTTTTACGTTGGGAAAAGTAAGTACAAACTCATTTTTTAAGCTTTAAAAACTTTAAAATATTTTTTTTCATTCCCAGATTTCGTATTTTTACCATTCTAACGATTAACTGCTATTTTTAATACATACTAATCTTAACACATTCATTTTTTTGTGAAGCGTTATAATGAGAATAGAAAGAGATGAAATGAAAAAAACGTACACGTTTTGAGATAAAAAAGCTTTGGAGCTTTTAAAACGGGTCTAAATAAAACTATATCGGATATCGACATATTTTTTTAATCGATTTGATCGCGAATTTTAATAATATCGGCATCGTAATAAAATTATTAATAATCCGAAACAGTTATGGGATAAAATTTTATGAATGTTATAAATTCTAATAAACAGCATGCAGTAGCTATCTTTTTATGATAATGATTAATAAGAAAATCACAACAATGTTCTTATAGTTGACACTGTAGTTTTTTACAATCTTTTGGTGAAAAACCATATACAATGATTACATACTTTTTTGGAAAGTATACTACAGTCTTTGTTTTTGAATATTTAGTTATTGCCTTATCAACTTCACGTTTAGATTAAGCAGTGTAATCGCACTTCAAGGTCTCTGGTTTACGAATTTGTAATCTACGGAGACGACAGTTGACGGCGAAAACATAATGGTTGAGTAAACGATTGTTAATTTAAATCCTACTTATTACCATCGACAAAGAAGAATTACTTAAGACGCCTGCCTCTTGTTAAGACAGTGTTTTTCAACCTGTGCGTCGCGATCCTCTAGGGAGCCGCATAGCCTCTACAGAGAGGTCGCAAGAGCTCGCGAAATTACCTTAGTAAAAGACTTTACTTTAAACTTTTTACATCAAATATATGTAGAAATGAAAACTGGAATTGAATGAAAAAAATTTAAGAAGTATACCTACATAAAAATACCAAGTTGATAAAAAATACCCTCTTGATACATACTAAAGGAATGCGGGAAAGCGGTGTTATGAAAAAGGTTGAAAATCACTGCATTAGGAGGTAGGGGGTATGAATCCGGTATTTTACGGAGTTATGTGCATTTTTGGAAACTAAATATCACCTTTATCAATTATTATACTTTTATTTCACAGCACATAGTTATTTAGAGGACGACACAAAAACTAATTAATACACTTAAACACCGTTAATACACTTGCTTAAAACGGTGGAGGAAAACATTGGGAGGAAACCTACCGAGTTCGCCGTCTTTCTATCTATCCAAGGTATGTAACGCCCGCTGACCTGCGTTGAGTGACGACATTTTAACACAGAGCGCTTGTTATTTGGAGTCTATAAGATAATGTGCGGTCGATGGAAATTGTTTACGCCATATACCAATGACGACCTTTTGCGACCGTCGGCGTCATAAAGATAAGCATGCATATAATTAAGAGGATTGTCCTTGAATGACTGATTCATTTCGACACAGCAACGTTTGGAAATTTACCTTTGATAATACGCGGGATTTTAATGTATTAAGTATTTATTTAATTTGAATAGTTAATCAGTTACTTGTGTTAAGTGTCAACAGCATTATTTATTGTTTCGCAATGTCCCACGTTCGTAAATGTCGACATTTCCATTTTCGTAAGATTTACTTTGCTTACAACCCGAACTTTTTTAAACAGTAGCATAAGTTATTGAAGATAGCGCCCTCTAGGTGGACGCCTTTGCTATAATGATAATTTCAAAAGTGGTTTAAGTTGTAGGCGTCATCTTATAAACATAACCGGTTCGTAGGTACTTTGCCGATGACTTTCGCTACCCCATACAACCGCGACCCGTGCTCATGTGATAATAGACGAGCGCGGGTCGCGATCGCGGTCGTAAGAAGTGGGAGAAGTTGTACAAAAGCTCTGTTTGTAGTATGTATTTAGAATTTTTGGACCCTCAGGAAAGCATTCGTTCATCCAGACTTTAATAAAATACTCCTTGATTCTGAAAAATACTTACAGCAGCGGCGAGCTAACATCTATGCGTTGATTGGTTAATGCTTGCGTCAGTTATGCAGCCAAGGCGACAATTGTTTGCTGATGGCTGCATTGCTATGGTTTCCGTCGATGGGTGGCCGATGTATAATTTGACATCACCTAACATGATTGTACAATGACCTGTCACCAATTGCATTCGTGCTAAATGCATGCAATGAGGCAAGTGTAGAGGTCGTTGCAGCTGCTAGCATCCCTGACACAAAGGACGGGCCCAATTGCACAAATTAGTGCGCCGGGATCGCACAAAGCGGCACTAATTCACTTTCTTTTTACTGGGAATTAAGAGTGGACCTGTTTTGATAGGATATCTCACGCACGCGACGTTGGTGACCTTTTTAAAAAAGTGTGTGTGCTTTCATAATCATAACTGCCACACTGAAACCGGGGGTATTTCGTAGAATTCAAAATCGATTTCAAAGAATAAATAATTAATAATATTTTTTTTTGTTATGTTAAGAGCTTTATTTGTTAGTATAAATTAGAACTCGTAGAATAGGTAAGTTCGGATAATCGGATAATCGAATATACGGATAATCGATGTCCGGATAATCAAGATTCTGTTGGAGTGTGTTTTTTCAATTAGGAAATTCTTGTACCTCCTAGTGGTACAAGCCAGTTGTAATCGGCCGTCGGTCCTGCGCCTGATCTCTCTCCGGTTATGTCAAAACTGACGTCGAATTATGGGAGAGAGGAAATAGAGAGTGCACTTGTCTTTGCGTACACGCTTGTGTGCAATATGATATTATTTTCCGCACTGATGGAAAATCTCTCTGAATGGAAGGAGTAACAAACATACAAACTTTCGCCTTCATAATATTAAATTTAGTACTTAGATATGATGTGAAAAATTCTGCGTGCGTGTTTGGCGATATTTTAAGGCTATTAAGAGATTCTTTAGTACATGTAAAACAGTCGGCGCCAATATAAATCTAGTTGTAAAATAAAATATGTATATCGACTGAGTCACGACTATATTTTGTTCACGATGTAACGCAATCGACGAAATTCCTTCGCGGTCAGCGGAATAAAGGTTAAGGTCGCGACAAGCTGCGTAATTTATGTGCGCCGGCGCACGATATATGCCCAATCTATTCCATACCTATTAATACAATACGTACTTGTGGTAGCAAGTTTCTACTTTCAATTGGACACTTTCTTTTTATTTATTTGTACGGAAATTTAATGCTACTAACTTGTAGATAACCCACCATCACACGACAACTTTACAGCCGTGTTTAAACACCTCATTGATCATGGTTTAAGTTAGATTTTTCAGTCAGTCAGTATTGCCAGATGTTTTTAATTCAATAGGTCACTACTTGAGTACAATGTCACCGTAATTGGATTCGTACCTACTTAGGGTAGTATAAGCTAGGTATACGCCTACTTGAATACAACCTGCTACACAGCATCGCTTCGGTACGTGCCAGGTATCGAATCTGAGACCTCACCTGACTGGAAGCATCACATACGTACATATACGCTAAGACTGCCCTCAATGAAATAGTTACGTCTTATCAAGATTATAAAAGTGGCAATAAAAAGACCAAACAATTTCAAATTCGAAGCATCGAGGTTATCTCAAATATCCAAATTAGCATATGATTAGGAAAACAAAAGGCGTGTACAATGTATATAACCTGTTCTGTTCAGATGAGTCACTTCGCTTGCTACGCCAATTTACGAGCGGACCAAGCCAAAGGTCAAACTACTGTTTTATTTTATGTCGCGGCGGGAGTTTTCTTCCAAATTAGCCACTATAGCGTGGGTGTAAGTGAATGATATTGAATAATAAAAGCTGTTTGTTAACCATTTAACAACCGAGAGAATAGTGGTTGAATTGTGAAATACAAATTTGATGTTGTAATGGAAACTAATGAGCGGTGGTAGATACACTAACAATTTTTTTTTTTTTATAATTGTTAGGCTTGGCTTGACTACAATCAAGTCTGATGAACAGAAATGATGAGGTCTAGGATGGAGCGCGCTTGCCTAGAAAATGCCTATTCACTCTTCTCTTGAAGGCACTCAGATTGTATTTGGCTGGGAACACGCGGAAGCTGGAAGGGTGTTCCACACCTTAGCGGTTCGTATCAGAAACGTAGAAGAAAAGCGTTTCGTCCGAGTACGCTGGACATCAACCACATAAGGATGCCACTTCTCTAACAATATAAACTATCCAGCCGGTAGATAAAAACAGGCAACTCGAAATTGATCGAATAAAAAAAAGTTATGGAAGAGGTATCTTAAGCAAAAATAGGGACTAAAAATGTTAGGGAAGGGTGAACCAGACCTCGTTAGAAAACAATAAGCAATTGCCTGAGCCAAGCCTTGCTAGAAAGTAAGTATGACTCAAGACTATTTCTTGCTTCGAAGATGGCAGGCAAGCTTTAAGCTCTCCCTTTCGACACATTTTTTATAATCATCGCGAGCAAACCTGATGTAAAGCGATCACCGCCGCCCATGGACATTTGCAGCACTAGAGGAACTGCAAATTCGTTGTCTGCTCAAAGGAATTTGTTTATCTCAACGAAATCCAGTAAAAATTTAGAATAAAAACATTGCTGAAGTTGAAGGCCACACCTAATTAATCTCTTTACTTCCAAAAAAATAACTTAAGATCAACATTAGGTATTTCACGTTTTAAATGCTTTTCTTATGCGAATAATTAATGAAAATTTTTTCCCGTGTCTGCCATAAATTTTGTAGTATTAAATAAGTTACTGGTAAAATTAAAACAATGTTAACACACTATTTAAATACATGATTTCCTTGGCCCCCTAAACCAATTTAGTAAGTTTTAGCACACTATTTATGCATGATTTATTTGGGCCCCTTTAACCAATTTTAACAATTGTTTATACATAACTAGTACCTGGAACTGTTTAAACAGCTGCTTTCAAATTAACTGAATCACTTTGTCAGAACAACACCTTACATTAGTGAACTAGTTTTACTAATTAGTAATAGCTACTTAGGAAATTTCGTAAAGACTAAAATTTCTTTCATCAGACATTTAACTGTTTGGTTAAATGTATTAATTATTAGATATCACTTATCACTTAGATATCAATTATGTCGACCAAATATCTAATTGATCTGCGTGCCTTTTAGATAGGCCTATGTGAAATTTAAGAAATGAGTTTTGAGTTAAATGATGCCAACTTAAAAGTTAAAACCTTCCAGGATAAAATCTAGAAAAGACTGTAAAAACCACTCTAAAATAAGTTGAAGAACATTTTTTTCATTTTCACATTTTCAAACGTATAATGATAAAACACATTCAGAACTATCAAACAATTACAAACTTAAAATTGAGATATTAAGTTTGGGATTTATGCAAGCGAATTAGTTGGGACTGGTATAATCTAGATGCTTTGTTCGGTCAGACAATAATAATTATTTATCGCAGTCTAATATTGACATAACAAAAGGAATGCTGAACTGATAACGATAAAACTATAATCTTTTTAATCGAGGTCGATTAAAAAGACTGTAGCGGAAAGTTTATTCTAAATTATCTAATTACTATGCGAAAGAACGGGTTGGTCACATCTGGCCCGGTGCCTTGCCCCGGTACCGGGGCGGATGGGCAAAAGAACGACGAGATGAGCAAGATGTTCACCTAATGTTAAGTGATACGCCTGCCCATGTCAGAAGCAGTGCGTCCCACGACTTTGCAGTGCAATATCATACGACGCACTGCACCGCGCTAATCACCCTGAGACATTCGTTCTTAGGTTACATTTGCCCACTGATCACGTCGGCTATGGTGTCCTTCAAACCTACTGCTTCCCGGTAGAAAACTGACACTTCGGTGGTCAAGAAGAGTACAACCATCATCGAAGTATTAGGTACATTAAAACGTGATAGAACAAAAGACTTAGACCGTTTAAGTAAGATGTATTCACGCCAAGAGCAAACCACTCTTCCTTGACAACTTACCAAGTAATCACTCTCTCTTGTCTTAAGATCCAGACAAACTCGTCCAAGTTGAATTAATATCTAGATCCCGATTATAGATAAAAAATAAAATAGAAACGTCAGCTATGAATCAAATTCGTATGAATTGAATATGGGGAATATAATGTATCATGATGACGAATGAGTGCCTACTAAACTCATAATGCGATGACAATCATTGGGGGAAAAAATTTTAGACTGTTTCTAGACGTGCCAATTTGTTAATCCAACTTAGAACGGTAAAGTTGTATTAATACTGTCGTTGCCAGGCCATATTTGGTTTCTAGATGATTTGACTATCTGTAATTATTTTATTGCTATAGTATTACTGCTGCTATTTGGTATAATTCAGTTACCTTTTGCAGCATGTATGTATATTTACCATGAAAGTTTTGTTCTCTGGTCTGAGTTGTTGGGACGTCTGTAGGATCTGACAATGCAGGAAGAATGATAGTCGCATGTACAAGCGGGTCATTCCGTAGCTTTTAGTTGGCAAGGTCGTTTATGCATTTTGCTAGCTGTCCTGTGGACTCCTCTTCAAAACTCCTTGCGATTCACGTATTATTGTATTGTTTTGAAACCCTGAGTGAGATGACTTACTCCACTTAGTCCCATCATCACAACAGAGACTTCGGCGTAGGCGTGACGTACTTTACGTGTAGTCTGTGCAAGAGGCAGATGCCGCGACATTTTTTAAACATTCCACTTCATAAAATGTAACCAACGCATTACGTCATATGTGATCCAGATCGGTTCGTACAGGCCCCCGACCTGTTGGCTCGTCTGTGGGACCGTTCAAAGTAGAAAGAGTGACAGTGTCGCGTGCTCAACAGACGCCTGACATGATGACTCGTCTGTGGGAGCGTTCAGAGTAGAAAGAGTGACAGTGTCGCGTTCTCAACAAAAGCCCGACATGTTAACTCGCCTGTGGAAGCGTTCAGAGTAAAAAGAATGACAGTGTCGCGTGCTCAACAGACGCGTGCGGCGTGACATGTTAGCTCGTCTGTGGGAGCGTTCAGAGTAGAAAGATTGACTGTGTCGCGTGCTCAACAAAGCCCGACATGTTAACTCGCCTGTGGAAGCGTTCAGAGAAGACAGAATGACAGTGTCGCGTTCTCAACAGACGCCCGACATGTTGGCTCGTTTGTCGGAGCGTTCAGAGTAGAAAGAGCGACAGTGTCGCGTGCTCAACTGACGCCTGACATGTTGGCTCGTCTGTGGAAGCGTTCAGAGTAGAAAGAGCGACAGTGTCGCGTGCTCAAGCGGGTCATGCAGTTACTTTCACCTCGGCAAGGTCGGTCCACAGTTCTACACTCCATTGTGCATTGTGTTACTCCATGGGAGATACGGGCCATAGTTAGCCGTGATTTACTTGGAATTGGAATGTGATTGTAATATTGCGAGTAGATACGTAGGATTCTCATTGACGGTGCTAGAAATAGAAAAAAAAATGTTACGTAGTTTTTGGTCTTTCTCGTATTAAATAACTTGTTCTGCCCTCTAGTAAGTCGCCGATCTCATTAAAGGGTCCGGTTGAGTATCTGATTTCTAAAACTATTAAGCATACAAAAAAAAGTCAAAATGAGTTGAGCAACGTCCGAGTTTAGAGTATTTATTTACATAGAGGGCAAGGATAGATTTGGTAGATATAAGCAGGAATAGGTATTGCAAATTCGAATCCTGTTACCCTTAAATATTTACTTTAACTTAAAAATTTAAAATATCTTTATTTCACATAGGCCTAACGTAATGGCTCTTGTGAAAGGTCAATTTATGATAATAATTTTGACTAAGGTATGAATTTTCAATCGCCAGCTAATCGTTAACTAAAGAATAAATATGACGTGTTAACAGTTTTTTTATCCTTAAACTACTACATCTACTCCTAACTGTAAAAGCTGTCTCCACAATAAGCATGCTAGACAACATAGGAATCGAACCTAAGTCCTTACACCGTTAACTTTAACGCCAATGAGTCTATTTCTGTTGTATACACCGTGAAGCTGTAACTTGACTCCACATAAATCTCGGTAATCGAACCCCGGACTGACCCTCCTTGACCCGGCATCGACGCGGCTCAGCTGCGCTCGCGTCACAAATCCGTACAAATGCACTAACTGGGGGTAAGATGGGGGGGTAATTGGATACGGAGGTCACGTGGTCTATACGTCCGGTTTTTTGTACCGTTGACGTTTTACTTATCAAGCTTGTATAAAATAATATGCCATGGATTTCCGATCAATGGATAACATCAAAAAGACTCAAACAGTCTAGGGTTTGCCCTCTTCTAGATTTTTTTTTTCGCTCTGATATCTGCAATCAGTCTTGCAACTATAATCAGATGTGTTGCGTTATTTGTGGCGGTTTCAGACAGGGGAGCCAACGCTCATCCGTCCGTCAGGTATCAAGCATGTGAGCTCGTTTAAGGCGTTTCACTCGTGGGGCTAGCAATAACGAGCTAGCGAGATGGTTGGGGTGTTTAGCTAGCCGATCCTTATGTTTTTCGCAGTATTTGCTGACTTCATTGCTGACTGTTGGTAGTTCAAGATACTTATGGATTTCGTCGTTGCGTCTAAACCAGGGCGCGTTGGTGATTGTCCTGAGTATGTTGTTTTGAACTTTTTGGATGCGCATCATGTTGGATTTACTGCAGGTTCCCCATAGCTGGATTCCGTAAAGCCATATCGGTTTCAGCATAGCGCAGTAGATAAGCACTCTGTTGTTGAGCCTCAGTGTTGATTGCCGGCCAAGTAACCAGAGAAGGTTTCGGAATCGAGCATTTAGTTCATCTTTTTTATGATCAATGTGATGTGTCCAAGTTCTCCTATTCTAGATAACCCGAAAATTCTGAACCGTAAGTCTTTCTATGTTTGCCGATGCAAGAGACCCTGACTGCTATACCATCATGTAAATAGTATAGGTACAACATGTAAACTAGATACAAGTTTAATAAATTATTTAGCCTCTAGCTATCAATTAGTGTAAGTAATTAATTTTGTTACGTACCTACACATACATGATAGATATATTATGAACACCTATGTATCTACTTATTCGTAGCTGGTATCCAGAATGTCATATTTTTCAATGGCCTTATACTTCTACCACAAATATCTTTAAACTGTGCTTCTACTATGGAATCAAAATAAAAGACGGGTATATAATATTCACTTTCAAATGTATGTACCTATCTATAGGTTTTAGCATTTATTATGCCATTCTGTTGAAAATCACGGTAGGTACAACGCTGTTATAAAGTGATAGTAAAACGTTTTACTACGAGAAAGATCTATGTGTGCGTTCACCCATACCCATACCTAGCCGTACCCGGCGGGAGGTCAGCGACCCCCGGTATCGGTCACCCAGCCTCCATTGTTTGCTCCGAGATACTGATAATACGTCTTAGGCGTGTTTCCGTCTCTTATAAAGTAGGTTTGGCGTGATAGGAGTGTCAGGAATTGAGCTTGATTGTTGAAAATATCTTGAGCGATAGCTTTTTTTTATACTATATAGGCTAGCGCTTGACTGTGATCACACCTGATGGAAAGTGATGATACAGTCTAAGGTGGAACGCGCTTGCCTAGTAGATGCCTATTCACTCTTGATTTGAAGACACCCGGGTTGTAAGTGGCAGGAAAGACACTGCCTGGGAGTGTATTCCAGGCCTTTGCAGTGCGTATCAGGAACGAGGAATCGAACCGCTTCGTACGCGTCTTTGGTACGTGGACTATGTATGGGTGGAAGCCTTTACGATGCCTTAGGGATGAATCCTATCACACTTCTAGGGTTTAAATCCCTGGCATATATCTACACCTCTGATTTATGTGCATAACTGTATATGTTGTAAAATATGTGCGTTTTGTGGAATTCAATTGAACGTCTAACTCTTCCCATTCTGAGTGGAGGTTGATAGGGTTCTATGCTTCTTTTAGCCTTAGCGTTTTAAATACGTCTTTAAATCTTTATTATGTCAATATCTACAAATATTACGGGGTGAATCATCTTCCCATAAGCGTGGGTAATACCTACCTGGGGTCTCAATGTGTTAGAAATTTGTTTCATAATAACCATAAGCGCAGAATTGCTTACCGAATAGAATTACGGCCCGATTGGTCTTTCGTACAAAACCAGGGGCTGATATTTTTCATCATACAAGTATATTATAATATTAAGTAGCTCTAATATGTTTCGAATAAAATGACTGTGACTTGCAGAAGGACAGAAAGATTAAAGATTTGCTCTTGCGTCTTAACTAAGGAAATATTTATTAAGCGGTCTCTAGAAGTTTCATTTTGAACGTAACACACACAACAGTTTCATAACAAGAACACTGCAATTATCTGGTAGGTAAGCTTAGCTAGTCCACAGTCTAGACTAATCTAATCTCAGCCTAGCCTCTATCATAAACGTTTGAACAGACAAGCAAACAACTGAATAGTAACCGAGATAAGTTGATAAGCGTTCTAAGTACTCGTATGTTTATTTTATGGCCTTTGTTTTCAGTTATATAGGTACAAATAGGTCATATTAACGGCGTACAAGCCGTATATAAGTGATTTTGAATTAAGTTTTACGTAAAAACTATAAAGACTTTCAAATTTAAACGTCATGTATTTTGGGTCTTTAATCTAAAATCGCTTAGAAGCAGAAACTCGATTGGATAAAATTTTCTCGATATAAAGTTCTCCCAAAAGTTGCTCCTAAATCTCAGTTATCCTGTTTTTTATCGGAAACTACAATGGATGTAATTGTAATTTTTGTTTTAATGTGTCGGTAATAACAATATCTAATAACGCTGAGAAACTGATTTTTGACAACTGACTTAGTTTTTGAGAAATTAGGTAAAAAGTCGTTTTTCTGTTATATTCTTCCGCGACGCTGCATGTCGCACCTAGCAACGTATCCGTGAGAGTGAAAAAGGCAAAAATAAATTCAATAAATCTCCTTAAATGTAACTCAACATCATGACGTTCATGTTCATATGATATTGACGGCTCAAACTGACATTACTTAAGGATTTTTTTAATACATTTGCTCAAAAAGTTGACATTTCCATGTGTGTTTAGCGTGCGCAAAGTTATTCTTTTCCGCACTAGTGCTTTTGTGTTTTCCTCCTACGCGGCACCGGAGCGGGCGCACCAGGAGCGCATGAACACGAACACGGCATGCAAACACGGAGCAGGCAAACACGTAAAACCAATAATTTTTTTTCGCAAATGTATTAAAAAACGTCGTTCAATGCACGTGCGGAATTGTCATTTTTACTCGTCCTTATAGTTGACCCTCGCCTTCGGCTTGGGTCAACAAACCGGGACTCGTAAAGAAACTACAAACTTTCCGCACTTATATTGAAATGTACTATTCCAGAGGAGGTATAGTTCGTTCGCTTTCATTTTGTCTCGCAGCCAGTTGCGACTTCAGTATTCTCATAGGAATTAAACCGTGCTCATGTACTTTTAACGTCAAATTATAAGAGAATAGACTATACTAGCTATAATGAACACAGGGGTGTTATAGTAACTGTACTATCTCATAACATGTTATGTGGCAAAAGACTACAAATGTTTGAACAACTCGTGATAATCTAGATCTGACTCAATGAGGTTATTTGCAGTCTAGAGTAACGATCACTTATAAAGCTCTTTTCAGACTACGCTATAATATAATAGTATATAGCATTTAGTTCATAGCACAACAATATCGTGCACCATACATTATTATGGACATTATATTATAGCGTAGTCTGAAAAGAGCTTAAGAGTGACGTTATCCTCCAGATGTTGAAAGTTATGCCTATGTTACGCAATTCAAACAGTGAATTTGCCCAGCCAGACTATAAGGTCTCGCTGGTAGGTACATACCCTTTGACCCAAAACTTTGGTGTAACCGCCTGTTCTACTGTTGCAAAAGACCGAAGCGGTAATTAAACAAGGAACCTAAACTACGTCGCTATGGATTTCAAAAAGGCTCAGAAGTAACTCAGCGGGTGATACTGACGATTTTATAAAATTCTACTAATAATGTACTGTGTATGGCCTTAAGATACCCAAGATACTTAGGTAGTGTTTCGACTCCTCGGTCCTGCTACGCTAAGCGGTGCGGTCTGCAATACCCTTCCGATGTCCGTCTTCCCCACCACCTACAACCTGGGTATCTTCCCCGCCACATACCTACTGAATGAAAGAAAGAAAAGAAAAGAAAGAAAAAAAATCTTTATTTCACAAGAAAATGCCACATGTAACAAAACCAACCTTACGTACTAAAACGATGCCTGGAGGTTCCCCCACTCGGGCAACAAAAACCAATAATTGCCCAAGTGACGGAAGCACGAGACACCGCCTGTCACATGTGGCACAACCCGAAAAAAGGCCCTAACTCAGCATGGTGCTGTGTGCCCCATGTTAGAATGGGTGTGTTCACCACATGCTCCACCTTAGACTGTATCATCACTTTCCATCTGGTGTGAAAACAGTCAAGCCTAAAAATAAAAATCATCTCGTCGCTATGATAGTATCCATTGAAACAAAAGATGTACACACTTCTTATCCCCAAATGACGATAATTGAAAATATTGCATTCCCAGTTTCTCCCCGAATATAAACGAATGAAACAATTTGCGTTCGTTAGGATAAGGCCCATGGGCATAGCGAATAAGTCGATTCCTGCAATCTCCTCTCCGCTCCTCTCGTCTCGTCTACAGTGTGAAGACACCCTGGCGAGTTAATTACGCATTTATCGTTCGTCGCAAGGCACAACGCATCGCTTGTAACAGAGTTCGCAAGTAGAATGCCAATTACATACACCAAAGATGTATTAAGAAAATATACAAAGTTATCCTTACATGTTTACCGCATGTAATTCGTTTTTTCACCCATCCCAGGGGATTTATCTGGAATATAAAGAGCAGCCTATACGTAACGCGTTAATCCGTCTCCATTCCATATTTCAGTGAAATCGGTTCAGTTTAGTAGTATGTATTTAGATACATAAAATCGTGGTATTCCTGTCGATTGTAATTTTTTTTTAAATCGCTTTTAGTGCGGTCGCCGATGTCCACAACAATTTCCTAGTTCAAAGAATATCAACCATAAACCATACTCCGTTGATTATAATTATATTGACTATTGGTTAACTCAAGTCTATTATAGTAGTGTTATTATCTCGCTGCAGACTCGGTCATAAATCATTCGAGTGTTTCGCTTTTGTTTCGCTTTTGTTGTTCTGCAGTAATGCACAACTCAACAAAGAACAACAAAAGCGAAACACTCAAATGATTTATGACCGTGTCTGCAGCGAGATAATAACACTAGGTACTATAGCACCTGCAACTTACTATCAACCCTTATCAATGGTCACTTCACAAGTTATGAGACAAGGACAGCAATCATATTTATATGCGGCACTAGACGCAAATACCATGTTTTGTTTAGACTTTAGATGGTTATCTCAACAAACCATGCACTCTATTTGAGCACCTACATTTGAAATCTTTGCACCTGTACATTGTACAAGCTCCCGTCATTGCTATTCATCCTCTTACTATGCGCCGCCTTATCTATTAGGGCACAACATGCTCCACGCAGCACGGGTGAGGGGACCGAACGAATTTTCAAAAAAGTCACGTATCTAGAGAAAGCGTTGGTATCGTAACAATGAAAAGTTACGGTAATACGGCACACAAAACTGTCAGTGCACCGTTAAACCTCTCCCCGACAAGTCCTTTGTCACCGAAATAGCCTATAGAAGTCGAAAAGTTTCACCTGATTGTGTTTAGGCGAAGTTTTTACCGCACAAACAAGGTTAGTGTTTTTTTTCTTAGTCTTTAATAATAACCGAACTTTCGCAGTTTATGATGTGTTTCTGGAACAAAACTTGTAAATTCGAATAGCAGTTTTTATCATTTTTTTTACTCTATACAAGTTAGTACTTGACTGCGATCTCACCTGATGGTAAGTGATGATGATGATGGAAGGGTAACTAAAACCTCAGCGGTTTCTACACAGCATCGCACCGGAACGCTGAATCGTTTGGCGGTGTGTCTTTGCTGGTAAGCCTCCCACCAGACCAGACCTGAGCCAATTTAGAAATTATAAAGCCCGTGGCGGGAATCGAACCCGCGACCTCCCGCACTCGGATCCGAGCGCGCGCCACTGCGCCAGGGAGGTCATAAGATTGATCATTGTTCTAAACAAGTAAACATAAAAACTAGATAACCTTTTTTGTTGGTTCGTTAACCTTAATGCGTAGGTAAGTACTGAGTACCAACGACACGCACTTGACCGGTTTTTATGTTGTATGAAGAACTAGATAAATATGTCTTATATTTCTCTTTTCAGTTTCCAAGTACAAATGATTACAAAACAATGTAACATTTGCATATAAACATTATTATGATCGCTGTCACAAACAGCAAGTCTCAAGAGTAATTAATCACCGTATGATCTTCCTTTCTAATTGCTGTAAACACAAGTCTCACGATTTCGCCGCGCGCTATGCTATCATAATGATATTACGTCAAGAATGTCACAATAAAACAGGTGTGACAACTTTGGGCACTGCTGTTTGAAAATTTAATGTTTTCATGATATAGTTAATAAATAACTACAATAGTATAGGTAGTACCTCATTGTATAAGTACCAATCTGTGAGGTCAAAATTAACCATGTATTATTATCATTGGACTTATTAATTCTAAGAATCAATTATGTTATTTTATGTAAAGGTACACTTAAAATGCATTTAATCTTTATAGGCTCCCGTGAAAAGTAAAAACTCTACCGCCAAGTTCGGAACGCAGGTTTGCACCGAGAAGAATTGGCAAGAAACTCGGCATTTGCGCTTTTCAAAAATGTCACTATACTATATAAGTTTTCATACAGAGTAGGTATGAAAGTTAATTACATGATTTTATTCCACTACCATTAAAAATGCAGACTTTTGATTGCAAAACTAAATTCTCAGGCTACTTACTTCTGAATAACATTAATTCTTAAACCATCACTTGATGACTGAACAAATACGCATTGTCGTGTCACCATATTTTAATGATGCTCCGGTGTCAGAACAAAAAGTGCATAAGTTTTTGCAGGGCAAGTCTTGTAAGTTGAAATTAAAAAAAACACAGCATCTCCGCGATATGTGCATCTCAGCATCCGGTCACTAACAACGTACACAACAAAACATCCCAAGCATTTCCGCACATCCGGAATACCTGTGAATACATTGAACCACTTCACTCGATGGTTAGTGGTCACTCGCCGGAACATAAATGACACGTTATATAAACTACGTGTACCTAAGTACAGGGGTAATGGCGGTGGGCACGCGAGCGAAAATGGCGGCATGAAAGTTTGCTGGGTTCTGTATGAACTATTAATAAACCATTAAGGGCTGACAACTGACAAAAATGGTTGAATGATATGGAAAGAAAAAACACAACCTTTAAAAGCTAACTCACCGTAGGTACGGGTCTTAAACTTCTAACAAGCAATTTATGCAAAGAATTTTGTTTTTTTTTTTTTTCAAATATTGATTTATTGTTGCATTCTGATTTCTGTAAGATTTTGCCTTTTTACGCTTTTAAAGACTTGTTCATGTTACTTCATTTAGTTACCTTTTCATTGATATAACTAACTTTTTATTTAATTGTTTCAATGAGTAACTAGTGACTAATTTAAGTTTTAAGGTGACATTTATTTTAGTAAATTAACAAAAAAAACACTGCAATATTTGCAAATGAAAGCGAAAGCATGATTTTGGTGGTTTTCAGTTAAATTAAGTTTCAACAAAAATGTAAGTCACTATACTCTTTGCATTCGTTTATTTTCTCTTTTACACATGAAACAGATACAGCAATTGCGAGGGACCAGAGAGATATAGAGGTAAGGTGGTCTCTTTCTGGTCCCTCGCTATTGTTAATTTATATGTATCACGAGTCAAAGAGGAAATAAACGAATGGAAAGAGTATAGTGTAATTAGAGTAAAGTAATTATGCAACCCAGCGCGCGACGCTTCAAAAAAAATCACGCGGATCGCCAAACTTTTAACCGGTACTTTGATGGTCACAACGCATCGTTAAGTTTAGCGTTTTAATATTAATTACTAGTTAACAGTCTTTGTATTAATTAACCGCGGTTTTACTTTCGCTTTACGCTCGCGGTCGGTGGAAAAGTCGAGTCAGTTGATTCTACAAGTTGACAACCCGCGCGCGTCACTTGAACGTTACATACGAGTTTACGGCAAAAGTGAAAAGGTTTCTAGTGTTTTATGAAACCATACTCTTTACCAACAATATGAGCAAGATGTTTGTAAAATTTGAGTATAAAAAGTTGTTGTTTTGAGGCTTAGTTTACGGCAATAGTGAAAAGGTTTCTAGTGTTTTCTGAAATCTTACTCTTTAGCAACGATATGAGCAAGATGATTGTAAAATTTTAGTCTAAAAAGTTGACGTTTTGAGGCTTAGTTTACGGCAAAAGTGAAAAGGTTTCTAGTGTTTTCTGAAATCTTACTCTTTAGCAACGATATGAGCAAGATGATTGTAAAATTTTAGTCTAAAAAGTTGACGTTTTGAGGCTTAGTTTACGGCAAAAGTGAAAAGGTTTCTAGTGTTTTCTGAAATCTTACTCTTTAGCAACGATATGAGCAAGATGATTGTAAAATTTTAGTCTAAAAAGTTGACGTTTTGAGGCTTAGTTTACGGCAAAAGTGAAAAGGTTTCTAGTGTTTTCTAAAATCATACTCTTTAGCAACGATATCAGCAAGATGTTTGTAAAATTTGAGTCTAAAAAGTTCTTTTTTTAAGGCTTAGTTTACATCGATAGTGAAAAAGTTTCTAGTGTTTTCTGAAATCTTACTCATTAGCAACAATAATACGAGCAAGATATTTGTAAAATTTTAGTCTAAAAAGTTGACGTTTTGAGGCTTCTTTTACGCCAATAGTTGAAAAGGTTTCTAGTGTTTTCTTCAATCTTACTCTTAACCATTGATGCAAGATCTTTGGAAAAATGTGTCTCAAAAGTTGTCGTTTTGAGGGTTCCTCAATCGTTTTGTGATGGATGTAACTGGTATAGAGTCTAACATCTTAACCCTTAAGTTTCTTTACACACTTTTTTTTGAGATTAATAAAAAATTGACGATATTTATATTATTTAGGGTAATACTTAGTTGTAATGAGATTTTCTAGACTAGTGTTTTCTTTATACTGTTACTTGCATCCCGACTATGAAGATTTCTAGTGTTTTATTATATCCTTTCTTATTTCTTAGTTATTATTTGTCTGTTTTTCTTTTATTCTAAGAACGATTTTTCAAAGATTCCAAAAGGTTTCAGAACACCACTGCTTCTTTACAAACTATTGATTGACAAACTGAAATAGTTGCAATAAGAACCTCAACAGTCAATAAGGAAACGGTATTGGTCAATAAAATGGAAAATTCTTTCCAAAAAACCAACTTCAAATGCCACTACAAAGAGTGAAATAATTTTTAATGTACACCAATATTCGAAGTTGGGCAATGTTTTGTTCAATCATTAATAGTCCTTCGTATTATTAAACTTAATGTGCAAAGAAACGACAAAATTATCGTCAATACGGAGGACTATTAGTGAATGAACGAAACATTGCCCGACTTCGAATTGGTGTACATTAAAAATTATTTCACTCTTTGTAGTGGCATTTGAAGTTGGTTTTTTGGAAAGAATTTTCCATTTTATTTTTTACTTTTTAGTGGAAAACAAGTAATGCGCAAGGTATTGGAAAAAATGCCCAAATCGCTGGAAGTATGCTTCTAAAATCTGAAGAGTTCCCTCAATTTCTCCAAGATCCCATCATCAGATTCTGACTTGATGAATACAGTCATTACTTGATGACTGTATTCATCAAGGAAATGCAATAGTAACTATAAAAAATACCTAAATCGCTTCAAGTATACTAGCAAAATTTGAAGAGTTCCCTCGATTTTACCAAGATCCCATCATCAGATCCCGACCTGATGACCATAATACAACCTGGAAAAAATTACTCTTTTAAACAATACCCAAATCACTTCAAGTATGCTTATAAAATTTGAAGAGTTCCCTCGATTTCTCCAGGATCCCATCATCAGATCCTGACTTGGTGACAATGGGACCATCTGTGAACTATACCCTTTCAAACAAAAAAAGAATTTTCTAAATTGGTCCACGCATTTTCGAGTAATCGGGGAACATACATAAAAAAAAATAAAAAAAAAAAAAAAAAAAAGATTCCGACGAATTGAGAACCTCCTCCTTTTTTTGAAGTCGGTTAAAAAATATTCAAATTCCGAATTCCAGTTACGAAACTAGGTTACTACGGGTGTTCGAACGGAGCGAGGTTTGATTTGATCGAGTTCGAAAATAGCGCGAGTGACAAACAAGAGTGCATCGTAAACTAAGTCTGTGCGTCTAAATTTACACGTTCAGAAATTTAGAGCGGCAACGGATTGTGGTTAAATATAACCCGTACTAGCTGCCAGTGTAAACTTTATCTTATGCCTACGTAAGGGCGTGACAAACTACAATAAGAAGAAAACGTAAGTTGTAGTGTACCTCAATTTTTTTTATCATACCCTCTAATCATGTTATATGTAATTTAATTTAAGTGTTGGGTGTTAGTTGTTCACACCTTAACTGAGTCTTTTCATTGACTACTTATAATAATTGTTTATATGTAATATAAATATATATATTATCTATGTTATTACTCACTATTTTACTATGTTTAGTCTATGTAGTTATTAGCATGTAAGTTTATTGTATATAACTTGCACCACCACCCACTTTCCTACTTGAGGATGTCTGGAAGAGATCGCTAGTTAGCGATAAGTCCGCCTCATTGTTACCTGTATCTTCTTTTTATTTCTATTTTAATTTTTGTTAATTGTTACTTGGGTGCAAAATAAAAGTATATACATACATACATACATACATAATTTCACCTCTTTATTGCTGTAATTATAAATGGATATGGGCTTCTACATAGGCTATGTTTTATATCGGAACAATCAACGGTGTCTCTTAGATTTGTAAATAGCCAAGTCCTAGACAAATTGCAATTGCAAATAATACTTTTAATTTTGGGACAAAGACAAGCGATTTAGCATTCCGGTGCGATGTTTTGTAGCAACTGTAGGATGACTTACCCCTACCATGTAATATAAGTTTAATATAAAATTATTCGAATGATATTTCGCTGTAAAAAATTAGTCATTTCACTGAGTTGTCAATTTTTATATCTAAGGTCACGGCGTGTATATATACTGATATAAACAATTGTCGATTTAAAACAAAGGTTACAGAAGGTTCCATTACAACGTGGACTGTGCTGACAAGAGCCTATAACAAACTCAGCCGTATATTATATTCGGTTATCAGTTTATCACCGTTTTGAGCTAAACAGGGATACGGTCCCGAAATCGGGATGCTCTTAAAAGTTCATTGAAAATCTGTTTAAAAGAAATCTAGATTCCACCACTTTGAATCGTTTACGGAAGGATGCCCAAAACTGCATCGTTAACGTAATTCCTAATGTTAAAAGAATGTCGGTCGTACTCAACAGATGAGTTATTTAAACATTGTGCAATATACGACGTGTTACAACACAAGACGAGTGACGCGAGCGTTTGATGATATTAAACACGTTATGGTGGGCACACACGCTCCGGTTTGCTTGTTTTTTACCCTAAAAACCTATAACTAAGAGACAGCTTGCATCCATAGTCGAATGGGCGTAGAACTTTGATAAAAGCTTTGAATGACATTTTTGATCGCTCCACTAATTATATCTTTCTAATCTTTTATAATATGGAATGATGCCCTGAGTTGCATCGCTATATTTTATTAGTCTAAAAGTCACAATTCGTTATATCGGCCTATAGGTAGATACAGGATAGTTTGATGACATTAAATATTATAATGGACACACACGCTCCGGTGCGCTGTTTTTTTTACAGGAGTTTTGAAAATTATTGCACCTGATGATTTAAAATAAAATAAAAAAATAAATAAAATAGTTTTTATTCAGCCAAAAAAACTTAAGTTGTAACTTAATATTATAAAAAAAAAAACTCAATACAAAAGGTGGGCCATAGACCTCAGGGAACCAAGGAGCAAAATATCAAGGAGCAAAATTTCTTAAAGTAAGTGTTAAACTTGAGTGAGGAGTAAGTACAACATTAGGTAAATGGATGAAGATTGGACCTGAAACTGTTCAGATTTCCCGTTGCAGGCCCAAGTTTAGTCTACCTGACAAGCTTATCTAACTTTAGCGACAAACCTGTACTAAAATCGCTTGTTGAAGCTAGCTACGGGAAGAATCCTCGACGCATTGGAATTTTGATAACCTTTACTGCAAAGGTCGCCAAAATTCCAATAAATCTTGCACGCTGTAGCCTGTAGTTTTGTCAAGCCTAACTTGGAATGATGCCCCGACAGGATTACTTCAGCAGTAAAGTTTTCTGATTAGGACTCGTAGGAACAAATGGTAATAGTTTGGTGAAAAATGTGTGAATTTCTGAGACGAAATATTAGTAGGTACAAATAGTCGAAAATAAACTCCACTCCACTATATTTTTCTTTCAACGTATGAGCTCAACACGTAGAGTGGCTATAAAACTCACTAAACTTCAATCTAAAAATATTTCATATAGGCCTAACAAACACTATACAGGCTCTTGTAAAACGTCGATATGATATTTTTCGCATATACTCGTATATGATAATAACTACAAATCGACTTAAAGCTAAGTCTACGAGGATTCGAACGCACCCTGCACTGAAAAGAAGCCCACAACAAACGCAGCCGGGTTTTTTTTGTGTTATCACCACTTTACATTGGCTGTTAAACGCTAAATTGAGCTAGAATTTGGTTCATGTAAATAATTATTAATTTAGTAATTTAATTTTTAGATTAGAGTAAAACTATCTTTACCTACTTTGATGTAAGAGACAGAAAGAAGAAAGGGAGTACACGACTGTTATTGTTACAAGTACTAAGAAATTAAAACTAGTTAACAACAGCCCGGTTATTAAATATTCCATTTTAAAACCGGAACGTGAGTAACCGCCTTTATAAAATTGTATCGTAAATTGTAATTACCGATGCGCATTTTTTTAATATGATATCATGGACGTGCCTCGTAATAATAGGTGTTTCTTGTTATAAGACAATTCTAGATAATTATGTAACCGGTTAATTAGCTATGAATCACAATCAATGGCTCGTAAAGAAGTGTAAACGTTTTATTAGAAAATGATTTTAACTTCAAAATTAGTGTGTAAACGTGTTTGGGATATCTTGTTTCATAATTATACCTGTAGGAGGTACCTAGGTACTTACTTTTCATTTACAGTGGAAAGTATTTAAAACGTTTTTGTTAATCTGTTATTCCAATCAATTGTTATTCTATAATTTTTTTTAATTCCATTAAAATGTGCATTTGAAAATAGAAACAGATATTAGATAGGTTCATCAATACCGATATTAATTAATAATAATCACAATCTGTAATAATGTTTGAAAAAAGTTATTTTGCTATTTGCTATTTTATGTTTTCGCAAATGTACAAAGCACGTGCGAGATTCCCATTTCTACTTTACGTCTTTATATTTCATTCTTTGTGTTCGCGATAAAAAAAAATGTGTTAAAAAATAAATATTTATTTTTCTATTAAAATGCGGTCTATAGTATAATATAGTCTACTAAGGTTTTACAGCCAAAAGATTTAGCCCACAATTTTATGAAAAAAAACAACATGATATTGAATTACTTTATGTAATTTTAAAAATAATATAAAAAGCTGTTGTTCCGGTCGAATTTCGAATGACATGGAAATTGAATTTTACATAGACTTCGATTTTTGTAGGTGCTCCATTGATTTGGATTACGACACTAGTATTGAAAAGGTATCAATCCGCTAGTGTACCTAATTCATTATTCACGTAATTTTACACTCCGATAACACTTTAGTGGCATGAAGTATTCACTTTTCATTTTATACTTGTAATTTTATAATATCACTTTTTATTAAATACAGGAAGACGCGAGTTTCCCTTCTATTTTAAGTTTTTTGTACCATTCTGCTATCGAGTTATGCGGTCGTTGGATATTATTTTTCCGGCATGTTATATTTTAGACATGGGTCTTTTGTATTTTAGGTACTCGAAGTTGGCCGGAACAAATTTAAAAAATTAGGTGGTACTTAAAATAATTTAATCACAAGACACTTCAAAATAAAGCCTTTGAAGTAGAGCGATTAAATTAGTTTAAGTGCCACTTAAAGTTTTCAGTTTTTGTCGCACAAGTCACCATTAGAATTTTGTCTTACGAAAAAAGTATGAATAATCACTTCATTCTTTCTACTTTCTTATACTGTTTCCGCATTTTAAACGTCCTTGTTGAGCGTTCGTTTGTTGAGGCCAGCAAAGAGCGTGTTTGGTCCAGAGGCTATGCCAGCTACTGACGGCTTTATAATATTTAAAAAGTAGTTAAGAAAACAGCCTCTAATAGGTGTCCTTTACTTCTAAGCTGTAAACGAGCGTAATAGATGCATGTAGATTAAGTTTCCGGTACAAATTTTACCCGGCTGCGCATCGCAAAGACGCAGTTTCAGGGTTTTACACCAAAATGGTAAAAATAAAAGCCTCATGATGTTTCATATTGCTAAGCGAAGACAATTTCGAAGGATGTTCTTCAACAACTATTAAGGATAAATTTTCTCTTGTCCACAGACATCAGACAGTGCGGACTTCCTCGCGACCCGACCGCACACCGCCGCGGTGCTCCCGGGGAAGCCAGCGGCCAACCCGCTGCAGTTCGTCAAAGTAGGCCCGGCGGACCTGGGCCACCGCGCGCGCGAGCAGCTGCGGCGGGCCGAGCTCGCCAAGAAGACAGAACCGGCCCGCATAGAGCGGCAGGAGGACTGGCAGTCGGTGAGTTGATCGGTGACGTCACACCGCCGCGGCGACCCGCTGCAGTTCGTCAAAGTAGGCCCGGCGGACCTGGGCCACCGCGCGCGCGAGCAGCTGCGGCGGGCCGAGCTCGCCAAGAAGACAGAACCGGCCCGCATAGAGCGGCAGGAGGACTGGCAGTCGGTGAGTTGATCGGTGACGTCACACCGCCGCGGCGACCCGCTGCAGTTCGTCAAAGTAGGCCCGGCGGACCTGGGCCACCGCGCGCGCGAGCAGCTGCGGCGGGCCGAGCTCGCCAAGAAGACAGAACCGGCCCGCATAGAGCGGCAGGAGGACTGGCAGTCGGTGAGTTGATCGGTGACGTCACACTGCCGCGGCGACCCGCTGCAGCTCGTCAAAGTAGGCCCGGCGGACCTGGGCCACCGCGCGCGCGAGCAGCTGCGGCGGGCCGAGCTCGCCAAGAAGACAGAACCGGCCCGCATAGAGCGGCAGGAGGACTGGCAGTCGGTGAGTTGATCGGTGACGTCACACCGCCGCGGCGACCCGCTGCAGTTCGTCAAAGTAGGCCCGGCGGACCTGGGATACCGCGCGCGCGAGCAGCTGCGGCGGGCCGAGCTCGCCAAGAAGACAGAACCGGCCCGCATAGAGCGGCAGGAGGACTGGCAGTCGGTGAGTTGATCGGTGACGTCACACCGCCGCGGCGACCCGCTGCAGTTCGTCAAAGTAGGCCCGGCGGACCTGGGATACCGCGCGCGCGAGCAGCTGCGGCGGGCCGAGCTCGCCAAGAAGACAGAACCGGCCCGCATAGAGCGGCAGGAGGACTGGCAGTCGGTGAGTTGATCGGTGACGTCACACCGCCGCGGCGACCCGCTGCAGCTCGTCAAAGTAGGCCCGGCGGACCTGGGCCAGTAGGGACGTCTGGGGACTGTTTTTCTACACGTACCTTGAATGAGCTCTTTGTAGATAAAACATCGTTGCTCATTGCAACGACGTCGACTGCATAGAACTCCTCGTGGTTGAAATTTTCATACTGACATTGTATGAAAATGTCAAAACAATATTACAATAATATTACTTTAAGCGTTGGTGGTAGGTCCCCTGGAATTAATCCATCTTGTATTATTGTATTATCCATCATGTACAGACCGCCTCACGGACTGTAAATGTATGTAATTTCAACTTATAGCAAAAAAACTAAATGACGACTTCTCAGTCCAAGCGCCAGCGCAGGCATTCAAAAAGCGTCAACAATGCGTAAAGTACTTTCATTACACCGCGGGTGCCTACCTATAAGTACCGGCGGAAGTGTAGAGACGCCATCGCCGCTGGAATGCCACGTGTTTCCGCCAGGGACGCAACCACTAGGCTAAGGGTTATACTACCACTGTGTTATGTTACGCGTAAGGTAACGCGTCTTGGTTTCCCAAGATATTGAGGTCTCCTAAAATTTTGAGTTATAAAATAATTCGTATATCATGCAAAATTGGTACGTTACACGAAACGTTAACGTTTATTCGTTAAGTGGAATTATGCTCGATTCTCGAATGCAATTAAAAAAAAATTGTTTTCATTAGTTACAAGCTACTCTAGCAAATATGTCTTAGCGATTCCAGCTGTTTGGACACTCCTTAAAAGCGAAGTTCTATTCACAGTTCCTCAGTGAAATCAAGTTTCAAATAGGCTCTCATATTGCGCTTTCATTCACACTTATAGACCTACTCCTAAGTGTGAGAGAAGCCACTATACAATGATTTAACTTACATAATTTATGTCCTCAAATTGTAATGAACATATGAACACGTTTGAGACTTCTGGCTTTTAATTTGAAACCACGCGACATTTTTAAATTTTGCCAAATAATTCTATCAAGTACCTATCAATTTCAAAATTCCACGTAATTTTCTGCACTTCAAATAAATTAAAGATGTTATCGAATTTTAAGTAGCCATAAATAATTTGAAGTGGAGAATTTAATTTGAAATTACTTAATTAATGTTGTCTTTTATTGCATAACCGGTGAATGTGCATCTTAAGTCTCTTGAGATAAAAAGTGAAATCCACTACAAAGCTCAAATGGTGCTTCGGTGATTAAATAAAACGTCTTTATCCGGTATTAACGCTATTATACAATATTTATGTGATAATGCCTTATAAGGACAGTGATTAATTACACTTCTTTTTTTATTAAAGCTATATGACCGCCATTTTTTTTTGCTCTAAATTGTATTGAATTATCGGAACACTAGTCATTGCTCACGACTTTTCTGGTGATGAATATTAGTAGGTATAGGTATGTAATTTTCCGACAGAAGAAAAAATTTTTAAAAATTAGTACAGTAGTAGGTTAGATTTTGAAAAATTAGACTAGATTTTGAAAATTAGACGCTACATTGTTGTTCTATCTAAAATAAATTGACCGTAAAATATTATATAACGCAAGCAGTAAGCCTAACCTACATTCGAAGAAAAATAGATAAAAAAATCCTCATTAACCTATATGGTTACGCGCCGTGGAAGCCTTGTACTGCCCGCAAAAAAGATACTTATCAAACGGAATTTTTTGATCCATTTTTTTTTGTATTATAGATGAGATATCTTTCTGTAGATAATATCAAGAAGTGTAGTAGATAATAAAAAGAAAAAAGAAAAAAAATTCACCCATCAATCGATAGGGCCTCGACTCGGCCCGGCGCTGCCTTTAGTTAGCATGAGTTCCGCCCCCACCTGTAAGTTTTTAATGAGGTTTTCTTCCTCCTCCGGGGTAGGTGTAGACGTTTCGACACTGTGTCCTCTGCTGGGACTCAGAGGGACACGTGAAGAAACGTTACCTATCCAGCGGGCCAAGCTATTAGCCGTCGGTTATTAACCGACGTTACCAGGGAGCACCGGCCCGTGCGCTACAGAGAGGCACCGTAGCACTCGGGCACTCGTGGAGGTTGCTAGGCCAGCCCCCCGTGATTGCATGCGCGACCATTTAAGAGATACTTTCTTTATAGATTTTCGAACATTTTCTTAGATTTTCTCCGTGACGGGATTTTTGTAACGGAGAAAATCATTTTCTTTCAGCCCCCTGTGCGATACCACCTGAAAGAAACTTTGTTTCAAAAAACGCTGCACAGTTAGAGATGCATATTGTGTAAAGTAAAGTAATTCTTTATTTGCTTAAAAACATGGTTAAAATAGATAGAAGAGTACTAAATTGGAAACCGAATGTGACTGTTGTGGAAACCGAATGTCTGTGGGATGGACAATCATCACTTTCTAAGTTATTTTGAGTAAAAGATATATTACCTGTCTTTCAATCCAAGCATATCATAACTTTCTTAACCCATCCTAACTAATTAAGGGCACTTCGCGACCTCTCTTCAGAGATTAATTGCTATGTTTTTTTTAACCGCCTCCTCGCAGTAGTCTCAAGTGAAATGCAAATAGGTCTCGTTGCTCATTAGAAACTCGCCATTTATGAAGAAAAAACACATTTTTCAAACGATAGAAACCGCTATCTCGACTAACTATTAGTTTTGAAAGAGGCCAGTGGAACGTCCTATACCATGTTAAATTCTCTCAAGGTTTTATGAACTTTTAATTTTGTTTAATGTTAGCGCCGCTCTCGCTTCTATTGGATTTACTCCATTTGAATTACGAAAAATCCTGCTTTATTCTTTGTGCACATCATAACAGTAATCTCTGTGTAAAATTTCAGCGTTCTAGGTCCAAAAAAATTGCAATGATTTAGATGAGATGGTAAGAATGTATGGATACTTTTTTGTATAGACTTTTGACTGCAATTTTGATCTGTGGCTGCCGCTATTATTTTAAAAATTCTTTGAGAAGTTCTCATGTTGATTTGCGAAACAATTCTATTTTGTGGCAATAGAGTATACACACTAGAATTTGTTTGGCATAATAAAAGCGCATTAATAGTGTTAAAAACCCATTAGTAAGGCAAACAACATCAAGCAGACAGTATATCACTAAAGCCGGCACAATATGTCGCTGCACACAGTGAAATAAAATTGGGCAACAGACTGCCTGTCTCTCTCTGTTGCTTCGACTTAAATCAGCCATATTTCGTGAGACAAGAACTTCCCAGAGCGGCAGGTTTTTTTAAAACTAGTTTAACTGTTAAAGCAAATAGCTTGTTATCAGAAATACTCTCCGCAGATTTCCATTCTGACGGGTTATGTCGCTGCACACAGTGAAATTAAATTGGGCAACAGACTGCCTGTCTCTCTCTGTTGCTTCGACTTAAACCAGCCATATTTCGTGAGACAAGAACTTCCCAGAGCGGCAGGCTTTTTTAAAACTAATTTAACTGTTAAAGCAAATAGCTTGTTATCAGAAATACTCTCCACAGATTTCCATTCTGACGGGTCAGTGACCTCAATAAAAACCCACTGAAACATCAATGAAATTCATCGGACCGTAGTAGATAATATAATTTCGCAGCCTTTTTGTCCATTATACACGACCATTATCTAGATTGGAGTGTGCTGTCGTTAAAATGCCATGCCACTGTTGCAATGCAATGCATTCATTGGGCAATCTATATGGAATTCAATGCATGTTTTTGTATGAATTCAACACTAGTATTTGAATCACTAGACTGATAAACAGATTTTATAGTTTTTGGTTAATTATCACATTGGGTCCAACCCCTTTCAGTCTGAGAGGAAGACCCGTGCACATTGGGACAAAAAGGGGTTGATTTGATGATAGTTTTGGGAAGGATTTTCCACCGCACCACAAGATACCGGGCGGGCTTTCATCCATATGTCGTCGCTATACCACCAGTATGCACAAAGCGGTTCGCTTCTTCATTTTTTGTACGCATGGCTAAAGTTTAGAACGCTCTCCTAAAATCTGTGATTATGAATCTTATACGACCTGGGTAACTTTAAAAAAAGAGTGAATATGCATCTTCTACCGACCACGTCACTTTACATCAGGTGAGATTGTGGCCAAGCGTAAACCTATGTAGAATAAAAAAAATAACTGCTGAAATTTCAAAGATGAAGGTTCAAGTTTCTTTTCTATAAAATATTTCCAAAGATGAAGGTTCAAGTTTCTTTTCTGTAAAATATTTCCAAAGATGAAGGTTCAAGTTTCTTTTCTATAAAATATTTTCAAAGATGAAGGTTCAAGTTTCTTTTCTATAAAATATTTCCAAAGATGAAGGTTCAAGTTTCTTTTCTATAAAGCACCCAAAAAATTTTTTTTACGTGATATGATTACAAATCCAAAACTTTCGCATTTCGTTTTAGAACACCAATAGTTTTGTTTTTTTTTTTCGATACAAAGTAGAAATGAATTCATGCTTCTGCTTCCATCTTAAAAATATCAATTATGGTAACATCTCGGCAGTTGTAATGCAAAAGTACTAATTTCCGTGCTTACAATTGGTACCAGCAGGCTACGTTAAACTCTGCCATTATGTAACTATAGCAGTAACCATACCGCGGCGTAGAATGGTTCAATTTCCTTATTGCTGGAATGTTTTAACTGCACGTGGATCAAACATCGCGTGTTTACTATTCTTTATAATTTCACTACATTTTACTTAACGCTGGAATGTAGAGTTTATTTTATGGTGTAAAAAATAAAAATGTTTTTGCTTCTAACAACTTGCGAGCTACAACCGACAATTTACTGTTTCATTTTTCAAATAATTCTTTACAAGAATCTCATTTGTTCTATCTCTCACTTCAAATATGTAAAATTCTCGTGTCACAGTGTTGGTAACATAACTACTCCAAAACTGATTCCAAAGTTATTGGCAAATAAACAAGTTGTACTTCTCAACAAAATCTGGGGACACGGTAGTGTCAACGCCAAGATGAGCCAAGCGAAGCGCGAGGGCGAGGTCTGTATTACAAGAATTAATGTGCATTGAAAAGAAAGTAACTTTTTGTATGCAAAATTAAATTCCAGATGTTGTGAAAAACAAATTCCTAGTGCCAATGATTCTTAAAAAAACACTATTTTATTTCATTAGAATTTTTTGTTCTGTGTTCATGAAAAATTTGATAACACCTTTGAAGAATGACCATTCTTCTTTGATTCGCTCTTCAATTTTTTTTTTCTTTAATGATCTGTTTGTTTGCAGAACTTGGACAACTGGAAGTCGTCGCGGCGGAAGCGTGTCGAGCACATCATCGAGCGCTGCGTGGAGGTGCGGCGCTTCGAGAACGAGTCGCACCAGCCGCGCGCCAAGGCCAAGACCTTCAACGAAATGCTGGAGGAACGGTGAGTACCACCACCAGACTTCTTCTGTTCCGGCGGCTGTACAACGTCGTCGAGGGACCGCGAGGCTTGACGAGGGCGAGAGTGTATACGAGTATATATTACTCGCTTCGTCTCGTCATGCCTCGTGTGCTCTCTGCTTCGAACACTGGCTTTGTATCGATTTTTTGTGCGCTAGTCAAAGGTTCTCGCTAATGCATTTCTATAGACTCTCGCGGTACACAAGAACTATTGTATAACGGAAGAGTACTGAAAAGTGAATAAAGTTTTCAATTTACGCCCATGTGACGGTAGCGAAACGGCCAAGACATTATTTTGACTAAAGTCTAGAGTGTATGAAGTTAGAGCTTGTTGAGTAAGGGCGTGTAGAGTCTGCTCTACATGAGATTTGATAACTTTTTGACAGTGAGCCATATCCTCTCGTCTTGGCAACATTTTACATGAAAATGTTTTAGGTGGGTTAATGGTAGAGGCAGATCAATTTCACCAATAAATTGTTCTTGCATCAGTACAATTTCCTAGCCAATATGGAGCGTCCTTAATTACCTATCTAGGAACATTACTAGCGAATTGACTCGCAATAAATAATTTCGCCTATAGTAAATCAATCATTTATGCAAGCCCTATGATCAGGTAGGCTACATAATCGCTTAGGATAACACACACTAGCGACATAATGTCATTAGACAAAGTTTTATTCTTAGAAGTAACTCAGTTTTTTATTATTACCATAGCATAGAATGGAAAGGAGCATAAAACTTGTAATACAAACATTCCATAATACAAAATATCTATTTTTAAAGTTACGCAGACGCAAAAAGCAAGCTCAAAATTTCCGTACGTTAAAATTTTATTTCATAATAAAAATAACTATAATTGTCACCTTTAGCTTTTATTTTTAAAGCGTGTCTGACGAATTTGTCTCAGTTTTCTTGTCTATCGTGTTCTGTTTTAAACGTCTTAAACTGTTTTACCTGTGTTACTTTAATAAAGAATTTTCATTTTAGTGAATAACTACATAAACTTTTCGAAAAAAGTCTTTAGTGTATACCTCCACTTAGCGATCAACCATGGCCAGTAATTTGCTGTAATTTGATACGTTTTTTGTGCACTTGACAAACACCAGTTCGTAACGCATCGTAATCCAATTTGTACGCCTTTGTAATATTCTCTTTTGTTACGTCTTTCGCAACGATACGTGGAAAATCTATAATGGGGATCGGTAAAATGTAATTCATTATGATCTATGTTGTGTGATCATGATCAATAACGTGATTGGATGATCATGAATCATCTGTTGGCTAATTTGCGATTACTTTGTTAAATTTAAAATTTAATCTCAAAGAAATTACGAGAAGCAAATTAACTGTGATGGCTTGATGACCTGAATTGGGTTTGGCCTCCAAAACTAAAGAGGTTTTCTTTTGTTCTTGATCTCTGAGTTTGTTTACTTTATCGTTGATTACATATTTTTCTTCTTCCTAAGATACACTGGTTCTTAAAAATATACCGCGATACAATTTTAGCGATTCGGTTCTAGAATGTCTAAAAATAGCACTATCAATTTCACGTTTGGAAGGGTTGGAAGAGGATAGTTCATAGCACCATCATTAAAATTAGTATTAGCCCTTTCCACAGGTACTGTTGTAAAATGAATAGTAGATTTTTAGACGCCCAAAATTTATAGACTCTTGAAGTGAATCGCTACTAGCTAGTATGTTCTTAGGTTGTACTTTTGTTGTTTGACCTTAAATGAGCATTAATTGTTGTGTGTTTGGACATCTCACATCAGCAATATCTAGGACAAGTACGTTCATATATATTTCCGCTAAAATTCTAAATCGTGCGAGTCTGAATTGTTTAATGCTTTGCCACAATTATGATCGGTCACAGCAGTTGCATTGTGTATTAATTTACTACATTTACCGACCTTGGGTTTCGTTTCTCGATATGTTTCATAACACACCATTCACGTACTAAACCAATTTATTTTTATGAATGGTATTTGTTATTCTTCATTTCAAAATGATGTGTACATGTTGAGTTGGTAGTTAGTTACGTATAATAATTATTTCTTATTTTCTACCACCATGTCCAAGCTTTAAATACGTACAGAAATCAAACGATTATTTTCTTATTATTATTTTTTAGATATATCGCGCTTCACGCTTGATCATAAGATGAAATGAGATGATTATGATAATTAATTATTCCATAGTAAGACACTGTTTCTACGTTATTTATTCTACGTATTTAGTTATTCAGTGACCTATTTAATCTCTACCTTCCTCAACAAAATAACTTTCTTAAGAGAATTTCATCGTTCAAGTAAGACAATCTGCTTAAATTCCCGTGAGGAAATCAACTTTCCGTCACGAGCGAGTTGCTGCGGTGTAGGTTACGTCCGTCGCACTCGGTGGCCACCGTGCGACTGATCGGGTTACGGCGCGGGCGCATGTGCATTGTGCATCCAGCTGTCGCGCCGTGATATAAAGTTGTCTATGGTTTCGAACGTGTTCCTAGAAAGTTTAAAAGGATATTTTGATAGGTAATTCATTATCCTGCATTTATCAGTATCACCAGAGCCAAATATGTTTTCTTATAAGGACGCTTTTTCTTTTATGCTAGTTTATGAACAGAAGTATTTTTTATTCTAAGAAAGACTATTCCACGGCACAGGCTATTTAAATCCACACGGGCGAAGTTGTAATAATAACCCAGTATAGTATCACAGTGTTAAAAGATCGTAGTGTAGTATCTTTAAACTGTGATAGCATCATAGCTTCTAAATTTATACTAGGTGTAATAACCTGTTTTTATTTGAGACAGGCTTTCGCTTGTTTATGATTAATTAGAGTTAAGAAGGTTCCCACAATTACTTGCTTTGAATGTTTTGACGGTCAATTTTTATCTTGTTGTTTAGAAAACTGATTAATTTCCTTTTGTCAGTGTAGTAGCTTTTACTGAGGCGACATTCATTTCCGTTATCAGTGACACATAAACTTATAATATTACCAAATATTACTTATAGGTATAAAGTGTAATAAAAAAGTTATATTGCAATTTAGGGTACCTTAGCCAAAGAGTAAGAAGTAAAAACAGAATCCTAAGGTTTTCATCTTGTGCAGTTTCATCTAAAATTATTTAAAATTGAAACTGACATAGCCCAAAACGCTGTATCCAGACTCCAAATTTGTTTTTGAGGTTTCTATGCTAAAGCATAAAATAGTTTCTTAGTAGAAAGGATTTTTAATAACTCATCCCATATAGGGGTGACACGAGGGTCAAAAGTTTGTATGGAGAAATACACCTTCACGTCACAACTACTAAACCGATTTGGCTGAAATTTGGAATAGAGAGTAGAGAAATTCATGGTTCTCGCAGGATTTGTGAAAACTTTTATACAGAGGAAGAAGAATATTTTGCAATAATATATTTTGGTGGGCTATGGCACAACCCCTTTCATTCTGAGAGGAGACCTGTGGGATATAAACAGTTTTGAGACGAGATGTACCTATAGCGCTACGTAGAGACGTTGCGAAGTTATTTCATTGAGCTAATCATAGAAGGTATGTTAATTGTTCACAAAGCGGCTCCGTTGTTTGTTCGCCACATTCTCGCCGCTTGTAAATGGCCGTGTTTATAAACTGACCATGTTTGTTCCGCTGCAGTCCGCAACCGCATTCGACGGTGCTGACGAAACTATGCACGATACCTACACGCACAAATAACTTTATTGGAACAAAGTTACTTTTCGACGGCATAGAATGCCTACAAAGCCCATAAATAGCTAAAACACAAAAATATTGTAGCTCACAAAAACATCAAAAAAAGACGTGAGTGTAGTGGGACACTCGGTAGAAACAAAGTTTGGAATAACACCTAAAACTTATTTTATATTTTTTATTTATTTTATATTTTCATGTGTGATTTCATCCATCGCTCGATAGATGGACCTGTCTAAAGTTAGCTTGCGCTAATGAGTTCAATACCAAAACTATATGCGTGATTGCATGCGTGCACATTCTGTTGACTAGAGGAACTTTCATTTTAGATTTTCGAACATTTTCGTAGATTTTTTCGTCACGCAAAAACTCCTTTTTCTTTCGCCTAGCCCCCTGCAGGATATCGTCCGAAAAGGAACTTTGTTTCAATAACAAACCCAAAATATATAAACCTTCTACAATGTCACAGAGGACATTGTGGTACAACGAAAAGATTAAATTATTTAACAAAAAAAACAAGCTGATAAACGAAACCTAATTCGTGGTCACACTTCACGCTTCAGAGATCAGCATCAACAGGACCGCCTGTACTGGATCTGGTATCACATACTACGCATTAGAACTGGAGGGTTTTTATAAATTTTATTTAAAATACTATCCCAAATAAATCATTTCTTACTTCCTTTAGTAGCTTGGGGCTTTTTCTTGCCAGTTCTTCTCGGTGCAAACCTGGTTTAGTAGAATTTTGACTTTTCGTAAGAGCCAAATATGAAAAATAAATATTTTAATTTTCACTTGCGGAAAAGTTAACGTGTGATAGACGGTAGATATGTGAATAAAATAGATGTGTACTATTTATTAGTATTTTTGACGAGATATTTTGACAGCATATATTAATTTATTTTGCTGGTCCGTCTGCGTTATGCCTACATGAAACACCGCACTTTTTTCTACAATTCTTTCAACAATGTCTTCGACGCACGTTTCGTTCCGACACCCGGACATCAGGAGATGTTGACTTCACAATGCGGAATCGTAGAGATATTTGAATCCTAAATTACGTTTTACTTACACAAACCTCCCCTAGAAACTAGGGTATTGTCAGATGGATCCACTAGCGAAAGCTAGTGTGATGTAGTAAGTAATGAACGGCCCTCCGCGCGTTAACGCTTACACGCTGTAAGGATAATGTAGTGGATGGGCGTTCATTTTTAAATTAGACGATCTCTACCTAGTAATGTTAAAATATCTATATCTATAAACACAGCAATTACGATTTGCGTCCAACCTACCCGCATTCTTGACAAACGGTTGTGCGTGATTGAACAAATTAAACTCCGCAAATAGAGTCGTACCACCACTGGAATCGATAATGTTATCGATACATCGGGCGAGTCGATACTCGGTACTCGATACATCAGCACGAAACGCAATTAACGAGCTTTCTATCCTGCGGTGTTTCCTGTATAGGTTCATGTCTCGTGAGAATATAAATTGAATCATTTATCCTATGTATTTTGACTCGGTACGTACAGAATACGAGTAAGTACGAGTACTAAGTAATAATTGCCTAAAGCCCACGCCTTCATAGATGCCGCAGTACCTACTCTTGGTTTAAATCCATTCAATTCATAATTACTAAAACTATCCTACATAAGATTATAGTAAATCAAAGTAAATTTAATTTTTATTAGCAAATCATAATCCCATCATTAACTTGACTTCCTTTGAGCTCTTTCTTGTAATTTATACTTTTTATTTTATTTTAACATGAACAACCTCTTTCTTGCCTAACTTACGATCATTTCTCGTAACTCTAAAGCTATTTTATGAGCTCGTTTTTGTAAATTGTGAGTCGACGTCTGAGTTTATTTCGACGATGTTCATACAATGTAAGACTTAATTAATGTTTCTAAAAACGAGCAAAACGTGCACTGCATCAGACAGACTGATGCAGTACGTCTAAGATCATCGCATTGCAATATCACACAACGCACTGCACTACGCTCGTCATGCTGAGAGAAAAAATATTTCAAAAATTTCATGAAATTCAGCACAATTTTTTTTTTGTTTTATTGATAGGCTTGCAGTTGAAGGCACCCAGATTATATGGTGGTATAAGTAGAGAATAGCTATGCTATAAGTATGTACCATTTATAAGTCACTTATATGACATTATGTTTTATTGATAGGCTTGCCGTTGAAGGCACCCAGATTATATGGTGGTATAAGTAGAGAATAGCTATGCTATAAGTATGTACCATTTATAAGTCACTTATATGACATTATGTTTTATTGATAGGCTTGCCGTTGAAGGCACCCAGATTATATGGTGGTATAAGTAGAGAATAGCTATGCTATAAGTATGTATCGTTTATAAGTCACTTATATGACATTACGTGGACATTACTGTCGGTTACAGTAGCCACATTCCGGAGTGCCACGCAATAATGCATTACGAGATAGATCTGTTGCCATATCGACTAATAGATCGGTAATACTGTCCGCAAGATCGTACGTGGAATTGATTGAGGTGTGCCACAAGTTATAGGCGGTGGAGTTACCCCGAATACGATAAAATTAGGATATTTTTTTTGCATCTTAAAAATACAATGACGGAAAATGCCGTCCCAAAAAAATAACTTCTATAATATTTCACGTTTAGCAATCGTGGATACATTTCAAGATAATTATTATAATCGTCCTTTTATATTTTTGAAAACGAATCTGTCTAATTATACGGGGTTCTAATCGTGCACTTATTTTTTTAAAGCCAATAAAAGTTTTACTTTCCCAATTTGTAACTTGTCTAGAATATGTATGCCCACATTACTGTCATTAAATAACTCTGAGTTTGACAGGAAAAGATCATGTTCCGGAATAAATAAAATTGACTTATTTAATAGTGTCATTTTATAATTCCTTGGTTTGATTCCTCGTTCCTGATACGCACTGCAAAAGCCTGGAAAACACTCACAGGCAGTGTCTTTCCTGCCACTCACAACCCGGGTGCCTTCAAATCAAGAGTGAATAGGCATCTTCTAGGCAAGCGCGTTCCAGCTTAGACTGTATCATCACTTTCCACAGTCAAGCGCTAGCCTATAATATAGTATTAAATAAAAAAAAAATTTGCTAGTAGGAATAGTTCGTTCAATCCACGAAGACGCAGGCTCCTTCCTATAATTCCTTGCGAATTGTATGGAACACATATAAAGTGATTGTAAAGGAGTGGGGCGCGTCTTCATGGATTGAACTATACCTATAAATTTATTTTAGAATCGAAAATTTTAATTTTAACTGCTTTGTTTCTACAACTCGGGCCAGACCCCCGTAACAAGTATGGACCGAATATCATTCGCGTCCATCTCCTTTTATGGGAGACATCATAACCCTGCGCGGGCGCAGGCAGGAGTTGCGAAGCTTTATGGCGGCGCGGGAATGTGGGTTTTGTACCATCACCGGTACATGCTGTTTTACTTCGCTTCCTGGTGGATTAAGGCTGAAGACTCTTTAGTGACTTGCATACTAATTTTTCGATCGGTTCACTGAAAAAGTTATTTTCTCCGAATGTTTTTTTATTTTTCCTTTTTCAAATCTGTCATCGTTGGACATTGGGCCGTGCGGTTGTTGGTAGCAGTCATTCCTTGCTTCCGAAAATTATTAAAGTAAATTTTACCCCTAAAGGTACAAGTTGGTAGCCGACTGCACGCAGCAGCAGCAGACGACGTGTCGCGGCGACACTACTGGTTTCTATGTATTTCTATGAAATTCCTTCCGTAGGGAGCGACATGAAGCCAGCGACGCGTCGTCGAGCGGCAGACGGCAGTGTCGTCCGACCGCAGATCAGTAGTGCCGCTGACGCTGGAGCAACGACCGCGTTCGAGCCAATCCAAGATCAGTAGTGCTGCTGACGCTGGAGCAACGACCGCGTTCAAGCCAATCCAATCAACTGGATGCCATCTGCTGTTGCCGTCTGCAGTCGGGTTCGAAATCATGACTGCAGCGACATGACGCGACGACGTGTCGCGACGACATGAAGCGACGACACGTCGTCTGCTGCTGCCGTCTGCAGTCGGCTATCAACTTGTACCTTAAGGGGGTTAAATAGGGCGTCCGCTAGTTACACATTTATGACTTTATACGAATCTACTTATTGCTGTCACAATTCACAACTTTAATACCTATAATTATGTGTCAGCCAATTCCAGATGTCGACAACATTTCAATTTACACGTAATCAATATGTGAGCGATTACTAATAAATAATAATTTGCAGTTAAACGCTGATATCAAATGTTTTTCAACAGTACCTATGTTTACCGCGGGGAAAGTACGTAGAAGCGGCAATTATAACCCCCCCAGCTAGAGAGCTAGAAAGCGAAATCGGAAATACGTTATCAATACGGCAATTTTATACGACTTTTCGTTCCGTGCGTAATCATGCGAGTGGTGCCCCGAGCGTAAACGTTAAACCTTGGGGTAGGTATCAACACTAGGTACTATTTGGTATTCTATGTCAGTGTGTCCACTGACATAGAATCTTGGCACAGTCTTTAGTGGTCAGGATTGCAGCCTATTCTGGAGAGTCTAGGATTCGAAAACTAGGCACACCTTACTTTTATTACGTTTGTTTCCAATAACGGGGAAAATAACGTTTTCATCGCTATCGTAGTCATAGACAAATTCTGCCCGCTTATTGGCCCAATCGACTGCCAATCGGCATTGACAGAATTTGTTTACGGTTACGATAGCTATAAATATGATTTTCCACAATCGCCCAGTATTATTATAGTAGTAAACTCTATTATTGGTTATACAGATAAATAAAACATCGTTAGTGCAATAAGAAGGGTTTTTGTCGAAATGTAGGTATATAAGTATAACTACATTATTTTACTATTTACTTAATTTTATAGGACTTGTATTGGAGAATAAACCCAGTCTTTTCACCTAATGCAGTTAAATGTAACCACACAGTGCAAGAAACGTGTTCAAACAGACAGACGTCCATCCGAATTGGTAATTGTTTACATTTACCTGCTTTCTATCTAAGTCGAGATGTCAATCTGTAGGATGTAGGTAGCAACTAACACTAAACCAGCGGTACCCAATTTACAGTATTGGATCGCTGTAACACCAATAGCGAAAGTAGGGGTTACCATCTTACCACAGTCGCAGTTAGAAAGGCACTCCATCACTAAAGATGCTAGACCCCGATAATCTTCGCGTGTTAACGGCTCTAGATACAGATCGAACTGTCTCTAATGTAGTAATTAACTGGCTGTCTGTACACTTCAATATAGACTGCAGCTACTGGGATGGCTGCTGTTTGATTTATTAGCCGTAATTCAAGGTTATAAAGCGATCTATTAAATAGATATGCTACTCTACTCGTACATATTCGATTTGTGGAATGAATTGAAATGTCCATATACAATTTAGAAATCACTTAGTCGTAAATAGTGGGTTACAAAAATTTAACAATAAAACAAATTTGATTTTATGTTTGTGACCCCTGTGTTTAGCCTGATATAAATAACGTTTTAATGGTCCGGGAGCTAGCAACGTTTGAAAAGTAAGAATTTTAGAAGAGCTGATTTTGTGATATGTCGTCCTTCTTGCACTTTCGGTTAGAGTCTGGGCTATCTGGCTGTTGGTAGCGGTTGCGTTCATCAGTGCGCATCCTACCTGTCCAGGTAATAATCCTGGATTTTAAAATCATTTTAGTAGGCGTAATTTTTAATTTTTTGTTTTTAAATAAGTCTACCTGACATACTTTTTTTATTGCCAGACATTTTCGACATTGCTAACTATGTGCCATACGCGATTTTTTATTTATTTTTTATAAAAATTTCAAAGTATTTTAGAATGTCTGTAATTTTAATATTATGTTATTTAAAGATAAGGAAAACTTAAAATAAATTTGCCAGACATTAATTCGATTGTTAAGTCTTAAATTAAAATGAAAAAGTCATGAAAAGTATTGCAGTATAATGCTATAATTAATTAATTCTATAGTTAATTGCAGTATAATGTTTCAGCCTATAGTGACGTCACAAAAAAAGAGGCATCTTCATAATCATCATCATCATCGTCGCTGTCTTTGTCAGTGTCATTCATATCATCTTCTTGGGAACTTTCGTTATCTTCTAAAACTCTATCATCTGCAACAGAAAAAAAAATAAACAGTGTAATTCTTCTTGTTCGTTATAAAACATTTTAGTTATTATTGATAAATATTCCATTTCACACTTACTTTGAACAATAATATCTGCAACTGAGGATGGTAATTGATCTCCCAAAAACCAGACAAAATCATATTTGTCACCGTTAATGGTCCAACCGGAAGCCATTGGAGATAAAGATGTTGGATGTTCTGAGTGAGCATTTCTCCAAATTTTCGTCACGTAACGAACCCTCAATAAATGCTGTTGCAATTCCGCTTTACGGGGTGGCAAAGTTTCGAAATTTTTTATCGAAGTTCTCATCTGATTTTTTAGACTTAAACGTACTTGAAGATAAATGAAATCGAACATCATTAACATTGGAACAATTTTTAACTCCATACATTTGACAAATAAATTTCTCCAGGGTTACAAACGTAGTTTCAAGTACTTCTTCGTCATCCGTAATTATATTATCAAAAGCTAACTGGTATTCTTCAGAATTTTCTAATATTTTAAAAGGCTTAACTTTGCCTTTTCTAAAAAAAGCTGGCGTGTAATCACATCCAGTTATTGCGTGGAAGCATGGTAAAGCTTTGCATAAAGAGTCACCAAGAATTCGGTGTAATTCATTGATGTTTATGTAACGCTGATGATTTCCAACACCCATATTTATCCAAATTTTCAAAGATGCTTTCAGGTGGTCCATATTTCCCAGAAGTATAATTAAAATAACAGAATCAGAACAGCGTATAACAACGTCTGCGTCAAAATTGATTTGGCAAATATGAAAAATAATCCTAGAATCAGCTTCTTCGTGTTCTTCACACGATAATGATTCTTCAATAGTTTTAATTACTTTGTTATTCACTTTATGTCACTTTGTATGAATAACATTTATTGAAACTTACGTAAATGTTTTTATTACCAATAAAAGGCAACATGTCTTCACTACCCCAGTGATCAATGAAAAAGTTAATCAAAGCTTCTTTAAATTGCACATTTTTAAGTTCAGCTGCGAAATGATGGGGCGAATTTACATCATACTGCAATACTTTTCATGACTTTTTCATTTTAATTTAAGACTTAACAATCGAATTAATGTCTGGCGAATTTATTTTAAGTTTTTCTTATCTTTAAATAACATAATATTAAAATTACAGACATTCTAAAATACTTTGAAATTTTTATAAAAAATAAATAAAAAATCGCGTATAGCACATAGTTAGCAATGTCGAAAATGTCTGGCAATAAAAAAAGTATGTCAGGTAGACTTATTAAAAAACAAAAAATTAAAAATTACGCCTTCTAAAATGATTTTAAAATCCAGGATTATTACCTGGACAGGTAGCATGCGCACTGATGAACGCAACCGCTACCAACAGCCAGATAGCCCAGACTCTAACCGAAAGGGCAAGAAGGACGACATATCACAAAATCAGCTCTCCTAAAATTCTTTCTCGAAAACGTTGCTAGCTCCTATACCATAACGTGCCATAGACTAATAGCAAAAATTTGCCTTTCCACTACAAATTACTCTACAACTATGTACAATTATATTTTGAGTTTTTGACCTCGACGGGTCAACCCGTGAAATTCAAATTTTACTAGGATTTTCGCAATTTTTAAGATAATAAGGCATAGGCTTTTGGCAGTAAAGTTACAAAAATCAGTAGTAGTGCAGTATCAAAAATATTTCCTTCAAAGTGTCAATTTTAATAAATTACACCGAGTAGTTATAGAGTTTGAAGAGGCTACCTCTCATTTTTCAGACCTATTTCCTTTATTAAGACAATTTCATGCAAAAATAGATACCTATAACTATGTAAACATGATTTTGCTGTCGAAAGCATATTTCTTAGCTTACAAAGTACGAATTGTGAAAAGTCAAATAATATTTGAATATCGCGATCAAAATGATCCTTTAATAAATTAATATACTAAGTGATTACCATATATACCTACTTAGCGATTTTCGAATCATGATAATATTGCTCAAGCGATACCAGAGGGGGTAGGTACAGGTTTTTGTACGAATTTCGAGTCGCACAAACGAATCGAATGCCTCCATACATTTACAGCTAGCGGCATCAATTACAGCCGCATATCAGTGACTGTCCATAGATGGCGTTGGCTGTAAATGTATGGAGGCATTCGATTCGTTTGTTCGATACGAGTCGACTCGAAATTCGAACAAAAACCTGTACTAACCCCACTGTAGGTACTTCTCGCGCGACAATGAGGTAACCTCGCGTAACCAGCGTACTGTTACACATACAAACATACATACAAAGGCGGGTACACACCGGGGGACGAGCGACAGGGTCCCATTGTGTCGGTGTCATGTTGCTCTCTGAATGGGGCTTTGTAACGCTATTGACCATAGTTTTTGTGGTTATGTAACCGCTAACCACCTTGCCTTTTTTTCTATGAAGTAAACTTAGAACGTGTAGCATGTTTGAGTTTAGACCACTGATATAAAGCTGAGGATGCGTCTGAACGTTTTTCATACAAAAATAAATTGTTATCTAACTTTCGTAATTTGTCAAAATTCTTACGAATTACCGGCTACGGCTACGGCTGCTGCTGAACGATCAATATAGTAGCGTTACTACTGGTGTCAAAAAAATACATTTTGACAGCATTGGTTCGCTGGGTCCTGTGTCCTAATTTCAGTGCAGCCTCTATCAAGTAGGTATCAGCTTTTGAATTAACTAAAATTGTCATAGAAATCTCTAAACGCTAATTTAAAAAATCCGGTTTATTATTAGTAATCGATCATCAGTTTGTTTATTCTACAGCATATTACTTCAATGTGTCTCCGTATAGCTTAATGACTTGCCGTAATAAATCTGTAATACCTGACCGGACGGCCTAACGTCTTACGACACTAGCGTATTGGCTAAGCCTAACATTTACATAGGCAGACTTGCCATTACCTTAAAGTCCCTATTGTATCTAGATAATGTCCTGTTGTACTTCATACTGAAGCCTATAATTATGTATTTGTATAGGCTTATACGTTCAGACTTCTATAAAGGCTAAATGTCCAGTGTCATATTAATTTTAATTTGTGTTTTCTGAATGCACCCAGTGTTGTTTCTAAGCCCCTTCGCACATGGCTCGCAGAGCAGTACGAGCAATTGAAATCTAATAGGAAATTAAAATGTCTGAGATGAGACGAAATAGCCTTGTTTGGTCCTGTTATATAATTATGTTACGGCTATCAGGTAAGATATATAGTCAGATATCAGATAAGACCGACTAGTGAATTAATTTCGTTAGCGCTAAACTATTTAACGTTCCAAGTAATTCTAATGTCACCTGCTTCCTAGTTAGAAAGATTAAGGTACCTATATCTTCTGCGCCTGAATCGTCACTTACCAGGTGCGACTGCAGTCAGTAACAGTAACACTGTCTGGTCATTACGTGATAAAAATGCGATTAATTCTTATCTAACCGTTGCGTTGGCGACGATTGATGACCGCACGTTGCGCAATACTCTCATTGTTATGCAGTTCAGTGGTGATCGCACATCAGTCTTTGCAGCATGCGCACGTAGAGATACTACTCTGTGTAAAAAGTATCGGGAATATGTCAATAAAAAGACCCGTGTAAAAGAGGTCGTTCTAATTTTTTTACTGCATGTTGGTAGCACTGTACTGATTTAGCGCGCAAAGTTTGAGCGGGATCTGTCATTTAATTTGTTTTAAACTACACTTTTTGTTGGTCATAGTTTTGAGTTCTCGGCGATTTTTACAATGGAAAATATTGTTGAACAAAGAGTGTGCCTTAAATTTTGTGTTTCGAATGATATTTCATGTGGCGAATCACTAAAAATGTTGCGAAATACCTACGGCAAATCGTGTATATCGAAAACAAGGACTTATGAATGGTATAAAGCTTTTAAAGAAGGCCGAGAATTAGTAGTAGACTTGCCTTGTTCTGGTAGACCTTCAACCGCTACGACCAAAGAAAACATCGACAGAATCAAGAAGCTAGTGCTCCAAAATCGACGTATGAGTCTGAGAGAGTTGGCTAGTGAGGTGAACATATCTTTTAAGTCCGTCCACAACATTCTCATTGACATTTTAGGCATGAAACGCGTCGCCGCTCGACTAGTTCCAAAAGAGCTCAATTTTGTTCAAAAAGCGCAGCGAAAGCATGTCGCTAAAGACATGGTTTCCCGAGCTTCTACGGATCCGACCTTTATGAAACGTATAATAACTGGCGACGAGACATGGGTTTATGAGTACGACATGCAAACAAGCCAACAGTCTTCAGAATGGCGTCTCGAAAACGAGCCGAAACCCAAAAAACCGCGGCAAAGTCGCTCCAAAATCAAGGTGATGCTGACAGTTTTTTTTGACTACCGTGGTGGGGTTCACTTCGAATTCCTTCCAGAGGGAGAAACGGTGAATAAAGAATATTATTTAGGCGTCATGAAGCGTTTGCGTGAGAGTATCCGCCGAAAACGTCCAGATTTGTGGCAACACAACTCATGGATGCTGCACCATGATAGTGCACCATCACACACAGCCATTATAGTGAAAGAGTTTTTAGCGAAAAATTCAACAAAAGTTCTCGAACAAGCACCGTATTCACCTGATATGGCTCCGTCTGACTTTTTTTTATTTCCCAAGTTAAAATTACCACTTCGAGGAAAACGTTTTGAGTCGATAGAAGCCATAAAAGAAAATTCGCTGAATGAGCTAAAGGCCATACCGCAAATAGCCTATGAAAAATATATGGAAGACTGGGTGAAGCGTTGGAGATGTTGTATTGCAAGTGATGGGGCCTACTTTGAAGGCGATAAAATAAATTTAGATGAATAATTTGTATTTTTTGTTTTATTGACAAATTCCCGATATTTAGTACACTGAATGTATGTCTCTTTACTTTTTTCGCTCTCTTTTCTCTGTCTATCAATATGGATCAGGAAGAGAAAAGAGAGCGACAAAAGTAGAGAGATATCTCTACACGCGCATCCTAGATTCCTAGCGCTGCTGGTCGCTATAGTAGTGTTATTATCTCGCTGCAGACTCGGTCATAAATCATTCGAGTGTTTCGCTTTTGTTGTTCTTAACAAAGAACGCACAACTCAACAAAGAACAACAAAAGCGAAACACTCTAATGATTTATGACCGAGTCTGCAGCGAGATAATAACAGTACTATAGCTGCGCACGCGCCGCATTACGATGACATTTGCATACTGACGTGATTGACTGACTGGTTTATCTACGCAAAGCTCAAACTGTGGGGCGAATTAGGCTGAGACGCTAACGTTGTTAATTATTTATTAAATAATGTGGCATCAGCTAAGACAGGATTTTTGAAGATTTAGTCCCTAAATATTAAGCGGGAGGATAGACAGTGATGGAGTGATCAACGGGTTGTCCTCTTTTGTTGCGTATAGATAGCTTAGGAGTGCAGCTGTATATGGGGTTTCTTTGCTTCCATAACATGTTGTGCCGATCTATTGTGCCGCTGTCTAAATCTCCCCTCAAAGTCTATGGTTGCTGCAAGGAACAACAGCACCTCCTTTGCAGAGACATACTTGACCTCCTAAGGGTATCACAGAATATACTTTCCCAGTAGAATGTATCATAATTAATAAAAACATTTTGTTTTTAATAAAAACATTTTGTTTTTTTCAAAAACTGAACTTTAAAATGTGTTTAAATACAGATATAAATCTAGAGGCCTTGATAACTAAACTAAGTGATAGTTAGATGTGTCCAGTTTATCACAATAATAGCAATACCACCATTTTCAATCCTAGTTGGTATTTAAGATATAACAGATATGCGATCACTTTAAGAGCGTTACTACCCGGCAGTAAGACTAAATACCTTCTGTATATCCGATCTCATTATCATTTCACTTTATAAAAACGAGTTGAGATCTGGGTAATCCATCATTCCGCTTTTTATCCAAAGCACATCATTTCTCTCGGGTATGATTTACCCTGAGGCCTTACCCACTTTGGGTACGAATGATTTGTATTTACTATACTGTAAAATATTCATGTTAGTATTTATTTCGGTCCCGCTCCTAGCCATTTACAATTTCAGCTTCGCAATACTTACGTTAAGCTTCTGATTTCTCTTTTCATCGCCCGCTTCTGAGTTTTTTTAAGAGTAACATAAATTATTCAATGGTGCTAATTTTGTGATGCAAAATCTCTAAAAAAAATAATTCGACGTGTCTAAAAATAGTGTTTCTAGGGGAGCATTTAAAAAAAGACAAATACTTTTAAACGCATCAAATTAGTTTAGTTAAGAGATTTTGCATATCAAAATTGGTACCAATGACTGTGGATTTCAAGATGAAATCAACAGGTATCAAAAGGTATTTTTAAAATACCTTTTTTTTTGAGCTCTCTTAATACATTTTGAAGACGATATTACTTTTCAGAAGTCATAATAGTACAAACTTTTTTTTTCTATATTCCCCTACATCGTATATGAACAAAAAAAAACTACAAATACGTAAGTTTTGCTTTGGCACCGGAGCATCATCAAAAGCCAACATCTGATGTTAACTTCAAAATTTTATTTTTATAGTTCTAGACCCGAGCAGCGGGTTATCAAGACATTGTTTCAGTCAGTCACGGCTAGAATAACTATTGTTATCTGTTATTAGTTAAGCACTTATAGAAAAACATAGATTTTATTTTGTTAGGTGTTCTAGTTTCTTGTCAATTTAACCTTGTGCCTGCAGTAGACGAAGCCAATGCTGGTAGAAACTCCTCCAATGTTAATCTGTGATTTATTCCTCATTTACAGGCTAATGTCAGATTTTCCAATTAGCAAGACCTTCAATACTTAATTAATTCTCTCTCTTTACTATTGATTACTGTTTTAGTTGAATTCTTACATTGTATTTGAATGGATAGCTACATTTAGCATTGCTAATGCTTCTCAAAGATATTTTAACTTACACTCTTTAAAACTTAAGTTCTTCATGTTTATTCTATACCTAAATCAATTTTAACATAGGTCAATAAGTTGTACCTACTTATTTTCTGTAGTGGACGTTTTATTGTCGTCAAGTTTGCGAAGCTATACAGTTTGGTTGTGTTACAAAACCATTCAAACCTCTTTTTCGCAATGAAAGGTAGCCTAAGTCCTATCTCAAACTCTAGTCTATCGTTGCACCAAATTTCATCAAAATTGGTTCAGTGGCTTAGACGTTACAGTGTGACAGACAGACAGACAAAGTTACCTTCGCATTTATAACATCAATAGGGATTACTGCTACTTTTGCGTTGCGCAGTCGCATAATATACGACCGAATGGCGTAGCGGCAGAGAAACTGCCGTCTGCGTCGGAGGTCGTGAGTTCGATTCCCACTACTGGTAAATGTTTGTGTGATGAGCATGAATGTTTTCCAGTGTCTGGGTGTTTTTCAATATATAATATTTAAGTATATTAGTATGTATATATATTTATCAGTTATCTAGTACCCATGACACAAGCTATCGCTTACTTTGGGGCTGGATTGCGATGTGTTCAAATGTCCCGTATATATTTATTTATTTAGTGTTTTAGATGTGACAATGTGACTGACAGACTGACAGAGTTAACTTCGCATTTATAACATCAATATGGATTACTGCTGCTATTGAGTTGCGCAGTCGCATATAAATAGTCCACATGTTGTGTTTAAAGTTGCGAACACAGAAAAAATAGTTTTATGTTGCTCTGTGGTTGCGAACATTACTCATGGTGAAAAGTAAACCTTGATCTACTTATGATTACGTATTCGACAGTTACTTTTGGCGTAGGTGTATTTTTACTTGTTATTTTATATTGGGCTGTGCGTGGGCCGTGAGTTACTTAATGTTTGTTACGTTTTCGATGACGAAACGTCTTTACTTTAAGCTATACTTAAAACGAGGTTGTGTTGCTTTTGTCAAGGGCTTGATTAGGTACAACTTGTGCTTAATGCATAAATTGCAATTAAAGCGAAATTGGGTTACAGAATGTTATACATATCGCTTCACTAAAGCGTCGATAAGTACAAATACCTATCGGTATAGACGCATTCTAAAAATTCAGTGTATTAAAAATTCACTTGGATGAAGTTGAAGTTTTTACCAAGCAACCACCGATCTTGAAGCGAAGAATTTTGAGGATACGGGCATCCGAACTATTTACGTAAACCTTTTTGGTACAAGCAAGCAGTAGCACCATCTGTCAAAATTCTATAGGTGGCTGCTGAGCGCATTACATCGTGGCCTTACCACTGGTGTCAAAATGATCACTTTTGGCACCGGTAAAATGGCGACATTTTTTTGCGCCATCATCACTGTCCAGGGTATATTATGTCTATTCCAGCAATAAACACAGTTCAGTCTTCAGTGTCATTGATAATTGAAATATTATTTAAAGTCACTCACGATTCTTAGTAGATATTTAAAAACATATTTCGATGTTTAGACAATCCATCAATATGTATCTTTAAAACAAAACCTGACATCAACTTCGCTGTTCATTTCTCATTTAAACCGACAGCGATTAATATGTAGCATGCAAACAGACCGATGTATATCCAGCATTAACGTAAAACCATTACACTAGTGAACGAGTTTAAATCACGCAAAAACCCACTCATGTCTCTATCGACGTCCATTTCCGATGTACGTCCTAATAACCGTAAACATTCGCACAGTTACCTTTCTAATTAGTCAAACAAAAAGTGCTTCAGTATGCAGACATGTCTAAAACGTGTACTTTCAAACCACTCCCATACACGACACATGCGCGAACGCAGGCCGCGGAAGCTGTGGGAACGTTTGTAGCTTTTTGTTCACGTTATGTATGGAATGGACAATAATATTAACTTGTAGTATTGGCGAAGGAACCATATAACAGGACGCCCGCCATCTTACCTTAGAGAATGACGACCGAATGGCGTAGTGGTAGCGAACCTGCCGTCTGCGTCGGGGGTTTGGGTTCGATTCCCACTACTGGTAAATGTGTGTGTGATGAGCATGAACGTTTTCCAGTGTCTGGGTGTTTTTCAAAATATAATAGTTATGTATATTAGTATGTATGTATATTTATCAGTCATCTAGCACCCATAACACAAGCTATCGCTTACTTTGGTGCTAGATTGCGATGTGTAGGTAAAATGTCCAAACATAAAAAAAATGGGATAGGTACCTACTACGCGTAGCTTTTGACGTGACAACGTCTTATAATTCGATAGAGCCGGTTGCACGCACAAAAAAACATGACTCATCCGGCGTTACCTCGCTCATCCGGCGTTACCTCGCTCATGCGGCGTTACCTCGCTCGCGTTACCTCGCTCTGAGGCGTTCCATGTAAGGCTTGAAGTGCAAGCGAGAGTTGTCACGTTCAACTATCGTCAGTAAACCGACTTTACAGACAACCAATTTTTTATGTTTTCTGTATTTATCCATAGATCTCATGACGTAAGGTCGAGTGAAATCAAAAATGCACGGCGATAAATTGGATAAGATACATAGAAGAATTCTCGACTTCACTGCTGTACCTACTAATATTATAAAACTGTAAAGTTTATTTGAACGCACTAATCTCAGAAACTACTGGTCCGAATTGAAAAAATGTTTTTGTGTACGAAAGTCCGTTTATTGAGGAAAGTTGTAATTATCATCACGCTATGACCAATACGATTGGAACATCAATGAAAATGTAGCAAAAAACTGGAAAAATTGTTCATTTATGGCCCAAACCGTCTCAACCTCAGAACGATGTATTGCCATCATTCTAATTCAATTTTGTCTCAAGCATACATTTGTATGCCCATAAAACGTATTTTTAACCGACTTCAAAAAAAAGGATGTTCTCAATTCGTCGGAATCTTTTTTTTTTATTTGAAATAAATTCGTAGGTACTTTTCGATGTGAAATACATTTAATTATTCATCTCTGTATTTTATATGTATTGCCGTAAGTCCAAGACCAATGCAAAGGACATAAATACCTATTAGAGTAGCTGGGTACAGAAGTACCGACCACAGATAGATCTCTGGTCGAGATCTGGTCCATTCGATTGTTGATCATAAATCTTACCGGTGTAGCGTTAGCAAAAACATTGTTTCCGTCAGACGCTGAATTGATTTCACCCGCTCGCCGCAGATTCAGATCTCGCTTACACTTTCGAAGGTAAACGCTTGTTGGAGATCACAAACGAATGGTGTAGTTGTGTTAAAGCTAGCTATAATTTGTTCAACTATTCTGTCCCTTAATGAATCGTACTTATTTACGAGTTTAATTTCCATAAATGTTTGTAAAAAATATCTTTATATGCGGCGGGATTCAAAGTCGCGTTTGTAAAGTTTATGGTCAAGCGAACTTACGATTTATGAAAACCCATGAATCCCGCACTCCCGCCAACGTGAAAGTCGTGGTTTTAACTTTTAATGGCTGCAATGCAAGCCCCAGTTAACCCCTCCGTTTTCCCTGACAGAGAGGTAAGCTTTAGGCATTTCCTGTCATTTAATGAAAAAGAAGAAATACTTGCCTAAAATACTTACTCGTCTCACGTAATTATGTTTGTAACCACCCTAAGGATTGAGTGGAATTAATTCAAAACTGTATAAAGGTTTTAAAATTATATCCGTCAGTAGGTAAGTAATGAAACAATGGCAAGGAATTTACTGTAACGAATTTCGCAACATATTAAATTACCTGTTATTAGTATATGATGATGACACCTGATAATAAATACCGCACTTTTCCATACTTATTGCGAAAGCACTCGCGTTACTAAACAAATTACTGTGTCGTAACATGATCATATATCATTACTTCGGAAAGTGGGTTAATTTGTTGGATTGCCCTTAAAATAAGATATCACTCAGTATCGCAGCATAGACTAGCGTGTTTTTTTCTATGGGTATAATAGTTGGTTAAAGATCTAGAAAGTAACAATGTGATAACTATAGTAGAGGTCGTGGGTTCGAATCCCGCCACGGGCTAATTTAGAATTTTCTAATTTAGGCTTCAGCCTTGGCTTGTTACCATCCTAAAAGCAAAGACGCACCGCCGAGCGATGTAGCGTTCCGGTGCAATGCTGTGTAGAACCTTTTAGGGTTAAGTTACTTCCCTTCCAAGTTACTACGATAACATCATCGGCTTTATCTTCCCTTACCATCAGGTGAAATCGCAGTCAAGTACTAACTTGTACCTACGTAAAAAAATAACTGTCGTATACTAATCCACTTATTCATAAAAGTGAAATAGCTGTACAGTAGTTATTGTCCTTTTTTTTGTCTCTTTCCTCCGAATGTCAAATTACTGTTGACAAACAAAGACAAAACTGATCATAATTACTAGTCCACGGCTATTTTACGTTTGTGAATCAGGGGGTTTGTATTTAGAAATAAATCTTTCTATAATCCCGATAAATGTAGTGATTTTACTTATGATTAGTTTTCCGAAATCTTCCCCATATTACTATTGTAAAAGATGTTTTGGGAATGTAACCTATATACATGTAGTTATAGTAGTTAGTACATGTACAAGCGTCTAGAACACACTCCACGTGATTGCGATCCCACGATTCGCACGTAAACGCGTTAATTCGTGGATTTTTGCACGAAGTGCGCGCGCGCATTCTTTCACGATGAGTGGTGCAAAGCACAAGCGATAGCTGCAGAAATCGTGTGCAAACAATATATTTTAGTAATTTTCTGATTGTAATAAGCGAATGCAGTCATTCTTTCAATACGCAAGGTATCTAAAATGCTTCGTTACATATTCTGTAGATAAAAATGTCAACAGAATATGGGGTTATTCAATTTATTATGGGTCGGTCATTCGCTAACGTAGTTGGCACAATGTTTATACCTAAATGTAACTTTGTTAAAATGCACAACGAATGCACTATGTAAGGCTTCTAAACAATTATTTCATTTCATTTATTTCAGCTTTCATGTACAATATTTGGTTCTTTCTATTATATACATGAGACCCTGTTAGGGCGTTGCTGTTTTTAATCATTTTATGCCAGTCATAAGCGTCGCTTAGTATTATTGTATATTTTTCAAAGTATTTGTCAGAACTTATAGTTCGTATGAGATATAGTTTACTTGTACTATACTTGGAATAGCCGTCAATAATTTAATTTTTTTAATGAATGTACAGTATGTCGTTGGTGTATCTTATGAAATAAGTGAATAAAATATAAAATAAATTGATTAAGTATGCAAAAAAAACCTAGAAACATCCGCGATACCTAAGTTCTTTCGAAAGTTTGTTGCGACCCGCAACAGCTTACACCTTGTACCGAATCCGAATTCAGTGAGTACTAATCGACATGAGCATTGTTGTCGTATATAGACAGCGCGGTGTCGCAAGTCGCCTGTCGATGGGAATTTGTACCGAACACGCCTTTGTGAACGTTTTTGCTGACTTTGAGAATGTGTGTTACGAGTTTTTTTATTTATTCTTTACATGTTAGTACTTGACTTCGATCTCACCTGATGGTCAGTGATGATGCAGCCTAAGATGTTATCGTACTAAATTGGAAGGGTAATTAAATTTACCCCAACGGTTTCTACAAACATCGTACCGGAACGCTAAATCGCTTGGCGTTGCGTCCTTGCTGGTAGGGTGGTCACTAGCCACTGCCAAAGCCTCCCTCCAGACCAAACCTGACCCAATTTAGAAATTATAAAATTCCAAAGTGGCAGTGGCGGGAATCGAACCCGCGACCTCCCATTCGAATTCGAACGCGACGCCACTGCGCCAGGAAGGGAGTATGATACTATTATTACAATTTACTCTTTCAATTTTTTTTATACAAAAGGTATGAGATGGGCAAGATTTTACTTGATGTTAAATGGTCCGTTCGCCCATATCTATCCTACGACGCCCTGCACTGCGCTCATGACCCTGAGAAATGAGTTCTTAGGTCTCATTTGCCCAGTAATCACGTCGGCTTATGGTATATCTATTATCTACTAGTGATTTTATTAGTGATGCAGTTCTGACTTTTGACAACTAGAACAGGCGTATAGTATAGCAAACTGAAGTTATAATGTTAAAATTACACACTCATCAGCCCATATCTCGGAAATTACAAGAATCTGTTGCTTAACTTGAAGATACCAATGGAAAAAAAATCAAATTCCAGTGTCGCAACGCTTGCAACAAAACTCTTCCTAAACGGCTTTTTACCCATTTCTATTTTTTTAGGTGTATTCGGTAGGTCCAAGAATAAGTCGTAAGCTATATTCTTACCCCTAATATGGCAAAACAACGTTGGCCGCGTCAACTAGTACACATACTCATGGTGCATTCATTCAGAAGAAGCTTGCATATAATACGTATAGACTATAGACTATAGCTCAACTTCCCATAGCCAATTAAAGAACCAAGTGAAAGAGAAAATTGCAACAAAAAAAAACACCATGATCCTTGGTCGGCACCGCCATGATGCATGCCATGGTGCATGGGAATCCAGCGAGCGTGCGGGCAATTTGCGCGGGACTCGAACCCGCTCACGCCGGCTCGTGGGCACGAACCAATTTACCGCCGGGGTACGGTGAGGAGTAAATTGCCCCCGGGAATGTAAATAGGAGTATTATTTATTGTTTACTACTGCGGTATGGGTGTTTTTCAATATATTCTATTTATGAATATTAGTATGTATGTATATTTATTTAACACAAGCTATCGCTTAGGTACTTTGGGGCTAGATTGCGATATGTGTTAAAAAAAAATATACTACGTGGAATAGCTACAAGTTATAACACAACATATTAACTTCAACAATTCACTACTTTTGAATGTGATAAAAATAGTACTTTACTATAAATAAATAAATAAAAATTCTTTATTTCGACCAACAGAGGATCATATTATTGTGTTAGTAACATTATAACTTAAAACCTAGTGTTAGTATATCTTAAACCTAATGAAGCCTACCTAACCTAGGACAGGATCGACTTGTCAGCACATGAATCCTACAGCAGTGGTTCAGGTACTGACAGTCGAACCTGTCCGAAAATGCCCTCAGAATACCATTATTATGAACTAGAATACCAACAATGACTTACACTAAAAAAAATATTCAAATCCAACGAAGATTTACAAAGTTACAGACATTTTAATTTTGGAGTGGTAGGATTCCTTTCACGCAAAACGAAAATTTGTATGAAGCCACACGAAGCTACTATGGCATTAGTAAGATGTCTAATCAGAAATATTTAGTGCTTAGATTATGTTTTTTCAGTTGTTTTATAATAAACTAATAAAAAAATTGGTCAATTACAAAACAAATTATAATTTTAGTTCTAGAACATGGAAAGTTACCAGTCTATATTTTGAAAACTACTGAACCGATATTGATGAAATTGGCTGTTTGCCCTAATTTGGAGTAATGTATGCATCTGCGTATAGGTACTAGCTGACGGCAAACGTTGCTTTGGCTTATAAATTAGAATGAAAAATAGTTTACGTTCTATTCTCAGATATAATTATAAAATTTCATGAAAATCGGTGAAGCCGTTTCGTAGGAGATTTGTTACAAACACTGTCAACCGAAAAAATGTACCTATAGAATTTTAAATATCTTTGTTTCGAAGTTCTCTGAAGTAATATTTTTATATACCTTTGTTTGGAAGTTCTCTGACGTAAGTTATATTATTATCTTGCACTTCCTATCAAGGTGTGATGGCGCCTTTAATAAGTAGGTAACTGTTAAATAACGTAAGACACGAGACATCTTCAACTTTTGAAGTTTTGTCTGTAATAAAGCTAATTGCGATGACACTTAACGCGAGTGGTATTTGAATATCAAAGATAATTCTATAATAGTGTTATTATCTCGCTGCAGATTCGGTCATAAATCATTCGAGTGTTTCGCTTTTATTGTTCTGCAGTAATGCACAACTCAACAAATTTATTACAAAGAACAACAAAAGCGAAACACTCGAATGATTTATGACCGAGTCTGCAGCGAGATAATAACACTACTATAATATGAGATGCCGCCTAAGTAGGTAACTGCTAAGTAACGTAGGTAATCTTCAACTTTTGAAGTGTTGTCTATAATAATATAGCTAATTGCGATGACACTTCGCGAGTGGTATTTGAGTTTTGAATATCAAATGGTTTCATGGCTTTGGTTCCATGTCGACCGATCGTTATCACGACCTCTCTAACTGTTAGTGTAATTATTATGTAACTCTGTTATTGTAGTTTGAATGTCAGTTCCGTATTCATTTTAATTGGTTAATGAGTTTAATGACAAATGTTTAACGTATGCTATACTCAAAGAAGAATGACCAAATAAATGTATCTACATTTTACACATCGGAATCTAGCCCCAAATTAAGCGATAGCTTGTGTTATGGGTACTAGATAACTGATAAATATACATAAATACTAATATACATAAATATAATATATTGAAAAACACCCTGCAGACACTGGAAAACATTCATGGTCATCACACAAACATTTACCAGTTGTGGAAATCGAACTCACGACCTCCGGCGCAGACAGCAGGTTCGCTACCACTACGCCATTCGGTCATTGGTAAACATTAAGTTTTCTCACTAAACAAAACCAAAATATTAGGTTATAAAAAAAGAAAACGCTATTGTCTAAGAACCATTGGCACTAGGAATTTGTTTTTCATATACGGAATTTAATTTTGTGTACAAACACTTACTTTCATTTCAATGCACTTTTCCTGTCATACAGAAATTATTGTGAAGTACAACTTGTTTATTAACCGACTTCAAAAAAAAAGGAGGAGGTTCTCAATTCGTCGGAATCTTTTTTTTTGCCCATAACTTTTGAATACGGATGTTAAGAAAATAATTATTGTAGGAGTTAATGTAGAGGCCGTTGTCTATTATAAATGAAGTTTGTATTTGAATCAGATTGGTACGGGATTCCATGCATTCAGTATCGGGGAACGATGGAAATCCTCTACCAATAATTTCAGTCATGTTTTGTTATTAATTATAGAAAAAAATATATAGCAATAATATAGCAAGAACAAAAATTAGCATATCCATGTTACGATCTTTTAGGATGCGAGATTTTGGCTTGGGGCAGGCTAGTTATACTTATTATTAATGCTTGTCAAATTAATCATCTATTACATTATTCTTATACCTAGTCAAATATTATATCTGTCCGTCATAACTGCACGTAACGCGTATAGTATTATATTATTCTATTATAGCTTTCTATTCAAATGTCCAAAAGTGTGACGGCGAAAGTCAGGTCCGAGACGAAGTACATTGCAGTTTTCACTTTTCTTTTAAAACTAGCTGGTAGGGTTGCCCCTATTTATATAGTTGATTGAATAATTATCAGCACAAAGCATTCATCAGTAGGTAACTATGCGGTAATAAATAGGCCACTTGTAGCATTACAGATATCGTAAGATATTTTTGGAAAAATATTTCTGCATTAGATACATCGACAACCTTCCACGAATTTAGGATGCATATTTGTTGCTCTTGACTACAGCTGCAACATGGTTATATATGATTAAATCCCGCAGCTATCATGACTTTTTCCAAAAAATAAAATAGCCTTTGCATTTTAGTATTCATGTATATTCACTTTCATTAATATTAACTGCTTTTTAACCGACTTCAAAAAAAAGGAGGAGGTTCTCAATTCGTCGGAATCTTTTTTTTTTTTTTTTTTTTTTTTTTTTATGTATGTTCCCCGATTACTCGAAGATGCGTGGACCAATTTAGAAAATTCTTTTTTTGTTTGAAAGGGTATAGTTCACAGATGGTCCCATTGTCACCAAGTCAGGATCTGATGATGGGATCCTGGAGAAATCGAGGGAACTCTTCAAATTTTATAAGCACACTTGAAGTAATTTGGGTATTGTTTAAAAGAGTAATTTTTTCCAGGTTGTATTATGGTCATCAGGTCGGGATCTGATGATGGGATCTTGGTAAAATCGAGGGAACTCTTCAAATTTTGCTAGTATACTTGAAGCGATTTAGGTATTTTTTATAGTTACTATTGCATTTCCTAGCAGTCATCAAGTAATGACTGTATTCATCAAGTCAGAATCTGATGATGGGATCTTGGAGAAATTGAGGGAACTCTTCAGATTTTAGAAGCATACTTCCAGCGATTTGGGCATTTTTTCCAATACCTTGCGCATTACTTGTTTTCCACTAAAAAGTAAAAAATAAAATGGAAAATTCTTTCCAAAAAACCAACTTCAAATGCCACTACAAAGTGTGAAATAATTTTTAATGTACACCAATTCGAAGTCGGGCAATGTTTCGTTCATTCACTAATAGTCCTCCGTATTGACGATAATTTTGTCGTTTCTTTGCACATTAAGTTTAATAATACGAAGGACTATTAATGATTGAACAAAACATTGCCCGACTTCGAATTGGTGTACATTAAAAATTATTTCACACTTTGTAGTGGCATTTGAAGTTGGTTTTTTGGAAAGAATTTTCCATTTTATTTTTAAGTACTATACTAACTGCTACTTTTTCACTATCATTAATATTAACTGCTCCTCACTCTATCCGGGAAAAATAAATATTAAAATTGTTGATATACAAGCAAATGTAACTCTTGGCGGCAACCCTACTAACAATGCAAATGACCGAATGTCACGGCTATCATAATTTGACCCGCGCTTTTTACTTGAAATGACTGCTGACTGGCATATTATTATAATGGTGTGATTTTTTTTGACCATTTTCTGCAATAATTTTAACGTGATTTTCGCAACTGCTTTCATAAAAGTGCACAATGCGTATGAAAGTAGAAATTGTATGAATATATTACGTAATAATACTACACTGTTCGTCTGTAAGGAAGCCTGTTTGTGTTAGTTGAATAACATCCTCTTGAGTCTTCACTCGTACCTAATTCTGCAAGTAGATTTTGTCTAAGACCAATTATGATTTCGGTCGTTTAAGAAACAGACAGACAGACAGTCATGGGCGCCGGCAGAAGGATGCACTTGCATCCCCCTGGCAGGAAAGAAAAGGCAAAAAAAAAACACTTTTTTATGTCACATTGGAAACCAAAGTACAAAATAATACTAGGGATAATTTTATTTTTTTCCATTTATAATACCACACAAATCAGCAATTATATATATTGTCAGGCTCTATTTTATTTTATTTATAATCTGTAGAGATACTGCTATGCACCCCCCTGACTGAAATTCTGACTCCCTCCATGTGCACTAGGTATTCTGTGTTAAAAAGCATGTATTTTTCTTCATACAGTGTTTAAACGATAATATTATAATTAAAATCACCTTAACAATCTAGCCGAGATAAACTAAATTCTCTCTAAAACATAAGGCAAAACTATCCTAGTCAAAAAAAAAAGATTCCGACCAATTGAGAACCTCCTCCTTTTTTTGAAGTCGGTTAAAAATACGTCCAAAATAAAGGCCAATAGAAACTAAGATTATTCTAATGTACGAATATTGTTCATTTATTGATTAAATTATTCACCGGAAAGTGTCCACCTGTCATGACATTCGCCTTGAAAATACTCGCCGAGCGGGTTTTGGAGATCGGGCATAATTCGCTTACATAACAAACATTATATGTTACTGTCAAAGTTTGGAAGAAGTAACATCTTAAAATATCCCAGTCAGTGAAGTTGTAGACACCAGACTCGTTAGTACTATAAGTTTGCAACAATCCTCAGCACTATACCTCTATTTCACCCCCTTAGGGCCGTTTGTCCACTGCAGCAATCACCCGCATGTTAACGAGAATAAGAAATGATAAAGTAGCGATAAAATAGGTACATTTATATAATACACTCCCTTGTCCACCGTGTACTCGTCTCGTCACTTTGATCACAGCCGGCAATAGTCACTTTCTTTGTGACGTCTAATTGACTACAACTACTATACTACTAAGAGGTTGAGTTTTCAAGAATTCTTTCTTAGCGGATGCCTCTGTCATAAATATAAATAATCTGTACCTAAGCCACATGTCAGCCAAATCAAACAAAGTGTCGCAGACCTTTTGGTGCTCGATAAATCCGGATTTCGATTTTTTCTTTCGATTGTTCTGGGATAAAATTTCAGCCAAATCAAGTAAAATTAACAAACATACTGGATGATAACCGAGCATACTTTTACATATTGAACAATAAAATATGTATAAACGTAGAGCCAGGTTATAATAGTCTGGAATTTCTTAGACAAGTCCGGCGTCCTAGTTTTACAGTAACACAATAAACTAACTCTTATCAAGTGTGAACGAGGAACCATTGGAAAGCGTATAATGAATATAGACAGACGTAATGGTATTCACTATACATAATGCCGCGCCTATTGAAAGAAAGTGTTTTTGTGCACATTTTGTATGAATTTTAAATCAATTTACTCCTATTGAATTTCATAACACAATAGTAAATTTGATTTATATGCCTTTTTTATTCTTTTTCAAATGTTCGGTAATGACTAATCGCATTGTCAGTTAGCGGCACTTTGTCAAAAAGATAAAAGTTAGCCCTTTGGTTCAAGGGTTCATATCTCTTCTTCCTTTGATCATAGAATCACGGTTTCGAATTCTTGGCTTCACCTCTAACTTTTTGGATACCTTATCCACGTTTGTGAAAACAAGACTTCAGAGCAGGAATGAAACCACTCATCAAAATTTACATTGAAATTTCCTTGATCTCGAAGGCTGTGTTAAGAAGATTTATTGAATTTGTTTTTTCATCACTCATACACGGAAAGTAGGTCTGAAGTTGCCTGAGAAGCGGGTTGAAAGTAATACTACTTTGCAGCCCTAGGGAGAATCGTTTTCAACTGACAGCTGTCAAATAATTAAAAAAAAACTAGTTGTCACATTTTTATTGGAGTTCAAATGAAACACGACATATCCGAGTGCATCCATAGACAAGAAGAAAGATAGACTTTATTCATAAAGTAAGGACAACTGATTCATAAGACATTCATAGACAATCATAGACAATAAGTACTTGACTATTAAAAAGCTAAATGCATAGCCCGCCGGCTAGGCCAAAGAAAAAAAAAAGGCGGGAAAGTGGCAAGCGGCAATCCGATCTTCATTTGTTTTTCGAGTTGTAGAGTTTTGTTTAGGCTTCTGTTTAACAGTGATTTTTATTGACACAATTATTATTCAATTTTCTTTTGCTAATTTCTATTTTTATTTTGACTTTCCTTATATTCGTAATGAAAAGCACAGTGTTTAGGTACCTCGGGATAAAGACTTATTTAGTCCCTCGAACTATAGGCGCCCTCGCTACGCTCGGGCGCCAAACCCCGTCTTGGGACTAAATAAGTTACATACTTTCATCCCTAGGGTGACAATGTACTATTGTCTTTCTCACTCTCATGGATACGTTGGTAGGTGCGAGTTGCAGCGTCGCGGAAGGAACAGAAAAACGACCTTTTACCTAATTACTCAAAAACTAAGCCAGTTATCAAAAATCTGTTTCTATAAGCGTTTTACAATATTATTATTACCGACACATTAAAACTAATATTAAGTACAATGGATGTACCATTTTAGTTTCGGATAAAAATTAGAAAAACTGAGATTTTAGAGCAACTTTTGGGAGAACTTTCTATCGAGATAATTTTATCCAATCGTGTGTGTGCTTCTAAGCGATTGTAGATTAAAAACCCAAAATACATGACGTTTAAATTTGAAAGTAATTGTCTTTATCGTTTTTAAATAAAACTTCATTCAAAATCGCTTACATACCGCTTCTACGCCGTTAAGCAGTAAGTCAACAACAATAATATTAACGAAAATGATGATGTCTCTGGGATGGGACATATCACGTAATTTAATAACCTCGTCTTGACTATCGGTATTGATCTTTGCGATGATCGGCGAGTACAGCCAATTAAACCCACTTACACGATAATGCTTATGTGTAATCGTATATACTCGCCGATTATGGAGAGGAGGCATTAACCTTGAGGCTACCTAGGAAATGCTTTGAAGATGACACGGCATACCTGTCCACGCATGTGCCTAACTATAGCCCACGCGTGGGAGTCCATTTTTACGCGACTAATTGTCTAAAACAAAGGCGGATTACTCAGCCAAAAGATTAGTAAATTCTTCAATACTTATTCACACCTCGCAGCGCTTAGGTACTTTTGATATATAAATACCCATGACACGTAGTGACTAACAGACAAACATAGGTGCAAACGATCTGCAGATGATTACACTATGACACAACGATGACACAAACTGTGGTGTATTTTTAAGTATATTCCACTTGTTATTGATTGTTTTTGACGTACGTAACCGCCTCATTGTACTAGATATTCTTATGACGGTAAGTTTTCACTGACGAAACAAACCTGACACAAAAATAAAGTTTTTATAATTTTTTCGCTTATCCGTCCGGTCCGTCCGGTTTCTTTCGTCAAAATTCAACGTAACAAGCCTTTCTCTATTAAGTTATTATACAAAACAGTCTATCAGCGTTCTTCTGGACTTACGGTCTTGGTATGGTCTTACTAACAACTCCTTACCACACACAGTCCTCCTAACTAACCTTCCTTTACTACCAGCTATCAATCTCCTGAAGCCATCGGTCCATTTAAAGTTACGATATCCAGCAGAGTGAATTGTGACCAGCAACTTACACTAATATAGACATAGATTTCTTGTACCCACTTAGAGCCTAACTAGAACCTATTTCAACCAGAAAAAAAATTGAAAAATCTTCAAACGTCTCAGATTGAAAAACGTATGGATTTAAGTTACCATAAACACTCTTAGATGGCAATCCCTCAATAATGCATTGCGGCTCGCTCGACTGCACCTTACAAGGAAATCTCGCTCTAATAAAGACTGAGAAATCGTTACAGGCAAGTCTTTGTGATGCCGAGTTCACGTGATGTGATTTTTAAGGAAACTCTTAGAAACAATACGGGATTATTGTTACTTAAGTAACTATTACTGATTTGTATGTACAGTCGCGGAACGAAAAGGTTCGTCGATTTTCAAATTGATTCGTTCAACGTATCACGAGCACATATTACGTTTTGAAACTGTGTTACAGAATAGACTCGAGTTAGAGAAAATAAAGTTTAACTTTTCGTTAGTAAAGTTCAAAATTGTTCAGATCAAGGTAGTTTGACTATTTATCTTGTCAACAAGATTATTATGGATAAACTGCAAACTTCTTGTCAATTCAACCTGACATTATTATTTCTGTTAAAACTATTGTCAATCAGTCAATGTCATAATTTCAAAATATCATAATTTCTACTAAATAACTAAGGTTTTAGTGAGGTTTTAATACATTTTGGTAACGGTTAGATCGTCCAAGCACATTGACGGGATAGAAAAAAACAAGCAAAACCTTATTCGATAGCAAACGTCATATTTATTCAAATGTTCGCAGCGCTGTTTCTTGCACTGGAATGTTGGCATAATGGACTCTTGCAGTACTAGAGTACTAGTGCAAACGAATATCGACACTAAGGTGACGAACCTTTTCATTCCGCGACTGTACTAGACGTATTTAACGCTACAATAATTAGAATGTGTGAAGTTACTTGGCAGATCAATTAACCCAAAGCATTAGTTTTAAAGCGACCACAACTTTACTCTACAATATTGGATGAATCTGTGTAATATAAACCTTTCAAAACTTTTTCTCTGTACTGTACATAATACGACGTTGAAGTATACATTAAGTAAGCCATGTCAGCGAAGAATCCAAAATGCCTTGGCATTACGTAATAACGTTGCCTAATTCTAGAAGTTTCGAATTGATCTGCCTTTTCTCCACGAAAGAGACAGAATTATTAGGTCTACTGAACTTGTCGTTCGTCATCGTTTCAGCCGATGGACGTCCACTGCTGGACATAGGCTTCCTGAAATAACCGCCAAACACCACGATCTTGCGCCGCCTGGCGATGTTTGGCGGTCAATTCAGGAAGCCTGAACTTGTACAGTAAATTAGTAAGTTGTGTTGTTATTTGCCTAACATTTTGTATTATCTTTGTTCCAGCGCTGGTCGCAGAAGGCGGAACCCGCTGGCCTTATACACAGAAGACGACGGTCATGACCTCAGCGACCTGGGGATAGGCACCTCCAGCACCAAGAGCAGTCTCAGCGAGGATTGCGACACACAGAGCTTGGCTGTAAGTACTTGAAAAAATACTTACACGTATGAACTCTGAACCATTGATAATAAAAAGAGCGTATTCAGGGTATTATCTATTCCAAATTTCAGACAAATCTGTTCAGTAGTTGCCGTGTGATGAAGTAGCAAAACTTACATTCGCACAAACATACACAAAAACTATCGTCATCATAATGTTAGTGCGATTCTGACCTCTTGAAAACCTCAACTAAGGTTCACCATCCTCGTCTTAAAAATACACACAGGGTCACAGACTCCAATGAAACACGGTTAACTTCTTAACTTTGGGATAAAGTAAAAGTAAAGTAAAGTAAAATATTCTTTATTGTACACCAAAACAAAAACCATAGACATATAGCAAGTACAGCATGTACAATAGGCGGCCTTATCGCTAAAATAGCGATCTCTTCCAGGCAACCTTAGGGTAGAGGATTAAAATTAGGAGGAGGGGAAAGATTAAAGAAAGCGGAAGGGGTGTACTTATTAAATAAAGTAAATACACATAAAATAGTATTAGTAGGGATAGTAAACTATTGACAAGAAATACCCTAACTTTTTTGAACTGACACCACAACATAAACTCAATAAAATTTATGTTTCAGAGCGATGGAATGGAGCACGATAAAAACCATTCAGACGTGGAAAATATATCAAACGGCGACAACAATCGCAAACTGGGCTCCAGCGCCAACGAGTACGACACTTGCACGACCACGACCATCAGCTCTCCCGAGCCCGAAGAGTACACGTACGAAGGCGCTATAGAGGGGTACAAATCGAGGATCATCTCGCAGACCAATAGCAACATCGTCAAAACAGTCGTCAACAATAACCCAAAAGACAAATCCCCAGACAAGTCGAACGGTGATATCAACAGAATCAGGACTTCAGTAAGCAATAAAATAGAAGAAAAAGTCTTCTCGTTCCAACAACAAGAGAGAGCGAACGACCTAAAAAATAATAACCAAAAAAAGGATCTACCCAAAGTGGATATACACAAACGAAGGGAACAGTTTGAAAGAGAGAACTCGCAGGAACTGCAAGTAAACAAGCCAAAATTACCTGAAATCGCAAACAAAAAATCGATCAAAGAAAGAATGTCTTCTTTAGAAAAATTCAACGAAGAAACCCATTTCCAAAAATCGTCGAATGACTTGACTAAATTGCCTGTCGAAGTGAAGCCTCTCAAAGAGAGATTATCATCACTCAACAACTACAAGTCTACTACTACTGAGTTCGATAAAGCGAAAAGGCTGTCAAATGGAGATCTTAGTAATACTAAATCGCTTAAAGAGCGTTTGTCAAGTCTCAAATCGCAAACATCTGAAGAAGAAGTCAGGGTTACAAAAACGGAGGTAAAAGAAGTTTCCATGAGTATTAAAGAACGATTATCCTGCCTTGATGCAGCAAAGAACAAAGAAGTGCCAAAATTATCGATAGAAGAAGAGATTATGCAGAATGATAAAAAAGAAGAGGCAGCATACAACGAATTGAAAGACAAGCTATCTGACAATTCATACAAACTGGAAGATCAAATGCAGAGTTTTTGTCGTTCACTTGATAGTTTAGATATCAATGGTCAATCCTCACCTAACTCATTCGAAAGAATTCAAAGTCTTGAAGACTTCGAGTGTGGTGAAATGCAGAACAACACAGTCCCGAGTGATATAGAGACTGAAGATAGTGGCATCCACACGGCAAGGGATTCATGCGCGCCTGCAGACGATATAGCAGATTTGACTCAAGTAGCTTCTCCCATTGGAGAACCTATGATCGAAGTATCAGAATACGAATCTTCTAATGAAGATGGCGCTACTTTAGTTCCGACTAAAATTGATGAACCCGATGACATGGATGAACCAAAACATCAAATGAAAACTGAAATTCTTATTCAAAAATATGAAAATGATAGTCAGGCAGAAGATAGTGATAGTGCAAGTAAATATAGTCAAGCAGTCTCACAACCTGAAGAACTTAGTATCACAGAAGTTACAGAAATTCAAATGGACAAAGAAGATGAAGAGACGTTAAAAAGCTTGGACAATCAAGACTCTTCCAGTGTAAGTTTGAATGAGCCCGTGTCTAGCACGTCTGAAGGAGACACGGTTGTCTTCGAGGGAAAAATGACTATTCATTTGAACTTGAACGAAATTTGCAACAATATTAGCACTGGTGCACGGGAAAGTTCTAACACAAGCGAAGCAACAAACACTAACGACTCTTCTAACACTAAAAGCATGTCAATGGTAACTGTCTCTAATATTACAACTACTACTAACATTTCACCAAAGAATTCCATTAAACCGCTAAAAGCTAACCTCATAACATTTAACGATAACACGTCAACTGCTAAAGTTGACAAAACATCCGAGCACACTAATATAACCGTAGATAAAAATGTAATTAATGATTCATCTCGTGTAATCCATCTTCCATCTAACACTAGAGTACTAACAGGTCAAGACACTCTACCTAGTTCTGAAGAAATAGGGGTAAGTAACTCACAGGACTCTAATCCATTTTGGCAAAAACGTACTAAACGTTGTGTGGAACCTAATAGACGGAAAACTATTTTGTTTATAAACAATAAAACAACAACATTTAAATCTGCAACAATAACGAGTAACACTAAAGGAGGAAATGGAGGTAACTAATAAAAAGGTATAAAATACCTTTAATCCATACAACTTCTCATATATTGCAGTTTGCAAGGTAGATGATAAGTGAGTAATGGATCTAAGTTTCTATACTCTTGTGATCTCTTCATTTACATACCGAAAGTCGGTCTTCCAAATATGTTATACTAATGTCCGTTAAGACAATCACCAATCCAAACAAACTAATAGTCTACAGACACATAACAGTACTGACGTATCTCATTAAACATAAACGTAGCATTCATTTGTACCTAAAATGGTGTGTGCTAAACAAATTGGATTGAACACACAAGAATCAATTGAATATTCATTCAGTGATCATCGTAGTGCCTAGATAGTGCAGGGTTTGGAAAATGTAGTGCCCATTTCATTGTATATCTATTTTTTAGAAACCATTAAGTATTTCACTGATGCGCATTTGGTTGCACTCAGGAATTTTAATCAAAATGACAGTCTTAAAGGTATTCCTTAATTTTTTATTGAAAATGATAGGACAATTTTAATGGTGTCAAATTCATTAAAATTTCAGTGCGGCTGAATTGGTTTCAGCGAAGTTCTGTAGAGACCATTTCAATCATAGAATTTTTAGTCATATTTTTCTGTACGGTGATATCTGTAAATTCATTATTGAAATATATGTTAAACAGTTTCATATGGGTTTTATTTATGTAATATTATTCATCGGTATCCTCATTAACAAGCTATATATCATGTGTAAACATACTTATGATAAGATGATCCTGTATAGGTGGATTCAAATCAGAATGTATTAGTACTACTTTACCAGTGATAAGCACAATGTTATCTTTATAATCATATCTTATGTAAACTGGCAGCGTATCTCTAGCGATTTGACTTCAGTTCGTTCAGTATGGTCGTGTATTATGGCATAGGTTTCCATGAGCTCATTAATTTCGTATTTCTACAAATAAAGTTCTTTGTTTCATCAGCTTGGTGATGGGTTAACGAGGTAAGACATTTGTACGTACTCGCTTTGCTACTAACAATGCATTTGCGCCGCATTTTATGCTAAATCTCATGTCGCTTGTCTACTTCTGTTTCTTTTTCTTTTCTTCTTTCATTACTTCTTGTTTTTAGTGACTTAATTAAAGTTTATTCTTTTTTATTACTTGAAATAATTCAAACCTGATCATAAAAATAAAATCGCCAAGTTGCAGAATATCAATAAACCTTATTTTTTCTTCTATACCTGTTTCTTATTAATTGTGTTGTTTGAACTGTATCTAACGTTCTTTACATGACTAAGGATTTTTGTGGTCAGGAATTTATAAGTTTTTGAACAATTTGTTACTTTTTTTTAGCTTAACGTGAAAAAGCTCAATTTTTTATTTCAATCGTCATCAAAACTTCTTTCTTACAACTTCAGGTGATAGACGCTCTAGAATTAGCGTTCAAAGAGTTGGATTCAGAAGAGAGTGTCAACGTTACAATGGAAGAAAATGAGCAGCCGAAGGATACTGCCCCAAAATCCCTCACCGTGGATGATGTCGACAAAATGCTAGATTTTGATATAGAAAAGAAAGTATCAGTGACTCCATTATATGAGAACATTGATATATTCAATCAGAACAGCATAGTTGACACTGAAGCGTTTCCTCTGGACATGCCAACAAATGCTTTAGAGCCTCCCAAGGAGAAGCCCCCACCACCGCCCATGGAAGACAGTGCAGAAGATGAGCTGCTTGGGAATGTAAGTATGATCGTTAAATTAGGATATTTCTGTATCAAACATGATCAATTTCAGAGGAAAAAGGCTTGAGAAACTTTTAAGATCATTTTAGCGCTTTTTTTTAGGGTTCCGTAGCCGAATGGCAAAAAACGGAACCCTTATAAATTCGTCATGTCTGTCTGTCCGTCTGTCCGTCCGTATGTCACAGCCACTTTTTTCCGAAACTATAAGAGCTATACTGTTGAAACTTGGTAAGTAGATGTATTCTGTGAACCGCATTAAGGTTTTCACACAAAATTTAAAAAAAAGTAATAAATTTTGGGGGTGCCCCATACTTAGAACTGAAACTCAAAAATTTTTTTTTCATCAAACCATATGGGTTTGATGAAAAAAAATTTTGTGGGGTATCTATGGATAGGTCTTCAAAAATGATACTAAGATTTCTAATATAATTTTTTTCTAAAATGAATAGCTTGCGTGAGAGACACTTCCAAAGTGGTAAAATGTGTGTTCCCCCCCTCCTGTAACTTCTAAAATAAGAGTATGATAAAACTAAAAAAATATATGATGTACATTACCATGCAAACTTCTACCGAAAATTGGTTTGAACGAGATCTAGTGAGTAGTTTTTTTTTTAATACGTGTTGAATTGATATTCAACAAGTCTAATATTTTGTTTAACTTTGATGACGACAGATGGCGTTGCACGTCCGACTCGCACTTGTCCGGTTTTTAAATTCTATGGGCAGGGGTGTTTAGTTTACTTTATACGTACTATTGAGAATGAGTCTTGATAGTACGGAACCCTCAGTGCGCGAGCCCGACTCGCACTTGACCAATTTTTGTAAAATGTGGGGGCTATTCACTCTTGTGGCTCACTTTTTTGTATTAACTATTAAAGAGAGACTTGAGCAGTTCTTTTTGTGAATCATGTTTTTTGAGTATCAACAAGATTTCGCATTGTGTTCGATAGTAAATTTTAATCCACTCCCAAAAACAAAAGAAAATGGATGTTTGTTCATAGTCCATACGTTCGTAATTTATTCCTGACCAATTCCGATGTTTTAAAAGTTTGTCGTTTAGTTTTACAATAACGGATTACCAATAATACTGATGGGCCAATAGGGCGTTTACAGACACGCCAAAAATTAAGGATGATGAAATTGATAACCGAACCTGAATTCCATCAATTTTTTTTTTTTTGCACCACCTACCTCTAGAATCTACAACAGCTTTCTTTTGCAGCATTGGTTGCCTGGAAGAGATCGCTAGTTAGCGATAAGGCCGCCAAATTGTGTACCTATTATCTTTTTTTTTTGTTTTGTGATGTCCTTTTATTTCTTTGCGGTGTGCAATAAAAGAATATTCATTCATTCAATTCCAGGGCAACTTCAAACACACAAGCTCAGCACGCCGCATCAAGAAAGAGATTCGCAACAAACGCACCAGCTTTCTAGGCATCGAGGGGCAAGATGACAGCTACTTAGACGTGGACCTCACCTTAGCACCCCGTCCAGACATCACCTCGTTCTTGCAAGAGGAGACAAAGATCGAGAAGCTTCTATACAAGAAGACGCTAGCCAATGAGATGGACGCGAAATTACGTGATAGTAGGGACTCTGGGGTGGATATCGATAGAGGCGATGGCTGGTATAAGAGGCAATCGTCCCCGGAAACTTCGAACCCTCATAGCAGACAGAATAGTGAGGTAATAAGGATTTTAAAGTGTCATTAGCAAAGAAGGTTTGACGACCGAATGGCGTAGTGGTAGCGAACCTGCCGTCTGTGCCGGAGGTCGTGGGTTCGATTCCCATTACTGGTAAATGTTTGTGTGATGAGCATGAATGTTTTCCAGTGTCTGGGTGTTTTTCAATATATTATATTTATGTATATTAGTATGTATGTATATTAATCAGTGATCTAGCACCCATAACACAAGCTATCGCTTACTTTGGAGCTAGATTGCGATGTGTAAAAATGTCAAAAAAAAAATCATAGAATTAGACCCGAGTTCACCATCATGCTTTTTGTACGGCTTTCTACGATTAGTGCCACAAGTAATGTCACTGTCTGCGTCGAATTCCGTTTTATTAGTATCGTCCAAGTACCGTCGCTAAGTTAGTTCCAGTTTCTTAAAAATCGCACAGATCATCTGCCAAAAAGGGATAATATTTTAATGTTCAAGTAACGGGGATTAAATAGTTGGTCTACTCTGGTCTTAAGGCGACCCTTCCCGGACCATCCAAGTACAACGAATACGTGGTCTACAGGCTTGCTGTTTCGTCTAACGCAATCCTAGAAAAAGACTAATTAAGTATAACGAAAAAAACGAGATAACGCCTGTTTCGTCAATCGCTTATTGAAATTTGAAATTAGGGCTATCGTCAAGGTTTTAACAATGATATTAATTTATAGAGGGTGGGGGTGGGGTTTATAGAGGGGTGTAGGTTTTAACCACTCTTGCCAGTGACCTTAGCGGTAACAAACATTGATTTGCATCGTAGTTTTTCTAACATGGATAAATTTAAGCGTATTTTTTTAGCGTAAAGTTTTTTACGGTTTGTGCAAAACCTGCCGAATAGTTCAGACTTCAGACCATTATATTAAGGAAAAAATGAACAGAAAAGTTATTCTCTATTTATATTTTCCAGCCCTACACACAAATGACAGTGACATCGGACGAGGAAGAAGCCGCGAAGAAGAACACTGAAGAAACCTTCTCCAAAGACCTCACCACCAAACTCAGCGGCTTGACCGAAAACGGTGAAGTTCACAACAACAAAATAGATCACTTGGACAAAAAGATACAAAAACAGCAGGTAAGGTTGGAAAATTGATGTTCGCAACTAGATTACAAGAAAATGCTAGAAATGCTAAGCTGTATTGAGTAGAACTCTTGTAGTTTCAAGAAATTGGGCTTTAAATATTATAGGTTTATGTAGTAGCCGCGCTCGTAAATTTTGGTTATGTATTTACATAAATAATCGTTGAGCATAATATATTTTGTACATGTCTATCTAGAAAATATATTTTTGTATTGCTCGTATTTCTTCGATTATTTATTTATAGTAATATAGTTGAGGTTTTTCGATAATTAATATTAGGTCTAATGAGCTAATGATTCTTTTAAAAGAGATACGTTCTCTGAGTTGATTTTGCATTGTTTATTTTAGTAGTATAAGTTTTTGCTTTAAACTTTAAATCATTTTGATCGAAATATTTGTAGTTTGTTTAAACTAACGTTAAACCACTAGTTAAATGGTCACATATAAATGTAGGTAAAAATATCATTTAAGTTATTGAAAATATATATATAGGTATATGAATATCGGCGTCACCGATATATTTGAATCAAAAATATATATTGTAATGCAAAATATATTAAAATACATATATTTAAAGTATGTTAATTATATTCATTATTATTAAGTTAACAGTGGTTATGGTGTGTAAATAATACCTGGTCAACGGTTCTGGGTGGTATTTCTCAAAATTCTAAATTGTACTTACCTCTTACCTGTATATTTGGGAAACGGACAAAACTGGTCACATTAGCAACTATCATGTGACAGAAACATAAAAAAAGAGTCAGTAAAAAAAGAGACAGATCCCAAAAGAGTACCCCGCCTTAACTACTGACACAACTCGAATTTTTAAATTTCAAAATTAATAGAAATTTCATATAATCTAATCATATACATAACTATTTATGGAATGAAAATGTCGCTAATGGGACCAAGTGATCATAGAATCATATCTCTTTTTTTATTTCAAGAGGTTTTGACTTCTATACCAGTTTTCAAATCTCTGTTAACTTTCGGCTCGGGTACTATATTAAAGAAAACGCACAAGTTCTATTTAAAAATTGAAGCAAAGTAATATATATATTGTAAACAGATTTTTATTTTAAATAGGAAATGTGCGTCAAGCCTTCGGCTGCTCAAAATTGCTTGTTAATGCTTGTAATTTTCTCTCTAATTTTTTTTCGACACATCTTGATAATGTTCCAAATGGCTATCATATTTTTTAGAAAGAAAAATAGATTTGTTTAGAATTTTTATTTATTATTGTTATATATATTTATTTTTCTTGCCTGAATAAAACATATTTATTTCCGTATATATTTGGCCTTTTATTTGCACTACCACCTTTTGTAGAAAGCTTTTCGCATTGCACTTTGCATGAACTTAATCAAGACACTTAATTATATTTTAAACAAAATCATGCCGTTTTGTGATTTTTAAGTCATTATCCATTATTATTTTAAATACAAAAAAAAATGATAGAAACATTGCTAAAATTCTTTTTCTTTTTTGATGTCCTCATTAACTTGACTATCACTCTAGGAACTACTGCATAATTTTATTTTTGATTAAAAAAAGACGTATTTATTAATATACAGATAATTGCAATAAATGCGTCTATTTTGTATAGTAACAGATTTAAAACATTTTAAAGAGATCCAAAAAGACTATACCTATACAATTATACTAACCTAGTCACCAAAATAAATAATTAGGTAAGCAACCCAACTTAAGCGTCAAAAACTAAATTAAAAGAAAAAGACGTGTGGCACTCGGAGACTGCCGCGGTAAAGCTATTGCATAGCTGTTTTTATCAACTTATGCAATTATAATTATACAACCAATACCACCTAGAGACGAGTTGCTGAACTAATGAGACAAGCGTGATATTTCAAAAAGTCATTAAAAGTTCTGCTATTCATCGATAGATGGCAAAACTAAAAAGTGTTAGGTTATTTTCGTTACGGAATTTCTGGATTCGGTCTCCACGCTCAAGGCCCGCGATAGAAGCTATGCAATAGCTTAAAAATACTTATATTATGCAGTAGTTCCTTATCCACCCGCTATGTGTGTGTGTGTGTGTAAATAACATTGACCCAAAATGGCCGCGGCTACCTTTGCAGGCTCGCACTAACGAGGATTGGCCTGACGGGCACTATGACGATATTCACACAAAGGTGACTGTTTTACACTAAATTACAATAGTTCAATACTCAACTTCTAGTATATAAATGAATAATTTAAATAACAATTAAATAATAATTTTCGGTTTATGTACATGAGAAATAAATAATTTGTCTATTAATGTAACACTTTTATCGTGCCACAATCTTATCTGCGGGGCTAGACAAAGTCACAGTCGTTTGGCGTTAACGCTAGTCGACAAAAATGTATGGACAAAACAAATGACTGTAGAAAAACCACGATAATAATTACTATTAGTCGGCTGTCAATTATTGTCAAGCGAAGTACGCTAAAGTTATCTACAAGGTCCGCGAGAACGCCAGGGAGCGTTCAAGTTGTCGTAGTTAATTATCAAAAACAGCGTGTTTAGTACTATTATTATCGTGGTTTTTCTACCTTCATTTGTTTTGTCCATACATTTTTGTCGACTAGCGTTAACGCCAAACGACTGTGACTTTGTCTAGCCCCGCTGGGTCTAGTGGGTGAGTGAAAATAATAACACATCTTACTGTAAACAACGACAGCAAAGTGCTGAACAAATTTACCGTGAATTTAGTTCCAGTTTCGGCCACCGGGTTAGAAAAGTTTGTCGCCCTATATTATAGATTAAAGGAATGTACCTATATGTTATGCACAGATGTAATGTAATAGACAATTAAACTCGGAATCGTGAAACTGTTTGTTTTTCCTAATATCAAAACAACAGTTTCCACCGTTATTCAAGGGGTAGTTAATTTTAAACCGAAAATTATACATACCAAATTAATGCACGCATGCTTTACATTTTTGTTTTAATTTTGTTATAAATATGTAACTAACCAACCAACTGCTACAAACTGCAATGTCTACTGTTTTTAGAACCTTATTTTAGCTCAGTTTAGACCTAGTTAGTTAACCTGAATTCAAAATAGTCTTAACCTAAATATCAGACCTGTAGATTATTCAGTAATACAAATAAGCTTGCAAGGACTTGAACGCCTTTTCGGATAGACATACAGACAGACACATAGTAACATTACAATAATTGAACATAGATTTACAATTGTTACGGCGTTTGAGTAATGGTAATAGGGATTGAGCACTATCCCTTACACACAATTTTGCATCAAATCAAAGATATTGAACAAGGTCCAGTGTACACCTACAACTTACCTTACTTTCTGTGAACGGCTGGCGATGCTTCAGTTTTTAGCTCCAGGCGATGGTAGTTTATATCGTCAAGTCGCACCTTTTCGATTGGTATATCAAGATCGCGCACAAAATGGTTTTAACGTTGTAATGAATTATGATTTTCTTGGGGAAGGCGTTGAACGATCGCCTTCTGACCCGCACCCAAGTTGTCGTTGTACTGGTGTGAATATAGTTTTATGAACACACGCGGCAACTTCATGTATATTACCGGCGTAGTCTAGATTTTCGAGACCGTAGGCGCCATCTCTTGACAAATAAGATAAGCCATAGGCTACGGTCCTTTCCTTGTTCAATTTATTTCTTTAATTTAATAAAGAAAAAGTGAAAAAGGGACAGTGCTCATCATCCGGTACGGAACATGCCGCTCACCTTAAAAGAACGTCAGTTCTTTTAACTCGATAATATGAATATAATTTATGAACTTGTGATATCAAAGGCAGTATTTAAATAACATATGTTATAAGAAATAGTACATCTAAAGTTGAAATAAAAAAGTAATAATATGAGAAAACTCTAAGATAGGTAACTACCAAAATAAATAAGTTTTAATTATAGTACAGTTTTCTAATTATTCTATAGGCAAAGGGTAAAGTTGTCCCACTGCTCTTTTAACAAAACTGTTTCCAAGTTTTAAAGTAACTACTCGAGTTACGCCATCCAAACCCGGATGGAGAGCGTGAACTCGCACTAAACGCCACTGCAGTGGTGGAAGATTGTTGTTTCATACGACGACAACACTGCCTTCCCGAATGGGAGGACCGTCCAAATGGGAGTTCCAAATGTACGGCTTTGACAGATATGCAAACGAATACTGCTACATAACTTTTAATGATTTTAGTATTTCGTACTTTCTTTGCACGTACATAAAATGGGCCGGCGTAATCTACGGCCGTTTTAAGAAACGGACGTTCAGGACGGACTCTTGCTGTTGGTAATGTGACCATAGGTGGTTGTATTCGTGAAGGGCGAGCACGAAAGCATTGATCACGTTGATGAATTCGTTTACGAATAATAACACGACTGGATAGAATCCAGTAATTTTCATATAAAAAATACTGCACAGTTTGGGGACCAGCATGTAAAAGAACACGATGGGCATGATCAATTAACAAATAAGCCAATTCATGTTTTCTCGGTAAAAATATTCGGTAATATTTAGAGTTATACGGGAGCAAAGATTTATGTAATCTCACTCTAACGCGTAGACATGGATTATCGTCCAAGAATGGACTTAAGCGCTTCAAATTATTAGTCGGAGACTGACTCTTGGAAATGCTTATCATATCCTCTTTAAAAGCCGTATTTTGTACAATTTTTACTAAGCGAATTACAGCCGAGTTATATTCCGGAACTGTAACATGGTTCGGGAAAGAGAATTTGTTTTTCCTGCATTTATTGTAAAATCTAAACACGAGAGCCTCCACACGCACAAGTTTTCCCAAAGATGAAAATCGGGAAAACAGGCCAAAATTATCTGAAGGCTTAGAGATTGTGTGGGATGTTAATGGTAACTTACGTTTTTCTTCATTAGTTTTAGTTGTAGTGTTTTTGTGTTCTTTAGTTCTAGGCCAGCATGACTCATCCCTTGACAGCCAAGGGGAACCAGGGAACCATATCTTATGTGTTATAAAAATGTTAGGTAACATCCCACGTGATGCGCAGTCAGTCATATCGTTTTCAATGTTAACTATTGAAACAGCTTCTTGCCGCTCACCATGAGAACAAGAGAGCATTGCACTTACAAATTCCGCTGTGCTACTGCACCCTTTACGTAAAAGAAAACCGGCAGATTGACAAAATCCTGTTTTATCCTGTAATACTAAAGCCTTTTCGACAGTGCTTTCACCAGACACAACATCATCAACAAATACGTCACTACCTAATACTTCACATTCAATGGGAGATTGGCTACCTTCATCGTGAGCACAATGCTTCATTGTACGTAATGCCAAATAGGGTGATGAACTAACACCGAGCGTGACGGTACTTAGACAGGCGTGGATATTTTCGGGCGAGGAGCTAACGCGGGAACGTGGTGAGATTGTGTTGAATGAAATTTTGCCTAATAACAAATATCCGAATATACTGTTCATAGCTATCGGGGTACCCGGTGCCCCTGAGATAGTATTATTTAAAAGAATTTCGGATACTATATCAGCTCCTAAAATCATTTCCACCGGTTGAGGAGTGTGAAAGTTAGGGTCTGCTAATGTGAGATTTTTAATATGTGCCCACTCAGATTGAGGTAGAGGCACACTTGGCATTTGTGATATGAGTTTAGGTAATATCATGGCCTCGATAGGTACTATCGGATGTTTTTGATTTATAGGAGTGATGTTGAATGAAACTTTTCCTTGGGGGAATACCGGTTGTTCATCGCCGATACCGTATACGGGTACACTTATGTGCCGTCGCAATAATCCTAAACGTTTAACACAAGCCTCTGTCACGAAACTTCCCTGGCTGCCTGTATCGATCATACAACGAACTGTCCCGCGATCTGTATCATCGACGCGTACGTTGACGAGTGCCGTAGATAACAATACCGTAGAAGTAGGATGCGATGTAGGTGAACTTGCGTTGATACTGCTTGTATTTGTTACGATCTGCTCCGGTGTTACCGGCCGCGAAGGCGAGGAGTCGGTATCCGTCCGAGGAGTGGAAATGACGTGGTTTTCCTCGTCATGAACTACGGTATTGACGGCTAAAGCCGTAGGTTTCGGCTGCGATAAACAAACCAGGCTATTATGGCGCGAAAAACAAAATTTGCATACAAAATTCGATTTACAAGATTTTATGTCTGAATGTAAATTAGAGAAACAATTATTACAAATTCGATTATTTTTTACAAGTGTACACCGTTCTTTAGGCGTTAAGTTTAAGAATTTTGCACATTTTGATAAGTGATGAAACCCATCACAACAAATACAGACCTTATTACTTTGTTTATAAGGTTGAGAATCTTGTGCAGTTCCGCTGACGTCGGCCACATACGAAGTTCGCTCACTACGAGTGTTACCGAACGCGGGACCGCCGCCGCCGGGCCGGTTAGGCGCGACGCGCGTGATATTTATGGAACTACCTGCTGTATCGGGAAATTTCAACTGGCCTGTAATCTCACAGGCTGCCAATTCACGTTCGAGAAATTCAATTAGATAAGAAATAGTTGGTATTACAGTTGAACTCGAAAGTGATAATTCGAAACGTTTACGTACGGAAGTCGGAATTTTACGCAAGATTATGTTAAGCAAAATAAAACTCCAATGCTTTACGGGAAATTCCATTGCTTCCAAAGCTTTTATGTTTTCAGAATAAATATTAAGTAGATTCCGCAAACACGAGGTTTTTTCAGTGCAAGGTTTTAAGTCTAAAACTTTGTCGATGTGTCTTGACGCAATCACTCTTTTGTTATCATAACGTGAGATTAAAGTTTGTAAAGCAATAGAATAATTATCTTCCGTTATAGGTATAGATTTTATTAGATTATATGGTTCATCTTTAAGAGTGAGCAACAAATACCTAAACTTCTCCACATCCGTGTAGGCAATGTTGTCGTGAATCATAGAAGTAAATAAATCGTAATACGCCCGAAATTCAGTTAATTGACCTGAAAAACTAGGAAGCGGCAAGCGCGGCAGTTTTTGATTCGTACTATTCTGTAAACAAATGGATTGACGTTGGAGTTGGAATGCACTCGAACGTCTTTCTTCGGTATCTAACTTTTTAAGTTTGTTCGAGTGCATTAAAATTGAAAAATAAATATCATTGAATTCATTTCTAATTGCTATTTGTTCGTCTTTATCAAAACATTTGGCTTTTATTAATGCCTTTTCTATTTTAGATTGTATTTTTGTAAATTTACGATGCTGAGCGGTTAAGTCTGGTAAACGCGCACGAAACTGCTCCTCATCGGAAATAAGTTCTAATGTCCGCTTTAATTCGGATATAAGAATGTCGCGTTCGTAAATATCAAACGTAGCTGCGTCGGTCATTTTGCGAAACAAAGATAACCTACCGCGGACGGTTGTCACGAACTGACACGTAATATATGCCTACGTTATTTTGAGCGGTTCAAAATCTATCCGGCTCGAAGGACCAAAATATGTTACGGCGTTTGAGTAATGGTAATAGGGATTGAGCACTATCCCTTACACACAATTTTGCATCAAATCAAAGATATTGAACAAGGTCCAGTGTACACCTACAACTTACCTTACTTTCTGTGAACGGCTGGCGATGCTTCAGTTTTTAGCTCCAGGCGATGGTAGTTTATATCGTCAAGTCGCACCTTTTCGATTGGTATATCAAGATCGCGCACAAAATGGTTTTAACGTTGTAATGAATTATGATTTTCTTGGGGAAGGCGTTGAACGATCGCCTTCTGACCCGCACCCAAGTTGTCGTTGTACTGGTGTGAATATAGTTTTATGAACACACGCGGCAACTTCATGTATATTACCGGCGTAGTCTAGATTTTCGAGACCGTAGGCGCCATCTCTTGACAAATAAGATAAGCCATAGGCTACGGTCCTTTCCTTGTTCAATTTATTTCTTTAATTTAATAAAGAAAAAGTGAAAAAGGGACAGTGCTCATCATCCGGTACGGAACAACAATAATTGATTAATAACGCAACTAATACCATACCAGCAGCCAAGAAACAGTAGATATTAGACAAAACGGACCAGAAAAAATAACATCAGCCCAAAAATCTAATACCAGTTGAATCTCCTAACGCTTGTCTTCTAAATAATGCTACTATACGAAAAAGTAATTCAACCTGCCTAAAGTTTTTTTCTGGTCCGATCTCTAACAACCCTACCAAAAACTCCAAATAACTTCAAACAATTTCATATAGGAAGTCCTACGATTCGAGAGAGAACTCCTCCAATTAGAACAAGAAGAACTAAGGAGGCAGCGTGAAAATCTTCTCCGAGACCAGAACAGGATCATCCAGAAGTCAGTCCAAGATATCTCTACAGCTGGGGTGGTCGAGAAACCAGTAACACCGAAAACAAAACCAACGCCTCAAAACTACAGGCATTCGATGCCAAATTTATTAGTCAACGAAAATTATATCCCACCACCGGTTATCCCGAAAAATGTTATGGATGAAAACATTAAAAGAAAGCCATTTGTATCAGAAGAGCATATACAAAGTCACTTTGGTGTGGAGGAAAGCAGGAAGGTCCTTTTTGATGATAAGAAGTACGCTGACATGAGGCGACCAGTTCCCAATGTGCAGAGACCTCCTCAGCCGATATTGCCTCCGAAGCCTAGGAGTCGCGATTCCATTGAAAGAGAAATTACTATGAGGTTAGTTTTTTTTAATATTATATACTAAAGAGTCCATTTGGCGACTTTCCTGTGGTGCAATAATGCAGTCGGAACCGAGTGGCAGGTCGCGTGTTCGATTCCCGCCACGGGCCACTTTAGAATTCTAATTATGGGGATTTATTGAATTTATTTTTGTCTTTTTTTGTCGTTATTAGACGCCGATTTTAATCTTTGATAAAAGTCTTTTGTATTGTGTCACTGTCATATAATTTTGTCAATGTCAGTGCGTTGCCGCCACTCGTAATTTAAATGATGGTATGTGGTCATATTGTGATTGTGAGTTAGACACAGTACCTAAGGGATAGTAGGGACAACCCTCTAACACCCATGGCCCTGCAATCAACCTCGCGGTTATGGGGGCCGAAACGCGGGAGGGCGCCCGTTCGGTACTTGCTCTTGGCGTGTTCCCGGGGCGTCTTCTTGACTCCCTACAAGTTGTTTCCTCTCGCTCCTTGTCCCTATGAACTCACTCTCCCCATTCTGGGGCAGGACGATACAAAATACGGACTCGCCGCGCCGTCGTTGTCCACAGTATAAGTTCTCTGTGTCACTCCAAGCCGCTTCGCCTCTCATGCCACGCGTGCGCGAACTCCCGTAGCTTTCCGAAGTTGGCCGCCGAACCCACGAGATCCTGATAATAAACTGGGCCAGAAACTTCGCGAACGATCCCGTACAGCAGCAAGTCCTAAGGGATAATGTTGTGACCGAGGCACAGTAACACATTACTGCTTCGCGGTAGCATAACTGACACCGCATTGGTATCTAAGAAAAGTAAAATGAATGCCCACATTTTCTCCGGGTTGTGCCACATGTGACAGGCGGTTTCTGATGCTTCCGTCACTTGGGCAATTATTGGTTTTTGTTGCCCGAGTGGGGGAATCTTCAGGCATCGGTTTAGGTTTATTTTTTTGTTACATGACGTGGTATGATTTTCTTGCGAAATAAAGTTTTCTTTCTTTCTTTGTTTCTTTCTTTTCCACCAGTAACATGGACTATTTCCAGGAGCAGTCGCGTGCCGTCCGCAGTAGAGTACGCGAACGTGGATCGCGCGTCGCTACAGCTGCGGCAGAAGACAGTCAGTGCGAACGGGCAGTACCACCCCATGACCAGGCACACACTACAGGTGACCAATGAACAGTGCAATAATAGACATATACAGTACGCGCGGCGAAAGTTTGGCTTTGACCGTTATTGCGCAGAAATCAGAAATTGGGTATCAACCAATCAGAGAAATCAGAAATTGGGTATCAACCAATCAGAATTTGGGTACCCATGCCCAGTAATCCCCTCCACCTGAAGGTCAAAGCCAAACTCTCGCCGCGCGTACTGTACTCAGGACTTGGCGGTCCGCGAAAAAAAATATCGCCGGTTTACTGGTGTCAAAACAATTTTTTGACACCAGTAGTAAGCCGACACACGACTTATACACTTGTATTATACAGTGTAAGGTTAATAAAATAAGTTTTGAGAGCATAACATCTATCAGGGTTTTAATAAAAACTTTGCTCAAAAATACGCATTCAGTTCATATTGGTTCCAGATAGCTCCAAATCTGGGAAACTTCATAAACTAATCTTTTGAGAATCAATATGAATTTAATGTGAATTTTCGAGCAAAGCTTTTATTATAAACATATATGTCGCGGCAAAACCGTATTGTCATTTTGAATTAAATCTAAATTAGAATAATTGGTTTTAAAATAATGGTAACACTGGATAAAATAAAAAGTTAGTCTGTCATTAAGTTTTCAAGACGTGTCTTTTCGTCGCGTTTTTGTTACTGACTTCCATCTTTTATGAAAATAAAAAATTGATTTTGATTCTAATTATATTTATCATTTTGCCTATACACCACTTCTGTTATGGTATCAGGTATGGCTGTAAATATAAGCATAATTTGAAATTTGACGACCGAATAGCGTAGCGGCAGCGAACCTGCCGTCTGCGTCGGAGGTCGTGGTTTCGATTCCCACTACTGGTAAATGTTTGTGCGATGAGCATGAATGTTTTCCAGTGTCTGGGTGTTTTTCAATATATTGTTTTTATGTATATTAGTATGTATGTATAATTATCAGTTATCTAGTACCCATAACACAAGCTATCGCTTACTTTGGGGCTAGGTTGCGATGTGTAAAATGTCCCGTATATATTTATTTATTTATAATTCGCAGGCTCTAAGCGCAGCGCCGACTCCCAAGCTGATCTCAAACACGGAATGGATGCAGACGCGGCAGCCGGCGCGCCAGAAGCCTAACAATTTCAACTACAACCAGCACTGGCTCATACAGGCATGTAGCTCTACTTATACTGCTCGTAATGTGCTCAAAACGAATAACACCTAAAACAAATCTCCATTTCATAGCTCTACTAACACTGCTTGTAATGTGCACAAAACAAATAACACCTAAAACAAATCTCCATTTCATAGCTCTACTTATACTGCTCGTAATGTGCACAAAACGAATAACACCTAAAACAAATCTCCATTTCATATTTGCATGACAAGCTGCGGGGCTAGGACAAAGTAACAGTCGTTTAGCGTTCACGACAGTAGATAAAAATGTATGGACAAAACAAGTGACTGTAGAAAAACCACGTGCCCGAATAAAGGAAAACACGCTGTGTTTGAAAATCGACTACGACAATTTGAACGCTCCCTGGCGGTCTCGCAGACCTTGTAGATAACTTTAGCGTACTTCGCATGACAATTGACAGCCGACAGTGAACAACGCTAAGCATAAAGTTGATTCTGCTTTCATTTGTTTTTATACGTCACGTGTTTTGTCCATACATTTTTATCTACTGTCGTGAACGCTAAACGAATTTTACTTTGTTTATAGCACGGTCGCGGAGCACGAAGAATTTCGTACATTAACCTGTTACTACCTGTCTCTGTCACTCCCGCGGCAAAATATAAAGCGGTCACGCTCGCACAGGACGGGGTCATTGCATCTGTGCGTTCGTGACTGCTTTATTTTGACGCGGGAGTGACAGAGACAGGTATTAACAGGTTAATGTACGAAATTCTTCGTGCTCCGTGACCGTGCTTTAGCCCCGCTGTTCAGTTAGCTTCCGCTAACGAGTTTTACATACCAAATCTAGTGTAGGTACTAGTAAGAGAAACTTTCATTCAACATTTTGAATCGTTTTTTTTTCTTTGGGACGGGACTTTCGTTACGCATAAAATCCATTGATACCAGCGCGATGTCGTCCGAAAAGAAATTTTGTTTCAAAACTTCCAATAAATTTCCTCCAATTACATACGCTTACCAATAGATACACAGAAACAGGCGGACCGCGTGAAAAAATGTCCCCAGTTCACTGGTGTCAAAAAAGTTTGTTTTGAAACCAACAGCGTCAGTTGTAAGCCGATCGCAGTATTGTCCGCTCTTGTTATTCCGTGTGTGTCCGTGTGGAAACTCACGTACGGACTATTTCCGCCACGTTGCGGCGCATTAGCACAGAACACTAAATAGTACAAGTTCAGAAGGCTTACTCCGCACGATGATTTAAAGAAATAGCGACTCTAGCGCTGACACAAAAAGTGCAATTCAGTTCGCAATAGCGCCTGGCCCCGCCCTCAATATTACGAAGTACGAACATTATCGTTTTCTTTCTAAGTTATGTATTTTAAAAGTTATAACAGTAAACTAAGCCCTCAAAATCGACACGCAGCAAACGCAATGTTGTGGTCTCTTTCTATCGCCTTACTTTATCTCTTACGACGTACTAGGGCTGCCGTAGTCAGACGGCGCGTAAAATAGACCGTACAGAACTAGCGCGTGCAACTCGGCCCGCGAGCGGCAACCATCTGAAATATTAGCATCTGGACCCCTACTTGTAGCCCCCTACGGTCACGTGATAAGTGAGACTGGCCCGGTATTAGCGGAAATTTTAACAAATGGCGCTGCTTTATTCTTGTATGAAGAAAGTTGACGTGAAATTGTTCAATGGGCACATCCTCAGGACCGTATCGGTGCGCTTACCAAAGTTAACGAGCCGGCGACTTAGAAGTACAGAAAGCACCCAAGCAAGCCCCGGCTTAACGATGTAGAAGAGTTTTATTCAAAAACTATAAAGACAATTACTTTCAAATTTAAACATCATGTATTTTGGGTCTTTAATCCAAAATCTTAGCTTAGCTTAGCTTAGTTTTTGAGTAATTAGGTAAAAGGTAGTTTTTCTGTTATATTCTTCCGCGACGCTGCATGGCGCACCTACCAACGTATCCGTGAGAGTGAGAAAGACAAAAATAAATTCAATAAATCCCCTTAAGGGGGGGCTGAAAGCTAGCAAAACTTGTCATGCGCATAACATCGTTCTGGTATACAACAGCATGGCGTATTACGCGAAATAAGAATGTAATAAACGCCATTTATAGTTTACTGTTATAACTTTTAAAATACATAACTTAGAAAGAAAACGATAATGTTCGTACTTCGTAATATTTATTGGATTTATAATCCTAAACCTGGGCTCTTTAGTACATATAACATTGATAATAAATTGAAAATTGTAAAAAATTGGACGCAACATCGGGATTTTTTTTTATCGACAAAAAATTATCCTCTTATGTTTTCACTAATACAGTTTCTCGAAAATATGATGTTATATTCGTGAGGAGATCCGTAGACGAACCAGAGTTACTGACATAGCTCAACGTATCGCGAAGCTGAAGTGGCAATGGGCGCGGCACATAGCTCGTAGAACCGACGGGCGTTGGGGACCCAAAGTGCTGGAATGTCGACCCCGCACGGGAAAGCGCAGTGTTGGCAGACCTCCGACCAGATGGTCTGACGACATTAAAAGAGTCGCGGGAAGGTTCTGGATACAAATGACGCAGGACCGTGTGGGCTGGAAAGCATTGGAGGAGACCTTTGTCCAGCAGTGGACGTCCGTCGGCTGAAACGAACGAACGAACGATTCGTGTGTTTTATTTCAGGTAGTTGAGACTTGATTTACTACTGTAAAAATCAAATCTTGAACTGACATCTTCAGTTAATACCCCCTCATAGATATATTCGATGTCCTCAGGAAGCGGAGCAGCGTCGGCTGCAGGAGCAACGCAGCCCGCGCTACCCGCGAGACGCGCCGCTCCGAGCACAGCATCTCAACAACGCGTAAGATCTTCATTCAATCCTTGTATAGCGTGGCAAAAACGCTTTGAAGCGGTATAGCATACGACGCAATGTACTGCGCTCATCCGCCCTTACACACCTGCACAGCCATATGTTGATATGTCTCATACATGCGTTTTTAAGATTGCTATTGCATTGCTTTCAAACGCAATTCAAAAATGTATAAGAATGTGTGTAGAGTCACGTGACCAATTTAGCGATCACTTTCATACATTTTCAATTTTATTCCATTTCTGTCTTTTTAGCGTATCGCAAAATACCATATATGGCAGTTATTAGATATTATTTTGCCCAGTATTCGCGTCGACTACAGTGGCCTACAAACTGACATCTATACATTACTTGCTTCACAGTAGAATAACTAACATTTTGGTACCGTCCCGGACAGACTTCGCAATTGTTTTACCACCATTATAAGCTTGCATGCAACCCCTTTATATGCCATCATGGGTCTATTCTCCGTATAAGAAGTTTGGTCATAGCCCACCGAGCGGACTACCATGTGACAATACAAAGGTGTCTCCGTATAAGAAGTTTGTTCATAGCCCACCGAGCGGACTATACCATGTGACATTTCAAAGGTGTGCGGTGGACTCTCATGTATGCAGGTTTCCTCGCAACGTTTTCCTTTGCGTATTGCACATAACTCTGTAAAGCTAGAGATACTAGCCCGAAATTTAAACATCCCCCGATATAATAGGATAACATATTAAGATAAACATTGATTGTTATGTTGTAGTGCGCAAGATCGTCGCCCGTTAAGGCCGGAGCTACCGCGTGACCCGCCGCGCAGTGCAGAACCCCGTGAGGATAAGATGCTAAGTGTGAGCGGGCGGAGGAAGTGCTCGCATTGTGGAGAAGAACTAGGTAATTGACCGAGCGAAGCGAGCTCTACAAGTTCATTATGTGGATTTGCTCTTTGTCATTTCCAATGTTTACAGAAATAATATAAATAATATTGAAGGAAGTAGACTTATATGGTAGTCTACTTGATATGGAAACATCCTGTATCCAGATTTTCCTCTGTTTTTCCCTTCGTACCATTAGTTCAAGTTTTGGTGGACCTACCAAGTATTAGAAACTTAACAATTTATTTAAAACTTACCAAGAATTAGAAACTTACCAAGTTATTAGAATCTTAATATCACGTGATCAGAATATTGGAAACTTATCATGATATCAGAAACTTGCCAAGTTATCAAAAACATGCCAAATTATCAGAAACTTGCCAAGATATCAGAAATTTGCCAAGTTACCAGAAACTTGCTAAGTTATCAGAAACTTGCCAAGTTATCAGAAACTTGCCAAGTTATCAGAAACTTGCCAAGTTATCAGAAACTTGCCAAGTTATCAGACACTTGTCAAGTTATCAGACACTTGCCAAGTTATCAGAAACTTGCCAATTTATCAGACACTGAACGTCGTCGGCAGGTCGCGGCGCCGCGATGATCATCGAGTCGCTGTCGCTGTGCTACCACGTGTGGTGCTTCACGTGCGCGGTGTGCGGCTGCGCGCTGGGCGACGGGCGCGCCGGCGCGGACGTGCGCGTGCGCGCGCGCCGCCTGCACTGCCACCACTGCTACTCCTCCGACGACGGCTCCAAGTACAGCTGCGTGTGAACAAGCTTCACGTGCGCGGTGTGCGGCTGCGCGCTGGGCGACGGGCGCGCCGGCGCGGACGTGCGCGTGCGCGCGCGCCGCCTGCACTGCCACCACTGCTACTCCTCCGACGACGGCTCCAAGTACAGCTGCGTGTGAACGAGCTTCACGTGCGCGGTGTGCGGCTGCGCGCTGGGCGACGGGCGCGCCGGCGCGGACGTGCGCGTGCGCGCGCGCCGCCTGCACTGCCACCACTGCTACTCCTCCGACGACGGCTCCAAGTACAGCTGCGTGTGAACAAGCTTCACGTGCGCGGTGTGCGGCTGCGCGCTGGGCGACGGGCGCGCCGGCGCGGACGTGCGCGTGCGCGCGCGCCGCCTGCACTGCCACCACTGCTACTCCTCCGACGACGGCTCCAAGTACAGCTGCGTGTGAACAAGCTTCACGTGCGCGGTGTGCGGCTGCGCGCTGGGCGACGGGCGCGCCGGCGCGGACGTGCGCGTGCGCGCGCGCCGCCTGCACTGCCACCACTGCTACTCCTCCGACGACGGCTCCAAGTACAGCTGCGTGTGAACAAGCTTCACGTGCGCGGTGTGCGGCTGCGCGCTGGGCGACGGGCGCGCCGGCGCGGACGTGCGCGTGCGCGCGCGCCGCCTGCACTGCCACCACTGCTACTCCTCCGACGACGGCTCCAAGTACAGCTGCGTGTGAACAAGCTTCACGTGCGCGGTGTGCGGCTGCGCGCTGGGCGACGGGCGCGCCGGCGCGGACGTGCGCGTGCGCGCGCGCCGCCTGCACTGCCACCACTGCTACTCCTCCGACGACGGCTCCAAGTACAGCTGCGTGTGAACAAGCTTCACGTGCGCGGTGTGCGGCTGCGCGCTGGGCGACGGGCGCGCCGGCGCGGACGTGCGCGTGCGCGCGCGCCGCCTGCACTGCCACCACTGCTACTCCTCCGACGACGGCTCCAAGTACAGCTGCGTGTGAACAAGCTTCACGTGCGCGGTGTGCGGCTGCGCGCTGGGCGACGGGCGCGCCGGCGCGGACGTGCGCGTGCGCGCGCGCCGCCTGCACTGCCACCACTGCTACTCCTCCGACGACGGCTCCAAGTACAGCTGCGTGTGAACAAGCTTCACGTGCGCGGTGTGCGGCTGCGCGCTGGGCGACGGGCGCGCCGGCGCGGACGTGCGCGTGCGCGCGCGCCGCCTGCACTGCCACCACTGCTACTCCTCCGACGACGGCTCCAAGTACAGCTGCGTGTGAACAAGCTTCACGTGCGCGGTGTGCGGCTGCGCGCTGGGCGACGGGCGCGCCGGCGCGGACGTGCGCGTGCGCGCGCGCCGCCTGCACTGCCACCACTGCTACTCCTCCGACGACGGCTCCAAGTACAGCTGCGTGTGAACAAGCTTCACGTGCGCGGTGTGCGGCTGCGCGCTGGGCGACGGGCGCGCCGGCGCGGACGTGCGCGTGCGCGCGCGCCGCCTGCACTGCCACCACTGCTACTCCTCCGACGACGGCTCCAAGTACAGCTGCGTGTGAACAAGCTTCACGTGCGCGGTGTGCGGCTGCGCGCTGGGCGACGGGCGCGCCGGCGCGGACGTGCGCGTGCGCGCGCGCCGCCTGCACTGCCACCACTGCTACTCCTCCGACGACGGCTCCAAGTACAGCTGCGTGTGAACAAGCTTCACGTGCGCGGTGTGCGGCTGCGCGCTGGGCGACGGGCGCGCCGGCGCGGACGTGCGCGTGCGCGCGCGCCGCCTGCACTGCCACCACTGCTACTCCTCCGACGACGGCTCCAAGTACAGCTGCGTGTGAACAAGCTTCACGTGCGCGGTGTGCGGCTGCGCGCTGGGCGACGGGCGCGCCGGCGCGGACGTGCGCGTGCGCGCGCGCCGCCTGCACTGCCACCACTGCTACTCCTCCGACGACGGCTCCAAGTACAGCTGCGTGTGAACAAGCTTCACGTGCGCGGTGTGCGGCTGCGCGCTGGGCGACGGGCGCGCCGGCGCGGACGTGCGCGTGCGCGCGCGCCGCCTGCACTGCCACCACTGCTACTCCTCCGACGACGGCTCCAAGTACAGCTGCGTGTGAACAAGCTTCACGTGCGCGGTGTGCGGCTGCGCGCTGGGCGACGGCGTGTACATGAACGCGTCTTAGGATGCAGCTGCGTACGAACGCGCACGTTCATCGTACATATAACGCGCCCTAAAGATACACGGACCTCTTACGATAGTGTTTGTGCACTAGACATTTTTAAACCCCCTGTCGTGATTTCTGCCTTTTGAAAAAATATAGAGATGGAAAGAATAAAATAGAACGTTGTTTGTATTATATTATGTCACCATCATTATTCGTTCAAGTGGTCATTTTATCACACAAACTTGTCAACATATCAGTTTTATGTATTCTGTAAGGAGTGTAGAGTTCAGGAGTAAGAGAGTATCTGTGTGTAAGAAAATTTATGAACTTGAAACAAACTTGAAAAAAAAATATAAACTTCTGTGTTTATACCACACTGATCAACTGGTATTATTACTGTTTGCAGCTAGAAAAATTAATGCCACATATAAGATTGTTCTTCTATTCTCTAACACTCCATATTATTTTGTCCTGAATAGTCCTCCCCTCCCCACCACACTGATGAGATCGCAACGCCATTCTGAACGATTTTTCAACTGGTATTACTGTTGCAGCTAGAAAATTTATGGCCACATATAAGATTGTTCTCCTATTCTCTACACTCCATATTATTTTGTCTTGAAAGTCCTCCCCTCCCCTCCCCAGTGGCGCGCGCGCACAGTCGCGTGATGACGTCACGCGCTCGGCTGCGCGCGCGCCCGCACCATCACGTCTCTGGACTCAGCGCGCTCTGAGCCATTTTGCACGCGTACGTTTCACACACTTTACCCCCTTCCGCCTCTCATTTTACCCCCCGTTCACTTTTACCCCCCCTTTATTATCCTCCACTACCCTTACCCTCTTATGCGTACTACTTAATTTATCACGATTCATTCTACATTCACGACTATTATATTCTGTAATTGTACATTTTTCATTTCGTAAAAGTTTGAAAGTCCAAAGTTTCGTTGAGGTTTTTAGTTTGGTAATATCTTTTTTTTTATACTTCTAGCAGAGCATGGCTTTAGATTATGTGAAATGATTATTTTTAATAAAAAAATTAAATTTAATTCTCATGTGATTTTACTAACTTTTAATCCGATTATGATACTTGATTACTAATATTTTAACTGTATAAAAGTAATACGTCAAATATTATACAAATTTTAAACATATAGTGTATAATTTATCGGTCTTGATTCGTTAAAACAAAAGTTAAAAACCAAATCGAAATAAAGTAGGGTATATGAGCTGTTTACTAATATTTAAGTTTCATTTGGTTATAAGTTTAATCATTAAAAGTAAAATAACTTTTCATTTTACTGTGCATAAAAACCGAATATTTTGATCGACTTGAGATAAAATTACGGTATAGATTTTTTATTGATGGCCATTTACACATTAAGGCTAACTAATTGTTTTAATTTTTTATAATTTTCAACCCCGTTTTAAAATAACACTATTGATGATTTATTATAAGCAATATTCGCAATAATTTTCTAAATAATATAATAAATAATAAACACACGTTTTCGTTTCCACTTATATTGTGCCATGCCGTAACGTGTTGAACTATTAATAATCGTCAATTTCTTAACACTGATTTGATTATGTTTAGAGAATAATATAAATACTTATAACAAAAATTGTGTAATATAAAGTCTATACTATGTAACATTTCATGTTATAAACACGTAGTATGTATGAGCATAATATTTGAGGCCTTATTAAATTTTCTATAATTTGATTAATCAAAATATATGTGAAGTCACACAATACATTTTAATACATAATATAATTTTAACTTCACAATGTTTTAGTGTGATGTATAGTGAAAAAAAAAATGTTTTAATGTTACATAGTTTAGACTAAAGGGATATCTAAAGACGTATGGTAAGGAGAGCTTGTATGATTTTGTAAATAACTTTTAATTTATATCCTAGCGTGTGTTAATTTAGCTTTAATAGAGTATTTTAGTGTTAAATCTGAACATTTAATCCAAAAAAATGTTTATTGTTTTTATTATTGTATATTATACTGTCGTTTTTGTATTACATTCTAACAGTATTTTTGTATAATCTGTGACAATAAATAAAATTTATCGTTTAAATAAAAACATATTTTTGGACAAATTATACAACTATACATAATAAGGGTAGGACTACACTGTCAATATTAATTTTCTCTTTTATTTATAGTCTCAACAAAAAATAACATTGTGTTAATAAATAAATAAATATTATAACTGAGTAAACAAGTGGAAAATTAAAAAATTTTAAAACACCCACGACTTTTGCAGACTTGTAATTGAAAAAGGATTAAATAATTTTTTTGAAACTCCCCGACTAAAGGAAAGTAAGAACTAAGAACCTATCAGTATAATTACAAATCCAAGAAAATCCGCCGGAGCTGCTGTGTTTTGCCTATGACGGTGTTGATGGTGCTGTTTACCAGTTATTAATACTTACTAATTACATTAATTGATATTGGAAACGAAAATAGCAATGGCAGCTCCGACGGATTTTCTTGGATTTGTAATTATACTGATAGGTTCTTAGTTCTTACTTTCCTTTAGTCGGGGAGTTTCAAAAAAATTATTTAATCCTTTTTCAATTACAAGTCTGCAAAAGTCGTGGGTGTTTTAAAATTTTTTAATTTTCCACTTGTTTTATAGTTTTTCGATTAATATATTAATGTAATTTAAATTATATTATTATTAAAAAATGAAAATTACTCTTCAAACTAGCCATTAGCTTCTCTAGCAGCGTTTGAAGGCATCATCCCTTCCAAGTCATAAAGAGACGTTTATTGTGGCGCCCCCTGCTGTTCAATCACAAGAACAATTATCTACGAACCATTGCCAATGACTCACTAATATTTTATACAAAACTGGATCCAAATCGGTTCAGTCGTTTTTGTAATAATTGAGAACATTCGTTTGCACTGTAAATGTTTTTTATGGCGCCCCCTGGTGATCGATGTTCGTAACAACTATCTAAGAACCATCGCCAATGAATACCAAACATTATACAGAAAACTGCATCTAAATCGGTACAGCCGTTTTTGAAATAAATGGGAACATTGGTTTGCAATATAAATGTATTTTATGGCGCCCCCTGGTGATCGATGTTCGTAACAACTATCTAAGAACCATTGCCGCTGAACACCAAACATTATACAGAAAACCGCATCTAAATCGGTCAAGCCGTTTATGAAATAAATGGGAACATTGATGTGCACACACAAACAAACAAACCAACAAACAAACACACAAAAATATTTTTGCATTATTGGTTTTTGTGAACAATTTAACATACAAACAAACATAAAATCTTTTTAACAGAGTAATGTACAAACGGTCTCTCACCCTAAACGCATATACCCGTACTCCGTTCCGTCGTGGGTAAAAATCAGTTACTTCAATTTTGCAAACAAAACAGCAACTTAGCTAATTTTCCTGTAATCAATTATTTTTTGGAATATGAATCGCAGTTATAGTTTTGTTTGCATTATTGTCGTTTACTATATTTATTGATAGTTTAGTGATGCCCCAAATATTACGTGTTACTGTAACTTTACGATCCGATCGAGCTGTACATTGTGTAAGTGAATAACTACATCGTATATCAATAAAATATTACGAACATGTACGCTTCTTTTATTTCTTTTATCTACGCTCAACTAACTCTTCTGGATTCTGGATTCTATCTTTTATTGATTCCACATAAAAATATAGACTAGTAGTGCTAGAGTCGCTATTTATTGATTTTTCAATCGCCAGATAAACTATCTGAGGAATAAATTTGAAACGTATGCCTCTCAAAATCTGTCAAAACGTCATATTTATTCCTTAGTTAACGAGTATTTATCTAGCGATTGAAAAATCAGAAGTACCGTACGGAATAGTACCTTACGGTCTTCCAAAAATCAGCCTTTAAGGGTACTATTCCGTACTTGGCGGGAGCGCGGTGAATACGACAGTGAATCCCGTACTTCCGCCAGCAGGTCCGCCGTGGAAACAGACAGTTATTAGTGGGTGCCAGCCCGACAACCCATCCGTTTCCCCTGACGGAGGGGTATGCGTTAGGTCTGTCTATAAAAAAAAAGGTACTATTCCGTGCCCGTGCGTCGATTTGCAGATGACTTCTCCTCCCACTTCAGACGACCATCACCCGCGCTCGTCTCTGACCAGAGGGCAAACCTGCTCACAGATATACTTATGACGCGGACGTCCCATTGACGACGTCTTTGGTGCAAATACCGCCAAATGCTTTCTTTAGTAGTATCTAGTAAAGGAAAAAAAATCATAAGGTCCGTCGTCGTCGTTTCAGCCGATAGACGTCTACTGCTGGACATAGGCCTCCTGATATGACCGCTAAACACCACAATCTTTCCACGACTTTATGCTGTCCGTCCACCCGGTGCGTGGCCGCCATTCCAGTACCTTATGTCCCCAATGTCCATCTTACGAACTATGTGCCCCGCCCATTGCCACTTCAGTTTTGCGACACGTTGAGTTATGTCAATCTGGTTCTTTTGCGGATCTCCTCATTTCTAATTCGATCGCGCAAAGACACTTCCAAGTATAGCTCTCTCCGTCTCTCGTTGAGTGACCATGAGCCTTATGAGGCCCATAGTCAGCGACTATGTCTCGGATTTGTAATTAAGTCATCATTGGCAACACGCACTGTTGGAAGACTTTAGTCTTCAAGCACTTAGGGATGTCGGACGAGAAGACATCGCGGAGTTTCCCAACCGCTGCCCAGCCGATTTGGATTCGGCGGTTCACCTCTTTCTCGAAATTGGACCTTGTATTGTACCTATATCCAATTAAATAAGGTCCTATTTCGTTCGTTCGTTCGTTTCAGCCGACGGACGTCCACTGCTGGACAAAGGCATCCTGCAATGCTTTCCAGCCCGCACGGTCCTGCGCCATTTGTATCCATGCAGCGCCTTCCCGCGACTCTTTTAATGTCGTCACTCCACCTGGTCGTAGGTCTGCCAACACTGCGCTTTCCCGTGCGGGGTCGCCATTCCAGCACTTTGGGTCCCCAACGTCCGTCGGTTCTACAAGCTATGTGCCCCGCCCATTGCCACTTCAGCTTCGCGATACGTTGAGCTATGTCGGTGACTCTGGTTCGTCTACGGATCTCCTCATTTCTGATTTGATCACGCAGAGAAACTCCGAGCATAGCTCTCTCCATCGCTCGCTGAGTGACTCTGAGCCGTCTTATGAGGCCCATAGTAAAAGCCCAAGTCTCGGATCCATATGAAAGCACTGGTAACACGCACTGTTCGAAGATCTTAGTCTTCAGGCACTGAGGTCCTATTTACTAAAAATTAATAACTCTGTCGTCCTTCCTGCCCACACTACTGTAGCATATTTCCCCACGTGGCTGAGTAATATTAAATACTTAGGTACCTACTGATTAGTCGACAACAAGTGGGTTGCACATGCTTATAAGTTACATAGGTACCTACTTATGTAACCGTGGCGTCGCGGAAATGCACAATTTGCGATCATTAGCCTTTATCCCGTATTCTTCAACCCGTAAGTTAAGCATCTATTAAAGCCTCGACAGATGTGCCGACATGTCAGGCAGAGACATTCCAACTGCAGATTTTCTTAATCGACTGAGAATTGGTGCAAATAAAAAAAGGATCACCGTTCAGCCAGCCGAATTTTCTGAGGTAATTTCCTCTTTCTTCAAGTCGGTTGAAAAGGATAATTTAATTAAATTAATTTAATTATATTAAATTAATTTATAATCTATGAGTTATTATAATATCAGCTGCTACTGTCGAAATTTTTTCACGTTCGTAGGTCGGTCAAATCTGCCCAACTTAGCGACGGTAGCTGATTGGGATCAACTTCAACTACTTAATCGTTAACAGGAATTGACCTTATCCCGAGTATAAGGTTACAATAACAACTATGATTAACATCTACTATCACAGTGGGATTGTACCAACCTATAACTAGTAGGTTTAGTCTGCTATGATTTATTGTTAGGAAACTAAACAAAGTACATACCTTAATTACAAGTAGGTACCTATAGCCTCAAACAATAGCACTTATCTATGCTATAAATAAACTGACGTCCTATCTTATACTTACTGTATAGCATAGTAGGTAGGTACTCTACGACACAGGCTCCCAAACATTTTCCTCGTAGACCACTTTCTCTTTCACTATCATTTTTGCTCTTTACTTATCGAAACTAGATAAATCGTGAACTCAGAACTCATGGACCCCTAATTTCGTATCCCAAATAGTGATAGACCTATCAAGAAAGTAGCGATGAAACCTGCATGCCTAACGCAGGAAGATCGCCAGGTCAGGGCTGACAGCTCAATTCAGCTGACAGATTCAATAGCTCAACGAGTTGGAAATCGAATCTTGCATATTTCGTATTGCAATCCACATACATATTGAGCTATCTGTGTAGGTAGGGTTGCCTGGTGGCCAAACCAAGTTTGGTTGGACATTTTGGTAAACCCTACATTAGAAGAGAATTTTGTGACAAAAAAATGGATGTACCTATTATTCAAGTATATTTTAAAATCTTGTTAAATTCAAGCCTAACAAAAGCCCGGACACGAAATCAAAAAGCTTATGTCCAGCTTTATCCAGACACCCGGCAATGCCATATGTAGGTATACCTACCTGAGTAGATGATGAGGCTGCATTCCTATATGCTGTCTACCCGACATGGACTTTGGCCTGCATTGTGACCGCCCATGGGATCGCTCCGGCCTTGACAACCTCGACTAATCATGTAAGCGCCCAATCATGGGAAATACAAATACCTAACAACTGTGACCAACCATTGTTCACATACAAAAGTATCTGGCCCACAAAGGCTTTCCGCGAACCTGAAATTTACTTAGCTGGCTATTGTATGGGAATTTGCATTCAATAAAAGGCTTAATAGTTCAGTAGGATGGACTGAAATCCAGAAGGTCTTAGGTTTAATTTCGATCGCTCATTCCAAATGTCCAAAATCTAAATTGAACGAAATTCAAATAATTTATGAGAATGATATAATAAATAGACAAATTATTGAATGGAAACAGGCGTTATTTTGCGGAAATCCATAATTAGCAGGACAGATTAATTTGTTTTGCTATAATCCGTTACTTAAAAAGATTCTGTATGGTACAATATGCAGGAACACTGCCCAAATGAACAAATTAATCTGTCCTGCTGATAGACAAATTAATCACGTGATTTTTCGAAAATACGTCCGAATGTGCGAACATGGAGGATTCTAAACAATCGTAGATCGTTTAAATGGCTAGAAAAGATTACAGTCAAGTACTTAGATAATGACTAAGTGCCTAATTGAATAAAACTTGGCGTGAATATAGCATAATCGCCGAAATTTTCATAATTGCTATGTAAGTATCGAAACAAAATTTTAAGAATGAAATTCCTATCAGGAGGCTGAGCGTTTGCTTACGATGAATACTTTTTCAGAATTCCGTAGTTCTTAAACGAAATTGGAATCATCTGTCAAGTGGTCAAGCTCCATAAAGTTCCAGAAAAATCGCTCGCTAATCAGTCATCAGTCATCAGTAAGTCAATAACTTGAGGAGGTAGGTAGTAAAGTACTGATTAATCGTCGAATTATCTCATTGTACAGTCGATGACGGTTTTTCAGTTTCCCACGTTAACAGAGCACGTGATATTCACGAACAATACAAAAAACCAATGGTTTTTGATTTGCCTGAGCGGGTTGTTAGGAAGCAAGAGGGAAAACTAATAAACATAAGTTGATGAAAATACATTTATTTATCGAAGTTTATTTTCGGACGGTAGGATACAGTATCTACGCGATAGAAAATGTTTTTTTTCCATCTCGCAAATACCGAAATCATGCAAAATTCGCGCAAATCAGTCACCTCTGTGCCCAAAAGTATCCACCGTTGTAATCATCCAATCATAAATGCAGCATTAGAAACTCATTAGCGAGAGATAACTTGACATAGCTGATAGCCCTCTATGAAGCGGTGATGAACTTCGTTTCAACCGAGTGTTCCACAAGCATTCTTTCTTCTTCAACGTCTTCGCCTTCTTCATCCATCCGCTTCTATCACAGCTGATAGGTACCTATTAGTGATCAAGTTCTTCAGGTACCGGTTACTTTACAGATCGTCGCGTCGGGAATTAGGTACCTACCTACTTAGATTTAAATAATTAGGAAAATTACTAACACTTTATTTTATAAGTAGGTATGTAAAGCAACAACGCAGTTTAATAGTGGTTCAGTTGTTTTAAGTTTTCCCACGTAAAGTAGGTAGGTAACTACATTAGAATTCGAAGTAATTAAAATATACTTAATTGTAACAAATAATTAAATTAAATTGTGTAATTAAAATATTTTTTAATAATATGTCTAACTCCGTACCTAATATGACGTAATCACACTGAGTAATAATATAGGCATACAGTCTAGTATACGAAGTCAAAACTTGTGTTTTGTCACGATAGACTACATTGGCGGGAGAGCGGGATTCACTTGCGTACCCGTGGTAGATTCCGCTGCTACTGCCTGCAGCCTGGCCACTGCCGGTGATTTTGTAACGAGGTTGCCTTCCTCATAGTGGCAAAAGATCTGTTGACATTTCCATCCCCTCTTGTAGGTTTTTTAAGAGGCATTCTTTCTCCTCTAGTGAAATTTGGTATAGACGTTCCCACTCCTGTAATTTTTAAACGAGGTTACCTTCCTCCGCTATTGGATAGACGTCGCTCCCTCCTGTAATTTTTAAATGAGGTTTTCTTCCTCCTTTAGTCCTAAGTATAGACGTCACCCCCCTCCTGTAATTATATAAAGTTTTCTTCCTCGTAGTAAAAACTAAAAACGTTTCCCAGTGTGTTCTCTGCTCTCGTTTCCAGGGAGCACCGGCCCAAGCGCTACTCATCCCAATTAATGTATCCTGACGGCTCCGTAGGATTTAGACAATGTTAGATGGGGGCCTGCCCCCTATAGATGTAAGTAAATACTACTACTTACGCCGTGGCATAAGAGGCGGAGCGGCTTGGAGTGACATAGAGAATTTATGCTGTGGACAGCGACGGCGCGGCGAGTCCGTCTTTTGTATCGTCCTGCCCCAGAATGGGGAAAGTGAGTTCATAGGGACAAGCAGCGAGAGGAAACAACTTGTAGGGAGTCAAGAAGGCGCCCCGGGAACACGCCAAGAGCAAGTACCTACCGAACGGGCGCCCTTCCGCGTTCCGGCCCCCATAACCGCGAGGTTGATTGGGCCATGGGTGGTGGAGGGTTGTCCCTACTACTTACGCCAGTGAGGTCCACTGGTCACTGCATCAGGGACTGTGTGACGTCATGCATTTCGTAAAGAATCTAATTATTGAGATCTAAATAGATATGTAGTGAAAAGAACGGCACATTGCAGTGATATTGAAGTGACGGCAGAATGTTAGTAAATAGGTGCAAAAAGAAGCGATGCGAGCCGCTCGACCGGCCATTGTTAATAGCATTTGATAGCTCTTGGGCACCCTGCACACTGGCTGTAACACGAGATTATTATTTAGCTGCCGAGGAAACTGTCCAGAGATAAAGTACTTACGTGCAGAAATAGCTGAAAGGGTGAATGCGAGGCTTAGCTGTTACACCTTGTTGGGGGTTGTGCATGTCCAAGATTAAGAATTCGTGAGGGCCTCACTTAACTTACTTAAGTAATCGGTAAAAATTCTAGCTTGTTACAAGAGCTGCGATTTCTTTTTTTCTTTTATTTATTTCTGGGACGATTTCGAATAAGTACCTACAGAGTCGAGGGCTAGGTACATTCTGCTATACCCAAGACCTCGTCAGATAGTCTTCGTCAGATAGTAGACACATACTCAATGTTTCTGACGACAAAAAAAGGCCAATTCTACTAGGTCCGTGGTTTCACCTTACGCTGTAATTATTAGCCTCAGTCGTTTTCAACTTTCAACTTCTGTTTAATGTATGTTTAGTGCTGGTCGTCTTCTCCAAACTTCGTCATCATCATAATCACAACCGATGGAAGTCTACCAGTGGAGATAAGTTTCCTGAGGAGGTTTTCCCTCACCCATTCACTCATATTGGCAAATTGGTTGTCTTTTGTGTTCTATAAAAAAATAAGGTCCCGTCAATGTAAACCGGCCCTTACGGCTAAGGTGCGCGCGATTCATCCACATGAACGCAATTGACGAACAATCGCGGGCCGGCGCTCCGCTCACCGCTCAGTCCGCGCCGGCCGCCCGCATGCCCACCACGCGTAGCCTGCTCACGCGCCGCTGGTTCCGCGCGCGCCCGCGCCCCGACCATGACGCGCCGCCAGCGCTGCCCGCGCCGCCCGCCGAGCGCCGCCCGGGGCCCCGCGCGGCGCGCGTGCCCAGCTCGCCCGCCCGGCCGCACGCCGCGCCGCTCGACGAGGAGTCCCTCGAGCGCGCCTTCCCCTCCATGGGGCAGCTGGAGTACGTGCTCGCCGGCTCCTCGCCGCCCGCCGAGAGCGCCCCCAACATGTACGACAGCTTCGAGGAGCCGCCGCTCGACCTGACCGCGCACATCTGCGCCGACTCGCTGCGTCAGAGCGCCTACGAGCAGATGCGAGCCGTCGGCGGCCGACTGAGACTCCTGGACGAGTTGGAGTCGGGCGTCATCACGATCGAGACCGCCGTCGCCACGTTCGCAGCGGCCTCAGAGGCGGAGAGAAACGTCTGCCTCTTCTGGACGTGCTTTCTCAAGCTCGGGCAGTTTCTGTCGCCGCTCATCGAGGCGGGCGCGGACCCGCTGTACTTCGACGCGCTCGGGCTGTCCCCGCTGCACGCGGCCGCGTTCAGCGGCTCCACGGAATGCGCCAATTACTTGCTGTCGTGCGGGGCGGACCCCAACTACATGCCGAGATGTTTCGCGCCTCTCCACTGCGCCGCGTTCGGAAACTCCGTGGAGGTGGCCAACTTGCTGATCGACCGCGGCGCTTCCGTGCACGCGGCCGTCAAATATGTCAACTGCGAAGGAGGTCTCCTGCATTGCGCCGTGCGCGCCAATTCTGTGGAATGTCTGAAGCTGTTTATTTCGCACGGCGTTGACGTCAATCAGATAGAACCCGGCGGCACTAATGCGATTCACCTCGCCGCCGATTTGGGCATGATTCAATGTCTTGCGATTCTTCTCGAAACGCCCGGAGCCGATCCTAACGTTAGGACGAGGGTCGGCGACAGAGAGTCGACTGCGCTACACCTGGCGGCCGACGGCGGCTTCGTGGATTGCGTAGATTTACTGCTGTCGAAAGGTGCCGATTCCACCTTGAAAAACCACAGAGGATTCACCGCTCTACACCTCGCAGCGCGGTCGGCGAGCTTGGAATGCGTGGAGTCGTTGCTGAGGAAAGGAAACGCTGAGCCGAATTCCATGGATTTCGATAAAAGAACCCCGCTCCATGCAGCGATAGGAAAATCAGATAGCGCCTGCGACATCATCGAGACGCTAATAAGTTGGGGGGCGAACGTCAATCAAAAGGATGAATACGGCTTCACGCCGCTGCACTTAGCTGCGCTCGATGGGCTGTCCGCGTGCGTTGAGACGTTAATTTATCACGGAGCTGATGTAACGACGCGGTCTAAAAAAGGAAACTCGGCTCTCAATGTGATCGCTCGGAAGACTCCCGCGTCCCTCGCGATGATAACTAGGAAGCTAGACTGCGCCATCACGCTGCACCACTCGCAGTCCAGCAACCGAGAGGTCGAACTCGAGCTCGACTTCCGCAGCATCCTGCAGCACTGCTACCCGCGGGAAATCAGTTATTTAAACACGTTCGTAGACGAAGGGCAGAAGGAAGTGTTGCTACATCCTCTCTGTTCTGCCTTCTTGTATATCAAGTGGGAGAAAATACGCAAATATTATGTCGCACGTCTGTTTCTAAGTTTTATTTTCGTTCTTTGTCTCACTCTGTACGTACTAACCGCACTCGCACATAACTGTTATAATGGAAGTAAAGACATGGAGGAGACGATTCAGGAGCAGGAGTTGTGTCAGAAGCAATCTATACTCGGAGACTTGCTGAGAAAGAACCCATTCGTGATAGAAATGCAATGGTGGGTGCTCGCGGGAATAACGATTTTTGAGATATTCAGGAAAGTCTACGGGATCGCTGGCTACTCTACTGTAAAACAGTATTTGATGCAATCGGAAAACATCATAGAGTGGTTCGTCATAATTAGCGTTTTCTTGATATCGTACATTTACACAAATATCACATATACGTGGCAAAACCACGTAGGAGCATTCGCGGTTCTCGCAGGCTGGACCAACTTGATGATGATGATAGGCCAGCTGCCGGTCTTTGGGACGTACGTTGCGATGTACCAAAAGGTACAAAAGGAATTCGCGAAGCTCTTGATGGCTTATTCGTGCATACTTATCGGATTTACGATCAGTTTCTGCGTCATTTTTCCCGACTCATCGTCTTTTGCGAATCCATTTATGGGCTTCATAACTGTGCTGACCATGATGATCGGTGAACTGAACCTGGATTTGCTTCTAAACGAGCCCGACGGAAATGATCCACCGGTATTGCTAGAGTTTTCTGCCCAAATAACCTACGTCCTTTTCCTCATGTTCGTTACTGTGGTGCTCATGAATTTGCTCGTCGGTATAGCCGTTCACGACATTCAAGGATTGAGGAAAACAGCCGGTCTTTCCAAACTTGTTCGGCAAACCAAACTGATTTCTTACATGGAACTGGCATTATTCAACGGCTACCTACCCAAATGTCTGCTAAAAATTTTGCATTCGTCAGCCTTAGTTTCACCGCAGGCGTACAGAGTCGTGCTGAGTGTAAAACCACTGAATCCAAGCGAGAAACGCCTCCCGAGAGACATAATGATGGCGGCCTATGACATCGCTAAAATGAGAAAGCAGTACGGCCACACGATATCCTCGAGCGGTTCAACGACTGGAGCTTATTCGTGTTTCAAAAAGTACGAAAACAACAATGACTCAGGGTACCGGGAATATGGTTACTCATCTGGAATGGGAAATCTCCAATCGCGATTGGACGAAACGTCAGAGAACGTCCGTCAGTTGACTCAGGAAGTGAAAGAGCTAAAGAAGTTGATAAGTGCGCAACAGCTCGTCATACAGCAAGCGCTGGCTGGCGCGATGAACAACCGTTGATGACTATGTAATTGGCCGTTTATTTTCAATGCCAGCAGTAAGTATGAGTCAATAAACTGCAAAGCGCTTACCGTACTACGTACGTGAGCGAATTTTGGACAAAGTAAACTCAGAATGACGTGATATTTCGGTAGTTTAGAACGTAAGGAGTTATTGTACTTTAGATAGAGAACGATGAGCTGTGATCGTTTATGATAGTGTGATTTTGTGATAAACATAATTAATTATAATAATAATTTATCATTATATTAAATTTATTTTTCAAATAAGCAATACTTATTATTTTATTTCCCCTTTCATTTATTTATTCTTTTCAAATAACGAAAACAGAAGGTAAAGAAGGAAAACAAAATATTATACATTACATAAAATTAAAACGCTGATTAAATATCAGGTTTCATATGTTTAAAAGCAGCGAACTAAAATATTACATACTAAAATTATTATAGGACAAGTTTTTGTACACCGATCACACTTGACCGTAAATTATGTTTTATAGCATGGCAACTTTTTCTAAACGTTCTGTCAATCATAGACAACCACAACAGTGTCAATCATCAATGTCACTGTCGAGTGTCATTGCGATTTGCGATTTGCGAATTCGAGACTCGAGTTGCGCGGTAAGCTCAAATGAAATCAACATGAAAATGAAATAAAGGTTGTGCAAAAATTGCGAAAACAAGAGTATTACAGAGTTTCCGATCTCGCGCCGATCGATAGGCTGAAGGAAATAGCAGATCTAGACTCAGGTCTCGTCTCTTTCACCCAGATCTGTGCCTAAATTGGTGTATAGTGTATTGATTAGGCGGTTTCCTTACATTTGTAGTGTGTCAGTCAAATGCAGGGCAGTTTTAAGATACAGCTGATAAACATGGGGACGCGAGCGGCGGCCTGTGAGTGTTTAGTGATAAGAGACGAGCGGCTTTAGGCTTTATCGGCGAGTTTACCCCTTGTGAGCGAGGGTGCTAAAGGATTAAGGAACTATGAATGAAAAGTAGGGCAAGTGATGTACTTAGTAGGTACCTACCCCTAATGTTCAGTTTATTTTTGTAAACTGTAGTTTACTTAAATCCAGAATATTTTCTCAAAAAAAAAAACTCAATTTTATTTTTCATTTGCTAGAAAATAATTTGTAACCACTTGTAATAAATAAATAAATATAGAGCAATTTAGAGAGCGCTTTATATCCTTAGTTTATACCATTATTAATTTGGAATCACTATAATAAGTAATACAACCTAAAAGGCATCTAGCCAATAGAAAATTTAAATATTGTTTTACATAACTTCAATGTTAAACATGCCATGATAATAGCCAGATATTCTTATCGCTAAAAAGTTTTAAGTACGTAGTACATAACTACGTTTAAACTGAATTGGTATAATATCCCACCTTCCTCACACTGGGTTAACAAGCAATTGTCACAGACTAATGGAAAAAGATAGACAAGAAGCACAGTAGTGTATTTATCTCATCCGTTGAAAAGACATGTTCAAACACTTTTGTGCACAGCCAATACACACCAACAATACTATATTAACACAATGTAATGTTGCACTGCACTCCGTTCTTCATCTTGAGACATCAGTTGTAAAGTCTAAATTATGCCTAGTAATTTCCAATAATATCTGCCATTATAGACAGTGCTACCCATCTGCAAGAAGAGTCCTACCCTACCACCTGTAAATATTATAACTTACTAGCAAACCCGGCGAACTCCGTTTCGCCACCAGATGGCTTTCCCGCTAAAAAGATTTTCCCGCTTTTCTGTTGAAATTTTTCCTGAATTTTCTTTGCTATAAACCTTTCCAACGAATGCAAAACTGTGGAAATCGGTTCGTGCGTTCTGGAGTTATAGGGTCAGGAAGGAAAACCTGACTTATTTTTATATAGTAGAAAAATGACATTCATATTAAAAAAACTTTTTGTCTATTTTTTGTGTCCAAGTCTGTGGCTGCATGCATGTCCAATAATGCATTTCTTTTTCAGAGGTTCCTCGGCCTTAGTAAAAGCTTTTAGTGTGTACCCAATGCAGACCACGGCTGATACCATGCAGCTCATGATGGAGCCCCTGAGCCTGAAAGGTGAGCCGGTGGCCCTCGGTTGGTTTTCATGACCGTCTTGCACAGTTCTGCAAGTTCAGCCCTGATTCTAGGGTTGCCACCTTTAACTAAGGGATCCTAGAATAGAGTAAACATTAAATGCTCATAAAAAAAATAGGAAACTGTTTACTCCGACGGTTGCTTGTAGTTCTCTATCTCATGAACTTGTGGTAGAGAATTGAACTAGGTATTTAAAAAGCATATTTCTGTTGCTGTTATAACAAACAAAAAAATCATATTCAAAATTAAATATTTAGAAATGTTAATTTTCATGGTTTGGAAAAAATGATATCCAAAATTAAAAAAATACATGTTCTACTATTGAAAGCATTTGTTGTTGAAAATCAGACACTAGAACTTGTAATTTTAGAATTGAGGTTGTCCAAGACAGTGTTATTCTTTTCATATTATTTTTTAGTGTTATCTTGGGACAGGGTAGAGTATATGGGTGGCAACCCTAATCTTTCCCCACCGCTATGCCTGGCTCCTCAGACTAGCTGATGTCTTCTGTCCTGTTCTATTCTATATCTAAATGAAGTTATAGTATTGCCATCTTTTTCGCTGTTACTCATGAGTTCCTCTTTTCAATCTCTGTTAACATTTCCAAGCTTGAAAGAATTGTGATTATTAAAGATCCATTGCTTTAACCTTTTCTGAAATTAAAAAAAAATATATATTTTATAATTATAAGATCCTCTAAAAAAATTAATTAAATTTTCAATTTAAAAATTTCACTCTTCTGAATTTAGTTTAGATTCATTTTTGTACCAAGTTATTTGTGCTTTGGGCTGAGCTTTTATCACTTCACTTCTTATTAATTAGCTCTTTCAATACTATAAAATCTTCCTCAACATTTAGCCCACAAATTACCAAAACTTCCTAAACATTTAGCCCGGAAGTTATGGAAAAAGCCCAAAAATTATTGAAACTATTTCAGCTTTCAGTCCTAAAATTATGGAAACTTTCTCAACATTCAGCCTACATAAATTATCAGACCTTCCTCAACATTCCCACAAATTCTAAAATCCAAAATTTAAAAATATGCTTTACAGTTTTAAGACACTTTGTCTAAAAAAAAATACTATGGAGACATGGATAATATTTTTGTAGACAAAAAAGTTAGGCATTTTCAAAAATTTTTAACAATAACTGCAATTGGCATTTGTTATAGTCTAAAAAAAGTTAGTTGGTGACTTTAAAAAGGTTGCTGCGGCTTATTTAAAATCAAATAAAATTGTATTCCAAAAGATGTGAATTTAAACATAAGATGGCAATCCTAAGGTAACTCATTTTAGTCGGTCGTAACCATGGCCTTTAATTTCGCCGCACGCTATTTGAGCTCCAAGGTATGTTGGTGTTGACCTGATGTGACCCCTCGGTGTTTGGTGTTGATCTGATGTGTTCTTCAGTGTTTGGTGTTGACCTAATGTGACCATCGGTGTTTGTTATTGACGTAACGTTTGATGCTGACCTTTGTATGACCTCCCTTGATGTTGTATCAAATACCATTCAGCTCAACAAATGGTATCATGAATTTGTGCTATATTAATTTTTTTTCCAGGAAACAAGTGCTAGGTATAGTCTATATTCTATCAGGTTTATTTTATGTACTTGTTAGTGTGTTTAAATATAGATCCAAAAAAATAGTTGATGAACACTCAATTATTTAGCTATTAGGATAGATATTCCTCAGGGTAAATCTTTACTAGCAAAATGCTTAAACTCTATGTCTATTCTGGTCTACCTAACCTATGTGGCATCTGCATTGGGACATACTTATATATCTTACAGCTTGTATTTTTAGCATGGCAGTTTTCTTCATTACTTTGCTCTAGTTTTGTAGAATTAGTTTTACTGAGCATGCCTACAAGTACGAGTATAATATTTCTTTGATGAAAATGATTTTCAGAGTAGTTCTTAAAGTACTATGTCCCTGCAATGCATGAATTAAAATTATAGTGTTCAGTTTGAGTTTTTTGTCCAATTAATCTGTAATATTGTGTACCTATGTGATATAACTGTAGTTTAAAAATATTTTTTAACAATACCCACAATTTATTAGCAACCCGCATGTACCTTGTAGCTGCTCTACACGATAGCTCATCGCTGGTTTATTAGATGGCTGATGAGCTGATGGCTATGTACCTAATGGTCGCAACACATCTACTCGATGGCGATGTTTGGTTTACGTAATAGACAATCATGTTAGAACCAACATTGAGTATTATGTATATTTTTGGGCTTCGTGTGTATGCGTATCGCAATCACTGGCCTACTATCCTTTGATGTTTGACCGAAAAACTGACACCGACGCCATCCCAAGACCACGCGTCTTTTTATGCCACTAGACGCCACTACGCCCTCTACATTATAGTGGACAATTGCGATGACCCATCGAGTACAATAGCAATTATACAACGAGCAAGCGACTATTTATGCTTCCATTTAATGCAATACAATCGCTAATAGCCCTGCTGCTGAACTTTCACTTTTAAAGAAGACACTGCAAAAATGTAAATGTTAAGCGACCGATTTGTGATCGTGACAAGTATAACAAGTAACGTTGCAGTCACGGCGAAGATCCGGAGCCTGTACGACTGCCAGCTCCGGCTGATGCACAACATCCAGCCGCTGCCCTCCGGCACGGACATCGCCAACACCGTCAAATACTTCTCGCAGACCCTGCTCAGTAAGTAGCTACAGAAGACTACAACACTGCTCGGTGGACTGTATTTGCTGTTCAGATTTTCTTCAGTCAATTCAAAGATAGACTTGGTTGCCAGATACGATTTTAATACGGTATTCTTACACAATTTGTAAAAGGCAACCAAAAATCTATTATTTTACCTTTGCAGCTGTAAAACTGACAGAAATTGATCTACCGGTTATGGACTTCTTAGACACTTACCAGTGATTAGGGCTCTCAATTAAAATTGCAGCTGCTCCATTTACTAATATTCAAAATAAGAGCTCTACCATTTTACCCTTCTTGAAAAATAGAGCTTTTTTAATTAAACCTGAATGATTTTGAGATGATTAGAGAAAATATTCGGAACTAACCAATCTTGGACCAAAGACCTATCAGCCGCAACTGGCTATGATAGCTGTTAATTGTAACCCAATTTACCAGGTGTCCTTAAAGATGTCCCGCGATCCCCCTTGGAAATGATCCGTGATGCGGACAACGATGCTGAGCGGATGGGTCTCTACCCCAACTTGGATTACAAGGGGCTGTTCAACGCGATCTCACAGCTGGTCGACTCAGCGCCGCACTTGCAGTATGGCATTCAAGGTAGAGAGACATCTTTTGATGGTATGGCTCAACTCGCATATCTAATTCTTTACGCGAGAACTTACAAAAATTAGGAACGCTAATATTCGTATTTTCAGCATTCATCAATTTTTGGTCAGATAGAGAAATCAGAAATCATTTTATAGCTGCAGATAGTGCTTTAAGGATTTTGCCATCTGATTGTTGAATGATTGTTAGGGCAATAGGGAAATTTCCCTCCAGGCAGGTGTTAAGCCTGGGGACCGCTTGTGATCCAAGCGTGTGACGTCAGAACTTCTATATATAGCACGCTCGTCGAAAGCTCCGTCAGCGTGTGCTAGGGTACTGGTTACGCCATCTATCGTCAGCTATCGAAGACCGCTACAGGATAAAAATAGTAGCAGGAGTTTGAACTAGCAGACGGCTTTGTGAGGCACTGCCAAAATGCACTTTGCAGTTCGTTTATTTTAAACGATGGTATGATAGTGTTCATCCTTAGTAAGTGTCAAAAGGAAATAGTAGGAATAACCTATTTTTTAACAATTTGTGGTTATGACAAGCAGTTTCAGGTGTTTCTGCTTGCAGCATTCGGCCAAGCAGTGCTGCAGTGTCTAGGCTGTCTTCTGCCATTCATGGAGTACGATATGATCGACAACCTGCCTTACCTGGTGGCGTACTGCGTTGCTGTCTTCCCCGCCAATCTGCACCAGCAGATCTTACATCTCCTCTGTTATTACATACTGCCGTTTACTATCAGTAAGTACCGTAATTTGTGACAATGTCAAGGTTAGCTGAAAAAGAAATCTTTATCAAGATTTATTATGTCCATTTAGCTCGACGATACTCCGGTATGGAGGAAGAAAGCGAGGCATCTCAATCCGTTGGTGCCATTATAATGATGGTGTTTCAACACTCCAGCAATCCGGGTAAGGCAAACATCCTAAAATCGTCACAATAAACCCTTTTTAATCTAACCTCAAACTTTACAGAAGTTCACATGCTCAAATGTTATGTAGAGTCTGTGATACGAGGCGAGTATAAAGCAGGCCTGTAGCATCTAGTTGATTAGCTGATACTCTAACAGGCAACCACTGGCAAAAAGTACTGGATGCCTGGATCATCGAAAACATGATTTTTTCCTTGCTTCCCGACCTGAAGTCTGGTAGACACACGTTTTTACGCTCACACTTTAAAACATGTAGTGGAGGGGCGTTCGTTTTTAAATTACACGATCTCTACTCCTTTGCGGTCATTTTGTACTACTGACTGAAATAATCTACTCTCCTATAGGTACATCAGGACACCACACATGTAGTTTCTTGAACTTGTGGGCAACAAAATTTTTGTTCAAGAAATTTTTACCTGCAACTGTGTCCCAACAGCTCATCACTGCCAACTGCTGGAGTGCCTCATGTCCATGAAGCAGTGGGTGGTGAAGGACGTGCTGTGCGTGATCGCGTACGGCACGTGCGGCGCGCGGGTGTCGGCGGCCAAGTTGCTGTTCTACTACTGGCCGCCCTTCGACGCCAAGCTGTTCGACAGGAAGGGCCTGTTGTGCAAGTTCGCCAGTGAGTACTGAGCGAGTCCTGGAGTGCCTCATGTCCATGAAGCAGTGGGTGGTGAAGGACGTGCTGTGCGTGATCGCGTACGGCACGTGCGGCGCGCGGGTGTCGGCGGCCAAGTTGCTGTTCTACTACTGGCCGCCCTTCGACGCCAAGCTGTTCGACAGGAAGGGCCTGTTGTGCAAGTTCGCCAGTGAGTACTGAGCGAGTCCTGGAGTGCCTCATGTCCATGAAGCAGTGGGTGGTGAAGGACGTGCTGTGCGTGATCGCGTACGGCACGTGCGGCGCGCGGGTGTCGGCGGCCAAGTTGCTGTTCTACTACTGGCCGCCCTTCGACGCCAAGCTGTTCGACAGGAAGGGCCTGTTGTGCAAGTTCGCCAGTGAGTACTGAGCGAGTCCTGGAGTGCCTCATGTCCATGAAGCAGTGGGTGGTGAAGGACGTGCTGTGCGTGATCGCGTACGGCACGTGCGGCGCGCGGGTGTCGGCGGCCAAGTTGCTGTTCTACTACTGGCCGCCCTTCGACGCCAAGCTGTTCGACAGGAAGGGCCTGTTGTGCAAGTTCGCCAGTGAGTACTGAGCGAGTCCTGGAGTGCCTCATGTCCATGAAGCAGTGGGTGGTGAAGGACGTGCTGTGCGTGATCGCGTACGGCACGTGCGGCGCGCGGGTGTCGGCGGCCAAGTTGCTGTTCTACTACTGGCCGCCCTTCGACGCCAAGCTGTTCGACAGGAAGGGCCTGCTGTGCAAGTTCGCCAGTGAGTACTGAGCGAGTCCTGGCATGCCTCATGGCAATGGTGCAGTACTACTAAAGGACTGCTGCGCGTGATCGCGTACACTTTTCGATATTGTGGAGTAATTTAAATGACAAAATCATTTTTGAAACCAAGTTTGTTTTCGGAGTGTTTTCAACCTGTAAGTTGGTTGGATTATGTGGGATTTTTACCCTCTAAAATAACGCCCGTTGATCTCGTCTGTGACTGACCTTTAATACCTGACTCTTCCAGGGAAGGTCAGGGTCAGCCCTGAGGTCCCAGGCTGTTAAGGGAGGCCAGGAGGAGACCATTATTTACAACGTTTGCGTGAGGGAGTGAGGGATCAGATATCTCTCGATTCCTAGAGTTTATAACCTAGGCTTCTGTTTAGATGACTTGGTCCCGTTCCTGTGCCAGCGGGACATGTGCCCCAACGCCGGTTCAGCCGAAGCTGCGAAGGTGTGCTACGACCACTGCATCAGCGTCACCTTCGCGTCCGACACTCCGCCGCCGCTGTACTTGTGCATAGAGTGCGCTAATGAGATACACAGGTAAGTCTGGAAATACCTGAAGAGCGAATAAAGCGAAAAAGATGTTTGGTTCCCTTTAATCGCCAGTATCATTAAAACAATTCTTGACATTTAATTTAATTTCAGGGAACATCCGAATCAAAGATTCTTCGACATATTGCATCCTCAACAACAAGTGTCGATGGTGTGTGAAAATAAGGTATGTTCAAACGCGTGTTCCGTTACATAAACGGAGAGAGAAATTATTACTTTTACAATTACCTTTATTTACAGAACTGTCGATCGGCGGACAAGGCCGCATACTCAATCTGCTTTTCTAATGAATGCGCTAGTTATAATGGAAATCATCCCATTCGGTGAGTTAACTGTATAAAATCTACCCTATATTGCTTTAGGGACCAACCCTTTACCTACTTCGATTTTCCCAATGCTTCTTTAAGATCTTTCAGATTTTTAACTACGTCCATTACTTTTCTCATAACGATGTAGCTCCAACAAATTACCGTATATGATTTCAGAGACCAACCCTCTCACCTACTTCTCATGAGTCCACTACTCTTTCGGTACTTGATCTAGTCGTTTTTCCCAATGCTTCTTTAAGATCTTTCAGATTCTTGACTACGTCCATTACTTTTCTCATAACGGTGCAGCTCGAATAAATCTACCCTATATAATTTCAAGAACCAACCCTCTCACCTACTTCTCATGAGTTCACTACCCTTTCGGTACTTGATCTAGTCGTTTTTCCCAATGCAAGAAGGATCTTTCAGATTCTTGACTACGTCCATTACTTTCCTCATAACGATGTAGCTCCAACAAATTACCCTATATGATTTCAGAGACCAACTCTCTAAGCTACTTTTAACAGCTTCACTAGCCTTTCGGTACTTACTTGATAGGCGTTTGTGTCCAAAGCTCTTCAAAAGCTTTAACTACGTCCGTTAGTCTTGTCGAAACGGTGCAGCTCTAGCAATTGGAAGCAACCGTGACCCGTGAGGATCTGCGTTTGATAACCCAACCCAATCCAACCCAACCCAATACCGATACCAACACAAGACCCAACCTAACCCAGGACCGTTGGTTTATATAACCCAACGGTCTATACCGTAGTAACGTTTCAGGTATTGCCAGCAATGTCACGGCAACCGCCACAACAGCCGGCGCGGCGGTGACCACGTGGTTCACACCAGACTGCCTCCCGCCTGGCAGATGGACAGCGACATGCAGACCAATCTCGTCGAAGCTATCATCAGGTACCGATATCTGAATTACTGAAAATGAAATACGTCTCTAAAACAAACTTAATGGTGTGCAAAGTTCCAAGAAGCGAAGGAAGGAAGGAGCCAAGTATATATAATTCAGATGCGGTTTTCGGGCATTTTTCAGCTAACTTTGCTTTTACGAATAGATCATCAGGTATGATTGTAGTCAAGCGCAAGTTTTTCAACAATAAAGGTGAAAAAACCTTGCCTAGAAAAAGCCTATGCATTTGTCTTTTAAAGACCCCTAGATAGGCCGACAAGGAAAACTTTGTCAATCTTATTATATAAACTTTACGATGCCGTTTTTGTGGTAAAAACATTCTGGATTGACCATTATCCATCCAAATATCGATATTCAAAAGTAGGAAAAGTTCCAAAAGTAACGTTGATGTATTCTTGTTTGACAGCCTCTTGAAGGAAGCAAAGCCAATCAACCTGGAAGATCCAGACAGCTCCACAGAGTCCATCAAGTCGACGCTCAGCGTCAACCTTCCTGATCCAATACCCGTTGAAGACAGGCAATTGCTTGGAAGGTAATGTGTTTTTTCCACAAGAAAATAATTTTATTGTATCGGCTGATTCAGGAATGCTTTAAATACGTGATTTAATAATGTATGAATAAATAAAATATGTATAAGAAGTTTACCAATCTTGAGTCTATTGAGCCTTGTGTCTAAAAATGTTTTGCATAATTTTCGGAACAGTCTTTGGATCTGGCTGGCGCAGCCGGCAACAAAGAAGCAAAACTTATTTTCGGCGCTATTTCTTCTCAATAGAAAGAGAGAATAGCTCAAGGTTGCAAACTCTGAATAAGTATATAATGTAGAGACCCAAATCCATCAATCCACTAATTTAGAACTGCATTCGCCTAGACTATTTGGACACTTGCATTGCATTATTTAATTTCTTACTTAGATACGGAGTGTGGTTAATGGTGGGTCTTTGCACTCCCAACCCTGACACGCCGGACGAGATTCTAGGACGCTTGTTGTCCGTCCTTTTTCACTGGTTCCATGTCACTTCCTTCTCTTACACTGGTGAGTTCACAAGGTTGCATCATCTGTGGCTTTTAGACTTAAGGCTGTTAAGGTTTCATGCGCTATCATCTAGAATTCTGGAAACTTTTAGACTCTGTTGGAATCTTTTTATAGTGAAAGTTTTGGGTGTATGTTTAAGATATGGAATACGTTATCATTTTTGATGCATTCAAGTAGAAGCTTGATATGGCAGATTTGTTGATGGGATTGTTTCGTGTGCTTCTTAGGAGAAACAGCAAACACAGTGGAGAAGTTGAAATCGGAACACGTGTGTCCGTGGCTGCGGAACATTGCGGACAAGCACCGGCGCGTGCTGACGTCGTGCCTGCTGCCGCACCCGCCGCAACACATGCGCGTGGCCGGCCACTGGGACAACCTCGGCTCCAAGATCGCGCACCTCAAGGACGGGCTGAACAGGTAGGTTGCGGAACATTGCGGACAAGCACCGGCGCGTGCTGACGTCGTGCCTGCTGCCGCACCCGCCGCAACACATGCGCGTGGCCGGCCACTGGGACAACCTCGGCTCCAAGATCGCGCACCTCAAGGACGGGCTGAACAGGTAGGTTGCGGAACATTGCGGACAAGCACCGGCGCGTGCTGACGTCGTGCCTGCTGCCGCACCCGCCGCAACACATGCGCGTGGCCGGCCACTGGGACAACCTCGGCTCCAAGATCGCGCACCTCAAGGACGGGCTGAACAGGTAGGTTGCGGAACATTGCGGACCAGCACCGGCGCGTGCTGATGTCGTGCCTGCTGCCGCACCCGCCGCAACACATGCGCGTGGCCGGCCACTGGGACAACCTCGGCTCCAAGATCGCGCACCTCAAGGACGGGCTGAACAGGTAGGTTGCGGAACATTGCGGACAAGCACCGGCGCGTGCTGACGTCGTGCCTGCTGCCGCACCCGCCGCAACACATGCGCGTGGCCGGCCACTGGGACAACCTCGGCTCCAAGATCGCGCACCTCAAGGACGGGCTGAACAGGTAGGTTGCGGAACATTGCGGACCAGCACCGGCGCGTGCTGATGTCGTGCCTGCTGCCGCACCCGCCGCAACACATGCGCGTGGCCGGCCACTGGGACAACCTCGGCTCCAAGATCGCGCACCTCAAGGACGGGCTGAACAGGTAGGTTGCGGAACATTGCGGACAAGCACCGGCGCGTGCTGACGTCGTGCCTGCTGCCGCACCCGCCGCAACACATGCGCGTGGCCGGCCACTGGGACAACCTCGGCTCCAAGATAGCGCACCTCAAGGACGGGCTGAACAGGTAGGTTGCGGAACATTGCGGACAAGCACCGGCGCGTGCTGACGTCGTGCCTGCTGCCGCACCCGCCGCAACACATGCGCGTGGCCGGCCACTGGGACAACCTCGGCTCCAAGATCGCGCACCTCAAGGACGGGCTGAACAGGTAGGTTGCGGAACATTGCGGACAAGCACCGGCGCGTGCTGACGTCGTGCCTGCTGCCGCACCCGCCGCAACACATGCGCGTGGCCGGCCACTGGGACAACCTCGGCTCCAAGATCGCGCACCTCAAGGACGGGCTGAACAGGTAGGTTGCGGAACATTGCGGACAAGCACCGGCGCGTGCTGACGTCGTGCCTGCTGCCGCACCCGCCGCAACACATGCGCGTGGCCGGCCACTGGGACAACCTCGGCTCCAAGATCGCGCACCTCAAGGACGGGCTGAACAGGTAGGTTGCGGAACATTGCGGACAAGCACCGGCGCGTGCTGACGTCGTGCCTGCTGCCGCACCCGCCGCAACACATGCGCGTGGCCGGCCACTGGGACAACCTCGGCTCCAAGATCGCGCACCTCAAGGACGGGCTGAACAGGTAGGTTGCGGAACATTGCGGACAAGCACCGGCGCGTGCTGACGTCGTGCCTGCTGCCGCACCCGCCGCAACACATGCGCGTGGCCGGCCACTGGGACAACCTCGGCTCCAAGATAGCGCACCTCAAGGACGGGCTGAACAGGTAGGTTGCGGAACATTGCGGACAAGCACCGGCGCGTGCTGACGTCGTGCCTGCTGCCGCACCCGCCGCAACACATGCGCGTGGCCGGCCACTGGGACAACCTCGGCTCCAAGATCGCGCACCTCAAGGACGGGCTGAACAGGTAGGTTGCGGAACATTGCGGACAAGCACCGGCGCGTGCTGACGTCGTGCCTGCTGCCGCACCCGCCGCAACACATGCGCGTGGCCGGCCACTGGGACAACCTCGGCTCCAAGATCGCGCACCTCAAGGACGGGCTGAACAGGTAGGTTGCGGAACATTGCGGACAAGCACCGGCGCGTGCTGACGTCGTGCCTGCTGCCGCACCCGCCGCAACACATGCGCGTGGCCGGCCACTGGGACAACCTCGGCTCCAAGATCGCGCACCTCAAGGACGGGCTGAACAGGTAGGTTGCGGAACATTGCGGACAAGCACCGGCGCGTGCTGACCTCGTGCCTGCTGCCGCACCCGCCGCAACACATGCGCGTGGCCGGCCACTGAGACAACCTCGGCTCCAAGATCGCGCACCTCAAGGACGCGGGCTGAACAGGTAGGTTGCGGAACATTGCGGCTCAATACGTAGACTGCCAAGACTAAACTGATAAGTAAGAAGACTGATCATCTACTGAAATAATTCTTCCGAGCATCTTCGGAGATACTCTTGTAAATTTGCAGAATCCAGAGAGTCGCTTCAAACCAGCTAACATCAGCTAGCATGAAGGGGTGGAATTTACGACCAATTCTCTAGTGTTGACTCCCATTAAAGGTCCCTGCTGCTTTAGGTCTAGAATCCCTAAAAGTGTAAAGAGAATGATGTCTAACTGTGACTTTTCTATATCAGAAAATTACCTAATAAATAACATTTGTTTGCAGGTTGTACTGTTTGATCCCTTATGGAATAATCACTCAGTCGATTTGGGACTTCATCATGCCACATTGGATGGAGGCCATTTGCGAAGATGTTCCCGAAAAGGTAGACTGCACTCTATTTTTTTTTTCATAAGTAACATAAGTGTTATTTTTTATACCTCTTGTAACATTAATGTTTAGGGAAATATTTTTGTGGATTCTCCCTATAAATATTATGAATGTAAAAGTTTGTGAGTTTGAATATCAAACTCAACTACGCCACAATTTCAAATCGTTTCAGTACTCAGTCCTATTTACTAGATATGGAGGTTTTTATGATAGTTTGCCCAATAATTAAAAAAATACTACATTAAAATAAATAAAAAATCTTGTAAGAATTCACAGCTAAAGCCCTTTCACATTATAAGTACCACACATAATAATATTATAGTTGTTTCAGCTTGAAATTTCGAAGCCCCGGTTTTTCCCCGAACTTTGGGCTACTGATGAAACTTTTGTAGTTACAGAAATAATCGAGAGTGACAGACAGTCATACGGACAAAGTCTCACCATAAGGGTTCCTGTTATACCATTTTGTTATAGAACTCCTAAAGATCGGGTGATATTAGCCACGATTTTTGACGTGATAACGTTAAATAAATTGATGAACACCAGCAACGCACATGAAAAATAGTAACGTTCCGCGTAACGTTCCACCTGAGCCTGTCCGTGCAAGCGAGAGCGCGCAACAAGCGATAGAGAGGCACGATAAAAATTACTTAAAATAATGGTTATGATTATGACTATGATTATATATCATACAAACATAAAATAATGATTATGACATTATCACGTTAATCTATCGTCCGTAAACCGACTTTACAGACAATCAATTTTTTTTTTAAATATTATATTACAGGAATTACTGGAGTTAAAGGTGTCGGTGGCAAAGATCCTAGAGCCAGACGGCAGTATGGTGGGAGTAGACGAGCGTAACCTCTACAACTTTGCCATCTTGAAGGTGTCAGACAAACCCCGCCCGGACACAGTAGTGCCTGTGCTTGAATGGTTTCAGGTAAATAGTTAGTTTTGACGTGAAAATTCGCATCTTATACAGGGTTATATAAAATAGTACATTTCAATAGAAGTGATACCCAAGCCGAAGGCGCGGGTCTTATAGGGACGTGTAGAAATGACAATTCCGCACGTGCATTGATCGATGTTTTGAATTTAGTTTTACGAATGAATTTAGTTTTGATGTTAGTTTTACGAATTTTGCGCGTCCTGGTGCGCCCGCTCCGGTGCCACGCAGGAGAAAAACAAGAAAGCACTAGTGCGGAAAAGAATAACTTTCCGCACGCAAAACACACGTGGAAATGTTTACTTTTTGAGCAAATATATTACAAAAATACCAAATCGCTCTCGGCCTGTAACTGTTTCATAATTTTAATGATTTTGTAATTATTGTAATTGTTAATTAATTTTAAATTTATTTTTACTTCATGTTCTATGGGTGAAACTTGACATAAATGATTTTTTTTATAATTATAAAACTTCTCCATTTTATTTCGGTTTCAGAAAATCTCGCTATTGGAAGTCAAGATACCGCTGTCGACTTTGTTCGACCTGTTCAGCCATTGTGTTGTCAATTTGCCAGAAAAAATCTGCAGACCTCCTGGTATTATTTGGTCCTTATTAGATTAACCCTATAAATTGGGATTTTTTAAATGATTCATAACTAGAATCGTGGTAGACTAATAGGTTTTATGTCTATCCATGGTATAAGCTGTCTACATTTCAAATTACTGCCAGATCGGCATTGTAGTTGGCGAGTTATAGGTAACAAACATACACACATGTACACTTTCGCCTCAACGAACAGCAATGTTTTCTAGTCTATGATGAAAAAACAGCGTATGTAATAACAGTGGCGCAAGTGCAATGGTTTTTCCCATCTTAATAGTACTCTACGCGTCTAAAAACGCGTGTTTAGAAGTTTTCACTTCAGAAATGTGCATGCGTCCAGTGATGAGGCGGAACAACGTCTGTAGGGTCATCTACCTTGACTATCGAATGGCGTAGTGGTAGCGAACCTGCTGTCAGCGCCGGAGGTCGTGGGTTCGATTCCCACTACTGGTAAATGTTTGTGTGATGAGCATGAATGTTTTCCAGTGTCTGGGTGTATTTATGTATATTGGTATGTATGTATATTTATCAGTTATCTAGTACCCATAACACAAGCTATCGCTTACTTTGGGGCTAGATTGCGATGTGTTAAATGTCCCGTATATATTTATTATTTATTATCTAGTAAAAAATTATTACTAACACTAACAATTAATAACTAATTACAATGAAATACTAATTGCAGATGACAATAAGCCGAAGGAAAACGGATCCAACGAACAAACAAGCAACGACAAGGAGAAAGACAAAGAGGATGAGACAAAACCGCAGAACTTGACTTGTTGCATACTAATGCTGGATATACTACTCAAACAGGTAAGAACTAAAGTTTGACTAATTGCTAATTAAGGGGATTTATTGAATTTATTTTTGTCTATCTCACTCTCACGGGTACGTTAGTAGGTGCGACATGCAGCGTCGCGGAAGAATATAACAGAAAAACGACCTTTTACCTAATTACTCAAAAACTAAGCCAGTTATCAAAAATCTGTTTCTTAGCATTTTTGGATATTATTATTACCGACACTTAAAAACAAAAATTACAATTACATTCAATGTAGTGTCCGATAAAAACTCAAAAAACTGAGATTTTCGAGCAACTTTTGGGAGAACTTTCTATCGAGAAAAATTTTCCAATCGCGTTTCTGCTTCTTAGCGATTTTAGATTAAAGACTCAAAATACATTACGTGTAAATTTGAAAGTAATTGTCTTTATAGTTTTTGCATAAAACTTCATTTAAAATCGCTTAAATACGGCTTCTACACCGTTAAGCTCCTTCGCACACGGGTCGTAAGCGTAGCCGTATCGTAAGCCGCAGCGGATCGTTCGACGCTACGCGTACGAGACCTGCGGGACTAGACAAAGTAACAGTCGTTTAGCGTTGACGACAGTAGATAAAAATGTATGGACAAACCACGTGACTGTAGAAAAACCACGTGAACGAATGAAAACAAAAATGAGAGCAGAATCTACTTTATGCTTAGCGTTGTTCACTGTCAGCTGTCAATTTTCAAGTTAGATAACTTGACAATTGACAAGTTAGATAACTTGACAAGGTCTATGAGAACGCCAGGGACCGTTCAAATTGTCGTAGTCGATTTTCAAAAACAGCGTGTTTTCCTCTATTCGTTACTTTGTCTAGGCCCGCTACAGTGTTCCACAAACGAATCGTTGCGTAGTCCTAGTCATAACATCGACATAATAAAATACATATAAACATCGATGTAAAAATATCGACGTTTCACTTCAAAAATTGGTCTGAACAGGGGGCTATTCACGTTACGTGTCGGCTACATTTCGTGATGTGATATGTTTAAAAAGGTGATGGTATTTACGTACATAAGCAGACGATATTGAATTCAAAACATTTTTTGCGAACACTGAAAAATTAATTTTAATGCAATTGACATAGAGCGTAAAATTGAATGTAGTTCAAAACGCCATATTGGTCGACAGTTCCGAGATTGAAATTACTTAAGCGCGTCATAGTTGAGCATTGTATTTCCTATGATGAAATAAATTCAATTTTACACTCTAAGGCAATAGGTGTAAAGTTCATTTTTCAGTGTTAATATTTTTTTCTTTTTCTTGTATCAAATCACTGAGTGTGTGAAAACGTTACGAGAATGTCATAGCTGGTTTCGTTTGCCGACGCTAGATGGAGCTGCAGCACCACCGCATCAACGTGCAGAGCGTGAGCAGCGAGGCGACCAAGTTGCTGCGTCTGATGCTAAAGTCCAATCAGATGAACACCATTGAACATGGTAACTACAACAACAAGTACAACAAAGTTTGGGTTATAGACAATCCACGAAGACGCGCCCCACTCTGTCAAAATCGCGTATGTTTCATTCGATTCGTATGAAGTTTGACAGAGTGGGGCGCGTCATCGTGGATTGAAATGTCTATACGGGAAATTCGTCTCGAGAGCGGAAGACTCGAAGCAGAGAAGCAATAATGCAGTTCTAGCCATATATCCCGTCCATGTGTTTTTTAGAGTTACGTACCTCAAGAAAAAACGTAACCCTTATAAGAGCACTCTGTATTGTCCATCTGTCTGTGTGTCTGTCAGTCACGACACTTTATTTAAACACTAGAAAAGCTTTTTTCCACAAGAATATGCCACATGTAACAAAACAATACTCCTTAGTGACACCTTACGTACTAAAACGATGCCTGAAGATTCACCCACTCGGGCAACAAAAACCAATAATTGCCCAAGTGACGGAAGCACACAAGGCTGTCACATGTGGCACAACCTGCAAAAAGGCCCCAACTCAGCATGGGTGCTGTGTGCCCCATATAAGCATGGGAGCACACAGCGCTGATTACAGTTACTGTGGTCGATTCTGTTGTGCAAAATCTCTAAACTAAACTAATAAAAAAAAAATAGTGTTATCCTTCTCCATAGGGAACAGTTTGGAAAGGATGGCACTATTTTAAATTAGTTTAGTTTAGAGATTTTGTACAACAGAATTTGCACCACTATTAAAGATATCGACATGGAACTCTGAATATTTGGATACTAATGGCCCGACATCATTGCAATAAAAAAAAATAATAAATATAAATATTTACGGGACATTTTTTTTACACATCGCAATCTAGCCCCAAAGTAAGCGATAGCTTGTGTTATGGGTGCTAGATAACGGATAAATATACATACATACTAATATACATGAATATAATATTATATTGAAAAATCATAAAATAATTGAAAATCGAACGTGACCTAAAGATTGTGATTATATTCGCTGTGTGTGTGGAACCTTTATAAGATCACTCTGTATTGTCCGTCTGTCTGTGTGTCTGTGTGTCTGTCAGTCACGACCCTTTAAATTTCATTTACTGTGGTCGATTCTGTTGTGCAAAATCTGCAGTTTGAAAAGGATGGCACTATTTTAAATTAGTTTAGTTTAGAGATTTTGTATATCAATTATCACCACTATTAAAGATATCGACAGGAATTGGAATAGTTGGAAATACTAATGGCCCGAGGTCATTGCAATCATAAGGCTTTCACCCATACATAGTCGACGTACCAAAGACGCGTACGAAGCGGTTTGGTTCCTCGTTCCTGATACGCACTGCCAAGGCCTGGAATACACTCCCAGGTAGTGTCTTTCCTGCCACTTACAACCCGGGTGCCTTCAAATCAAGAGTGAATAGGCATCTTCTAGGCAAGCGCGTTCCACCTTAGACTGTATCATCACTTTCCATCAGGTGTGATCACAGTCGAGCGCTAGCCTATATAGTATAAAAAAAAATGAAAATCTAACGTGACCAAAGGATTGTGATTATGTTCGGTGTGTGTGTGTGTGTAGCGGAGTGCCGCTCGGCCGGCGCGTGCGCATACTGCGAGGCCGCGGCGCTGTGTCACCAGCTGGCCGTGCGACTGGTGCGCTCTCTGGTGCCGCACGTGCCTGCGCACCAATCGGAGGTAAGGGCCTTATATTTTCCCTAGATGCTGATTAAAATTTGACTGAGCCACGGAACACTAAATACAGGTACAGAAGGCTTACTCCGCACGATGATTTAAAGAAATAACGACTCTAGCGCCGACACAAAAAGTGCAATTCAGTTCGCAATAGCGCCTGGCCCCGCCCTCAAAATCGACACGCAACAAACGCAATGTTGTGGTCTCTTTCTATCGCCTTACATTATCTCTTACGACGTACTAGGGCTGCCGTAGTTAGACGGTGCGTAAAATAGACCGTACAGAACTAGCGCGTGCAACTCGGCCCGCGAGCGGCAACCATCTGAAATATTGGTGTCCGGACTCCTACTTATAGCCGGGACGGTCACTTGATAAGTGAGACTGGCCTGACTGAGCTTACTTCTTGGTGGTAGAACTTCTTTAGGCGCGTACCATAACAAGTACAGGCACACGTTACGTGTGTTGTAACGCTGTCGCGAGCTAAACGGGTTTTTCCCATCTCAAAAAATCTTAAAGAAGATTTCACTCCGAAAACATTGTTTAATTGGTATATGGCAATAAAAGATGTTACAAAATAGTACATTTTCAATATAAGTGCGGAAAGTTTGTCATTTCTTTACAAGTCCCGGTTTGTTGACCCAAGCCGAATGCGCGGATCAACTATAGAGATGAGTAGAATTGACAATTCCGCACGTATATTGAATATTACTATTTGAGTGACCGAGCTTTGCTCGGTAGTATTACAGCTACTTACCAATAGATGGCAGCAGGAGTTTACTGTAATAGTTTTACTTTAGCGCCAATAGATGTCAGGTATAGATTTATATATTTTTTTTTTGGTAAATACGACATTTTCTAAAAATGAATCCTAGCTAGATCAATTTATCGCCCCCAAAACCCCTTGTATACTAAATTTCATGAAAATCGTTCGAGCCGTTTCCGAGATTCAGATTATATAGAAATATATATACATATAAATATATATAGAAGAATTGCTCGTTTAAAGGTATAGGATAATACGCGTTTGCCTGCTCCGTGTTTGCGTGCTGCACGCCACTCGGCGGCCGCGCAGGAGGAAAACAAAAAAGCACTAGTGTGAAAAATAATAAATTTCCGCACGCACAATACACACGGAAATGTTTACTTTTTTTAGCAAATTTAAAAAAAATATAACTTATACGAACATAGGGGACAACCCTCCACCACCCATGGCCCAATCAACCTCGCGGTTATGGGGGCCGAAGCACGAGAGGACGCCCGTTCGGTACTTGCTCTTGGCGTGTTCCCGGGGCGCCTTCTTGACTCCCTACAAGTTGTTTCCTCTCGCTCCTTGTCCCTAAGAACTCACTCTCCCCATTCTGGGGCAGGACGATACAAAATACGGACTCGCCGCGCCGTCGCTGTCCGCAGCATAAATTCTCTGTGTCACTCCAAGCCGCTTCGCCTCTAATGCCACGCGTGCGCGAACTCCCGTAGCTTTCCGAAGTTGGCCGCCGAACCCACGAGATCCTGATAATAACAACAACTTACGAACAGCCGTCAACCGAGGAGGCGTGGTCCGAGACGCACACGAAGAAGCACCAGTCGGAGGACGAGCGCAGCAAGTCCGGGGGCACGCCCGCCGCTTCCGTGGACGCGCTGATGACCATCGCGCACCCGCTCACGGAGAAGGGCTCAGTAGGAGGCGTACTCGTTCATATGCCGCATGTACGTATGGGGCTTTCGATATGGGGCACCGGGGCTGTTGATTTGGCGGGGCGATTCCGATTTGTCGCGTGAACAGCCTTTTGTATTGTTAAAAAAAATTAAAGTGGACACTAAAAATAAAGTTGATGACGAGGCCAAATCTGCACCAAATAGAAGAAAATAATTAGACAAAATTAAAGTGGATAATAAAACCACATAGGTAACTATACTTAAAAGATACACAAAAATTGGGTTAGAAAAATTGGGTTGGCCGCAGTTTCTCATAAAATCTGAACCAAATATAAATGAGAACAATTAGATGTTGAATTCTTAAAAAAAAAAACTCCAAAATCGGTTAAAAATAAGTTTAACTATGGACGAATACTAAGTTTCATCGTCCATATCAAAGGATCTTTATCAAATAATAATTTTATATGTAGAAGCTAGATAAAAAGATTAATTTCAACAAGTTAGAATGAGGTCAATTCTTCATAAAATCTACACCAAATGTAAATGATGACAATTAGACGTCGAATTGTTATTTAAAAAGAAAGAGTCTCCACAATCAGCTTAAAGTAAATCTTGCTTTGGACGAATACTAAGGGGTTTCATCGTCCATCTACAAGGATCTGTACTATATTATGAAGTAAAAAAGGCTCTTCGTGTGACAAATTGTAATATATTTTTTTGTAATAATTTTTATTGTAGAAATTGGTTGCGTCGTTTATTGTAATTATCGTCATTGGCATCGCTTTATCCATCCCTGTGTGGTTTTACGTAAATGTTACGTTATTTATATTGATCACTTTTATTATTATTACTAAATTTTATTATATACTGAACTATGGTTGTGGCTTATATGGGCTGCATGTATATTAGGGATCGCTCCCACATTTTTGGGTGATTTGTACAGTATAATATGTTGTAACTTGTAATCTATACCAAATTTTTACATTTGTATTAAAAACAACCTCTTTATGGGTTTGTCGAAAGCTTTCGACTTTGTCAATCACAGGGTCTCACAAAAGAAAATCATTTTTGCAACAATTTCTTCACAATAAAGATAATTAGGATAAATATCAATCAATCATCAATTAAGTGAAATCGCAACCAAAGTCATTGTTCCAATTGTCAATTTTCTGTTATTGTTTCAATTGTTTGGGGTCGGACAAGGTAGTTTTTTCGAGCCGGTACAATTCTTAGATTTTTAATAGGATGTGGGAGCGATTTTAAGAACGCCGCTAATTTCTTTTTATCTATATTCAATGTTATACATAGTTCTTGGTTTTAAAGTATTAATACAGCTTTAAATTTTGTCATCAAATTCCAAATATGGTGATATTTATATATTAATTCATTGCTTGTTTTCTTCGTAAGTTAATATTATCTGATTAAAGCTGTATTATTATAAAAATAATCTTTAATACTCAGGTACTTATAAACAAAACATTTTTTAAATAAAGATAATGTTCTGTTTGAAAGTAATTTTGAATAGAATTTTGATTCTGCGACCGATTTTCGTGCTTTTTCTAAAATTTTCCCAGTTCGTTGGAACGATTACAATACATTATCGTTACATCGTCTATAATATCATATTTTATAGATTTTTAAGATGTTTTAAGATTATCGTTCGCAGTATCAATTCTGATCAATCTCCCGCCAAGTCAATATGTAACTATGGGACACACGGCTAGTTCCCGTATGTATATAATAGATGTATAGTTTGTTCATTTCATGCAAATGTCACTAATAAGCGACATCGGGTCGGACGCAACACTGACAAAATCGTCAGGCGATACTCAAGTACGTTACGACCTTTTCCTAAACTCTTTGATTTCGCTTCTATCTTGTGAACGTTACTTTGGTAATAGTGTTTCTTTGTATAGATTGTTGGTGTTATTCTGATGTTGTATTGTGTTCAATGTTGTCTTTTATCATTCTTTATTTTCGTATTTTCAATATCATCAGTCTCGATGTTTTAAATGTAACTATTACGTTAGTTATTTTTTTTGTTTAATTTAATTTTGACATTTAGTTTTAAAAGAAGAAAATTAAGAATAACACTAACCGATGATTTCACTTTGCTCACGACAAAAAAAATACTATCTGCTAAAATTTTTATAGGTTTTGGTTTGTATGATTGCAAAGTGAATTCAAATTAATATTTCTATTATGAATGATCTTTTTTTCGAAATTTTGATTCCATTTTGTAGTTATTTTTGATTATTTTATTAAATAGTGTAAATAATGACGTAGGTAGTAGTATTATTCTAATAATAAAAACAAACGGTCTATAAGGCTGAAATAATTAAATGAAAAGAAATCCCAAGAGATTTCAATAAAAATAAAAATGCTACGTTCAATGATTCTGAAGCTTAAAATAAAAACAGTTTTGATGCACGCAACCGACGTAGTTGTCTCACAGTATATTTTGCAAATAGGTATTAAAACTTCAGAGATAACTAAAATATTGGCCTGATGAATAAATAACTCGTGAAGCATTCAGAAACTGAAGCTGAAGTAGAAACCAATATTAATAATCGCATTTTTAAGAATTCTCTAATAATTAATCCTTATGTCGCTAACATAGATAAGGACGCCTGTAGAGACGAGGATATGCTTGTAGATTATGACGGCGACGGTAGAGACGATAACGGAACAACTAGACATGGCGGTGTCTCTACCACCAGCGGAGCAGCCGCCAGTAGCCACGGCTCACTCTGTCACACTAACAGATACCGATGTCGCCACGGCAACCGCCAATGTAAGTAACTCTGTGATTATTAATATAATAATAAAAATCGCTTTATTTGAATCTTATGAAAAGGTACAAAAACAAATGGGAAACGATAATCCTGCAGAAGTTATGTAAACTGTGTTGCAGTGATCATCGCCCTCCTCATACAATGACTCAAGTGACGTGTGTGTGTGTGTGTGTGTGTGTGTGTGTGTGTGTGTGTGTGTGTGTGTGTGCGTGCGTGCGTGCGTGCGTGTGTGCGTGCGTGTGTGTGTGTGTGTGTGTGAGTGTGTGCTCAAGATGCTCAGATTCGTCATAACAAAGAGTAAGGAGCCATTGACTACATATTTTTTTTAACTTTGCCGCTGTCAAGGAATATATGTGTAAAATTTTGTTGATTCGGTTGTACAATGAAGAACCGATTATGATATTATAGAGCATAGTGACGAGTATGTAATTGTTGATTATGAGCACAAAGATCACGATCTTTGAATTACTCAACATGGCTGGGTTGTATCCAATAACGTAAGTAAAGCCAACAAAATCAGACGTTGTGCCAGAAGTCTCTAAAAAGAAAATTGTGTTGAAGGATAAAAGAGTTGTTACTTCTGACTTGTTTCTTTTTGCGAACATCAAACTGTCACAGTCATATAGATAAAGGGTTTGTTCTCAAAAGGTGTCAACGCCCAATCTGTTGGGTGAAAACGAAGGCGAGTCAGTGGATGATGATATGACTAACTTTTGGCCTACGTCCGCGGGAAAGTTCCACTTCTGCATTGAAGAGCTTCCTCAAGAGCTGCAGTACATACATCAGTTACTACAGGTAATTCGGTCATCCCTTGTTTGTGGCATATTCTTGAAATTTTCCTGATTAGCTACATCTACCCCATAGCTCTGAGTGTAAGCGGCAACAGTGTATGTTCTGGTATTTCTTATAACAACCCACGATGCCAGATCTTGTCTCCCATATATTTGCGAATTGTGAACCAGTTAATTTCAGTACTGTTCCGAATAATTAGATTTTATTCAACGAGCGAATAGACATTCCTACAGAATAACCAGTAAACCCCATATTTTATACAAGGACGATAATCATATGTAATGGAAAGCAATGATCTGTAATCATGTACATGAAGCTTGAAGGCAGCTTACGTGTAAATCGCTGAAAATAGAGATGTTACAAAGACGTGCACATATAACCTTTGCGTATCAGAAGCGTTAATAACGTTTCGAGGTGTCTAGATTTATCGACAACCATATAAAAGAGCTGATTCAACCAGTAAATGACCAGTTTTAACGGTCTCTGTTTCCAATCTGAGAATGAATGCCCAGGAGCTGAAAAACACGAAGCGTCCCGACGTGCTGTATCACTTGCTGCAATGTCTTCAAGTACTGGTGCTCAACACTGACGCTCTCGCGGAACACAAGGGCTTCTTGATATGGTGCCAGGAGAATCTACTCATTGACAAGTAAGCCCATTTGTATGAAAAATCTACTTAGTTTTTCAGGACTTTTTTCTTTCATTGAAGAGCTTTGTTTTCTCAGCACAGTTTTCCCGATCATCTTTATGCCATGCCATGCATAAATATGACTGGGCGACATGAACCTAACATGGCATAGCGCTTCAAGCTTCGACTTTCTTTTTTTTTATACCAAAGAAAGATGACACGAGAAAGGCGGTCACCCTGTAGTTAGGTTGCAATTGTGGTGCGTCTCACAATCTTGAATTTCCGTGTCATACGACACACTGCGCTCATCATCCTGAGATCAGTTTTCAGGTTTCGTTTTGCCCTGTAATCACGTCGGCTACAGTGCCCTTCAAACCTTAACACAGTAATACATTACTGCTTCACGGTAGAATAACTGACCGGGTACCTACCAGGATGAACACAGCAAGAAATGTCCTGCCACCAGTTAAAAATTTACGAGTCATTGCCGAAGTATAGTGCGTTCAAGCTACGAAGACGCACCCCTTTTCTGCTTAACTCCTTCTGGATCGCATGAAACATAAGCGATTGTGAAGGAGTAGGGTGCGTCCTTAAGGATTGAACCCACTATATATTAATTTTATTTTTATTGAAGATAGGCTTGCGCTTGAGACCATCATGTCGGTTTGAAAGCAATGATAAGGTCTAGGTTGGAGCGCGCTTGCCTAGAAAATGCTTATTCACTCTTCTCTTGAAGGCATCCAGATTGTACTTGGCTAGGAACACGGAGGCTGGAAGGGCGTTCCACACCTAAGCGCTTGGTATGGTTCTCCGATGTCAACCACATAAGGATGCCAAGGCACAAGGTTATGTAGGTCCAACGAGGTTATGAGCGCACTCACGAAGAATTACTTATCTTATTTTGTGATCCAGCCTGTGGAACGTTTGCGACGCGGCCCAGTCCCACATCAGCTCGGTGGCCGTGCCCGTGCTGCTGCACTGCGTGACGCTGGCGGGCGGCGCGGACGTGTTCTGCGCGCTCGTGCGGGACGCCTTCCACCACCCCGACCCGCAGAAGCGGTTCACGGCTGTCGAGCGCGTCACTATGCTCATTAGGTGTGTTACTACTTCATCAGCTCGGTGGCCGTGCCCGTGCTGCTGCACTACGTGACGCTGGCGGGCGGCGCGGACGTGTTCTGCGCGCTCGTGCGGGACGCCTTCCACCACCCTGACCCGCAGAAGCGGTTCACGGCTGTCGAGCGCGTCACTATGCTCATTAGGTGTGTTACTACTTCATCAGCTCGGTGGCCGTGCCCGTGCTGCTGCACTGCGTGACGCTGGCGGGCGGCGCGGACGTGTTCTGCGCGCTCGTGCGGGACGCCATCCACCACCCCGACCCGCAGAAGCGGTTCACGGCTGTCGAGCGCGTCACTATGCTCATTAGGTGTGTTACTACTTCATCAGCTCGGTGGCCGTGCCCGTGCTGCTGCACTGCGTGACGCTGGCGGGCGGCGCGGACGTGTTCTGCGCGCTCGTGCGGGACGCCTTCCACCACCCCGACCCGCAGAAGCGGTTCACGGCTGTCGAGCGCGTCACTATGCTCATTAGGTGTGTTACTACTTCATCAGCTCGGTGGCCGTGCCCGTGCTGCTGCACTGCGTGACGCTGGCGGGCGGCGCGGACGTGTTCTGCGCGCTCGTGCGGGACGCCTTCCACCACCCCGACCCGCAGAAGCGGTTCACGGCTGTCGAGCGCGTCACTATGCTCATTAGGTGTGTTACTACTTCATCAGCTCGGTGGCCGTGCCCGTGCTGCTGCACTACGTGACGCTGGCGGGCGGCGCGGACGTGTTCTGCGCGCTCGTGCGGGACGCCTTCCACCACCCCGACCCGCAGAAGCGGTTCACGGTTGTCGAGCGCGTCACTATGCTCATTAGGTGTGTTACTACTTCATCAGCTCGGTGGCCGTGCCCGTGCTGCTGCACTGCGTGACGCTGGCGGGCGGCGCGGACGTGTTCTGCGCGCTCGTGCGGGACGCCTTCCACCACCCCGACCCGCAGAAGCGGTTCACGGCTGTCGAGCGCGTCACTATGCTCATTAGGTGTGTTACTACTTCATCAGCTCGGTGGCCGTGCCCGTGCTGCTGCACTGCGTGACGCTGGCGGGCGGCGCGGACGTGTTCTGCGCGCTCGTGCGGGACGCCTTCCACCACCCCGACCCGCAGAAGCGGTTCACGGCTGTCGAGCGCGTCACTATGCTCATTAGGTGTGTTACTACTTCATCAGCTCGGTGGCCGTGCCCGTGCTGCTGCACTGCGTGACGCTGGCGGGCGGCGCGGACGTGTTCTGCGCGCTCGTGCGGGACGCCTTCCACCACCCCGACCCGCAGAAGCGGTTCACGGCTGTCGAGCGCGTCACTATGCTCATTAGGTGTGTTACTACTTCATCAGCTCGGTGGCCGTGCCCGTGCTGCTGCACTGCGTGACGCTGGCGGGCGGCGCGGACGTGTTCTGCGCGCTCGTGCGGGACGCCTTCCACCACCCCGACCCGCAGAAGCGGTTCACGGCTGTCGAGCGCGTCACTATGCTCATTAGGTGTGTTACTACTTCATCAGCTCGGTGGCCGTGCCCGTGCTGCTGCACTGCGTGACGCTGGCGGGCGGCCCGGACGTGTTCTGCGCGCTCGTGCGGGACGCCTTCCACCACCCCGACCCGCAGAAGCGGTTCACGGCTGTCGAGCGCGTCACTATGCTCATTAGGTGTGTTACTACTTCATCAGCTCGGTGGCCGTGCCCGTGCTGCTGCACTGCGTGACGCTGGCGGGCGGCGCGGACGTGTTCTGCGCGCTCGTGCGGGACGCCTTCCACCACCCCGACCCGCAGAAGCGGTTCACGGCTGTCGAGCGCGTCACTATGCTCATTAGGTGTGTTACTACTTCATCAGCTCGGTGGCCGTGCCCGTGCTGCTGCACTGCGTGACGCTGGCGGGCGGCGCGGACGTGTTCTGCGCGCTCGTGCGGGACGCCTTCCACCACCCCGACCCGCAGAAGCGGTTCACGGCTGTCGAGCGCGTCACTATGCTCATTAGGTGTGTTACTACTTCATCAGCTCGGTGGCCGTGCCCGTGCTGCTGCACTGCGTGACGCTGGCGGGCGGCGCGGACGTGTTCTGCGCGCTCGTGCGGGACGCCTTCCACCACCCCGACCCACAGAAGCGGTTCACGGCTGTCGAGCGCGTCACTATGCTCATTAGGTGTGTTACTACTTCATCAGCTCGGTGGCCGTGCCCGTGCTGCTGCACTACGTGACGCTGGCGGGCGGCGCGGACGTGTTCTGCGCGCTCGTGCGGGACGCCTTCCACCACCCCGACCCGCAGAAGCGGTTCACGGTTGTCGAGCGCGTCACTATGCTCATTAGGTGTGTTACTACTTCATCAGCTCGGTGGCCGTGCCCGTGCTGCTGCACTGCGTGACGCTGGCGGGCGGCGCGGACGTGTTCTGCGCGCTCGTGTGGGACGCCTTCCACCACCCCGACCCGCAGAAGCGGTTCACGGCTGTCGAGCGCGTCACTATGCTCATTAGGTGTGTTACTACTTCATCTGCTCGGTGGCCGTGCCCGTGCTTCTGCACTGCGTGACGCTGGCGGGTGGGCTGGTTCAACGTATACAAACATAGATTGATGTCTTATTCTTGCCTGAATTCAGAAGAAATTGGAAAGAACAAACTGTCATAGGATCATGTCTAAATTATCGAAGGGTGTTTTGATTTGTTTAGGTGATAGAAAGAGAAGCTGCTGCTCCAGTATAAACTGTAATAAATATATGGCCAGAGTATTTATTTATTTTATTTGTACTGCATCCCATACTATACAGCACTGCGCTTCTCATCCTGACTCATCAGATCTGTCTCATTCATCATCATCATCATCATCCGAGACCTGCTCCCATTTATTTGGGGTCGGCCTTCCTTATCCTCCTCTTAGATAGAGAGATTAGATAGAGAGATTTGATCAGATCTGTCTCATTATGTCCTGAAATTTTGCCGACTACAATTCCCTTCAAGCTGAAACTCAGAACTACTTTGTTTGTGGTAGATTATCACATATTGCGGTGGTGCTATCTGGACCCTTGTTTCCGTCCCTGTGATAAAAGTTCATCTGAATGGTCCCTGCGAGAAATATTCTACCTGATACCAGGGTATAATACGTACCTTGTCGTCAGATTCATGGACGGGTCGCCCATAAAGTCCAGCCTGCCGCTGCAGACGGCTCTAGCGACCGCGTTCTGCTACCTCATCTCGAGCATGGACGACATCAATGTGTACGTGGCTCAACGGGCCACTCTTTACATCGGGACCATTCACGACAATGCTATCGACGTGAGTAATATTTGTGTAGCCTTCTCTTCTTCTCTCGTTCCTGGACTTTTCCGCGATCGGGCAATTATTTCGCCGATGCGGGTCCTCGCCGGATCACTCCAGCCAGCCGAGCTCACTCCAGAATCCGAAGAGGCCTCCCAGGTCGCACAGGATATCTTGGAGTGTTGCTGAGGATCCCAAGTAGGTCACGCGTTGGTCCGACACTCCAGTGCATCTTATTTGTGTATCCTTTAATATCAGCTAAAAATTAAGATACGCAATCCTGTAGCTTTGTCAAATAGGACATGGCAACGCACCTCATCCCATAGGGCAATTTCGGTTGCAGTTCGATATTCAGCGTTAAGATGCAAAGTTCATGTAAATTGTATTAGCAAGCCTAGTATAAGAAATTTTTATATATTCGGCCTTGAATGTACACAAATAGGGGTGACACAACCTAAGATGGAGCGCGCTTGCCAAAGAGATGCCTTTTCACTCTTGATTGGAAGGCACCTTAGCTATTGATGGTTGGGTGCAATTAAGTTATGGACAAAACCATGAATTCCATTATTTTCCAGCTACTCAGCAGGACAGATTAATTTGTATTACTGTAACCCGCTACTTGCAAAGATTCTGTATGGTACAATATGCAGGAACACTGCCCACATGAAACACCACACACAATTTTCCAACACTTTCTTCGACGCACGTTTCGTCCCGAACCGGGACATCCTCAGGAGATGTTAACTTCACAATGCGAAATCGTAGATTACGATTTCGCATTGTGAAGTCAACATCTCCTGAGGATGAATCTTTTCAAGTAGCGGATTACAGCAATACAAATTAATCTGTCCTGCTTATTATGGATTTCCGCAAAATAACGCCTGCTTCCATTCAATATTCCAGCTACTCCTCTACTGCCTGGAGACGCAATTCGACCTGGTGATAGTGGACCGGCCGATGATTCTGCAGTCCATCTACCAGCTGCACAACACGCTGAGTGATCGCCGCATCCTCACCTGGGAGTTCTTCCTCAACCGCTTCGAAGCATTGCTCCTGGAAGCACAGATTAACTCTAACAAGAATGTCGACTACTCAAATTTGCGAGGTGCAGAATCTAAACGATTACTTGTAGAAGGCGAACTATTTGGCCAATGCCTGTCTATCTGGCGAAACCTTGAGTTAAAGGCAGAAAGTACCTAATGAACCGCACGTCAATAATGTCGCCAGTTTACTAGTGTCAAAATTGTTTGATTTGACCCCAAGCACTTCAGTTGTGAGTTGACCGCAATATTATCTATGGACCGGTGTCCACGCCACAGATCACTATATTTATTATCAGTCCACACGCGCGTTTTTTCAGGTACTGTTTGCGGCATATTGTGACCTATTAGCGGGTATTTTGACGGATAGCGTTACTTTTTTCTTGTAAAAAAAAATTGGTTGTCTGTAAATAGATCAGATAGATTTACGTGATAATGTCAATCATAATCGTAATCGTTATCATAATCGCAATCGTAATCGTAACCGTAATCGTTATCATAATCGTAATCGTAATCGTAACCGTAATCGTACTCATAGTCATAATCATTATCACTATTTTATGTAATTTTTATCGTGCCTCTCTATCGCTTGTTGCGCGCTCTCGCTTGCACGCACAGGCTCAGGTAACGTTACGTAACGTTACGCGGAACGGTACACGGAACGGTACACTTTTTCATGAGTGCTGCTGGCGTTCATCAATGATTAAACGTTATCACGTCAAAAGTTTAATAAAATTTTGAGATGGGCTCATTCTCTGTCTTAAGTTGGTAGATCAGACAGTCAGACAATAACATCTTGTTTTAACTGCAGATCTGCTCAGCCGCTCGGAGTGGGCGGAGGCCCGCGTGAGAAGAGCGCACGAGGCGCTGGCGGGTGCGCCGCGCTCGCTAGCTGCGTCCTTCGGTGCCAAGTGGCCCTACAAGCGCACCGTGTCCGCGCCGGCGGCCGTGCCCCCGCAGCCGCACGCAGGTACCCACTGCGCTTCTGCACCATCATGTTTTTTAGTTTGCAGTAAAGTCTCCATAGAACGGCAAGGCATCGTAAAGGCTTCCACCCATACATAGTTGACGTACCAAAGACGCGTACGAAGCGGTTTGATTCCTCGTTCCTGATACGCACTGCAAAGGCCTGGAATACACTCCACTTCAAATCAAGAGTGAATAGGCATCTTCTAGGCAAGCGCGTTCCAGCTTAGACTGTATCATCACTTTACATCAGCAATGCTAGACAATGTCACTTAAGCGTTTGGCGTTAACGCTAGTCGCTAGTTGACAAAAATGTATGGACAAAACAAATGACTGTAGAAAAACCACGACAATAATTAACTAAACGCGCTGTGTTTGAATAATTAACTACGCTAACTTGAATAATTAACTAACGCTCGCTGGCGTTCTCGCGAACCTTGTAGATAACTTTAGCGTACTTCGCTTGACAATTGACAGCCGACAGTATCAAACACAGCGTGTTTAGTTAATTATTGTCGTGGTTTTTCTACAGTCATTTGTTTTGTCCATACATTTTTGTCGACTAGCGACTTGCGTTAACGCCAAACGCTTAAGTGACATTGTCTAGCCCTGCAGATGTGATCACAGTCAAGCGCTAGCCTATATAGTATAAAAAAAAATCTGAATGAAGCAAGTCCGGGCAGTTACCTTCCATAATTCTGACCAAGAGTCCACGAGGCCAGTGGGCCATGGGAAGGTGGAAGGTTGACCTTCTGTATCTTACTATGATGGCAGCAGATGGATGAATGGTAATGGGCGGCAGCGTGGACTTCTTCCATATAATGTTGACGTCCAAATCACAGCACTACTCTTCTATCCATGTCCTATTACTGGTCACGAGTCTCCCCGTCTCAGAACTCTTCTATTCTATAAGGTTACTAGCTGACCCGGCAAACGTTGTTTTGCAATATACATTTTTTTCACACTTAGGGACATCAAATATAGATAACAACCCGCTCCCGCACCCAGAGATCATACCCTGAAAATTTCACAATGATCGGTCCAGCCGTCTCGGAGGAGTTTGGTTACAAAGAAAATCGAGAGAATTTTATATATTAGAGACTAGCTGACCGGGCAAACTTCGTTTTGCCGTTTAGGGACATCAAATATAGATAACAACCCGCTTCCGGACCCAGAGATCATACCCTGAAAATTTCATAACGATCGGTTCAGCCGTTTAGGAGGAGTTTGGTTACAAAGAAAATCGAGAGAATTTTATATATTAGATATGATATCAATGAATAAAACTAGTGTTTCTCGACGCTGCAGTGTTTGCGCCTACAGAGCGAGAGAAGGTCTACTCGCGCCAGTACTCCGCGCCGCTCCTCAAGAGGAAGACCTAATGTTGACGTCCAAATCACAGTACTACTCTTCTATCCATGTCCTATTACTGGTCACGAGTCTCCCCGTCTCAGAACTCTTCTATTCTATAAGGGTATATGATATCAATAAATAAAACTAGTGTTTCTCGACGCCGCAGTGTTTGCGCCTACAGAGCGGGAGAAGGTCTACTCGCGGCAGTACTCCGCGCCGCTCCTCAAGAGGAAGACCTAATGTTGACGTCCAAATCACAGTACTACTCTTCTATCCATGTCCTATTACTGGTCACGAGTCTCCCCGTCTCAGAACTCTTCTATTCTATAAGGTTATATGATATCAATGAATAAAACTAGTGTTTCTCGACGCCGCAGTGTTTGCGCCTACAGAGCGGGAGAAGGTCTACTCGCGCCAGTACTCCGCGCCGCTCTTCAAGAGGAAGACCTAATGTTGACGTCCAAATCACAGTACTACTCTTCTATCCATGTCCTATTACTGGTCACGAGACTGCCCGTCTCAGAACTCTTCTATTCTATAAGGTTATACGATATCAATAAATTAAACTAGTGTTTCTCGACGCCGCAGTGTTTGCGCCTACAGAGCGGGAGAAGGTCTACTCGCGCCAGTACTCCGCGCCGCTCCTCAAGAGGAAGACCTAATGTTCACGTCCAAATCACAGTACTACTCTTCTATCCATGTCCTATTACTGGTCACGAGACTCCCCGTCTCAGAACTCTTCTATTCTATAAGGTTATATGATATCAATGAATAAAACTAGTGTTTCTCGACGCCGCAGTGTTTGCGCCTACAGAGCGGGAGAAGGTCTACTCGCGCCAGTACTCCGCGCCGCTCCTCAAGAGGAAGACCTAATGTTCACGTCCAAATCACAGTACTACTCTTCTATCCATGTCCTATTACTGGTCACGAGACTCCCCGTCTCAGAACTCTTCTATTCTATAAGGTTATATGATATCAATGAATAAAACTAGTGTTTCTCGACGCCGCAGTGTTTGCGCCTACAGAGCGGGAGAAGGTCTACTCGCGCCAGTACTCCGCGCCGCTCCTCAAGAGGAAGACCTAATGTTCACGTCCAAATCACAGTACTACTCTTCTATCCATGTCCTATTACTGGTCACGAGTCTCCCCGTCTCAGAACTCTTCTATTCTATAAGGTTATATGATATCAATGAATAAAACTAGTGTTTCTCGACGCCGCAGTGTTTGCGCCTACAGAGCGGGAGAAGGTCTACTCGCGCCAGTACTCCGCGCCGCTCCTCAAGAGGAAGACCTAATGTTCACGTCCAAATCACAGTACTACTCTTCTATCCATGTCCTATTACTGGTCACGAGTCTCCCCGTCTCAGAACTCTTCTATTCTATAAGGTTATATGATATCAATGAATAAAACTAGTGTTTCTCGACGCCGCAGTGTTTGCGCCTACAGAGCGGGAGAAGGTCTACTCGCGCCAGTACTCCGCGCCGCTGCTCAAGAGGAAGACCTCGAGGTTCGGGCTGGGGCTCGGTCAGCTGCTCACCACGCCTCAGGCGCCGCCTGCCACGCCGCGATCCAATAATACTCACGGTAAGTAGTCCATTGAAATGTTACATTTTTAGGCCTAACCTTGCATTTTTTAGAGGACGCAATTTTATTTTTTGATGTATAGTGGGGGGTAAAAATCTCAGTCAGTGTAAAGCTAAAACCAAGTTTGTGGGGTCGCGGCACCCTTGTCCTACGGCCGCCATCTTGAAAATAGGGATTGAAATGGTGTTTACGATATATCTCTTAAACTACATATTTGTTTGATAAAAAATATTTATTAACATCTTTTGTTACAAATTAAATTGTCTACTAAAAAATTTCTCGAATTTCTGAACATTTTCACTTATATCTTTTTTATTTATAGTTCTACGACAAAAAGTTACTGGACCAAAGTTGAAGAGAATTTAATTTGTTTAAAAAAATGTTAATTTGCAATGTTTTTATAAAAAACATTGCAAATTAACATTCTTTTTATCAATTAAATAGTTTAAGAGATATATCGTAAAAACCATTTCAACCCCTATTTTCAAGATGGCGGCTGTGGGACTAGGGCGGCGACCCCACAAACTTGGTTTTAGCTTAACACTGACCCCCCTACACATCAAAAAAAAAATTGCGCCCTCTAAAAAACGCAACCCCAAATGTAACTTTTCAATGGACTAAAGTGTGACACTCATATTTACTTCAACCAATTGTCTCTGCGTGCGTGCATGCGGGCGTACGTACATGATGCGGAGTGCGTGCATTTGTCAATTTGAAATGGAAATAGATTAAAGCCTTAAAAAGTGTTTTTACCAACGAATCGATATTATATTTTATAGGTGCAGGCCTTTTATCAGACTAATTGGGGTTTGCCCGCAGTTTACACGCCTAGACAGCAATTGAACGAATTGGGCCATCGGGTCAGTTTGTGTCACTAGTTATAATCTGTCTGTATCTGTCCATGTCTGTCCAACAGACGGTATCCACCCTCTGTCAGGGCGCTCGTCGGAGGACACGATGACGACAGTTCTGCCCAAGGCCGTAGACCTGGAGGAGGCTGACAAGGAAACCACCAACCTGCTGGTGTTCCTGTTGATGCAGTTTTTGTCCAGGTATATTTTTGGGCAATTGTACACTGATTCACTGGGATAGTATGAGAAAGTTGCAAACCATACGGAATACTGGAAGTATTTGAAGTATTACACCTACCTCTAGAATCTACAACAGCTTTCTTTTGCAGCATTGGTTGCCTGGAAGAGATCGCTAGTTAGCGATAAGGCCGCCAAATTGTGTACCTATTATCTTTTTTGTTGATGTCGTTTTATTTCTTTGTGGTGTGCAATAAAAGAATATTCATTCATTCATTCATTCATTCATTCATTATTATGAAGACTTTTTTTTAAGAAATAACTTTGCTTAGTCAATTTTTGGTCTAGTGTTTTAGTTTGGTTGGTACACTGGTACCATAACCAACCCTCTGTTTTATTTTTCACTTTTGTTGGCACCCTGGACATTACCATGTAATTTTTTGCAAATCTATCAAAGTACATGGCAATAACATCTCATTGTACTGGTAGAAATAATTGAAAAATTTAAAAACATGACTGCCCTGTGTAACAACAACTTTTTCCAAAAAAATATTGCCTATGTTACTCGGAATGGTGTAAGGATTCTATAGATACCATAATTGTCCAAATCTTTTCAAAAGTTATGGTGGAGTAAATTCATACGTACATACATTATATACATACATGAACCCTAAAAAACATTACTCCTTTTTTTGACAGTCGTGTAAAAATGAAAGCGGAGTGTGATAATATAAACATTTCAGATCTGATGAATACCATAATATTGTCCAAATTTTTTTTTAAAATTTATGGTAGAGTAAACTGATACGTACATTAAAAAATAATTTAAACTCCATTTTTTGGCAGTAGTATAAAAATGAAAGCCGAGGTTGAAAATATAAACATTTCAGATCTGACCAAGCGCATCCCACGGAGGATAAATCGTGTTTAAAAACACAAGAACTAGTGTTGAGGCACTTGTTCCTGCTCCTCGGATATAACTCGATAGAGAGGACTTTTACTATTTCACCGCATACTCTCAGGTGAGATTTTCTATTGGATTTACGCTGTTTCTATTTCCATTTATTTTCTAAAGGCAAAAGCTCAAAATGTTCCATCCAAAAATTTCTTTGTGTTCATTTGTATCATCAGAACTTTGTGTCGTCTTTGAAAGTATAATCCAACAGGGAAAGGGATAGATTTTAAAGGATTTTAGTAATTATTGTATGAAGTTGCGGATAGAAGATGATTGTCGCTGTTGTATTTGGCAGGATGTCTTCCATCTTTAACGCGTTTATGGCGAATTTGCCGCAAGTTTTGGACCAAAACCACGTGATGGGAGCGAGCATCGCTGAGCCTACCCTCATGTTGTTACAGGTAGTTAATGGCCTCAAGTTTTTTTTACAAGCTGTTATTTTTAACTAGCAAGTACCTATGTTTGTTCGAAAGGAATCTTGCAACTCAATTTTGTGGCAGATAATATCTTCAACCAATTGAGCTGATGTTTTGTATACACGGTTAGTTTGGATGAAAATGCATGGTTAGCTGACCATACAAGATTGTGGATTTCTTATTTTTAATGCACTCTACAATATGGGCATCAAATGAAACGGTTTGCTAATAACAATAAGGATAAATTGACGTATAAAAATATTTCTTGAAATGATACACTACACTCTCTCGTCACTCTGAGACTTAGTTGTTATAGTTATACGTCTCATTGTTTCAATCCACGATGACGCGCCCTACTCTGTCAAACTCCATACGAATCGAATGAAACATAAGCTATATAGACAGAGGGGGGCCCGCCTTCGTGGATTGAAATATCTATATAATGCTTCGCTAAAATTGCTTCACGGCAGAGTATTTGAAACTTCAGTGGTACTGACCCCAGTGGACTCAGAATGGAAAGTCCTGGTAGATTCTCTCTGATCTCCGAAGTTTTATTGACGTGATAACGTTTAATAAATTGATGAACACCAGCAACGCACATGAAAAATAGTAACGTTCCGCGTAACGTTCCACCTGAGCCTGTGCGTGCAAGCGAGAGCGCGCAACAAGCGATAGAGAGGCACGATAAAACAAACGATAGAGAGGCCAATAATTATGACGTTATCACGTAAATCTATCGTCCGTTAACCGACTTTACAGACAACCAATTTTATCTCCAAATATTTTGTTCTCTATTTTAATAGCACTGCATCCGGCCAGCCCTATACACCAGCAGCACTGCGACGACCACTGCAGTGCATTCACTGGCGGCTTTGGAACCTCACGTGAGGAGACACTGGCTTATGGCGCTGCTGGTTGTTCTCTACAAGGTAATCATATTCTGCGTTTGGCAGGCTCTATGCCTGCTCTCGATTCACACCATTTTCGAAGATATTTTTATGCAGTAGCATGTGTGGAAACTGACAAGTATTCTCATCGGTTGTCACGCAGTACCACTACAGCAGCGGCACGCTTTGCACGCTGGCGGGCGCCCTGGTGCGCGCCGTGCTAGCGTCGGTGGACGCGCAGCACCACCAGTGCAAGCGCATCCCGCCCGTGCTGCTGTTGCCGCAGCAGCAGCGCCCTCACTGCTCGCAGCAGCACCATGTCAGAGGTAGAGTTGATTCTCATCGGTTGTCACGCAGTACCACTACAGCACGCTGGCGGGCGCCCTGGTGCGCGCCGTGCTGGCGTCGGTGGAGGCGCAGCACCACCAGTGCAAGCGCATCCCGCCCGTGCTGCTGTTGCCGCAGCAGCAGCGCCCTCACTGCTCGCAGCAGCACCATGTCAGAGGTAGAGTTGATTCTCATCGGTTGTCACGCAGTACCACTACAGCACGCTGGCGGGCGCCCTGGTGCGCGCCGTGCTGGCGTCGGTGGAGGCGCAGCACCACCAGTGCAAGCGCATCCCGCCCGTGCTGCTGTTGCCGCAGCAGCAGCGCCCTCACTGCTCGCAGCAGCACCATGTCAGAGGTAGAGTTGATTCTCATCGGTTGTCACGCAGTACCACTACAGCACGCTGGCGGGCGCCCTGGTGCGCGCCGTGCTGGCGTCGGTGGAGGCGCAGCACCACCAGTGCAAGCGCATCCCGCCCGTGCTGCTGTTGCCGCAGCAGCAGCGCCCTCACTGCTCGCAGCAGCACCATGTCAGAGGTAGAGTTGATTCTCATCGGTTGTCACGCAGTACCACTACAGCACGCTGGCGGGCGCCCTGGTGCGCGCCGTGCTGGCGTCGGTGGAGGCGCAGCACCACCAGTGCAAGCGCATCCCGCCCGTGCTGCTGTTGCCGCAGCAGCAGCGCCCTCACTGCTCGCAGCAGCACCATGTCAGAGGTAGAGTTGATTCTCATCGGTTGTCACGCAGTACCACTACAGCACGCTGGCGGGCGCCCTGGTGCGCGCCGTGCTAGCGTCGGTGGAGGCGCAGCACCACCAGTGCAAGCGCATCCCGCCCGTGCTGCTGTTGCCGCAGCAGCAGCGCCCTCACTGCTCGCAGCAGCACCATGTCAGAGGTAGAGTTGATTCTCATCGGTTGTCACGCTGCACGCAGTACCACTACAGCACGCTGGCGGGCGCCCTGGTGCGCGCCGTGCTAGCGTCGGTGGAGGCGCAGCACCACCAGTGCAAGCGCATCCCGCCCGTGCTGCTGTTGCCGCAGCAGCAGCGCCCTCACTGCTCGCAGCAGCACCATGTCAGAGGTAGAGTTGATTCTCATCGGTTGTCACGCAGTACCACTACAGCACGCTGGCGGGCGCCCTGGTGCGCGCCGTGCTAGCGTCGGTGGAGGCGCAGCACCACCAGTGCAAGCGCATCCCGCCCGTGCTGCTGTTGCCGCAGCAGCAGCGCCCTCACTGCTCGCAGCAGCACCATGTCAGAGGTAGAGTTGATTCTCATCGGTTGTCACGCAGTACCACTACAGCACGCTGGCGGGCGCCCTGGTGCGCGCCGTGCTAGCGTCGGTGGAGGCGCAGCACCACCAGTGCAAGCGCATCCCGCCCGTGCTGCTGTTGCCGCAGCAGCAGCGCCCTCACTGCTCGCAGCAGCACCATGTCAGAGGTAGAGTTGATTCTCATCGGTTGTCACGCAGTACCACTACAGCACGCTGGCGGGCGCCCTGGTGCGCGCCGTGCTAGCGTCGGTGGAGGCGCAGCACCACCAGTGCAAGCGCATCCCGCCCGTGCTGCTGTTGCCGCAGCAGCAGCGCCCTCACTGCTCGCAGCAGCACCATGTCAGAGGTAGAGTTGATTCTCATCGGTTGTCACGCAGTACCACTACAGCACGCTGGCGGGCGCCCTGGTGCGCGCCGTGCTAGCGTCGGTGGAGGCGCAGCACCACCAGTGCAAGCGCATCCCGCCCGTGCTGCTGTTGCCGCAGCAGCAGCGCCCTCACTGCTCGCAGCAGCACCATGTCAGAGGTAGAGTTGATTCTCATCGGTTGTCACGCAGTACCACTACAGCACGCTGGCGGGCGCCCTGGTGCGCGCCGTGCTAGCGTCGGTGGAGGCGCAGCACCACCAGTGCAAGCGCATCCCGCCCGTGCTGCTGTTGCCGCAGCAGCAGCGCCCTCACTGCTCGCAGCAGCACCATGTCAGAGGTAGAGTTGATTCTCATCGGTTGTCACGCAGTACCACTACAGCACGCTGGCGGGCGCCCTGGTGCGCGCCGTGCTAGCGTCGGTGGAGGCGCAGCACCACCAGTGCAAGCGCATCCCGCCCGTGCTGCTGTTGCCGCAGCAGCAGCGCCCTCACTGCTCGCAGCAGCACCATGTCAGAGGTAGAGTTGATTCTCATCGGTTGTCACGCAGTACCACTACAGCACGCTGGCGGGCGCCCTGGTGCGCGCCGTGCTAGCGTCGGTGGAGGCGCAGCACCACCAGTGCAAGCGCATCCCGCCCGTGCTGCTGTTGCCGCAGCAGCAGCGCCCTCACTGCTCGCAGCAGCACCATGTCAGAGGTAGAGTTGATTCTCATCGGTTGTCACGCAGTACCACTACAGCACGCTGGCGGGCGCCCTGGTGCGCGCCGTGCTAGCGTCGGTGGAGGCGCAGCACCACCAGTGCAAGCGCATCCCGCCCGTGCTGCTGTTGCCGCAGCAGCAGCGCCCTCACTGCTCGCAGCAGCACCATGTCAGAGGTAGAGTTGATTCTCATCGGTTGTCACGCAGTACCACTACAGCACGCTGGCGGGCGCCCTGGTGCGCGCCGTGCTAGCGTCGGTGGAGGCGCAGCACCACCAGTGCAAGCGCATCCCGCCCGTGCTGCTGTTGCCGCAGCAGCAGCGCCCTCACTGCTCGCAGCAGCACCATGTCAGAGGTAGAGTTGATTCTCATCGGTTGTCACGCAGTACCACTACAGCACGCTGGCGGGCGCCCTGGTGCGCGCCGTGCTGGCGTCGGTGGAGGCGCAGCACCACCAGTGCAAGCGCATCCCGCCCGTGCTGCTGTTGCCGCAGCAGCAGCGCCCTCACTGCTCGCAGCAGCACCATGTCAGAGGTAGAGTTGATTCTCATCGGTTGTCACGCAGTACCACTACAGCACGCTGGCGGGCGCCCTGGTGCGCGCCGTGCTAGCGTCGGTGGAGGCGCAGCACCACCAGTGCAAGCGCATCCCGCCCGTGCTGCTGTTGCCGCAGCAGCAGCGCCCTCACTGCTCGCAGCAGCACCATGTCAGAGGTAGAGTTGATTCTCATCGGTTGTCACGCAGTACCACTACAGCACGCTGGCGGGCGCCCTGGTGCGCGCCGTGCTAGCGTCGGTGGAGGCGCAGCACCACCAGTGCAAGCGCATCCCGCCCGTGCTGCTGTTGCCGCAGCAGCAGCGCCCTCACTGCTCGCAGCAGCACCATGTCAGAGGTAGAGTTGATTCTCATCGGTTGTCACGCAGTACCACTACAGCACGCTGGCGGGCGCCCTGGTGCGCGCCGTGCTGGCGTCGGTGGAGGCGCAGCACCACCAGTGCAAGCGCATCCCGCCCGTGCTGCTGTTGCCGCAGCAGCAGCGCCCTCACTGCTCGCAGCAGCACCATGTCAGAGGTAGAGTTGATTCTCATCGGTTGTCACGCAGTACCACTACAGCACGCTGGCGGGCGCCCTGGTGCGCGCCGTGCTGGCGTCGGTGGAGGCGCAGCACCACCAGTGCAAGCGCATCCCGCCCGTGCTGCTGTTGCCGCAGCAGCAGCGCCCTCACTGCTCGCAGCAGCACCATGTCAGAGGTAGAGTTGATTCTCATCGGTTGTCACGCAGTACCACTACAGCACGCTGGCGGGCGCCCTGGTGCGCGCCGTGCTGGCGTCGGTGGAGGCGCAGCACCACCAGTGCAAGCGCATCCCGCCCGTGCTGCTGTTGCCGCAGCAGCAGCGCCCTCACTGCTCGCAGCAGCACCATGTCAGAGGTAGAGTTGATTCTCATCGGTTGTCACGCAGTACCACTACAGCACGCTGGCGGGCGCCCTGGTGCGCGCCGTGCTGGCGTCGGTGGAGGCGCAGCACCACCAGTGCAAGCGCATCCCGCCCGTGCTGCTGTTGCCGCAGCAGCAGCGCCCTCACTGCTCGCAGCAGCACCATGTCAGAGGTAGAGTTGATTCTCATCGGTTGTCACGCAGTACCACTACAGCAGCGGCGGCATTCCTGCTGGTACCGCAGCAGCGGTCTCACTGCTCGCAGCAGCACCAAGTTGGTGTGAAACATCTCTGATTGCATTGTCACTAACCAGGTGAGATTGCAGTCAAGTACTTACTAATTTGTGTCAAAGAAATATACAATGACCTACCCAAGACATCACACAAGAATTATCCAGAAATTGTATTAGTCCAAAAATATTAACAATTAATGATTCCAGAAAGTCGTGAAGTGCCGCTAAAAGTGGAAGAGGCTACCACGACGCATAAGTCGCCCGGACACTGGGCCGACCCGCCTGAACCTGCCAAGTGAGTATAAGGAAATTTTCATCACATATCAATTTCAATGTCTTTAGCAATAGCGTCCGACTCCGCCTCAGCTATGCATCTAAAGTTATGGTCTCTTTCTATCGCGTAACTTTATCACTTTCGATGTACTAAGGTTGCCTCATACGCACGCAGCGCGTTAAATAGACTGTACAAGAACTAACGCGTGCAACCTAGCCGGCGCTCGGCGGCAGTCTGAAATAAGTACGTCGAGACAGCTACCTGTAGTTTCTTCGATCACGTGATAAATGAACCAGGCCTAATATGGCTACAGCTGGTGGCGATGCAAAGACGCAGAAAATACAGTTTTTAACATATTTCAAGTAATTATCTTTTTAATTAGTGTTTTACACACTTAGGAAATAATTCCTATAAATTTCAAATTTTTTTTACTTGCAGCGGGATTCGAACCCGCATCTCCCATCTCTCGCGGCTGGGTGCTCTGACCGCTGAGCTATACGAGCCTTATCCCCCTGCGATGAAATTCTCGATTCGTATTATTAGGTCCTTAGGCAGGACTAGCGCCATCTATTTGTGAAACGTAACAGTTTCATACTAATTTCGAAGGCTCATAATTTCATATGAAGCAAGCTTCGAACAAGAGATGACACATTGCCGTTTTTAACTAATTATCTTTTTAATTAGTGTTTTACACACTTAGGAAATAATATTTCAAGTGTATTTTACTTCAGTGGAAACCCATCGTCGCACCAACCTGTTTCCTCACAAATAGTCTTGACGTAGGTATCAGCAATGGAGTCTGGAGCAGGAGTCGTCAGAGAGCGAGCTGATAGCCATCCCGGAGACCAGCGACAAGTCCGACACCACCGTGCACGGCAGCACTGCGCCGGTAACCGGAACATCCCACTTCTGTAGCCGTAGCCATATGACATATTTGCGATCTTCACAGAAAACTGACGATCTCTCAAATAGAATTAAATTCAAGAAAAGTATTAAAATGACAGACAAAGCTGTCATTCTCATTTAATTTCATTCCATTTGAGCGATCTACAGCTTTGTGTGAAAATCGCAAATATATCACTTCTACATCCCACTTCTGATATTTATTCTTAAGTGAGGGTATGGAAGCTTTTGTATGTTTTGTTTATTAATTCTTTTGTTTATTTTAATCTTATTTTATTTTGTTTTTTAGATTGTAAGTTAAATGCAATATGACATATTTGCGATCGTCACAAAAGGCTGTCGATCTCTCAAATGTCATTAAATTCAAGAAATGTATTAAAAGGTAATTCAAAGCAAAAGCTGTCATTCTCATTTAGATTTTTTTAAATTTCATTCCATTTGAGCAATCAACAGCTTTTTGTGAAGATCGCTTCTTCTTCTACATCCCACTTCTGATACTTATTCTTATGTTTGTATATGGAAGCTTCTGTACGTTTTATTTATTCTGTTTAGTTTAATCGTATTTTATTTTGTTTTTTTTTAGATTGTTTGGGATCTACAGGCCCTGTTAATATTTTAAGTTATATGCAATTTTAGCAAGAATTAGCAGCCATGGATTTTACGCAAATTAGAGCGCGCTGTATCAATGTCAAGGTACGAAAGAGTCATAAACCATTTATCTAAACATTGTTTTTATAAAATTACAAAGTAACAAGTTAACCGAAGCTTCTTTAGTTGTAAGGAAACATCCACAAATGGTGCTGATAAAATTCACGGAAGGTTGAAAAAACATAGGAAATATAAGATGAGGAATATATTAGTACTTCTCTACAGGGTTCCTTCGACGAACCGTCTCACTACGATGAGGCGCCTACCGCCGCCCCCCCACATGGTGTCTCCTACCAGGGACTTGGCAAAATTGTAAGTTCCTACACCAATATATATTTAGTCTGGTAAAAAATTTACGCAAAGCAAACATGTAAAACCAATATTTTTTTTTTGCAAATGTATTAAAAAACGTCGTTCAATGCCCGTGCGGAATTTTCTTTTTTACTCGTCCTTATAGTTGACCCTCGCCTTCGGCTTGGGTCAACAAACCGGGAATCGTAAAGAAATGACAAACTTTCCGCACTTATATTGAAATGTACTATTTTTTTGGCAGCCGACGGCAGCGGGGTCGCGATCCGGACACCAGTTGTCAACTAGCTCATCGGTATCCATTGGCAGCGATTCATCCAATTTGTGAGTATCTTTATATTAATTATTCATTATTTTCTAAATTGGGGCAAGTCTATCATATACTACAATATATTATGATATAGGGACAACCCTCCACCACCCATGGCCCAATCAACCTCGCGGTTATGAGGGCCGAAACGCGGGGGGGCGCCCGTTCGGTACTTGCTCTTGGCGTGTTCCCGGGGCGCCTTCTTGACTCCCTACAAGTTTCTTCTAGTTGTTTCCTCTCGCTCCTTGTCCCTATGAACTCACTCTCTCCATTCTGGGGCAGGAAGATACAAAATACGGACTCGCCGCGCCGTCGCTGTCCGCAGCATAAATTCTCTGTGCCACTCCAAGCCGCTTCGCCTCTAATGCCACGCGTGCTCGAACTCCCGTAGCTTTCCGAAGTTGGCCGCCGAACCCACGAGATCCTGATAATAAACTGGGCCAGAAACTTTGCGAACGATCCCGTCCAGCAGCAAGCACCGGAGCACAATATATGATAGACCTTATAGAATCAACACTCGAACACGTTTCGTTCCGACACCGGAGCATCCCTTTACCATGCTATACGTGTACAGGAAATCAACTCCGATGAGCGGGCAGTCGGTGGAGATATGGCCCGAACAGTTGCACCAACAGCACTCGCCGCGGACCAAGATCCTCGGCAAGCAGAAACGGATCGTAGGTACGTTAACCCTTTGCCGTCATGCTTCATCATTAACCCCTTTTTAGGGTTCGGTAGCGAAATGGCAAAAACTGAACCCTTATAAATTCGTCCTGTCTGTCTCTGTCTGTGTCCGTCCGTATGTCACATAGCCACCTTTTTCTAATCTATAAGAACTTCTACTATACTGTTGAAACTTGGTAAGTTGATGTGTTTGGTGAACCGCATTAACGGTGTAGAAGCCGTATTTAAGCGATTTTGAATGAAGTTTTATGCAAAAACTATAAAAACAATTACTTTCAAATTTATACGTTATGTATTTTGGGTCTTTAATCTAAAATCGCTAAGAAGCAGAAACACGATTGGATAAAAATTTCTCGATAGAAAGTTCTCTCAAAAGTTGCTCCAAAACCTCAGTTTTTCGAGTTTTTATCGGACACTACATTGGATGTAGTTTTGTAATTTTTGTTTTAAAGTGTCGGTAATAATAATATCCAAAAACGCTAAGAAACAGATTTTTGATAACAAGCTTAGTTTTTGAGTAATTAGGTAAAAGGTCGTTTTTCTGTTATATTCTTCCGCGACGCTGCATGTCAAACCTACCAAATCTCCGTGAGAGTGAGAAAGACAAAAATAAATTCAATAAATCCCTTTAAGATTTTCACACAAAAATAGAAAAAAAAAACAATAAATTTTGGGGGTTCTCCATATTTATAGCTGAAACCCAAAATTTTCGTCAAACCCATAGGTATCTCTGGATAGGTCTTCAAAAATGATATTGAAGTTTCTAATATTTTTTTTCCAAACTGAATATGATACTGATAGTTTGCGCGAGAGACACCTCCAAAGTGGTAAAATGTGTGCCCCCTCCTTGTAACTAAAAATAAGAGAATGGTTAAACTAAAAAAAAATATGATGAACAATGTACATTATCATGCAAACTTCCACCGAAAATTGGTTTGAACTAGTAAGTAGTTTTTTGGTATTAACAGTTAACTTCAAAAAAACAAAGTTAATTTTGCGGTTGGGTAGAAAAGTGATTCTGATTGATTACTTTTTCTATAGTAGTACGAAACCCTCAGTGCGCGAGTCCGACTCGCGCTTGACCAATTTTTATAAACAAATAAATATATACGGGACATTTAACACATCGCAATCTAGCTCCAAAGTAAGCGATAGCTTGTGTTATGGGTGTTAGATGACTGATAAATATACATACATACTAATAAACATAAATATAATATATCGAATAGTGGTAGCGAACCTGCCGTCTGCACCGGAGGTTCGCTACCACTATACGCCATTCGGTCGTCAAATCTGTAATTTATCTGTATTCTTCCTCTGTAATTTATCTATCTCTATCATCTGTAATTTATCTGTATTCCCGAAGTCTGTTTTGGACTTACCTTTGCACAGGTTTAAAGACACTGTAAAAAAACATTAATTAATTAATCATGGTTACTATACCATTGAAGAATTTCTTAACGACAAAGATTCTTGGAATGATAGAAATATGCTTCCATCTCCTCACGAGATATCTTAAAAATATTTTATAATCTTACATACTTTATAAGAAATCTTGTATTATAACAATGACATTTTTGAAAAGAGCAAGTACCGAATTTCTCACCAGTTCTTCTCGGTGCATACCTGCTTTCCGAACCTGGCGGTAGAGTTTTGACTTTTCATAAGAGCCTGTTATTTAGGCCTATGTGAAAATAAATATTTTCATTATGTATTCAGTCGGCAGCAGCACGTCGCCGGACACGGCCGCGTCGTCCAACGGCGACGCGCTCGCGCACCCGCAGCAGCACGCACTCCTGCGCAGCCCCGGTGCGTACTGCGTGCTCATATCTGTAATGTATCTGTATCATGTATTCAGTCGGCAGCAGCACGTCGCCGGACACGGCCGCGTCGTCCAACGGCGACGCGCTCGCGCATCCGCAGCAGCACGCACTCCTGCGCAGCCCCGGTGCGTACTGCGTGCTCATATCTGTAATGTATCTGTATCATGTATTCAGTCGGCAGCAGCACGTCGCCGGACACGGCCGCGTCGTCCAACGGCGACGCGCTCTCGCACCCGCAGCAGCACGCACTCCTGCGCAGCCCCGGTGCGTACTGCGTGCTCATATCTGTAATGTATCTGTATCATGTATTCAGTCGGCAGCAGCACGTCGCCGGACACGGCCGCGTCGTCCAACAGCGACGCGCTCGCGCATCCGCAGCAGCACGCACTCCTGCGCAGCCCCGGTGCGTACTGCGTGCTCATATCTGTAATGTATCTGTATCATATATTCAGTCGGCAGCAGCACGTCGCCGGACACGGCCGCGTCGTCCAACGGCGACGCGCTCGCGCACCCGCAGCAGCACGCACTCCTGCGCAGCCCCGGTGCGTACTGCGTGCTCATATCTGTAATGTATCTGTATCATGTATTCAGTCGGCAGCAGCACGTCGCCGGACACGGCCGCGTCGTCCAACGGCGACGCGCTCGCGCACCCGCAGCAGCACGTACTCCTGCGCAGCCCCGGTGCGTACTGCGTGCTCATATCTGTAATGTATCTGTATCATGTATTCAGTCGGCAGCAGCACGTCGCCGGACACGGCCGCGTCGTCCAACGGCGACGCGCTCGCGCACCCGCAGCAGCACGCACTCCTGCGCAGCCCCGGTGCGTACTGCGTGCTCCAATTAGCTTTCAAGATATTTAAAAAAAATCACTTAACCCCCTCGCACACGGCTCGTGAGCGTAAGCGTAGCGTAAAGGCTCCCCCACACAGGCGCGTTATTATCGGTCGATACTATCGCAAGCGTTGTTGCGATATCTGTTTTCAATACATTTTGTATTAGGATGGTCATGTAGTTACACACTGCTGCAATAATAACGCCGCAATGGAAGAAGAAGTAATTATCGCAATAACGCATGAAAAAAACGTTTCAACGCTGGATATATCACTCACTAGGATGTCATTTCTCTCAGCGTCTTGCAAATGCTTGTATAATTTCAAGCCAAAAAAAAGCCAAGCATTGATTAAACATAAAGGATCAGAACTAAGTGACGTCACGCATGTATTTTTAGGCTCCGCCCTGAAGAATCATTTTTGATTTGTCAAAACTGTAAAATGGCCCTAATATAAGCGACCGACTGTAACGGGACATTCTTATACACACATAGGTCGTATTTTTTCTAGTATGGTTTGATCATAACATTGTTATCTAAGATCTTGGAAAATAAAAATTTACCTCAGAAATAGAACGCAAACAAACACGATAAGCCATTTTTTTCAATATGAACTAACATCAACAAAATAATCTTTGAAATTCCAATTGTGACAGCCTCGTAAATTCTCCTTTTGTTCAGACCGGACGCCCTTATCTTGTTTTGAAGCAAAAAAAGAGTTCCGCACTGAAATTGTGTAGACCATAAAAGCAGAAAATATCTTCGATCGATATGGTCGATCACCATACGGGGCACCTTTGTATAACAGCATTCATGCTTGAATGACTAAATACAAAAAGGGGACTAAAATTAGGGTTTGTAAAACTCCTTGATTTTCAGGACGAAATATAGGGAAATAGCTGTTGTCTAGAAATCCAAAAGGAGCCTACTGGGTTTATCATTTAGCTGAGATAAGGAATTCCCCGTTTCACCTCGTTTCAGGGTTGTTTTCCTAAAAGAGAAGAATAAAATTTCACTTACGGAACCCTCGTGGACGCGGCGGTTCTAACTTGGCCAATTATTTTTTCTTTCGTCAAGCGACGGCTATAAGAGTTAACGCGGGAACCATTCGGTATTATTTCGACTCAGTCATTCAAAGAGCGAGTACTTCTCGTTAGACCAGTTGCTCGGCTTATTTTTTTTGTAATCCAGAAATCTGGAAGATGGGGGTTTGACTCCTTGAGAGGCGGTACGCGAGCTGCACGAGGCCGGCGATGCAACTGGCATAGTTCAACCACTAGTTTGGCGGGAAATTTGGGAGTGCCATTTTTATGGTAAGCATTTTCTATTCCTTCATGTCGCTTGGGTATGCCGGGGCACCGGGGGCAGCCAGCGTTTTGTACGGGTTTTATTTGTCGTATTTCTCTAAATTCCAGGTCGGGAAGTAAAGAAAAGGTTATTTCTTATGGTTTTGAAATCCTGGATGGGTTAATCCTATCGGGATAGACATCGACAGCCTTTCGTGAGAAGGCTAACCTCGGGGTTCTGCGAGAAATCATCCGGCGCCTGTCGCCGCTGTCGCACCGCCAGCTGCGGCGGCCGCACGACACATCTCCGCTCCGCTTCGTGGGTTCGGTCGCGGCTGCGGGCTGAGACACTTCGCTCGGCGCGTCATCACGCAACGTTTCCCATAGGGTAAACATGACCGGAGGTACCATCCTTGTTTATTTACGGTTGTAGAACCATTTAGAACAATATTTTTGATACTGGTATAGTCCGATAAAATTTTATTTACGGCTTGGTACAGACAGAGATAACCTTAGGCTATGATCGCTATTTGCGACAATACGTGGTTAGAATAATAATTCTGTGAACCTACGGCTCCATCGATTGAGCATGTGTAATTATTAAATAAGATATATACATTTATAATAACAGATAGTTAATAGGTATGTTAGCAAATTATTTAAGTTAAATTTTTTTGTCTTTTAGCTTATAGTAAAGATTTCTTTGTGTATAATGTTTCTCTTTCGTATTTGAATTACCATTATAATTGTAGATTAATTTCTGTGTTTCATTCCACTCCAATTCCACACGTATAGGTAGGTAAATTCTCTGTGACGGGCATAAAACACCTTAGCCGGGGAGATTTTTGTATATTGCGTTCGCCCAGTTTTATGCCACGTTACAAATGGCGCCCAACGTAAAAAATTGTTATTAAATTAGGATTATATTTTCAAAAAATTTTTTTTTTTTGAATTTCAAAGTGGAATTTTTTTTTTTTATTATTATTCGGGACGCGTTACTGACGGCGTCCAACGGGTTAAAATAGCAAAACGTACTTAGACATTTTTTTTTTCTTTTCAAAACATTTTTTCAAAAACATTTTTTAATGAAAATTTTTTTAGAGTTTACTAGTAAGCGCGTTACAAATAGCGCCCAAATTAGATATTTATTAATAATTGGCTGTACTTTAGACATATATTTTTGAATTTCAAAATAATAAAAATTTTTTTGAAAAACTTTTCAGTACGAGGCGACATGAATAGCCCAAACATTCTGATTCTGTATCTTGTTTTCTTTTAGACATCTTTAATATTTCAAAATCTTAAAACTTTTTTTCTTTGAAAAAATTTTTTTTATGTGTTCTTTCTATTTACACGCCGTTATACGTGGCGTCCACGCGATTAACCCCTATTAAATTTATTTTGAGTCTAAATTTCTTTCAGAAAAATAAATGCACTTTTTTTTCCTCACTTTCTAAAAACATTTTTTTGAAATTTTATATTCTCCGCAAATTATAGGACGCCCCGTATACGCGGCGCCCTAGGTAGATCTTTGCAAAAATTTTTTTTCTTTCTCAACTTAATTTTGCATTATATAATCATCGTTTAACTATTTACAAAACATTTCTGTTATAACAATAAACATTTTCAGAATATGTTTAGATCACTATAATAAACCATAGATATCTTAATTTCAAAAGATAAAACGTGGAATTGGAGATATAATCAAAATATTATATAACATACACTGTACCAAGTATCGGAAAGCTATCCCTGTTAACAACGATACCAGTATCAAAAAATTTACAAGCACAAATACAACAATATTTCTTTATTTCAAATTTAAGTATAAACAATTACCTTAACAAAATTTTTTTTTCTATTTAACTTCAGTGTTAGCGTTATAAAAGTGTTCGTCTTATGTTAATTGTTAATTTTAAGAGTCGTAATAAATAATAATTGCATGCCATTGTGTTAAATCGTACAGGCACCATTAAAGCCTCAACTTTTATTTTCTCATTATACATATAATTATAAGTTTAGTTATAAGAAAATATTTTCAAGCACCACTCTTGAAGAAAAAAAAATTTTTTTTAAAAATCAATAAGTGATTTATAATACTTTAACTTTTAATACTTTCAAAACATTGATATACGTATATAACAATACAACATTCTCAAATTTTGATCAAACATTGATATATAATAATTATAGATATACTACTTTTTTTACTACTCTTTATAACCATTGATATACTACAACTATAGATATACAAAAATTTTTTTCTACTTTAATAACCATTGATATTTAACTTTTACTTTTGATAACCATTGATATACTAAAGATAAAGATACATTACTTTAACTTTTGATAATTATTGTCATACCAAACATAAAGATTTGTTTAAGTTTATGAAAATTGTTATAGTGGTCTTGAAATATTACATTCTTTTCTCCATAACAACCTATGATATATTGAATATAGATATACTAAATACAACATAAATATTTAAGTTTAACAAATTTGTAAATCTTTGACTGTACCAAATAATTTGACAAAATGGAACAACGTATCATTCAATTTCATTCATTACATAAAGATAAACTTGTTTATGAGGTATCAATCCGTTCGAAAAATTTTGTTTTTAATCTTTAACATTTTTTTTTTTAGTGTCTTTGATCCTAGGTTTCGACTTTGTTTTTCTTTTATAGTTTCAGGATGGAACATAGGATTGTGCAATTTCATTTCGTAAGGGAAAGAAATTACTCGTTATGTCACGTGATCATTCGTTCGGAATCACCAATGTATTCAAAATGGAAATTTTTTCTATTATTCAGGACGCACGTTACAAATGGCTTATACAATTCCATTCCTTAAGAAAAATAATTATTCGTTATGTCACATGACTACTCTTTTGGAACAAAACATTTTTTTTTTGAAAATTTAAATATGGAACAAATCAACGATTACGAAGATTCTTTTGCTTTTGGAAAAGGAACATTCAATTTTTTTGGAAACTTTCAGTAATTAGTTATGAATTAGGCCGTCAATGACCCCAAGTTGATTTTTGTCTTTTCAAATGTGAGTATTAGGTGTATATAGTAGGATCACACTAATATGAGCATAGTTTCGTTATTTATTAGTATTTTGGGTAAGTCATTGTTGGGTAAACTTTTTTGAAGAAAAATATTTTTTGAAAATTTAGATTTTGTGTTGCTGCCACACATTTGTATCTTGGGAAAGTATGATAATTAATAATTCGGTTTTGAATTTTTTTACATTAGGAGTAGCTTCAGTCGCTTCGTTTTTTATGCATATTTAGCTTAGAGTGCTGTTGTTATGAGACAATTTTAGGGCGTTAAATACGTTTCATAGTATTTTAACATCTCAGTGTTAGTGAAGGTAGCCACTTGTGATTTTGGTGTGCTACTTTTCGTTTATGTGTGGATGGATGGAAGAGATGAAAGGGATGTATGAAATTTTATGGAAGAATTTGAAAGCTTTATAAGATGATGTATGATTTCGAAAAAATTGTTCTCCGATTATTTAAAACACAGACATCTCGCATCAAGCGTCTAGGTGTGATTTTTGTGGTTTTGTACTTCGGGTCAACAACTTACTTGGTTAGGTGAGGCTCGGGTCGTTTTGTTATACTTCAGTTGTTGCAGATTTGGTAGGTGACGCTGAGTATAAATTTTTTTTGTAGGTGGGAGTGCCTACGGTTTTTTGGGTTCAGTACCTATAATGGTCTGGCCTAAATTTTTTGCTGTGGCGGAATTGTTCCCTTTCGGGTTTATTATGGCAACGTCCGCTCAGTTATTTTGTAGTTTTTTTACCCAAACCACCTAGATTTGTGCAGACGACTGAAGAGGCAGCGATTTTTTTCAAATTTCGTAGATTGTATTGAGATTCAATATTGATTTAGATTTTTATTATTACGATTAGTTCCATAGCTGTTCGAAATTTTGTATTAACTTTTGATTATTAGGATTCGTTCCACGACTTAGAAAAATTTTGTGACTTAGCATTCAATTATACTTTGTAGACCTTCTCTAAGATTTTTTCTTGTCTCACCTTTTGGTTAGGATGCAACGTTGAGGACAACGAAAAACGGTTCATCCTGGCTGAACCTTTTCCCTAAGGAGAGGGTATTGTAACGGGACATTCTTATACACACATAGGTCGTATTTTTTCTAGTATGGTTTGATCATAACATTGTTATCTAAGATCTTGGAAAATAAAAATTTACCTCAGAAATAGAACGCAAACAAACACGATAAGCCATTTTTTTCAATATGAACTAACATCAACAAAATAATCTTTGAAATTCCAATTGTGACAGCCTCGTAAATTCTCCTTTTGTTCAGACCGGACGCCCTTATCTTGTTTTGAAGCAAAAAAAGAGTTCCGCACTGAAATTGTGTAGACCATAAAAGCAGAAAATATCTTCGATCGATATGGTCGATCACCATACGGGGCACCTTTGTATAACAGCATTCATGCTTGAATGACTAAATACAAAAAGGGGACTAAAATTAGGGTTTGTAAAACTCCTTGATTTTCAGGACGAAATATAGGGAAATAGCTGTTGTCTAGAAATCCAAAAGGAGCCTACTGGGTTTATCATTTAGCTGAGATAAGGAATTCCCCGTTTCACCTCGTTTCAGGGTTGTTTTCCTAAAAGAGAAGAATAAAATTTCACTTACGGAACCCTCGTGGACGCGGCGGTTCTAACTTGGCCAATTATTTTTTCTTTCGTCAAGCGACGGCTATAAGAGTTAACGCGGGAACCATTCGGTATTATTTCGACTCAGTCATTCAAAGAGCGAGTACTTCTCGTTAGACCAGTTGCTCGGCTTATTTTTTTTGTAATCCAGAAATCTGGAAGATGGGGGTTTGACTCCTTGAGAGGCGGTACGCGAGCTGCACGAGGCCGGCGATGCAACTGGCATAGTTCAACCACTAGTTTGGCGGGAAATTTGGGAGTGCCATTTTTATGGTAAGCATTTTCTATTCCTTCATGTCGCTTGGGTATGCCGGGGCACCGGGGGCAGCCAGCGTTTTGTACGGGTTTTATTTGTCGTATTTCTCTAAATTCCAGGTCGGGAAGTAAAGAAAAGGTTATTTCTTATGGTTTTGAAATCCTGGATGGGTTAATCCTATCGGGATAGACATCGACAGCCTTTCGTGAGAAGGCTAACCTCGGGGTTCTGCGAGAAATCATCCGGCGCCTGTCGCCGCTGTCGCACCGCCAGCTGCGGCGGCCGCACGACACATCTCCGCTCCGCTTCGTGGGTTCGGTCGCGGCTGCGGGCTGAGACACTTCGCTCGGCGCGTCATCACGCAACGTTTCCCATAGGGTAAACATGACCGGAGGTACCATCCTTGTTTATTTACGGTTGTAGAACCATTTAGAACAATATTTTTGATACTGGTATAGTCCGATAAAATTTTATTTACGGCTTGGTACAGACAGAGATAACCTTAGGCTATGATCGCTATTTGCGACAATACGTGGTTAGAATAATAATTCTGTGAACCTACGGCTCCATCGATTGAGCATGTGTAATTATTAAATAAGATATATACATTTATAATAACAGATAGTTAATAGGTATGTTAGCAAATTATTTAAGTTAAATTTTTTTGTCTTTTAGCTTATAGTAAAGATTTCTTTGTGTATAATGTTTCTCTTTCGTATTTGAATTACCATTATAATTGTAGATTAATTTCTGTGTTTCATTCCACTCCAATTCCACACGTATAGGTAGGTAAATTCTCTGTGACGGGCATAAAACACCTTAGCCGGGGAGATTTTTGTATATTGCGTTCGCCCAGTTTTATGCCACGTTACACGACGGCGGTATTTGCTACCGAAATGTACGACGCGCGACGCCATATTTGAGATATTTTTGGCATCATTTTTCATTTGTCAAAACTGTAATAAGTAAAATGACGCTAATGTAACCGACCGACAGCGGTATTTGCTACCGAAATTTACGACGCGCGACGCCATATTTGAGAAATTTTTGGCTTCAACATACGTCACAAATATCCTGTCCTCTAAGCGTAGCGTATTTCGTCATTGGTTGAGAGTATGTTCGTTCGGCAGGCGTGGCGTACGCGTCGCCCGAGTCGCCGCTGTCGAAGATGGAGGTGGCGTGGTATTTGCTACCGAAATGTACGACGCGCGACGCCATATTTGAGAAATTTTTGACTTCAACATACGTCACATATATCCTGTTCTCTAAGCGTAGCGTATTTCGTCATCGGTTGAGAGTATGTTCGTTCGTCAGGCGTGGCGTACGCGTCGCCCGAGTCGCCGCTGTCGAAGATGGAGGTGGCGTGGAACGCGCCCGCGCATGCGCAAGCGCCGCACGCGCCCCAACCCGCGCACGCCTTCCACATCCCGCCGCCCGCGCCGGAGAGGTGACGAACAATAGTTGTTTTCATCTCACCCACTCGGAAAAGAGATCGTTAGTGCTCAAAATGCTACCGGGAAATGCCATTGTATTCCTTAGGCTGAAAAGCATTTATAAATTCAAACGGAAAATTTTCCTTCTTTTTAAAGTCAGAAATGATATAATTTTAAAGTCAGAAATGATATAATTTGCTTCGTCCTTATACTCGTAGTTACCACAAAGTGATCCGAACTATGAAAAAGTGTTTGTTGGATACGGCCTCTTTTGAAAAATTGTGTGTCATCTCGTGTCTTTGAACACCTCGCTACTGCTTTGCATAATCAGTGCAATCCTGGAAGCTTTTAACGTATAAAGTTGTGTGTCATTAAATCCACAGATTGCTGCCCATCGGCCCAAAACCAAACAAGGAACAGTACCCGGTTTTCAATGCTCTAGTGGACCGCGTCCGGGAGGCTCTTAATATTCATGGTAAATATTAAATTAGTCAGGAAATGAATGGTATTAAGGAAAGATTGACAATTTTAATTTTTTTAAGAAATGTTTACTAGATAAAAAAAAACGGAAAAAACTGACTAGCGGCGATGATTGAATGCTGCGACGCAATAACGGTTGTTATAAATTTGACGTGCTTGTCTGTCTGTGGCATCGTCTCAAACAGATGGCTTTTTTAAGGTAAATTAGTCGGAAGTGTTCTTAGGTACGTATGATGAAAATCGGTCCAAGATAAGACTGAGGATTACAAATTTACAGTAAAATACTATAAACACGAAATCCAAGATGGCCGCCACCACAAAATGGCGAATTATGGACGTTAGGGGCTTTTTAACTATCAATTTATCCTAGTTTTTTTTTGAGCTTAGCTGCCAAATTCATCTAATAATAACCATCTTTTAGACGTACCTCCAGACGACTCGACGGAGCGAACGGACTCGAGCGAGGCTGAGCAGACGCCGGCCGCGCGGCCGCACCGCCTCGCCGACCGACCCTCCTCGGAGAGCTCACGGTACACACCCTTCTATAGTAACCATCTGCTAGACGTACTTCCAGACCACTCGATGGAGCGAGGTTGAGCAAAGGGCCGTTCATTTTTTTATTAGACGATCTTTTACTACATCTACAGCCAACGTCGGACACATTGTGAAGTAAGCTTAAGGCAATTGTCCGCTTGTGGCGCTAGCTGTAAGATGTATGGAGAAATCCGTTTCGTTTATTCTAACCGAGTCGTCTCGAAAGTTGTACATAAACCTATTAGTCCATTGAAAAGTTACATTTCGGGTTGCGTTTTTTAGAGGACGCAATTTTATTTTTTTGATAGTTCTACGACAAAAAGTTACTGGACCAAAGTTGTAGAGAATTTAATTTGTCACAAAAAATGTTAACATTTTTTTTTATCAAACAAAAAGTTTAAGAGATATATCGTAAAAACCATTTCAACCCCTATTTTCAAGATGGCGGCCGTGGGACAAGGGTGGCGACCCCACAAACTTGGTTTTAGCTTTACACTGACCGCCGCTACACATCAAAAAAATAAAATTGCGTGCTCTAAAAAACGCAAGGTTAGGCCTAAAAAATGTAACATTTCAATGGACGTATACAGCCAATGTCGCAAGCGGAAACATTGTGAAGTAAGCTTAAGCCAAAAGTCTGCTTGGGGCGCTAGCTGTAAGATGTATGAAGAAATCCGTTTAAGTAGTTTATTCTAACCGAGTCGTTTCGAAAGTTGTACACAAAAACCTATACTATAGTAGTGTTATTATCTCGCTGCAGACACGGTCATAAATCATTCGAGTGTTTCGCTTGTTGTTCTTTGTTGAGTTGTGCATAACTACTGTAATCCTACAGGTCTCCTCGCCGCCTGGCGCGGCAAGTGGCGCAGTTGGGGTCTCCGCCGCCTGTACAGCCGCAGCCCCCCCAACCCCCCCAGCCGCAGCCACCCCCCACGCAGCCCGCGCAGCAGCCGCTGAGACCCTCGCGGCCACTCTCCACTGGTAAATGTACTAAATTTTTTTTCCATACCAAAATGGTAAAAATGGAACCCTTATACTGAGACTTTCTCCGTCCGTCCGTCTGTCACACTCGATTATTTCAGTAACTATTAAAGCTATTGACGTAATGACCCTGAAGCCAATGCAATCATAAAAAAAATATAATTGTTTCTATTTTTGTTTAAAAAGGGGGGAAAACCGAGGTGATAAATAAATAAATAAGCCTTTTATTTACCCATTTCCTTATTACATCTAGTATCATAATTTAATATCCCATAATGTCATAATTTAACTATCATAATTTAATTTAATAATTCTATTAATTTGTCATGCATTGATTATGTCAAAAAAAAAAGTCCACAACACAACACATCAGCGATTTGTCACGATTGTCCGCGTCACTTTATTGTCCGTGAAATCTCTAACAGTCTAATGGGTTACCCATGAGCGGGCAAAGGCCTCCTCCATCCTGCGCCACTGCTGTCGGTCGCGCGCCAGACGCGTCCAGGTCGCGCCCGCCAGGCGCACCAGGTCGTCGCTCCAGCGGCGCCGCGCGTCCCGCCCCACCAGTGCAGCACCAGCTCGCTCCAGCGCGCATCGCGGGCACGAGCCACGTGTCCGGCCCAGCGCCACTTTAGTTTGCACGCCAACTCGGCTGCATCCTCCAATCTCGTCATGTCTCTGATTCGTAAATTTTTTATCCTATCCCTCAGTTTAATCCCTAAAATGCTCCTCTCAGTTGCTCTTTGAAATATTTGTAGTTTTTTAATTATTAATTTTGTAAAGGGCCAACACTGGCAGCCGTACAAGAGTGCTGGTAGAATAATACTTTCATATGCCTTCTTTTTTTAGGGCCATAGGTAATTTTGACTTGAATATTTGTTTGTTCAAACCGAGGTGATGAAATTTCAAAATGTGATAACATAAGAAAGGGCGTTTCTTGTATATTCTAAAACAAATTTTGTTTAAAAAAAAACGATCCTGCGCAATTTCATCCAGCGACTCTTAATGTCGTCAGTCTTAACTGTTCAGAGTTTTTGTTATGACATAATGCGGGTCCCTTCTCAGAATGTTTGTAGTAAAGTGTTAAGTGTAGGTTGTAGTAGGGACAACCCTCCACCACCCAGGGCCCAATCAACCTCGTGGTAATGGGGGGCCGAAACGTGGGAGGGCGCCCGTTCGGTACTTGCTCTTGGCGTGTTCCCGGGGCGCCTTCTTGACTCCCTACAAGTTGTTTCCTCTCGCTCCTTGTCCCTATGAACTCACTCTCCCCATTCTGGGGCAGGACGATACAAAAAGACGGACTCGCCGCGCCGTCGCTGTCCACAGCATAAATTCTCTGTGTCACTCCAAGCCGCTTCGCCTCTTATGCCACACGTGCGCGAACCCCCGTAACTTTTCGAAGTTGGCCGCCGAACCCACGAGATCCTGATAATAAACTGGGCCAGAAACTTCACGAACGATCCCGTCCAGCAGCAAGCACCGGAGGTCCTCGTATAAGGAGCACTCCCACAAGACATGGTGGAGGTTCTCCTCCGCCAGTCCGCAGAAGCACTCGCCACTCTACAGGTTGTAGTATGTTTGGTGTGTTGCAGAGAGCGGGCACGCCTGGTGGGGCGGCACGCGTCGCGCGGCGCGGCGAGCGGCGCACGCGCAACCCGCGCCGCTGCGCCCCGACGCCACGCTGCGCTATCGATGTACGTATGGAGCCACGTTGATCCAAATAACTTAATATGGATTTTTACAAAACTAAGTCAGCGGGGCTAGACAAAGTCACAAGCGTTTGGCGTTAACGCTAGTCGACAAAAATGTATGGACAAAACAAATGACTGTAGAAAAACCACGATAATAATTACTAAACACGCTGTGTTTTTTAATAATTAACTACGCTAACTTGAACGCTCGCTGGCGTTCTTGCGGACTTTGTAGATCACTTTAGCGTACTTCACTTGACAATTGACAGCCGACAGTATCAAACACAGCGTGTTTAGTAATTATTATCGTGGTTTTTCTACAGTCATTTGTTTTGTCCATACATTTTTGTCGACTAGCGTTAACGCCAAACGCTTGTGACTTTGTCTAGCCCCGCTGGCCAGTCTAACTTATCAAGTGACCGTCCCGGATACAAGTAGGGTTTCGGACCTCAATATTTCAGATGGTTGCCGCTCGCGGGCCGAGTTGTACGCGTTAGTTCTGTACGGTCTATTTCACGCGCCGTCAGCCCTAGTACGTCGTAAGGGATAAAGTTAGGCGATAGAAAGAGACCACAACATTGCGTTTGTTGCGTGTCGATTTTGAGGGCGGGGCCAGGCGTTATTGCGAACTGAATTGCACTTTTGTGTCAGCGCTAGAGTCGCTATTTCTTTAAATCATCGTGCGGGGTGACCTTCTGTTGTACTATTTAGTGTTCTGTGATTAAGTCGAGGCTATATAAGTGCTCTACACTGAGTTTATTAAACTTGCCATGAGCTGGTGTAATCGATTAAGTGCCGATGAGACAAGCGACGTATTAAAAGCGTTTATTTCCTTGGTTAAGGCGGCGAGTGCGGCGGCGCGGTAGAGCAGTACAGCGACGAAGAGCTGGGGCTATGCGTGATCGTCCTGGCCACGTTCGTGCGCCGCGAGCCCGCCGCCGCGGCCGCTCTGCTGCCGGCTTTACTGCACAGCGTCACCAGGTAGGTGCAGGTGCTGCCCAGGAGTTACCTTCTACCACCTCTCACATGTCATCCAGTACAGCGACGAAGAGCTGGGGCTATGCGTGATCGTCCTGGCCACGTTCGTGCGCCGCGAGCCCGCCGCCGCGGCCGCTCTGCTGCCGGCTTTACTGCACAGCGTCACCAGGTAGGTGCAGGTGCTGCCCAGGAGTTACCTTCTACCACCTCTCACATGTCATCCAGTACAGCGACGAAGAGCTGGGGCTATGCGTGATCGTCCTGGCCACGTTCGTGCGCCGCGAGCCCGCCGCCGCGGCCGCTCTGCTGCCGGCTTTACTGCACAGCGTCACCAGGTAGGTGCAGGTGCTGCCCAGGAGTTACCTTCTACCACCTCTCACATGTCATCCAGTACAGCGACGAAGAGCTGGGGCTATGCGTGATCGTCCTGGCCACGTTCGTGCGCCGCGAGCCCGCCGCCGCGGCCGCTCTGCTGCCGGCTTTACTGCACAGCGTCACCAGGTAGGTGCAGGTGCTGCCCAGGAGTTACCTTCTACCACCTCTCACATGTCATCCAGTACAGCGACGAAGAGCTGGGGCTATGCGTGATCGTCCTGGCCACGTTCGTGCGCCGCGAGCCCGCCGCCGCGGCCGCTCTGCTGCCGGCTTTACTGCACAGCGTCACCAGGTAGGTGCAGGTGCTGCCCAGGAGTTACCTTCTACCACCTCTCACATGTCATCCAGTACAGCGACGAAGAGCTGGGGCTATGCGTGATCGTCCTGGCCACGTTCGTGCGCCGCGAGCCCGCCGCCGCGGCCGCTCTGCTGCCGGCTTTACTGCACAGCGTCACCAGGTAGGTGCAGGTGCTGCCCAGGAGTTACCTTCTACCACCTCTCACATGTCATCCAGTACAGCGACGAAGAGCTGGGGCTATGCGTGATCGTCCTGGCCACGTTCGTGCGCCGCGAGCCCGCCGCCGCGGCCGCTCTGCTGCCGGCTTTACTGCACAGCGTCACCAGGTAGGTGCAGGTGCTGCCCAGGAGTTACCTTCTACCACCTCTCACATGTCATCCAGTACAGCGACGAAGAGCTGGGGCTATGCGTGATCGTCCTGGCCACGTTCGTGCGCCGCGAGCCCGCCGCCGCGGCCGCTCTGCTGCCGGCTTTACTGCACAGCGTCACCAGGTAGGTGCAGGTGCTGCCCAGGAGTTACCTTCTACCACCTCTCACATGTCATCCAGTACAGCGACGAAGAGCTGGGGCTATGCGTGATCGTCCTGGCCACGTTCGTGCGCCGCGAGCCCGCCGCCGCGGCCGCTCTGCTGCCGGCTTTACTGCACAGCGTCACCAGGTAGGTGCAGGTGCTGCCCAGGAGTTACCTTCTACCACCTCTCACATGTCATCCAGTACAGCGACGAAGAGCTGGGGCTATGCGTGATCGTGCTGGCCACGTTTGTGCGCCGCGAGCCCGCCGCTGCCGCCGCCCTGCTGCCGGCTTTACTGCACAGCGTCACCAGGTAGGTCTATCATCATCATCATCATATCAGCCTGCGGACGTCCACTGTTGAACATAGACCTTCCCAAGTGAGCGCCACCACACTCTGTCCTCAGCCTTCCTCATCCAGCCGCTTCCCGCCACCCGCGCCATATCATCAGTCCAACGAGCTGGAGGATGCCCCACGCTACGCTTACTTGTACGCGGTCTCCACTCCAGGACTTTTCGGCTCCACCGGCCATCGCCCTGCTACACGCGTGACCTGCCCACTGCCACTTCAGCTTGCTAATGGTTTGGGCTATGTCAGTGACCTTGGTTCTCCTGCGGATCTCCTCATTTCGGATTCTATCCCTCAGGGAAACTCCTAACATAGCCCTCTCCATGGCCCGCTACGCGACTTTAAATTTGTGGATCAGGCCGTGTGTGAGTGTCCACGTTTCAGCGCCATAAGTGAGGACGGTTAAGGTGTTGCCCAGGAATTACCTTCTACCACCTCTCACATGTCATCCAGTACAGCGACGAACATTTATTTCGAACTTTCGATCATAAGTTGTTGGTAATACATATAAACACTAGCCTAATGTTAGTAAAAAACTGCCCTAATCTAAACCTTATATCTAAGAAATTCCTGATTTGTCAGCACATGAACCATATGACAATGGTTCAGGCGTAAGCAACCTAAGCAAATTTTCATAATATCTTTTTCTCTGTTAAAACCCAATCAGTTGCGGTCACTTATTACAAAAAAGATTCTCATAAGAACCCACAGACAAATGCAGGACGTTCAGTTTGCATCCTACGACTTTAGAGAGGGCATTTGTGCCATTTAAAGAGTGCTACCTAGTATGAAGGCACTTTACTATTGGATCAAGGTCATACCAGGACAACCGTGTGCAATCAGTCAAACGACCCTGGGAATAGAAGCTTTACACAAACTTACATCTATTTACGCTCTCCTTCGCGCCTCCTGCTTACATCTCCCGTTAATACCTTAGGGGTGAAATTTTAAAAAAATACGCGTATAATAATCCACGATTAAACCCTTATCAAATTATAGTTACCTAGCTTTTGCCCGCGGCTCCGCCCGCGTTAAATTCGATTTTTTACTAATCCCGAGAAAAAATTGAATTTCTATTTCAATGACCTTTTCACCTACTTTCAGGAAAGATTGTCAAAGCAATCTACTATTGCTGTAGCTATAGATAACTGTTGAATATTAGGGTTTTGTAAATATCCCATGGGAACTATGGATTTTCCCTAGCAGTAGTAAAAGTAGCCTATGTTTTAGTCCGGGTTATAAGTTATCTATGTTCCGGGTTATAAGTTATGTATGTTGTTATTTCAGCCAAATCGGTTCAGTAGTTGCGGCGTGAAAGATTAACAAACATACATACACACACATACTTACACACAAACTTTCGCCTTTATAATATTAGTGTTTTGCCGGTGGTGTACGCAATAGGGAAATTTCCCTCCAGGCAGGTGTTAAGCCTGGGACCGCTTGTGATCCAAGCGTGTGACGTCAGAACTTCTATATATAGCACGCTCGTCGAAAGCTCCGTCAGCGTGTGCTAGGGTACTGGTTACGCCATCTATCGTCAGCTATCGAAGACCGCTACAGTGTGATAGTGTGATGAGCGCAAACGCAGGTGGCACTACAATTCTGTCGTTTTCATGCTCCCTTGTGCGCGCCAGGGTGGTGCAGCTCGGCAGCTACTCCTGGCAAGCGGAGAGCAGCACGCGGCTGCCGGGCAGCGCAGTGTTCGTGGCGCACCAGTTCCTGCGCTGCGTGCTGCACCAGCTGGCGCCTCACAACGTGTTCCTGCAGCTCTTCCTACAGCGCACTCCGGGTAAGGCTAAAATACCCTGAATTTTGAGGCAATACCACGGAACACTAAATAGGTACAGAAGGTCCACTCCGCACGATGATTTAAAGAAATAGCGACTCTAGCGCCGACACAAAAAGTGCAAATCAGTTCGCAATAGCGCCTGGCCCCGCCCTCAAAATCGACACGCAACAAACGCAATGTTGTGGTCTCTTTCTATCGCCTAACTTTATCTCTTACGACGTACTAGGGCTGCCGTAGCCAGACGGCGCGTAAAATAGACCGTACAGAACTAGCGCGTGCAACTCGGCCCGCGAGCGGCAACCATCTGAAATATTGAGGTCCGGACCCCTACTTGTAGCCGGGACGGTCACGTGATAAGTGAGACTGTACTGGCAATACCGAGTTTTATCAACCTTTTGTCCTGCTTGTGCTGCTGCAAACCATTCTCATCCTGAACGGTTATCGTCACTCTAAGTCAAATATAGCGTAAACCTATATTGGATTATTATTGCCATAATGCTCATGTAAACTATGGAACCAGCTACCAGCAACAGTGTTCCTTCAAAACTATAACATGGGGTTATTCAAGGGGCGGATAAACAAAATTCCTTTAGTGTTGCAAATGTCCATGGGCGGCGGTGATCGCTTACCATCAGGTGACCCGCCCGCTCTTTTGCTCGTGTTAAGTATTAAAAAATATCTCGGTTATTAATCGGGTTTGCAGCAGATGTTTAGAAGTTAAGGTTACAATAGTTATCATCACACTAAATCCAATATGGCGTAAGGCACAAGATGGCGGACTGGTTATATTTTCTGCACTCTTAAGATACAAATACAAAAGCTTGTTGTTTTAAAATGCTTCTTACTGTTATTGCGCTTATTTTGAAATCGATACTTGATCAAAGTCAAAAGTGATTTGTAATACATTTGCTCAAAAAGTTGACATTTCCATGTGTGTTTAGCGTGCGCACAGTTATTCTTTTCCGCACTAGTGCTTTTGTGTTTTCCTCCTACGCGGCACCGGAGCGGGCGTACCAGGAGCGCATGAACACGAACACGGCATGCAAACACGGAGCAGGCAAACACGTAAAACCAATATTTTTTTTCGAAAATGTATTAAAAAACGTCGTTCAATGCACGTGCAGAATTGTCATTTTTACTCGTCCTTATAGTTGACCCTCGCTTTCGGCTTGGGTCAACAAACCGGGACTCGTAAAGAAATGACAAACTTTCCGCACTTATATTGAAATGTACTATTTATCCCAACATCCTTGTTTTCAGAGAAACAGCGTCAGATGTTTTTCAAGAGCGTAGCGCAAGCATTTGTCGACTTCAACGAGCTGTACCCGTGCGGGCCGCTACAGTTGCTCATAGAGCATCTCAACTCCAAGAAGACCCTGCCTATTGACGTGAGAGCCTATCAACTTTTTGAATAGAAAGAATTATAGTAGGGGAGCCCAAGAGGGGATTTTTAAAGTGACTCGAGCGTGTCAGAAAATGATATAGGGAGAATCCTTACACCCTTTAAAGTACCTCTACCAAGTATGAACCCTCCATATGGTGGGGTAACACACCCCGTAACCACACGAGCGTAAGGTACAGAGGTCATTTGTGGGGTTGAGTGTACGTTTCTACAATATGATCCCGAAGTCTGTTTTGGACTTACCTTTGCACAGGTTTAAAGACACTGTCAAAAAACATTTTATCTACGCTCATTGCTTAAAGTTCGAATTATGAAATCGAAATGTGTCAAATAATTACCTACTTTATTCACAGACTTCTATAATTATTAAAAAGTTATTCATAATAACATCGCTCTACTATGGTAATATTTAAAGAAAGTTGTTTAATATCCATAACGATACACGGCTCTGGATTCCTGTATTTGTATCTGGGGTAATATTTTTTATGTAATATTTTTTTAAGTGAATCCACAGACAAAATATAGTTGGTAGTCATTGCCGAGAGTATGGATGGGCCATGATTGACCATAGACAACAACAACAATGTCTATTGTCTATGGTTCTGCGCCATATTTGCAGAATTTTGGTGCCATACATACAAATTTTTTACATTTTAATGTGTTATTTTTGTTACTTAGTCAAAATTTTGCGCTGAAAAATGTCTAGCAGTGAAACCTACTAAAGAAAATTTAACTCCACCTGACATTTTAGTAGTTGCAACAAAAATGAAACAAAGTGAATGATTTACGACAAACGTTAGCAAGATTTTATGATTTGGATTTATGATAATAATATGAGCGTAGATAAAGTAGTGTATGAAACTCTACATAATTAGATATTAAAACACTCGTGTGATACTATTAAAAAACTCGCCTGCGGCTCGTTTTTTAAACTCACACTCGTGTTTTAATACCCCCCATTATGTAACCGTTACATAAACTACTATAATTAATCATGGTTTCTATAGGTACCATTAAAAAATTTCTTAAAGACAAAGATTCTTGGAATGATAGAAATATGCTTCCATCTCCTCACGAGATATCTTAAAAATATGTTTTAATTTTTCATACTTTATTAGAAATCTTGTATTATAACAATGACATTTTTGAAAAGAGCAAGTGCCGAGTTTCTCGGTGCAAATCTGCTTTCCGAACCTGGCGGTAGAGTTTTGACTTTTCATAAGGCCCATTTAGGCCTATGTGAAAATAAATATTTTTATTTCCTTTTCATTTTTTGACGTGACAACGTCTTATAAATCGATAGAGCCGGTTGCACGCACGAAAAAACATGACTCATCCGGCGTTACCTCACTCATGCGGCGTTACCGGCGTTACCTCGCGAGCGCGGATCGAGTGACAAAGAAGACGTTGTCACGTTCAACTATCGTCAGTAAACCGACTTTACAGGCAACCAATTTTTTTCAACAACACGCTCACCTGTTAATTGCATGTCAAATACACTGCGCCTCGAGGCTTTGAATTGCAATCTTATACGACACTGCTGACTGCACTGCGCTCGACATTGTTAGTTCTTATCGTGCTCAGTAATTTTTCGGGGTACAATTATGCCTTTAAAACTGAAACACAGTAATGCTTCGCAATTAGGATTTCGCGGCAGAATTTCTGCCTCCTTTGAGCGGCCTTTGTATGAAAAATATTATCAGCCGTCACTGTTACATTTTTGCTAGCACCTTTTTTGACGTGAAAACGTCTTATAAATCGATAGAGCCGGTTGCACGCACGAAAAAACATGACTCATCCGGCGTTACCGGCGTTACCTCGCTCATGCGGCGTTACCGGCGTTGTCTCGCGAGCGCGGAACGAGCGACAAAGAAGACGTTGTCACGTTCAGCTATCGTCAGTAAACCGACTTTACAGACAACCAATTTTTTTATGCTATATAGGCTAGCGCTTGACTGTGATCACACCTGATGGAAAGTGATGATACAGTCTAAGGTGGAACGCGCTTGCCTAGAACATGCCTATTCACTCTTGATTTGAAGGCACCCGGGTTGTAAGTGGCAGGAAAGACACTGCCTGGGAGGGTATTGCAGGCCTTTGCAGTGCGTATCAGGAACGAGGAACCTTTAGTGATTATGACAAAATCTCATCAGCAAATGGGGGTGATTGCCGGCAACATGGCGATGTATCTCGAGTGCCTCGCCCCGGAGGCGCTGGGTCCGGTCAGCGCTTGCAGCGCTTTGCTAGCAGCGCTGGACACGTTGCTTCGTGCGGTTGCGCTGCAGCTGTCGCAGCTGGACGACGCGCTGCCACTGCTTAGAGTTTGCGCTGCTGCTTTGAGGGTGCCGGCTGCCACCCATCATAAGGTACTCATTACTCAGAGCAACATGGCAATTAGGCTTAAGTGCCTCGCTTAGGAAATGTTGGAGATGGTCTGGCACTTTGCTAGAAGTGCTGGAACCGATGCCTTTATGGCAAAGTATCTGACATTGCGATGGTATTAATCCAGCGGACTTCACAAGAACCTACCATCTGGTAAAATTTACATGGGCATCATTGACTCCCTCAAATTAGAAGGAGATTTCCCTTGTATTTAACATTTCATCCGACTTTTTTCTATACAATTTGAAGCCAGAACAACAGAAAATATAAATAACCTCTTTATCCTTGGTAATTTCGACTGATCAGAAGCGACTTGTAATGAGTTGAGATGATGACCAAAGACGAATGACACGTCTTATATTTAGCTAGGGGTAATATTATAACATGTCTGCATAGAGTCTCCTGGAACCGATGTCGAAGATCGTGAGCTACGCGGTGCAGAACTGCGCGGTGCGGCTGAGCGCGCTGGTGGAGGTGGGCGCGGGCTGCGTGCGGGCCTTCGCGCGCGACCGCGACAAGCTGCTCATCTGCCGCGTGCTGGTGTACGAGCTGCTGCACGCGCTGCGCACCAAGACCACCGTGCCCGACGACAACCTCTTCGTGCTGCTGCAGTTTGTGCTGCAAGGTGAGATGTGTGATGATGCAACACGAGCTGCTCATCTGCCGCGTGCTGGTGTACGAGCTGCTGCACGCCAAGACCACCGTGCCCGACGACAACCTCTTCGTGCTGCTGCAGTTTGTGCTGCAAGGTAAGATGTGTGATGATGCAACACGAGCTGCTCATCTGCCGCGTGCTGGTGTACGAGCTGCTGCACGCGCTGCGCACCAAGACCACCGTGCCCGACGACAACCTCTTCGTGCTGCTGCAGTTTGTGCTGCAAGGTGAGATGTGTGATGATGCAACACGAGCTGCTCATCTGCCGCGTGCTGGTGTACGAGCTGCTGCACCAAGACCACCGTGCCCGACGACAACCTCTTCGTGCTGCTGCAGTTTGTGCTGCAAGGTGAGATGTGTGATGATGCAACACGAGCTGCTCATCTGCCGCGTGCTGGTGTACGAGCTGCTGCACGCCAAGACCACCGTGCCCGACGACAACCTCTTCGTGCTGCTGCAGTTTGTGCTGCAAGGTGAGATGTGTGATGATGCAACACGAGCTGCTCATCTGCCGCGTGCTGGTGTACGAGCTGCTGCACCAAGACCACCGTGCCCGACGACAACCTCTTCGTGCTGCTGCAGTTTGTGCTGCAAGGTGAGATGTGTGATGATGCAACACGAGCTGCTCATCTGCCGCGTGCTGGTGTACGAGCTGCTGCACGCCAAGACCACCGTGCCCGACGACAACCTCTTCGTGCTGCTGCAGTTTGTGCTGCAAGGTGAGATGTGTGATGATGCAACACGAGCTGCTCATCTGCCGCGTGCTGGTGTACGAGCTGCTGCACACCAAGACCACCGTGCCCGACGAAAACCTCTTCGTGCTGCTGCAGTTTGTGCTGCAAGGTGAGATGTGTGATGATGCAACACGAGCTGCTCATCTGCCGCGTGCTGGTGTACGAGCTGCTGCACGCCAAGACCACCGTGCCCGACGACAACCTCTTCGTGCTGCTGCAGTTTGTGCTGCAAGGTGAGATGTGTGATGATGCAACACGAGCTGCTCATCTGCCGCGTGCTGGTGTACGAGCTGCTGCACACCAAGACCACCGTGCCCGACGACAACCTCTTCGTGCTGCTGCAGCAGCAGCTTTGTGCTGCAAGGTGAGATGAAGTACCTTTCAGGTGAGATGAATTTTTGAGATTTGTGTGATGCTGCAAAGTTCTATATGATAAAGATTCATCTGATCTTCTTCTTCCTGGTCCTATTCCTTACAAGTCTTTCTCCGATGTGTGTGGGGCTTCGATTTATCTGATATGCGGAGTATAGTAAAGAAGGTTGTTCTATAACTAAGATTCCTCACCCCAGGTCACGGCTGCACCTTGCTCCTGCCGCCCCAACTCAACACTGGCGAGCTGCTGTCCAACTGCGGAGGCCCCGAGGCCAGGGACCTGGGCAGCGGGCCCGTGGACTGCATGCGACCACACCTCGCAGACATGATCGACTTACTGCACGACCCCAATCTGCTTAATAAAATCAAGGTAAATGTCAGCATTCTCCTTCATGACCTTCAGGTTTCTAAAGGCGATAGTATCACATCGACAAATTCCGATCTATTGTGATGCTGCCTCCTTTTTTTTTTATAATTGATAGGCTTGCGCTTGACTACAATCAAGTCTGATGAACAGAAATGATGAGGTCTAGGATGGAGTGCGCTTGCCTAGAAAATGCCTATTCACTCTTCTCTTGAAGGCACCCAGATGGTATTTGGCTGGGAACACGGAAGCTGGAAGGGCGTTCCATACCTTAGCGGTTCGTATCAGAAACGTAGAAGAAAAACGTTTCGTGCGAGTACGCTGGACATCAACCACATAAGGATGCCACTTCTCTCGACGTCTCGCGGTTCTGTGGTAGAAAGGTGAAGGAGGCACAAGGTTGTGGACCACCTAATTCCTAAGGCATTCTCCTTCATGACCTTCAGGTTTCTAAAGACGATAGTTTCACATCGACAAATTCCGATCTATTGTGATGCTGCCATCTTCCAGTCAATTTTAATCTTTGTTGCTAGGAACAGCAGCACTCTCTTAACTGAAAAAAGCATTCACTAGTTGTATTACGTACCTACTTTGTACATCATCACAAAATCATAAAATTAAATTGGGGTTGGTTAATGGATATGTATCTTGGTATGCAAGCAAAAGATGATTATAGACTAGTATTACTCGAAAGGTGGAAGAAAGTTTCAACACAATTGATGGACTGGCTTAATTCGTCGGATAGGATACATTCAACGTCTGAAGGAGACCCGAAGAAAACCATCAAGGATTTTGTATTATAGAGCAATTGCCTTCCCAAATAGGTCTAATTTGTTTTGCTAATTGAAGTCCGATTTATTTCAGGGTTCAGTATCAAAGTCAATAGTAAACCGAAACCTTATTTGCCTAAACGAGGACACCCTAGGCGCGATAGTGAAGGGCGGGATAGCGCAGTACGTGGCGATGGAGCTGGCACTCGAGCAGAGTCGCGGCAAGCAGGACAGGGGGCCCACGAGGCACATGATGCCCTGGCTCACTACCTCTTTACCAGGGTAAGTGAGGACATACACACATACATATGACACCCTCTCGGCGCGATAGTGAAGGGCGGGATAGCGCAGTACGTGGCGATGGAGCTGGCACTCGAGCAGAGTCGCGGCAAGCAGGACAGGGGGCCCACGAGGCACATGATGCCCTGGCTCACTACCTCTTTACCAGGGTAAGTGAGGACATACACACATACATATGACACCCTCTCGGCGCGATAGTGAAGGGCGGGATAGCGCAGTACGTGGCGATGGAGCTGGCACTCGAGCAGAGTCGCGGCAAGCAGGACAGGGGGCCCACGAGGCACATGATGCCCTGGCTCACTACCTCTTTACCAGGGTAAGTGAGGACATACACACATACATATGACACCCTCTCGGCGCGATAGTGAAGGGCGGGATAGCGCAGTACGTGGCGATGGAGCTGGCACTCGAGCAGAGTCGCGGCAAGCAGGACAGGGGGCCCACGAGGCACATGATGCCCTGGCTCACTACCTCTTTACCAGGGTAAGTGAGGACATACACACATACATATGACACCCTCTCGGCGCGATAGTAAAGGGCGGGATAGCGCAGTACGTGGCGATGGAGCTGGCACTCGAGCAGAGTCGCGGCAAGCAGGACAGGGGGCCCACGAGGCACATGATGCCCTGGCTCACTACCTCTTTACCAGGGTAAGTGAGGACATACACACATACATATGACACCCTCCTGGGCGCGATAGTGAAGGGCGGGATAGCGCAGTACGTGGCGATGGAGCTGGCTCTGGAGCAGAGTCGCGGCAAGCAGGACAGGGGGCCCACGAGGCACATGATGCCCTGGCTCACTACCTCTTTACCAGGGTAAGTGAGGACATACACACATACATATGACACCCTCCTGGGCGCGATAGTGAAGGGCGGGATAGCGCAGTACGTGGCGATGGAGCTGGCTCTGGAGCAGAGTCGCGGCAAGCAGGACAGGGGGCCCACGAGGCACATGATGCCCTGGCTCACTACCTCTTTACCAGGGTAAGTGAGGACATACACACATACATATGACACCCTCTCGGCGCGATAGTGAAGGGCGGGATAGCGCAGTACGTGGCGATGGAGCTGGCACTCGAGCAGAGTCGCGGCAAGCAGGACAGGGGGCCCACGAGGCACATGATGCCCTGGCTCACTACCTCTTTACCAGGGTAAGTGAGGACATACACACATACATATGACACCCTCTCGGCGCGATAGTGAAGGGCGGGATAGCGCAGTACGTGGCGATGGAGCTGGCACTCGAGCAGAGTCGCGGCAAGCAGGACAGGGGGCCCACGAGGCACATGATGCCCTGGCTCACTACCTCTTTACCAGGGTAAGTGAGGACATACACACATACATATGACACCCTCTCGGCGCGATAGTAAAGGGCGGGATAGCGCAGTACGTGGCGATGGAGCTGGCACTCGAGCAGAGTCGCGGCAAGCAGGACAGGGGGCCCACGAGGCACATGATGCCCTGGCTCACTACCTCTTTACCAGGGTAAGTGAGGACATACACACATACATATGACACCCTCCTGGGCGCGATAGTGAAGGGCGGGATAGCGCAGTACGTGGCGATGGAGCTGGCTCTGGAGCAGAGTCGCGGCAAGCAGGACAGGGGGCCCACGAGGCACATGATGCCCTGGCTCACTACCTCTTTACCAGGGTAAGTGAGGACATACACACATACATATGACACCCTCCTGGGCGCGATAGTGAAGGGCGGGATAGCGCAGTACGTGGCGATGGAGCTGGCTCTGGAGCAGAGTCGCGGCAAGCAGGACAGGGGGCCCACGAGGCACATGATGCCCTGGCTCACTACCTCTTTACCAGGGTAAGTGAGGACATAGACACATACATATGACACCCTCCTGGGCGCGATAGTGAAGGGCGGGATAGCGCAGTACGTGGCTTTAACTTAATCTTAACTTACGACGTACTAGGGCTGCCTTAGTTAGACGGCGCGTCAAATAGACCGTACAGAACTAGCGCGTGCAACTCGGCCCGCGAGCGGCAACCATCTGAAATATCGTGGTCCGGACCCGTACTTGTAGCCGGGACGGTCACGTGATAAGTGAGACTGGCCTGACGATATAGACTACTCCTTCGTGTCTCCATCCTTTAGCTATAAAAACTTACATATGTGTGTAGATCGCGAGATGTCAGCGAGTGCGTGGGTCGCGTGCGCCTGGTGTCCTGGGTGGTCCTGGGCGCGCTCAGCAACGCTCGCACGCACCCGCTGCAGCTGCCCGTGCCTCTGGACGCGACGTGCCACCTCAACGACCATATCCAGGTAACAGCGTGTGTGGGTCGCGTGCGCCTGGTGTCCTGGGTGGTCCTGGGCGCGCTCAGCAACGCTCGCACGCACCCGCTGCAGCTGCCCGTGCCTCTGGACGCGACGTGCCACCTCACCGACCATATCCAGGTAACAGCGTGTGTGGGTCGCGTGCGCCTGGTGTCCTGGGTGGTCCTGGGCGCGCTCAGCAACGCTCGCACGCACCCGCTGCAGCTGCCCGTGCCTCTGGACGCGACGTGCCACCTCACCGACCATATCCAGGTAACAGCGTGTGTGGGTCGCGTGCGCCTGGTGTCCTGGGTGGTCCTGGGCGCGCTCAGCAACGCTCGCACGCACCCGCTGCAGCTGCCCGTGCCTCTGGACGCGACGTGCCACCTCACCGACCATATCCAGGTAACAGCGTGTGTGGGTCGCGTGCGCCTGGTGTCCTGGGTGGTGCTGGGCGCGCTCAGCAACGCTCGCACGCACCCGCTGCAGCTGCCCGTGCCTCTGGACGCGACGTGCCACCTCACTGACCATATCCAGGTAACAGCGTGTGTGGGTCGCGTGCGCCTGGTGTCCTGGGTGGTGCTGGGCGCGCTCAGCAACGCTCGCACGCACCCGCTGCAGCTGCCCGTGCCTCTGGACGCGACGTGCCACCTCACCGACCATATCCAGGTAACAGCGTGTGTGGGTCGCGTGCGCCTGGTGTCCTGGGTGGTCCTGGGCGCGCTCAGCAACGCTCGCACGCACCCGCTGCAGCTGCCCGTGCCTCTGGACGCGACGTGCCACCTCACCGACCATATCCAGGTAACAGCGTGTGTGGGTCGCGTGCGCCTGGTGTCCTGGGTGGTCCTGGGCGCGCTCAGCAACGCTCGCACGCACCCGCTGCAGCTGCCCGTGCCTCTGGACGCGACGTGCCACCTCACTGACCATATCCAGGTAACAGCGTGTGTGGGTCGCGTGCGCCTGGTGTCCTGGGTGGTCCTGGGCGCGCTCAGCAACGCTCGCACGCACCCGCTGCAGCTGCCCGTGCCTCTGGACGCGACGTGCCACCTCACCGACCATATCCAGGTAACAGCGTGTGTGGGTCGCGTGCGCCTGGTGTCCTGGGTGGTCCTGGGCGCGCTCAGCAACGCTCGCACGCACCCGCTGCAGCTGCCCGTGCCTCTGGACGCGACGTGCCACCTCACCGACCATATCCAGGTAACAGCGTGTGTGGGTCGCGTGCGCCTGGTGTCCTGGGTGGTCCTGGGCGCGCTCAGCAACGCTCGCACGCACCCGCTGCAGCTGCCCGTGCCTCTGGACGCGACGTGCCACCTCACCGACCATATCCAGGTAACAGCGTGTGTGGGTCGCGTGCGCCTGGTGTCCTGGGTGGTCCTGGGCGCGCTCAGCAACGCTCGCACGCACCCGCTGCAGCTGCCCGTGCCTCTGGACGCGACGTGCCACCTCACCGACCATATCCAGGTAACAGCGTGTGTGGGTCGCGTGCGCCTGGTGTCCTGGGTGGTCCTGGGCGCGCTCAGCAACGCTCGCACGCACCCGCTGCAGCTGCCCGTGCCTCTGGACGCGACGTGCCACCTCACCGACCATATCCAGGTAACAGCGTGTGTGGGTCGCGTGCGCCTGGTGTCCTGGGTGGTCCTGGGCGCGCTCAGCAACGCTCGCACGCACCCGCTGCAGCTGCCCGTGCCTCTGGACGCGACGTGCCACCTCACCGACCATATCCAGGTAACAGCGTGTGTGGGTCGCGTGCGCCTGGTGTCCTGGGTGGTCCTGGGCGCGCTCAGCAACGCTCGCACGCACCCGCTGCAGCTGCCCGTGCCTCTGGACGCGACGTGCCACCTCACCGACCATATCCAGGTAACAGCGTGTGTGGGTCGCGTGCGCCTGGTGTCCTGGGTGGTCCTGGGCGCGCTCAGCAACGCTCGCACGCACCCGCTGCAGCTGCCCGTGCCTCTGGACGCGACGTGCCACCTCACCGACCATATCCAGGTAACAGCGTGTGTGGGTCGCGTGCGCCTGGTGTCCTGGGTGGTCCTGGGCGCGCTCAGCAACGCTCGCACGCACCCGCTGCAGCTGCCCGTGCCTCTGGACGCGACGTGCCACCTCACCGACCATATCCAGGTAACAGCGTGTGTGGGTCGCGTGCGCCTGGTGTCCTGGGTGGTCCTGGGCGCGCTCAGCAACGCTCGCACGCACCCGCTGCAGCTGCCCGTGCCTCTGGACGCGACGTGCCACCTCACCGACCATATCCAGGTAACAGCGTGTGTGGGTCGCGTGCGCCTGGTGTCCTGGGTGGTCCTGGGCGCGCTCAGCAACGCTCGCACGCACCCGCTGCAGCTGCCCGTGCCTCTGGACGCGACGTGCCACCTCACCGACCATATCCAGGTAACAGCATTAATATGATTTTGAGGTACATATAAATCTATGGACCCCGGGTGTAATATAAAATTCACGAAAAATGTGTCCCGAGAAAACCTGTGTACTGTAAACCTAAAAGTACTGTAAAGTGTACATGAAGTGTGTATTTTTATAAACCATTACCTTGCCTCTTCACCTTCTTCTTCTCGTGCGGTTTTATAACATACTAGCAAACGCCCGCGGCTTCGCTCACGTTGAACTTCTGCTTTACTCCCTCAAGCGTTTAATTTTCAAAATATCTGTCGTCGCCATTTATTTTGATTAGGATCACAATTTTTCACTACCTTGCTGATAATAGTCAAATATCGATTTTCAAATCATTCGGCCCAGTAACAAAAAAGTTCAAAATGGCGGCCATTTTTTTCAATTTTGACCACAAATTCCTTCTCTGTGCCTGATTCTATAGTCAGATATTGATTTTTAAATCATTCGGCCCCGTAACAAAAAAGTTCAAAATGGCGCCCTTTTTTTCAATTTTGACCACAAATTCCATCTCTATGCCTGCTTCTATAGTCCCATATTGATTTTCAAATCATTCGGCCCAGTAACAAAAAAGTTCAAAATGGCGGCCATTTTTTTCAATTTTGACCACAAAATCTTTCTCTATGCTTGCTTTAATAGTCACATATTGATTTTCAAATCATTCGGCCCAGTAACAAAAAAGTTCAAAATGGCGGCCATTTTTTTCAATTTTGACCACAAATTCCCTCTCTATGCTTGCTTTTATAGTCCCATATTGATTTTCAAATCATTCGGCCCAGTAACAAAAAAGTTCAAAATGGCGGCCATTTTTTTCAATTTTGACCACAAAATCCTTTTCTTTGCTTGCTTTAACAGTCACATATTGATTTTCAAATCATTCGGCCCAGTAACAAAAAAGTTCAAAATGGCGGCCAATTTTTTAAGTTTTGACCTTTGATTCTTATTCTATGCTTGATGCAATGGTCGGATATTAATTTTGAAAGATATCGGTCCAATAACAAAAAAGTTCAAAATGGAGGCCAATTTTTTTAATTTTTGACTACATTTTCGTTTTCTATGCTTGCTGCAATGGTCAGATCTCCATTTTGAAAGGATTCGGTCCAATAACAAAAAAGTTCAAAATGGCGGCTAATTATTAAATTTTGTCCTCAGATTCTTAATCTATGCTTGATGCAATGGTCAGATATCCATTTTGAAAGAATTCGGTCCAATAACAAAAAAGTTCAAAATGGCGGCCATTTTTGTCAATTTTGACCACAAATTCCTTTTCTATGCTGGCTTCTATAGTCACATATTGATTTTCAAATCATTTGGCCCAGTAACAAAAAAGTTCAAAATGGCGGCTATTTTTTTCAATTTTGACCACAAATTCCTTCTCTATGCCTGCTTCTATAGTCACATATTGATTTTGAAATCATTTGGCCCAGTAACAAAGAAGTTCAAAATGGCGGCTATTTTTTCAATTTTGACCACAAATTCCTTCTCTATGCCTGCTTCTATAGTCACATATTGATTTTCAAATCATTCGGCCCAGTAACAAAAAAGTTCAAAATGGCGTCCATTTTTTTCAATTTTGACCACAAAATCTTTCTCTATGTCTGCTTTAATAGTCACATATTGATTTTCAAATCATTCGGCCCAGTAACAAAAAAGTTCAAAATGGCGGCCGTTTTTTTCAATTTTGACCACAAATTCCATCTCTATGCTTGCTTTTATAGTCCCATATTGATTTTCAAATCATTCGGCCCAGGAACAAAAAAGTTCAAAATGGCGGCCATTTTTTTTCCATTTTGACCACAAAATCCTTCTCTTTGCTTGCTTTAACAGTCACATATTGATTTTCAAATCATTCGGCCCAGTAACAAAAAAGTTCAAAATGGCGGCCAATTTTTTAAGTTTTGACCTTTGATTCTTATTCTATGCTTGATGCAATGGTCGGATATTAATTTTGAAAGATATCGGTCCAATAATAAAAAAGTTCAAAATGGAGGCCAATTTTTTTAATTTTTGACTACATTTTCGTTTTCTATGCTTGCTGCAATGGTCAGATCTCCATTTTGAAAGGATTCGGTCCAATAACAAAAAAGTTCAAAATGGCGGCCAATTTTTAAATTTTGACCTCAGATTCTTATTCTATGCTTGATGCAATGGTCAGATATCCATTTTGAAAGAATTCGGTCCAATAACAAAAAAGTTCAAAATGGCAGCCATTTTTGTCAATTTTGACCACAAATTCCTTTTCTATGCTGGCTTCTATAGTCACATATTGATTTTCAAATCATTTGGCCCAGTAACAAAAAAGTTCAAAATGGCGGCTATTTTTTTCAATTTTGACCACAAATTCCTTCTCAATGCCTGCTTCTATAGTCACATATTGATTTTCAAATCATTCGGCCCAGTAACAAAAAAGTTCAAAATGGCGTCCATTTTTTTCAATTTTGACCACAAAATCTTTCTCTATGTCTGCTTTAATAGTCACATATTGATTTTCAAATCATTCGGCCCAGTAACAAAAAAGTTCAAAATGGCGGCCATTTTTTTCAATTTTGACCACAAATTCCATCTCTATGCTTGCTTTTATAGTCCCATATTGATTTTCAAATCATTCGGCCCAGAAACAAAAAAGTTCAAAATGGCGGCCATTTTTTTCAATTTTGACCACAAAATCCTTCTCTTTGCTTGCTTTAACAGTCACATATTAATTTTCAAATCATTCGGCCCAGTAACAAAAAAGTTCAAAATGGCGGCCAATTTTTTAAGTTTTGACCTTTGATTCTTATTCTATGCTTGATGCAATGGTCGGATATTAATTTTGAAAGATGTCGGTCCAATAACAAAAAAGTTCAAAATGCAGGCCAATTTTTTTAATTTTTGACTACATTTTCGTTTTCTATGCTTGCTGCAATGGTCAGATCTCCATTTTGAAAGGATTCGGTCCAGTAACAAAAAAGTTCAAAATGGCGGCTATTTTTTCAATTTTGACCACAAATTCCTTCTCTATGCTTGCTTTAATAGTCACATATTGATTTTCAAATCATTCGGCCCAGCAACAAAAAAGTTCAAAATGGCGGCCAATTTTTTAAATTTTGACCTTTGATTCTTATTCTATGCTTGATGCAATGGTCGGATATTAATTTTGAAAGATATCGGTCCAATAATGAAAAAGTTCAAAATGGCGGCCAATTTTTTATTTGACCTCAGATTCTTTTTCTATGTTCGCTGCAACGGTCGGATATTAATTTTGAAAGAATTCGGTCCAATAACGAAAAAGTTCAAATTGGTGGCAAATTTTTTAAATTTTGACCTCAGATTCTTTTTCTATGCTCGCTGCAACGGTCGGATATTAATTTTGAAAGAATTCGGTCCAATAACGAAAAAGTTTAATATGGCGGCCAATTATTTAAATTTTGACCTCAGATTCTTTTTCTATGCTCGCTGCAACGGTCGGATATTAATTTTGAAAGAATTCGGTCCAATAACGAAAAAGTTCAAAATGGCGGCCAATTTTTTTAAATTATGACTACATATTCTTTTTTTATGCTTGCTGCAATGGTCGGATATTAATTTTAAAAGAATTCGGTCCAATAATGAAAAAATTCAAAATGGCGGCCAATTTTTTAAATATTGAGTACATATTCTTTTTCTATGCTCGCTGCAACGGTTGGATATTAATTTTGAAAGAAATCGGTCCAATAACGAAAAAGTTTAAAATGGCGTCCAATTTTTTAAATTTTGACCACAGATTCCTTTTCTACGTTTGCTGTCATATGAGAAAAAGAATGAAAAAATTTATTCCAAAATCAAAGTCAAGAAGTTCGAAATGTTCGGGCCATCCTTAAATTTGAAATTCGAATATCCCCGTCGCAGTACAAATTCAACAACCTAGGTACCCTGATTAGTACGAATCAAAATTTTGTCGGAATCGAAAAAATTACACTTTTGTATGGAGAAATCCCTAAAACCAACGGTTTTTACCCCATAAGCATGGAATTTCTGGAATCCCCGTCTTAGTACGAATTCATGACCTAATGTCTACCTAGGTACCAAATTTGAGATATCTACGACTTTTAGTTTTTCGGGAATCCCTGGAACAACGAAAAAATTTACACTTTTGTATGGAGAAATCCCGAAAACCAACGGTTTTTACCCCTTAAACATGGAATTCCTGGAATCCCCGTCTTAGTACGAATTCATGACCTAATATCTACCTATGTACCAAATTTGAGATATCTACGACTTTTAGTTTTTCGGGAATCCCTGGAACAACGAAAAAATTTACACTTTTGTATGGAGAAATCCCGAAAACCAACGGCTTTTACCTCTTAAACATGGAATTTCTGGAATCCCCGTCTTAGTACGAATTCATGACCTAATATCTACCTATGTACCAAATTGGAGATATCTACGACTTTTAGTTTTTCGGGAATCCCTGGAACAACGAAAAAATTTTTACTTTTGTATGGAGAAATCCCGAAAACCAACGGTTTTTACCCCTTAAACATGGAATTTCTGGAATCCCCGTCTTAGTACGAATTCATGACCTAATATCTACCTATGTACCAAATTGGAGATATCTACGACTTTTAGTTTTTCGGGAATCCCTGGAACAACGAAAAAATTTTTACTTTTGTATGGAGAAATCCCGAAAACCAACGGTTTTTTCCCCTTAAACATGGATTTTCTGGAATCCCCGTCTTAGTACGAATTCATGACCTAATACCTACCTAGGTACCAAATTTCAGATCCCTACCACTTGTAGCTTTTCGGGAATTCCTGGAACAACGAAAAAAATATCACTTTTGTATGGGGAAATCCAAAAAACCAACGGTTTTTACCCCTTAAAATTTAAATTTCTGGAATCCCCGTCTTAGTACGAATTCATGACCTAATATCTACCTAGGTACCAAATTTCAGATCTCTATGACCTATAGTTTAGACGGAATCCGTGGAACAACCAAAATACCTCACTCTTTTATATATATAGATTGTGTCATGTTTGAATCAGGGCCATGTTTCGTTGCAGACAATAATGTCGTCATACGTGGAGCAAGCGCAGGACAACCCGAGCAAAGCCGCAAACGCGAGCGTGCCGCAGCGCATGAGCGCGCTGTGCGGCGCCTTCCTGCTGTGTCAGCTGTGGACGCTGTACGTGTGGCGCTGCGGGGCGTGCGCGGCGCCCGCGTCCGAGCCGCAGCACGCCGCGCACGCGCTGCTGCTGCACTTCTGGTGCAAGCTCGTGCCCACGCTCACGCAGCTCACCCACGCCAACAAGCTGGTGAGTGTCTGCCGCTAGTGCGCTGTACGTGTGGCGCTGCGGCGCGTCCGAGCCGCAGCACGCCGCGCACGCGCTGCTGCTGCACTTCTGGTGCAAGCTCGTGCCCACGCTCACGCAGCTCACCCACGCCAACAAGCTGGTGAGTGTCTGCCGCTAGTGCGCTGTACGTGTGGCGCTGCGGGGCGTGCGCGGCGCCCGCGTCCGAGCCGCAGCACGCCGCGCACGCGCTGCTGCTGCACTTCTGGTGCAAGCTCGTGCCCACGCTCACGCAGCTCACCCACGCCAACAAGCTGGTGAGTGTCTGCCGCTAGTGCGCTGTACGTGTGGCGCTGCGGCGCGTCCGAGCCGCAGCACGCCGCGCACGCGCTGCTGCTGCACTTCTGGTGCAAGCTCGTGCCCACGCTCACGCAGCTCACCCACGCCAACAAGCTGGTGAGTGTCTGCCGCTAGTGCGCTGTACGTGTGGCGCTGCGGCGCGTCCGAGCCGCAGCACGCCGCGCACGCGCTGCTGCTGCACTTCTGGTGCAAGCTCGTGCCCACGCTCACGCAGCTCACCCACGCCAACAAGCTGGTGAGTGTCTGCCGCTAGTGCGCTGTACGTGTGACGCTGCGGCGCGTCCGAGCCGCAGCACGCCGCGCACGCGCTGCTGCTGCACTTCTGGTGCAAGCTCGTGCCCACGCTCACGCAGCTCACCCACGCCAACAAGCTGGTGAGTGTCCGCCGTTAATCCTACCCATCCAATATAGTTTACTCTACTACCAGGATCTCATGTGCTTAGCGGGCAACTAGAAGGCAGGAGTAGGAACCTTCATCTTATCTTCAGATTCTAGTGCACGCGGCTGCAGGACTTCTCTGCTCCCAGTAGCACGTTACCGTTGCAGGTCAACTGTGCCCTGTGTGCTGTGATCGCCACTGTCTAAATATCCCCTCTAAATCCGGTGTACGCAAGGAATAAAAGAACCTCCTAGTCAGGGGTATATTTTGACCTTAGTAGGGCAGGTAAAATTCAGCAGAATAGCTAAGAGAGAACCACTGGATATTTTGGTTTCCAGCTGGCCGAGACCGTGAACCTGCACTTCCTGAGTCTGCTGGAGTCGCTGCTGGAATGCAACTCCACCGTGCTCAACAAGCTGCTGCCCCTCTGGACGCCCATCCTGCACTCGCCGCTTTTCAATGTGAGTGCAACAAGGCAGACTTAACTTTAACCATTAAACATGGCGGTTCCTCCGGCATTTTGTTCTGTAACGCCATTAAAGATTGTGAGCTTGTTAAAATTTGGTGAAGCAATTGGGCTTTCATATAGAAATATTTCTGATTCTTCAACTATTAAGCCATAAAGAATTCGATTCTTGAATGTTTTGCTCGGTTCGCAGATGCCACAGCACGTGGCGCAGCGGCTGGAGGCTTGCCGCGAGCTGAAGCCCGAGGCGGTGACGGCTGCCGGCGCCGCGCCGCAGGCGGCCGCGCGCGAGCATCGCCGCCTGTACCGCCTGCTCACCAAGATGGCGCAGCTGGAGCTGCAGCCGCACTCCTTCTACTTCATATAACTCGCCATCGCCGCCTGTACCGCCTGCTCACCGAGATGGCGCAGCTGGAGCTGCAGCCGCACTCCTTCTACTTCATATAACTTGCCATCGCCGCCTGTACCGCCTGCTCACCGAGATGGCGCAGCTGGAGCTGCAGCCGCACTCCTTCTACTTCATATAACTGGCCATCGCCGCCTGTACCGCCTGTACCGCCTGCTCACCGAGATGGCGCAGCTGGAGCTGCAGCCGCACTCCTTCTACTTCATATAACTGGCCATCGCCGCCTGTACCGCCTGCTCACCGAGATGGCGCAGCTGGAGCTGCAGCCGCACTCCTTCTACTTCATATAACTTGCCATCGCCGCCTGTACCGCCTGCTCACCGAGATGGCGCAGCTGGAGCTGCAGCCGCACTCCTTCTACTTCATATAACTCGCCATCGCCGCCTGTACCGCCTGCTCACCGAGATGGCGCAGCTGGAGCTGCAGCCGCACTCCTTCTACTTCATATAACTCGCCATCGCCGCCTGTACCGCCTGCTCACCGAGATGGCGCAGCTGGAGCTGCAGCCGCACTCCTTCTACTTCATATAACTCGCCATCGCCGCCTGTACCGCCTGCTCACCGAGATGGCGCAGCTGGAGCTGCAGCCGCACTCCTTCTACTTCATATAACTCGCCATCGCCGCCTGTACCGCCTGCTCACCGAGATGGCGCAGCTGGAGCTGCAGCCGCACTCCTTCTACTTCATATAACTCGCCATCGCCGCCTGTACCGCCTGCTCACCGAGATGGCGCAGCTGGAGCTGCAGCCGCACTCCTTCTACTTCATATAACTCGCCATCGCCGCCTGTACCGCCTGCTCACCGAGATGGCGCAGCTGGAGCTGCAGCCGCACTCCTTCTACTTCATATAACTTGCCATCGCCGCCTGTACCGCCTGCTCACCGAGATGGCGCAGCTGGAGCTGCAGCCGCACTCCTTCTACTTCATATAACTTGCCATCGCCGCCTGTACCGCCTGCTCACCGAGATGGCGCAGCTGGAGCTGCAGCCGCACTCCTTCTACTTCATATAACTTGCCATCGCCGCCTGTACCGCCTGCTCACCGAGATGGCGCAGCTGGAGCTGCAGCCGCACTCCTTCTACTTCATATAACTTGCCATCGCCGCCTGTACCGCCTGCTCACCGAGATGGCGCAGCTGGAGCTGCAGCCGCACTCCTTCTACTTCATATAACTTGCCATCGCCGCCTGTACCGCCTGCTCACCGAGATGGCGCAGCTGGAGCTGCAGCCGCACTCCTTCTACTTCATATAACTTGCCATCGCCGCCTGTACCGCCTGCTCACCGAGATGGCGCAGCTGGAGCTGCAGCCGCACTCCTTCTACTTCATATAACTGGTCATCGCCGCCTGTACCGCCTGTACCGCCTGCTCACCGAGATGGCGCAGCTGGAGCTGCAGCCGCACTCCTTCTACTTCATATAACTGGCCATCGCCGCCTGTACCGCCTGCTCACCGAGATGGCGCAGCTGGAGCTGCAGCCGCACTCCTCCTACTTCATATAACTCGCCATCGCCGCCTGTACCGCCTGCTCACCGAGATGGCGCAGCTGGAGCTGCAGCCGCACTCCTTCTACTTCATATAACTCGCCATCGCCGCCTGTACCGCCTGCTCACCGAGATGGCGCAGCTGGAGCTGCAGCCGCACTCCTTCTACTTCATATAACTCGCCATCGCCGCCTGTACCGCCTGCTCACCGAGATGGCGCAGCTGGAGCTGCAGCCGCACTCCTTCTACTTCATATAACTTGCCATCGCCGCCTGTACCGCCTGCTCACCGAGATGGCGCAGCTGGAGCTGCAGCCGCACTCCTTCTACTTCATATAACTTGCCATCGCCGCCTGTACCGCCTGCTCACCGAGATGGCGCAGCTAGAGCTGCAGCCGCACTCCTTCTACTTCATATAACTTGCCATCGCCGCCTGTACCGCCTGCTCACCGAGATGGCGCAGCTGGAGCTGCAGCCGCACTCCTTCTACTTCATATAACTCGCCATCGCCGCCTGTACCGCCTGTACCGCCTGCTCACCGAGATGGCGCAGCTGGAGCTGCAGCCGCACTCCTTCTACTTCATATAACTCGCCATCGCCGCCTGTACCGCCTGCTCACCGAGATGGCGCAGCTGGAGCTGCAGCCGCACTCCTTCTACTTCATATAACTTGCCATCGCCGCCTGTACCGCCTGCTCACCGAGATGGCGCAGCTGGAGCTGCAGCCGCACTCCTTCTACTTCATATAACTTGCCATCGCCGCCTGTACCGCCTGCTCACCGAGATGGCGCAGCTGGAGCTGCAGCCGCACTCCTTCTACTTCATATAACTTGCCATCGCCGCCTGTACCGCCTGCTCACCGAGATGGCGCAGCTGGAGCTGCAGCCGCACTCCTTCTACTTCATATAACTTGCCATCGCCGCCTGTACCGCCTGCTCACCGAGATGGCGCAGCTGGAGCTGCAGCCGCACTCCTTCTACTTCATATAACTTGCCATCGCCGCCTGTACCGCCTGTACCGCCTGCTCACCGAGATGGCGCAGCTGGAGCTGCAGCCGCACTCCTTCTACTTCATATAACTTGCCATCGCCGCCTGTACCGCCTGTACCGCCTGCTCACCGAGATGGCGCAGCTGGAGCTGCAGCCGCACTCCTTCTACTTCATATAACTCGCCATCGCCGCCTGTACCGCCTGCTCACCGAGATGGCGCAGCTGGAGCTGCAGCCGCACTCCTTCTACTTCATATAACTTGCCTTCGCCGCTGAGGGCAATAGGGATACCCTCCAGGCATAACTTATGCCTGCAGGATACTTAGATTTGTACTTTTTCGTCTGAAGGGGGGAAAATTAATAAAAATGGACGAAAGGAAAAATTTACGTACGATATTTCGCGAGGGCATAATATGACCCGGGCCTAGATTTGGAGATATTTTGTGGGTTAGTGGGGTTTAAGTGTTTTAAATATTTATAGCTCCGTGATTTTGAGTTTACGCTTGATATATGGGAGGGTGAATTTTTAACCGACTTCAAAAAAAGGAGGAGGTTCTCAATTCGTCGGAATTTTTTTTTTTTATGTATGTTCCTCGATTACCTACTCGAAGATGCGTGGACCAATTACAAAAATTATTTTTTTGTTTGAAAGGGTATAGTTCACAGATGGTCCCATAGTCATAAAGTCAGGATCTGATGATGGGATCCTGGAGAAATCGAGGGAACTCTTCAAATTTTATAAGCACACTTGAAGTGATTTGGGTATTGTTTGAAAGAGTAATTTTTTCCAGGTAGTCTTATCGTCGTCAGGTCGGGATCTGATGATGGGATCTTGGTAAAATCGAGGGAAATCTTCAAATTTTGCGAGTAGGTATACTTGAAGCGATTTAGGTATTTTTTATAGTTACTATTGCATTTCCTTGCAGTCATCAAGTAATGACTGTATTCATCAAGTCAGGATCTCATGATGGGATCTTGGAGAAATTGAGGGAACTCTTCAGGTTTTAGTTGTTTTCCACTAAAAAGTATAAAATAAAATGGAAAATTCTTTCCAAAAAACCAACTTCAAATGCCACTACAAAGAATGAAATATTTTTTAATGTACACCAATTCGAAGTCGGGCAATGTTTCGTTCATTCACTAATAGTCCTTCGTATTGTCAATAATTTTGTCATTTCTTTGCACAAATACGAAGGACTATTAATGATTGAACAAAATATTGCCCGACTTCGAATTACATTAAAAAATATTTCATTCTTTGTAGTGGCATTTGAAGTTGGTTTTTTGGAAAGAATTTTCCATTTTATATCCCTTATTTTTCTCCATGATCTGTCATTGGTTATGACTAGAAAGGTTTAAATATGTTACCTTTTCTGAAATAAACATTTTCCCAGATGTAAGTAGATTGATCATGAATTCATGAACACGTTGAGAATTAAACACAACGCTATTGTTTGTTTTTTATTTCTTCAGCTAAACGTATTAAATAAAACTGTATTATGTGCCAAACGATAATAAATGGAGTACTTATCTAACTTAAATATTTTAATGTTTTATAGGTGTGAATTTTATAGTTATCTATTTAAATGTTTTAATGAATGTTAAATGTTCGTAATTAAAGTATATGTGAAATATATTGTTTGTAGTTTCAATACAGTCTGGACTCCGGAATAATTCATCCAAATAGATACCTCATTTGATTTCTATTTTGAACGCTCTGAAGACCTACATAAATTTATGGTAATGAAGTAATGAATATTCTTAAAGGAGAGCCGAGCTTGGCGAGAGAATAAACAAACCATAGTCATCAAGTCAGGATCTCATGATGGGATCCTGGAGAAATCGAGGGAACTCTTCAAAGTTTATAAGCACACTTGAAGTGATTTGGGTATTGTTTGAAAGAGTATTTTTTAATTTCTACAAGTTAGTACTTGGCTACGATCTCATCGATGGTAAGTGATGATGCAGCCTAAGATGTTATCGTACTAACTTGGAAGGGTAAGTTTACCCCAACGGTTTCTATTAAGCATCGCACCGGAACGCTAAATCGCTTGGCGGTGCGTTTTTGCTGGTAGCTAGGGTGGTAACTATCCACGGCCGAAGCTTCCCATCAGACCAAACCTGAGCCAATTTAGAAATAATAAAATTCCAAAGTGACCCGAGGCGGGAATCGAACCCGCGACCTCCCACTCAAATCCGAGCGCGCCGCCACTGGCCAGGGAGGTCGTCAAAAGAAGAAAGAGGCTCTTTACAATTTATTTTTGAACAGTCACGGTAACATCGTAAGAAGGACTTGTCAATTTAAAATGATGTATGAAGTCGCGTGCCATCAACCATCAAAGCACTACAGCGTGCGAAACTTATAATTCCGTTACGTCATCAGGTGACGAAAGTTGATAATGTGTAATTATAATTATTACACCCATTATTAATGCTATTATACCGCATACGGGTGAATAAAGCGCCCGTCCGACTGTCCGTGAGAAGCTCTATAGGACAATCAAGCTCGTGATTTGGCATATAATAACTTACTTAGTATTTTTTTAAAACAGATAGTAGGTACAGTCGAACCTGACTAAGTGAGAACTAGGTAAGCGAGAAAACTATTATACATACTAGCTGACCCGGCAAACGTTGTTTTGCCATATAATTTTTTTTTCTCACTTAGGGTCACGAGATCAAAGTGCCTACAATATTACAAAAGAGACTAAGATAAGTCACTGGACAGACTCTTAGAAATAGGTCTTAATATCAGTTTAATTTGTGGCGGATATCTATTACACTGGAAACTTTGCCATACGATCTACAAAACTTTCCCCACAATTTCCCTCACGCGGGAATTACAAATTTAGGAGCAGGCGTCCCGAGCGCTTGATGGCGTCTATCCCGAAGCCAAACATTAGTACCATCTCTCGTCTCACACGAGACACACTAGCGCGCCGCCTTAGCTCCCAATTATCTAAGCTGTGTAACTTGTATTACTCCTTAATGGGATTAAACATATGTCCGCGCTAAACAGTATTTTGTTAGGATCAACCCAAACCAAATCCTAAACTGGTGAATCCTAAAAATTTAAAATTAAGTTACTAATTAGCTTTTAGGCTAGATCGTAGCGATGCTAAAGTAGGTACCCTTAAGGGATTTTCGTGAGAGAAAAAATAATTAAAAAATTAAAAAACACGACTGCCCTGTTTTAAAACGAACTAAAAAGTAAAAAACAAGTTATTTTAGTTCATCTGCATATTGACAAAGGGAAAAGTGGTCAAATTTCTCATTAATTAAAACAGATAAACTTATATTATGGCAGTCGGGGAACCGTTCTGAGGAACAGCTTCTATTCTAAGAGGTCCCCCGACTGCCATAATATGAGTTTATCTGTTTTAATTAATGAGAAATTTGACCACTTTTCCCTTTGTCAATATGCAGATGAACTAAAATAACTTGTTTTTTACTTTTTAGTTCGTTTTAAAACAGGGCAGTCGTGTTTTTTAATTTTTTAATTATTTATTTTTATTTTATACTTTTTAGTGATGGTCTACGGTCCTATGTAAAAGTATATTTTAAATATATATAAATACTCGGTTACTACTCTCTAATACCTTCATTTCGATACCCATATTGTGATAATTGAAGAAAACATTTTGATTTCCACTTTTGAAATTGGCGCCTCACGGCCGCCATATTTACTTTTTCCAAAAAAAATATAGCCTATGTTACCCGGAATAATGTAAGGATTCTAACGATACCCCATTTGTCCAAATCGGTTCAGCCATTCAAAAGTTATGGTGGAATAAAGAAACTCACATACATACATACATACATACATACATACATACATACATACATACATACATGAACCCTAAAAACATTACACTCCTTTTTTTGGGCAGTCGTGTAAAAAAAACTTAGGGTCATAAAAAATAGGTAGATAGCAACCTGCTCCCAGAGAAATATACCTACTTATTGAAAATTTCATAACGATCGGTCCAGCCGTGTCGGAGGAGTTTGGTAACACAGAAAAGCTAGAGAATTTTATATATTAGAAGAGATTTCAATTATTCACGATGACGTACCCTACTCTGTCAAACTCCATATGAATCGAATGAAACAATCGACTTTGACTGAGGGCGCGTCTTCGTGGATTGAAATATCTTTAAGTAGTAAGAGTATTTGCCAGGTCCCGTTATTTTATCCTTCTAACTCTGAAACTCCCTTGTGCTCTCCCTGGTTAGACTGTAGGTACCTACTTGCAAAAAATTTCATCGATTTAAGCCACACCACAAGGGTCTTAGCCACACCTCAAGCTTACATATTACCTATAGGAAAAACCAAATAAAATTGAAATTTGCGAGTGGACCCGTTTAGTTTTGCTTAAGAATAGTAAGAAGTATGTTTAACGAATGAAACAAGGAAGGAAACATGTTCCTGAACGATTTTCCATAAAATTATTTTCAGATTGATAAACGAAATTCGTGGTAAGTTGATCCTAGCTAATGCATTGTAAAATTTTAGTAAAAATTTTGTCTTGCCATTTTCATAAAATAACCATAATATTAAACATAAGAAGTGAATGAAATAATTATTTTATTAGCAATGTGTGAACGCGGTAATAATTTCGTAAAAGTGTCTCAATAGTGACGCACTGTGGTGCATTGTTCAACCTGGATACATCTACCACGCTCGTATCTCGACATACATCTGTAGATTCACGTGCTTCTATACAAACATTACTGGAGTAAATAATATCTAACAAACTGAACTCGTTTGGTCGTAAAAAGGTGTTAGAGACGTGTTATAATAGCCAGGTATAGTGCAGCTAATAATAAAAATGATTGTGGGAAATTCTAGTTATCTTTGATTATTCCCATCGTAACTTTATGTATATCCTATCCATAGATTAACAGCCGACATCGCCTTATGACATATTTGCGATCGTCACAGAAAGCTCTCAATTGCTCAAATGGTGACAAATTAAAAAAAAAGTATGAGAATGACAGTTGTCTACGCGAAAGTCACGTGATCCATTTGGCTATCAGAGATGACATTCCCATATTTTTTTTTGTTCCACAGTTTTCTGCGAATCAAGCAAACTGTAGCGCCATCTGAATTTTATAGGTGGCTGCTGAGCGAACTACAGCTCAGTTCGTTCCACAGTTTTCTGCGATCGACAGTTTTCTGCGAATATGGCAAATACTGATATGTCATATCGCTAAGACTGGTGATGAATTATATTGTCGGTTTGATACAAAATATCCGCTTAATGATGTGGTCAACTCAGTGGTTTCATGTTTTTCTGACGTCCTCAGGCTATCAATTGCTGAAGAGTTTTTTTTATATTCCCAGCAGATCTACCGAGAATTTGCTGATAAAAAACCTAATTATTACATAGGTTACCTACTAATAATGATATATTTCTTGATAGAAAATGTAGTCCTATTAACATGTAGGTACTTTTAATTGGCCCTAACGGATATCGAACTCGGAACCTCATGATCTGCAGTCGAACATGTTTATCACAAGACCACCGAGGCGATCATTAAAGGTTTGATGTAAGTATAGTCATTTTGAAGTTGTTCTAGATAGCCCAAGATTCTAATCACTAGGGACCCGATACGCTAGGTACTTAGTAGGTATACCTTACTCCCTTCTTGCAGAGTCACAACACCAGTGTGAACTTCTCTATACCAACAACAATGCATACCTCTCGTAATTGTAGAATGTATAAGCCAGGCGTTATATAACATGATCGGATTATGTTGATCCGCTCACAATGCCTGCCGATTGCCGCGCTTTGTTCCACTTCTGTTGATATTTAATTATGGTACCGTTGAGCGATTGAAGCGCTTCCAATAGAGCCTTCCGTTCACATTATAAAATACCATAAGAATACGTAACGAAAACAAGGTTTTAAACAGCAACTTTTAATGCCTTGACTCTATAAGACTAAGGTACTCCTTACAATCGTTTATTTAACTTGGGTACATACCTTAATTTTGTTACCTATAAGTATTCAGGTATCTGAATTTTAGAAATTATAAATACCTCATCTGGTGACAGAAGGGCTAGTTAATTTTTTGGTACCTAAACGAATCAGCCTAACTATTATAATTCAGTGTGGGAATGCAGCCAGTATTCTGTACACAATTGGGCATGAGTACCTACCTAATAAGAATAAATAAGCGATAAATTTAATTGTAAAATTTTCAAAATTTTTAAGATTTACATAATATTTTGCAATTAAATTTTAATAACAAATATCACGTCATCCTAAATCCTATATGGCGGAAGACTCAAGATCTCAGATGGTGGACTAGTTATTTTTTTTAGCATTCCCATGATATTGGTACCTATCAAACGTAAGTTTGTCAAGAAGAATACAAATGTACTGATGTACTTAACTATTATATTATATTATTTTAAAATATATTTTATACTAATTTAATACAGCTTTGGGTATCCTCATAATGAAAAGTAAGTAGAAGAGAGGTCGAGAGACTTTAGGTCCATGGTCATCGGACACAAAAATTTTTGTGAATATGTTATCCAAAAAGTTGGTTCACGCGTCAGGTGACCAAAGAGCTGGCGCTTACTTAGCCCAACGGCTAAGCCTAGCTATACAGCGAGGCAATAGCGCCAGTGTTTTGGGCACCATGCCATTAAGCGAGCATTTGGACGGTGTGTACATTTTGTAAATATTTTTAGTCTTAATTTATTTGTAGACATAGGTAAATTACAATGTTTTAGTTTTACTATTATGTTTGATAAAGTAAGTAATTTAAAAATATACCATTGTTAGGTCGTTCGTTGTAGCGTAGAATAAGATAGATAAAGCGCTGGAAAGGCGTAGTGATGGAAAATTATCGTAGATTTTCTTCGTTTTCCCATATCGACGAGTTGAGATGACAAATGCGAGGTTTTTGTCCCATCGCGACGAGTTCTGTCATCATACGGTTAATTAAGATCGACATGAAGAAAATGTTTTGTATAACAGCTGTTAACTTTAATATTGTACGGGATTTATTGTGTATTTTGTGTTAGGTGGTTAGAGAAATAGGTGCCATTTGTAGAGAGTTTGGGAATTCAAAATATTCAGAGGTGTCGGTTATGTTACGGTAACAGGGTGTGTGATAGCAATGGCCCGAGTTCAATGGTTTTTCCCCATCTCGAAAATGCCCAACGCGCCTCAAGAAGTTTTCACTTCAAAAATATTGCAAAAGAGATAGGTAATGTCACCTATAATAAGTATAATAATAGTGTAAGTTGCCTGTACATTGTAAAATCTTAATCATAAATCCGATTCAGTAGATAATCATAATGTTTGTGAGAAGCCCGCCAATCCACACTTGACCAAACCATCCTTATTCTTATGGAATGTTGTATTTATTGATTTGTGTACCTATATTTGGATCGCCCCGGGAATCGAAGTGCGAACCTAAGACTTGGATTCAGTCAAACGCAAGCCTTATTTAAGCGATTTTGAATGAAGTTTTGTTTAAAAACTATAAAGACAATTACTTTCAAATTTAAACGTCATGTATTTTGGGTCTTTAATCTAAAATCGCTTATAAGCTGAAACACGAATGAATGAAATTTTCCGATAGAAAGGTCTCCCAAAAGTTGCTCCAAAATCTTAGTTTTTCTAATTTTTATCGGAAACTACAATGGATGTAATTGTAATTTTTGTTTTAATGTGTCGGTGATAATAATATCCAAAAACGCTTGGAAACAAATTTTTGATAATTGGCTTAGTTTTAGAGTAATTAGGTAAAAGGTCGTTTTTCTGTTATATTCTTCCGCGACGCTGCATGTTGCACCTACCAACGTATCCGTGAGAATGAGAAAGACAAAAATAAATTCATTAAATCCTCTTAACCACTGGACCAACGCATCAGTGGGTAATGTAATAAAGCACCAAAGACAGTCCATTTACAATGTGTCATTAGTAGATATTATCAATAAGTAATCAGCCAACATAAGAGGAATAAAGTACTACTTAGGTACCTACTTAGTAAGAAAATTGATAAATTGATTGTTTTGAATTTACAATTCAATTACGACGGAGATTGGAAGGTGTTTTTGTGGTGACGACTAACAGGTGGGTGGTGGTTGAATTTCGAAGTAATACCAAACCTATAGAAAAAATTGCATTTGGTCAACAAAATGCAATCGGATCCTCAAAGTCAAGAGATTTACAATACACTACATAAACTAAGCTGAAATTATGAAGACCACTCGTCTTTATAATTTCAGCTTAGTTTATGTGATTATATTTAGTGATATTATGTTTGTACATTAAGAAAAAAAATCCCCTTGATTTGACTGCCGATCGAATTTCAGCAAGGAGAGGTGAAAACGTCACTATTATTCTCTTGGTATGACGTCACGACGAGATTTGAATTACGTTTGAGTTGAAATCCTACACGGGTATTTTGAAAATCGAATATCACGCAGGCAGCTAATCTATAACCGTTTAAGGTGACCGTGTAAGGTTTAATATGGTGATGAGTATAGTATACCTACCGTTTCTGTTAGCTTAGTACTCAATCGAAGCGTATCTAAAGATGCATCGTGCCATATTGGCGCCCATTCAAGTCGTTCTAATAACTTGAGTATTACAACTTGTAAGTAATGCCTATTATATGTCGTTGCAACAAAAACGCGAATAAAAGCACTCGCCTCTGATTCATGGCGACTCGACCTTTCTGACCATGTGTACACCGGCCTAATTATGTTTCTTTAAAGGCTTTAGATGTAGGTGAGGCTTGGTTGCGACAGGCGTATCGATCATTGCATTAGTTGTGCACGTATGTCGATTGTCAACTTAATTTTATAGCCTAAGCCTGTAGGGCGATCGGCTAAAAATGTATCAACCATTAAAAAACTGTATCAATGTCAAAAAATGGGTTTTAGCCAATTACAGCACTTTAAAATCCCGTTTTAAGATTAAAAAAGATACAGCTAGGGGATTCATTGAATTTATTTTTGTCTTTCTCACTCTCACGGATACGTTGGTAGGTGCGACATGCAGCGTCGTGGAAGAATATAACAGAAAAACGACCTTTTACCTAATTACTCAAAAACTAAGCCAGTTATCAAAAATCGGTTCTCAGCGTTTTTGAATATTATTATTACCGACACAATAAAACAAAAAGTACAATTACATCAATTGCAGTATCCGATATATAACAGGAAAACTGAGATTTTGGAGCAACTTTTGGGAGAACTTTCTATCGAGAAAATTTTATCCAATCGCCTCGCCTCGGCCAACGTGTAAAGCAAGAGTGAAATAGAATAGAAAGCGTGTAAGCGTTCGAAAACAAAAGACTATACCTTCAGCTGTAGCCATTATTACCTATTCCATTAGACTATCTATTCCACTAGATTCCATTCCATTCCGTTAGATTCCATTATATTGTTAGACTTATCTATTCCATTTCTAAGATTGATTTTAATTATCTTTATGGAACGGAATTCAAAAAATGTATGTAAATGACATCCGATCGCTAAATAATATCACGTCACTTCTGCGCTGATAACTGTCATCATCATCATACATTTTTTTTTCAATTTCGTTCTATTAAGCGTACCAAAATCAATCCTAGAATTGGAATAGATAAGTTATTATATGGATACAGCTGCAGTAGCAGTCGCTGCCCGTGGAGCAATAAAATGGGAAAAGTAAAGCCCCCGAAGCCCGTTGCAATTGCAACCGGCGGCGGCCTGTTCTTCCATTTTATTGCCCCGCGGGAAGTGACCTTTTTTTAAAAACACTATTACATTCATTCATAACTCAGTAATGAATGTAGTTATGAGTCATAACTCTCATAAGTAAAATCATGTCCTAACAAACCAATAAAAAATTTAGTCTGTTTTATTTTAGTTAGACTAATTACGGGACTAGAATCAGGCACCTTCAATTCTACTTCGCACCACTGCACTAGAGAGGTATTTTACTAATTAAATAATTTAACAATTTGCAAAGACTCGCCCACAGACACAGTGGGTATAGCGTAGTGACCCACATGGTGTAATTGGGCATGCCTGGCTACTATGAGGACAATGCACGAAAACGGCGCAATCGCATCAAAACGCGTTCATTAACCGCTTTTGTGTAACGCGCAATCCCATGTACCTACGAGTACCTATACTATGGCTGTTATTATTTTTCACACTGCAAAAGCTTTTAAGGTGTGTTTTTATACAAAAAAAATTGGTTGTCTGTAAAGTCTGTTTACGGACGATAGATTTACGTGATAACGTCATAATTGGCCTCTCTATCGTTTGTTTTATCGTGCCTCTCTATCGCTTGTTGCGCGCTCTCGCTTGCACGCACAGGCAGGTGGAACGTTTCATGTGCGTTGCTGGTGTTCAATTTATTAAACGTTATCACGTCAAAAATAACGTTGTGATCTCAATTTTACCTGCAACCAAATATGATGTAATCAGAGTTCGCACTAACTTGAAAAAGTAAGGGATATGTGGTCTCTAATCGGTTGCTACACAGCATCGCAATATGTGTCAGTAGGTCAGTAAACATATACCTACAGACTTAACCTTTACCATAAAAAATCACCATACAGAAGCCTGTAGAAATCTGAAGAAAAATAAAGACATTATCAAACTTTGTTACTTTCCCATTGAAAATAATGCCAAAATGGCATTTTTGATAAATTACACAGAGCATACAATACATGTTATAAATTGCGTTTAAATAATACATTTAGTTGTAAAAATATTTAGTTTTTCGTCTAATCACTGGTCATGAAAGCAAACCTTAAAAATATTAGGTAAAGCTACACTGTAGATACAATTATTTTTAATAACGCGAAGCAGTTAATTCTGAATGGAGTTATTTAGCAAATTGGTGGGTTAACATCAAATTGTGTAGGCCACTTAATTGTCTAATGGTTATCCCTTCAATGCTACTGTTATTTAATTTCAAACATTTCGATTTGTCTTTATAGCGTATGTGTGTCAATAAATGAAGTTACAAACTTACGAAATATGGGTTTAGTTAAAAGAAAATCTTTTAAAATACAGGAACATGACATTTACCTGAAGTTAAGTGATAGGTACCTACGCCTGTCCATGTCACATGCAGTGCTCCAGGGCTTTTCATTGCAATATTGCACTGCATTCAACATGTCCAGAGACTTCAAATATAGAATACAGTGACTTTTTGGGTCTAATTATGCTACGTAATATAGCTGGCTTCATAGGCTACTTAGCACTGACTAGTAATACCATTTTTACCACAGTGTTAAAATATTCTACTCTTTAAACTGTGTTATTACTTAATAACACCGCGGTGCTATCTACCCGAATAAACTTCATTAAAGAGTCCTACCACCAGTCCACCAGTGGACTATAATTGCAAAGATTTTAAGTAACTGTCAAAAAACATCTAATATATCAGGGTTACCTACAATTAAAGAAAAGTTGTGAGTATATTTGTAGAAATTTTTGAAAAGAGCAAGTGACGATTTTCTTTCCAGTTCTTCTCGGCTGCAACAAACCTGCTTTCCGCACTTAGCGGTAGAGTTTTGACTTTTCATAATGAGAGTTGGTAAGTCAGGCCTACGTGAAAAGTTTAAACTCTTCCGACAAGATGGAAATATTCGGAATATAATCCGGATATTTCGTGAAGATTCTATTTATTTTCCATCAGCTTGATTCTTCGATGAATTTTCTTTAAATTCTTCAAACAGAGTCATATTTGTAAAACTACGTAACAATACTAAGCGGCAAATATTAATTTAAGTAGGTGAAGTAAAAGTGAGATGTACAGATGCTGATGAAGGATGTGATACAGCCAATACGTGATGCCTGAACCGACACGAGCTCGCCGGAAAATCGTGCACCGGAAGTAAAGGAATTTAGGCTGCCTTTGCACTTACTAGCAGTGATATTAGGACAATATGTTACTTTAATGTTAAATTTAAATGACCACGTAGATTGTGACCGACTAGGTTTGTTGTGGGCACTTCTCCATGCAGGCACAGAATATTATAATAGTGCCTTAGTGCAGGACGCATTGATTAAATTAGTTTTAAGTGCAGCTTTAGAATTTCAAATACATATAAGTACTAACTGAAACCAATTAAAGCAATGCCATGCCTATTTTAAGACAATATCGAAAAACCCCTTTCTTACCACTTATCTACCCTATTAAGAAAGGAAACTCTGTACAAAATTACAGGTTTTAGAAGATGATGAGTTTGTAAAAAGTCGGGAGTTTTTAATTTTTATGATAATAATGTACAAGTATACATTTAGCGTTTTTGAAGACATTTTATAGGCGGTGTTATAGGGTTAGAGAAGTCCTCCATAAACGTACAGGAAAACTCTTTCAGAAGATTTTTATTTGAGATAACAATTAAGTATATAATATTTTCACCTAATTTAGTATTTCTACTTGAGCATGAGCAAGAATATCGACTGAAAGTTTAATTTATATCACATGTATGACTTATATTTCAAGTGAAAAGCCTTAGTATTTCAACTTGAGCATGAGCGCAAGAATATCAACTAAAAGTTTAATTTATATCACATAATCGACTTCAGCGAAAAACGAGATTGTATCGGAATATTTGATAATATTTTAGATAATAAAGAAAGAAGCGTTAATAAAAACGTATTGAAAAATGTTTGTTTCATTTTTCCTGTGGTCCCTACCATCTTTTTTCTGCTCATTTTAACCGACTTCAAAAAAAAGGAGGAGGTTCTCAATTCGTCGGAATCTTTTTTTAACCGACTTTTCTTTCGGTTCTCAATTCGTCGGAATCTTTTATTTTTTTTTATTTATGTATGTTCCCCGATTACTCGAAGATGCGTGGATTCTTTTTTTGTTTGAAAGGGTTATAGTTCACAGATGGTCCCACAACCATCAAGTCAGGATCTGATGCTGGAATCACGGAGAAATCGAGGGTACTCTTCAGGTTTTATAAGCACACTTAAAGTGATTTGGATATTGTTTGAAAGAGGTTGTCTTATGGTCATCAGGTCGGGATCTGATGATGGGATCTTGTAGTCTATTGTCATTGCCCTTACAGGCTAGGTTTTGAAAGTTCCCTCTTCCAAAAACGCACGCGGATGTAACGAGTACATACCCGGCGCGGGCGTAGATGAGATCTCACGTCGATCTGTGACGTAAGGATGCTGGCTCCTTATCTCACGGTAATTGCCGCTATGGGAACTAGGATTTATTACTCACAACGAGATTAGTCGTAGTGCTTCGCGAATATATTTTGTTGAGTCAATATCTGAGAATGCCCCAGTGTTGGAGCGAAACGTGAGTAGATAGAGCGAGATAGTGCCTTCAAATCAAGAGTGAATAGGCATCTTCTAGGCAAGCGCATTCCACCTTAGACTGTATCATCACTTTCTATCAGGTGTGATCGCAGTCAAGCACTAGCCTTCTAAAAAAAGAGATAAGTGAAAAGTATTCGTCTGGTAGGTATCATCTTTTTTTAATCATTTCACTCTTATCTTCATATACGTAAATTTCTAATGTAAACAGTGTTTATAACCGAACTCATTGGAAACCACAGATCGTTAATTTTTTTTGTCCACATTCGATAAGTTAGGTATGCTGAACCGAGGGTAGGTAGTAGGTAAATAATACTAGACAATGATAAAATTGAGCAAAAATTACGGAATTTAGGTTAAGTATACAAAATATCTACGCGTTTGATATCGTAACACAGTATAACCCTGAAAATAACATAGACACTCAAATAACATAAATAACAAAAACACTTAGGTACAAAAATAATTTTGTAACAGCTATTACAACCAAAAAAGCGTGTATTTACGTGGAAGGATGAAAGAATTTCTTTTTTAGCTATCGAGTGATATAATTTTGGACCTAAATAATGATAGAGCCACTGGTTCGGATTCCGTTCCGTTTCTGAATTTAGGATAATTTGGAGAGAGATAGAACTATTTCCTAAAGACTTAGGTAAGACACTGGCTAACCGTACCTACCGTAGTCGAAGGGATAAGTAATAGATTTTTAGATGCGCTAAATTTAGAAACACTAAAAAATAATTGCTATTACTGTTTGGTGTAACTCATAGTTCTAACACCAAACTGTATTTTCCGAATCTATCATCATCAATATTCTAAAGCAAAGTGGTTATGGAAGCAAAATACATATTCAAATCCAAAACATTCGGCTAAACTTTTGATCTATGTTGTTGAAGCAAATATGCCATATTTCACAAATATTTCAAGGCTTGCGTCCTTTTGTAGTTTAGTAGCATTAAAGTAATCAAAGGCGACCGCAGCGCCGCGTTGCGAAAGCTCGCCGTTTGTCAACATAACATAATTACAGCTAGTAACGTTGGGAGAGACTGGCAAAGTTCGTCTTCATTGCTCCTTTATATGATGTCCCAGCTCAGGCCAGCGAGATTGCCATGCGATGGATATAATGTAACTACAAAATGGCAACGTTCAGTTGTGATCTCTCCGGTCTCTCCGTTATTCGAAATTAAAGTGGAAGCAAGCCGCTGCAGCAATATATTAGAACTCGCACTGTGGAATGTGGAATACGTACCGTCATCGCTGGCCGACGAAAACTGACACGGTGGTGTCAGTTTTCCTCACAGACGTCCCATTATCCCGTCGCCATCCCGTGCACCATCCGAAACCAATATACGTCCTCTACAAGCTGGTCTCTATCTTAGCGGGCCACTATGATGGCCCATCATGTAGTGCTTGCATCAGATTATTCCATCTTTTTTTATAATTGATAGGCTTGCGCTTGACTACAATCAAGTCTGATAAACAGAAATCATGAGGTCTAGGATGGAGCGCGCTTGCCTAGAAAATTCCTATTCACTCTTCTCTTGAAGGCACTCAGATGGTATTTGGCTGGGAACACGCGGTTCATATCAGAAACGTAGAAGAAAAACGTTTCATCAACCACATAAGGATGCCACTTCTCTCGACGTCTCGCGGTTCTATGCTAGAAAGGTGAAGGAGGCACAAGGTTGTGGAGTTCTTGAGCACACTCTCAAAAATATATCCTGTAAAAAACCGCCAAACAGGCAACACTGCGTCGGTGTTCTAAACTGAGCAGTATTGCCCGTGTTAGCGATTCCTTGCCGATTATTCTGCGTGCGCGGCGATCAACCGAGTCCAATGCATCGAGCTGGTATATTTAGCAGATCCATCCCATAGGTGACTGCAGTGCTCCGTGCTTGAGCTTCATACAGAGTCAAAAGCTGTTCGGGCCTGAAGTACTGCTTAACCTTGTTCAGGATGCCAAGTTTTTTGGCGGCTGTTTTCGACTTTTCCTGGATGCATTTCCCAAAATTGAGATTGGGTGAGATGTTAATACCCAGGAGGTCGATATGATCGCTAATCGGAACGGATATATTTTGAAAAGTGGGAGCCAAGGTGAAGGGGCTCTTTTTTGCGGTGAATAAGCACGCTTGCGCTTTGGTAGCGCTAAGCTTGACTAGATTAGCGTCACCCCACTCAGACACTTCTTTTAGAGTCAAGTTAACGCCAGCTACCAATGCCTCTCTTAGCTCAAGTATCTCAGCACCGCTGGCTTTAGGACTAGACATGTATCTTCATTTTTGGTAGTCATATGTTCCATCATTTCAACCCATGGACGTCCACAGCTGGATGGTGATGATGACTGTGTCCTGTGCCCTCTAGTGGTGTAAAGGGCCGAGACTACTTTCTTCCGTCCATAGCATCATTAGTATCGTTAAAGAATCTATCGCTCTTTCATTCCGTAACTATATGGAATGAAATTTTTAAAAATGTATGAGATTTATAGCTGTCGTAGATATTTATATTGGAAACGGCTTAGTAAACAACAAAGCTTTAGCACAGGCAAGGCATGGCAGCCTCGACGGATTTTCTTGGGTTTGTAATTGTACCTACTGATAAGTTCTTACTTTATTTTAGTCGTGGAGTTGAAAAAATATTCAATCCTTTTTTATTAATAACAAGGTTTTTGTTTTTTTTTTTAATTTTGCATGTTTTCGAACCAAAATGAAGAGGTTAAAGTTAGCTTGATAACAAAGAGTCAACTTGCTCTTAGCTAATACAAATAGCTTGCAATTTTTTCCAATTGAAATCATGTGTGGGCGAAACTTGAAGTCACGAATTTATTTTAGCTGTCGAAAATAATGATTAGCTGTTAATTAACAACGAAACCATACTTTGTTGTGTCCACAATCAACGTCGTCCGAGAAACGTATACGTAACCATTAAAAAAGTTTCGTAAAATCATTTCTATGGGTCGTAAAGCAAACAAAAAAGCATGGCAAAAACGTTATGTCAAAGTTCAGTGCAACTGGTGCCATATCTCTTGAGTGGAGGTGCCTCATTATGGTATACCTCTCCTTCCTCTCCATTGTTGTCTATGGGCCATAAAACAAGTGCGTTGCTTATCTCCTATCTCTTAGGAGCGTAACTACCATATCCTATACATGCTTTACTTAAGGTATTTCGGCCCTACCAGCCCGCGAAATTCAAATTTATTTAGATAGTTTTTCGCAAATATTAGACAAACTACACATTGTAGGTTTTTGGCATTGAATTTTGCAACCACTGATAAGAAAACTCAGGATATGGGCATCCGAACGATTTACGTAAACCTTTTGCGTACAAGCAAACAGTACCTACTCTGCCAAAATTCTATCGGTGGCTGTTGAGCGAACTACAGCGTGGTCGTACTGTTGGTGGCAAAACAAACAATTTTGGCACCGATAAACTGGCGACATTTTTTCGCGCCGTCCGCACTGTCCAGGATATAATATGTCTATTGTACCTTCACGTAGATTTTCTCACAAATTTTTCCTTCACCGGTCATCAAGTGATATTTATTATTTAGTTTACACAATTAATGTTCTAACTCCGAAACGTCAAAGAAGGCTCGAACTGGGACCCCGGGTCCCCGGAATATGAGTCCAGAGTCTTCACCACTCGGTTATTTGGTACTTCATCAAGAGCGACTGGAAGTTAATTATTTTCGGCGGTTTCAGTTCAAATGAAGAGGCGTTCAATGTCGCCGAATAATAGCATTAATAATAATAGTTATTATAACCAAGTACGATATTAATATTGCGCGTCAAAGCCTTGGCGGTCAGGAATCGTGACATTTTGACCGCTATTAAGCATTACTGCAAACTTAATTAACTTAAAACACTTGGATTAGGTGTGAATTCTTTGAATTAAGGACCTCTATACCTGTGCAGAGAGGACACGACTTGTAAAGCGGTAGATGTGGAAGCGCCTTTATTTATATTTCAAGCAAATACATTTGATTGAATTTCAAAAATGTTGCAAAATTGGGAAAAATTGTTCTTTTTAGAGAGCTTGCATTGCGTGGGCGGTGAAAACGGTTAATGTTACGCAAAAATCACGTGTGACGGAATTTTTCTCCGTTTAAAGTTCTCAAAAATTCTTCTTTTAAAGTTGATTAATTATAACAGGATATGTAGAAACCGAAATGCATGCAGTAAAAGCCGCGCGCAATAGCTAATAGTTAATACAGTACTAACAGTAGTAGGACTTATGTGATCTAGCTTTTAAAAGCCAAGAAAGATGGCATACTTTGGTCACTTAAAAACAAATAAAAACAAATCCCGAGTACAAGAATTTATCTGCTCTCTGTAAGTATAGATTCTAAACTCCATTTTTTTACCTTTTGAAATACTTACGTACGATATTTGTTTTGCAAAACAATGAGAAGTAAGGCCGTCTGTCGCGTCTCTGTAATGATGATTCGAGATTACGGGTGCCAAAGAGCCTACTTAGACTGCTGTAGAGTGAATGTGAAGCAGTAGAAATATGTCATTCTCTCAAATGCCCACATATCACACTAATATTATAGAGACGACGATGAAGTTTGCAATGAGATGGAAAAGTCCATGGTTTTAGAGTGATTTGTGGAAAACTGATATGCACGCGGGTGGAACCGAGGGCAAATGCTAGTACGTAATAGAAGGAGAATGCTTTATTTATGTACTTTCAATAAAAATCTGTTCGTATTTGCATACGTTTTTGGATCAACGAAGGTCTTTTTCTAAAGTTCTCACTTGATTTCCTTAGTCCAAAACAACCGCCAGTGACTTTATAAGTTTATTATACCCATACAAAAGAGTTCAACGCGTTACAATGTAACTGCAATTATTATTATTATCATTATTTAAAAGTATAAAAAAAACTTCTGTACAATTTATTGGTTATTATTATCGTATTGAATAATGTTTATTTATTAAAACATTGAAATGGCCTCTTTAACTTTTGGCTATTATACGCAAATCGGTTGGAATTCTTTGATTTTTTATTTTACTGACATTTAAAGAATTGACCAGTTTTGGTTTAAAATGCAACTATACAAATTTAAGGCCATGTGGATACTATCAGTAAATTAAGCCGCAAGTGCGAATGCCACACTCGACAATATCTTGCGTTGTCGATACAAATTGATAAAAGCTGTCAGATATTTATGTTTGTTATAGGTACATTACCTTCGTATTATAAATTATTTCTAATTTAAGGGGATTTTTTGAATTTATTTTTGTCTTTCTCACTCTCACGGATACGTTGGTAGGTGCGACATGCAGCGTCAAATATAACAGAAGAACGATCTTTTACCTAATTACTCAAAAACTAAGCCAGTTATCAAAAATCTGTTTGTAAGCGATTTTGGATATGATTATTACCGACACATTTAAACAAAAATTACAAATACATCCATTGTAGTTTCCGATAGAAATGAGAAAAACTAAGATTTTGGAGCAACTTTTGGGAGTTTCTTCTTCTGAACTTTCTATCGAGAAAATTTTATCCAATACTGTTTCTGCTTAGCGATTTTAAATTAAAGACCCAAAATATATGACGTTTAAATTTGAAAGTCTTTACAGTTTTTACGTAAAACTTCATTCAAAATCACTTAAATACGGCTTGTACGCCGTTAATGGAAGATCTTAGAATTGACGCGTACCTAAGTATGCGAATATTAAATGTTCATGTTATCAAACATGTTATCTTTACACTGACAACGAATTTGGAAGTATATTTTATTGAGTGCTTAAACTTATGAAAAATACGAGAATATGTGTCCAGTAATTTGTAATATGAACCCAAGTTTTAAACGGTACAGACATAGATACACATCTTTGTAAAAAAATTGATACCTAGAGGTATTCATTCAAGAACCATAGATAGATAGATAAACACTTTATTGCACACCACAAAATAAAAATATATACTTACCTATGTATAAAATTGGAAAATTGATAAGTATTTTATGTGCTTTGATATTGATAATTTGATATCATAATATCATGTCCTACACAAGTGCGCTCCACCTAGGACTGTATTATCACCTTCCATCACATGTGATCATCAAGCTAGCCTATGCAAAAAAAAGCAGCATTCAGGGCTCGGTAGGATTGTAAATACAGATTCATTTCATAAGAACCGTTCAGTATCAAATAGCAATAAATTATTTAAAACTTGTAGCTTTAATTCATATTAAGTATAACATTTTAAACATTATTCTTGTACAACTAGACTAAAAAGTTCTGTGACCTTCATGCGAGCAGAATCCAGGAAGATAAGTTTTTATTAAGTTTTAAATGTCATTTTTAACAAGAAAAAGAAGAAATTATTTGCTTAAATTATGTGAAATGATAATGAAAAAGTTTTATAGAGTTAAATATGCAATTTTGGAGTTTGTTGTTAATTACTAAAAAATATAGTAATAAATAGGTTACGTTAAAACCAAAATTCTATAGCGTTAAAACTAAAATTAAATAACTGAATTTCGCACCTGCCTTTTCTCTTTTTTTGTAGCAGTTATCTTCTTCTACAAAATCGAGTTGAGTTCTTCGTTTAAATTGAGCTGAAATCTTTTTCTATAAAAACTTTGGACACCCGTTTCACCCCCTTAAGGGGTGAGTTTTGGGAAATTATATCTTATTGCACCCCTAGACTACATAAGGAACTTATGTGACAAATTTGGAGTCTCTATAGACCCAGCGGCGGTTTGGAGATTCCAAACCATAAGTTTCTACTTATATATTATAACTAGATCTTGTTGACTATGTCACCTTATTTTCATACTTACAGGTCAAATGAGGAGCCGTAGCTCAGTGGCCAACTCTCAGGTATGCAGATTTCCTCACTATGGTTTACCAGCGGGGCTAGACAAAGTCACAGTCGTTTGGCGTTAACGCTAGTCGACAAAAATGTATGGACAAAACAAATGACTGTAGAAAAACCACGATAATAATAATTACTAAACACGCTGTGTTTGGTACTGTCGGCTGTCAATTATCAAGCGAAGTACGCTAAAGTTATCTACAAGGTCCGCGAAAACGCCAGCGAGCGTTCAAGTTGTCGTAGTTACTTAATTATTTAAACACAGCGTATTATTATCGTGGTTTTTCTACAGTCATTTGTTTTGTCCATACATTTTTGTCGACTAACGTTAACGCCAAACGACTGTGACTTTGTCGTGGTCTAGCCCCGCTGCAATGCTAATCAAGTGGTATTTAGCTGAGACAAACGGAAATAACTCTGAAAATTCAATTTGGAAGTACGTAGTGTCTGAGATTCGAAATCGAGACCTCTCGCTCAAGCGTTTGAGTCACTGCACTATTAGCTATTATTGCCTTATTTATAAAATAAATAAGGAACCCTTATATGTTTTAATTAATATTATTTAAAATTTAATTAATACATAAACTATCTACCTAAAAAGAACACTTAAAGTTTAAGTCTTAAACTGTAAAAAACTGGTATCGTACCATGTCGATTAAAGATTTAATTCACAATTTAATAATTACGTTGTTAGGTAAAATAAATTGTGTTTAAAAAGGTCACTCAATAAAACTAAAAAAACCAGAGCCATTTAACAATTTATGCTAGTGGTTTTAGTCAAAACATTTTGAGACCTTTAAATTATCTACTCATTAAACGGTTTTACTTTCAATTTTCCTATAATGTCAATGTGGCATACTAATTTTTGCTCACAGTTTTACTTGTGTTTTAAATTAATGAGTTTACTCATAATATCCTTTACTAACTCCCGTATAACAATTGTATGTATTAGCGAATACTTGATTGGCTTATGTATGACCTACTTGTAATAGCCATAATATATTGTTTACATATATTTATGATGTTTGTATTCCAAAAAAAATGGTCATAATGTATGCCTATATATGCCTGAATTGTTTTTAGTTATTGGCTGGCGCCTATCCAACTAAAGCCACCGAGTTACCTAGGGTCCCAAAGTTGGTCTTCCTCGAGTTAACTTTTTCAGTACCATTCGTTGGTGTGCATTCAAGCCTGGGTCCCCGGTTCGAGAATTTTATATGGAGAAGGAGAGCAGAAAATAAATAACACCATAATATAATAAATTCTCGTGTCACAGTATTTCTAATCAAACTCTTCTGAAACGGCTTGACCGATTTATATGAAACTTTTCGTCTACATTCGGTAGCTCTGAGGTTCAAAGCTATTATCGTACTCCTATATGGCACGTTTGCCCGGTCAGCTATAGGTCTACGGATTATAACCACGTTAACCACGTCATGTTGTTAGTGGTCATGATAACCACGAAATAAGTCTTAAATTATAAATATATTGCACAATTCCCATGCACTCTCTATTTCTTTATTCCAATGTCACGGTAATGTATCATACTAATACTTCATAATATACGATCAAAGTGAATTATAATTTAATATAATTCAATATAATTTCTACACTTCAAAATAAAATTTTTCAAAAATAAATTTTGAAGTGTTGAGCTAGACTTTAATCTATGACTAAACTATTTTAGCTGAATCTGGAAATCAATAAATACCTTCTTACCACCAACCAATGAGGCAGTTAACAAAAATGAACCCATCACAACAATTAAAAAATTACAACAATTAAACCCAAAACAAAAGGTGTCACTTTGACATAATGAAGAAATTGTAAACGAAGACCCCCCGACCTTGACACGGGGCTTTCACGACGCTAGAATTCCTCGCCGCCGTCCTACCATCCTACCATCCCATCCTACCATCACCACCTATCACCACCGCGCGGTGCCATCGCTCAGTCGGTGCCGAGCGACGGTACCATCTCGCCGCATCCAGAATAATCTGAATCGGTATACACAAAAAATATTTTTTACGATTTTTTTTCGTCCTACAAAGTGATTTTAAATTTTTTTGAGGTGCTTTCAAACTTTTATGGATACTTTTTTTGAGATCTCTTCAAAAAACTTTGGCAAGATTAGCATTTTTTTGGAGCTTTCAAATGTTAGCAAAGCTTCTGAAATTTTTTCCGCCGTGATTTTAAAATGTTTTTACGAGCTTTTCAAAGTTTTGGAAAGCTTGTGAAAAATTTCGACTATTTTATTTTAACTCGGGCTTACTTAGTTATTGGTATTTAATTTTGTGATTTTATCTATACGAATGTAATAAAATACTATTGTAAACAAAACATTTTGAGACAAGTTTTTATAACTAAGCAACGTTCACCTTTATTTTGTTGTTTATTATGTAAATGTGCTATAAAATACTTCGGTCTTTTTATCGATGATAAGATTCTATTAACGTAAATTTTAGTAACCTTCACTTAATTAGATAATATAATTAAACAAAACAATTACGAAAATACCGAAAGATTTTGTCACACAAAATTCATTCTTATGACAAAATCATTGACGAAAATTTTTACAAACAATGAACGCTTGATTTATCAGACATACTTTTGTCGAATCTTAGACATTGTCCAACGTGTTTTTTTTACGAAAAATGCCTAATTACGTACCCTTTGCGCAACGGTCGTGCCGTGAGAATCATTGTCTTAGCAGAAATCTGTCAGCGCTTTTTGTTTGCAACTGACGTTATGCTACGCTTATACAATATAGGGAACTTAGTAGATATGTATTTAGATTAAAACCTTTATTATTATATATTTCAAAACATAACAAAGTCAAGGAAAGAACGATCTCTTTTAAGATTGAGTTGCTTCTCAAAGCTCTATCAATTTTACGTCCATCAAAAAGCTCATGATACAATCTTGCAATTATGTTTAGTTGTGGGCTATTTTCGCAAGATTTTCTTTAATGAAACTGTGTAATGAAATGAGTATTTCAACTTGTATCCATAGTTTGAAAGCATCCAACTGAAAGTGGACTGATTTGCGTGTGAAGTGATTTGAATCTTTTCTGTGAGATCTCGAGGTGACGAAAACTCTTTGCTTGGTGAGTGTCTATAATTACACACGGATTATTATAACGATAATGTAGTAATATTTTTATGGTTTAATTTTTATGGCATAAGATTTCGCGTAATTTTGCTATTATTGTATCACCTACATATTTTTAATGAAGTAAGTTTATCCATTCGATCAGAAATGTTGGTTTGACAGCGTGTTTCAGCAGTTCATTTATTTATTTTGAATTAGAAGTGGTTCATGAGATCAGTATAAAACTAGATCATTATGGGGTTTCAATGAACTCAGGGTTTCAATGAACTAGGTACATAAGTAATTCTGAGCTATGTTGATAAAGATTTTACAATTTAGTTTATTAAAATTATTGTTTCTTTTTTTACATTTTTTACTTTCTAAACAATTCATCATTCAATTTTAATGATGAAACTTTGTTTACTTTAATGCACACAAGGTAGATTTCTGAAAGTATAAAACAATAAGTATTAATTTGCTCTTTCGATGTCTTCGGTAAACTGTAAAGCATTTAAGTTCACTTATTTAACTATCCATAAAAAAATGCATCTAGCAAAGGCAAAATTACGGAACAAAATGTTATACAAGAATCATACATTAATTATTTTCGCATGCGTGACAATCGTGGTCTACGTGATTCTCTATCATTAGTTCTGTGTTTAAAAAGTGTTTGTATCTACCTAAGTTGATTTACAACATACACTAAACGCACGAGGTATAAGTATTATGACTTTTCGAAGCGATTGCGATTGAGATGATTTAAGGAAAATGGAATAACATTGGATTTATATATTTTTATTTTACTAATCGATTTTTAATTAAAATATTAAGTTTATTCATAGGGATCAATTATCAAATTATTCTACCCCTTTAGCGAATGATTTTTCAAAAACCTTTTCAAAGCGGATGCCTTTATTCAGAAGTCATAGTAGCTGTAGCCTGTAGCTACATATCAGCTGCACGCCAAATAAGTGTCATTTAAATGAGAAAACATTGTGGATTTCTCTTCACTTAAAAAAATAAGGATTGATCTTAAAAAATTAAACGGTATTTTTGTTATGTTAGGTTTAATAATCATGCACTATTTACAATTTACGTCAACAAAGTAAAGTTTACGCGTCTGTTAGCATCATGTTAACCTTGCTGAGGTCTGCATTAACGAAGGTGTTATAAACTGGTATCCAAATAAGGTGAGATATATCAGAGAAATGCACAACCAGGAAACATTCGGGGAAATTGCTTAAATCTTTAATTGTACTTTAAAATATAGTTTGTTCTTAAACAGATAAATAAATCACAATTAATTTAACTAGCCACCGTGTACTTGCGATTTGTTTACAACTTATGAAATTAGCACACAATTGACATTATGAATAAATTAATTGATCATATAAGAGTTTCTTTTCTGTTCTGTTGTAAAAGGACAAAACGACAAATAACACTTTTGCACTTTTAAGTACACCAATATAAAGTCATACCTTGCTCTGTGTTTAAGTAGATACCTAGTAGTTTATGACATTAAATCAAATTAAAATCCTACCGTTTTTATAAATTTTTGTAATGCGGTGTGTGGGTTGATCAACGCGCACGTTGATGTCTTTTGTATGGCGCATGGCAAACTGTTTCTACATTAATTATTTATTTATATTATAAACTATTTAGTTTATAACTAGTAGTTTTTTACCCTGAATGTTTATTCAGGGTAAAAAATAGTCTTTGAAATAATCCTGCGTATAATCTCAATTCTAAATTTTAGAGAAATCAGACAGTATAACTACGGCGTAATAGAGCAAAAAACACATAGACAAACATTTATAATATTAGATAGTATAATTTGTATAACATGGAGTAAGATATAATTAATACTACTTTTATAATTAATATATTGACTAACGTATCTATATTATTATTAATAGGTAAAGGTATAGTCAGAAAATATAAAAAATCTTGTTAAATGATTGTAGAAATGTGAAATATATTTCGTGTTGAGATTTTCTTGTAAAAATCGTAGCGTTACTTAACTTTTTAACCACAACGGCTGTCTGAATGAACTGCCTGTATTATTTATTTAAGTAAGAGATATGAATTACCTAACATTTACAGTAATACAGCTATAAGAAGCCACTAAAGCTGTCTCCCAGTGAACAACGCATCCATTATTTCGCAATTAATTGCCATTTTTTCTTTATATTCCCACTTTTATTGCTTATTTACACGTATCTACTCATATGATACCTGATTCTCATTGTTTTTCTGTTTGACTGATCATAAATGATGTCACTGTGACATATATTTAACGATTTTACTTACATTATAGAGATACGGTTACAGCCACATGAAATATATTCCACTTGCTAAGATGATTGGTAGTAGGATTACTGGAAAAAATGAGACTTAAGGGGATTTATTGAATTTATTTTTGTCTTTCTCACTCTCACGGAGATTTGGTAAGTGCGATATGCAGCGTCGCGGAAGAATATAACAGAAAAACGACCTTTTACCTAATTACTCAAAAACTAAGCTGGTTATCAAAAATCTGTTACTTAGCGTTTTTGGATATTATTATTACCGACACTTTAAAACAAATATTACAATTACATCCAATGTAGTGTCCGATAAAAACTAGAAAAACTGAGATTTTGGAGCAACTTTTGGGAGGACTTTCTATCGAGAAAATTTTATCCGATCGTGTTTCTGCTTCTTAACAATTTTAGATTAAAGACCCAAAATACATGACGTGTAAATTTGAAAGTAATTGTCTTTATAGTTTTTGCATAAAACTTCAGTCAGGATGATGAGTGCAGTGAAGTGCATCTCATGATATTGCAACGCAAAGCCCAACTACATCTGACGTGCGTAAGTGTAGGTATCACTTAACATCAGGCGAACGTCTTGATCAGATTATATTTATTTTCATAAAAAAAAAACTTCCTAGTTATGGTACTTCTGTGGTACAAAAAAATAATTCGAAAAACAAAAAAAAATGTTGTAGAATCCGTATGCCCTGAAATGTCAGTATAAAATACAATATATTACAAAACACATAAAATAAACGAGAAAATGCTCTAGAATATACGTATTTCCTTGGTTTTTATTGTTATTAGTGTAATTGTATAGTAACATTGGCGATATAAAGAATTATTTACCAACTTTAAAATAATGAATATGTATAGTAACCTGTTATCTTGACATCTATTTAAACAAGAATTGAAAAAAATAAAATTAATTTTAATATAATAGTATCATATTTGCGCGTCGAAAATAATTGATTCTTAAATAACAATTTTATTTAACACGCATGACATTCATTGTTTTGTCTGATGCAGAATTGATAATAACATAACATTATTGAAAAGATTAAAAAAACTCCTTAAATAATTTTTAAATACTTATATTTAGCTGTTCGTTCATTCTAGAAAATCAGAGTCAAGGTGAATCAATTTAAAAAATCATCAACATATTAAGTACACAAATTTTTTTCTTTGATTCTGTGTTATTTTAACATAGTCTTGCATACCTACTTTTACCTAGGAAATGAACTATTAACAGACCTTCAACAAGTAGACGAACGACGGCGTAATGTCCCAGGATGCAAGTGGCGAAAAATGTGAGAAATGTGTGATTATAATACATACAAATCCAAAGCCCATACAGCTAAATGCTTTTGTGGGAATCACAACAATTAGATTCTATAGAAGTGTAGATTTTTACTCTAGGTACTATAACGATTGTCCTGTATTCCTCCCAAAAGCTATTGTAGCTGTTTTTTAATCTTGTCATATTTATTTAGTGCTACACGTCAGAGGCCGATCGTGCATGTTTGCAATACCTTCAAGAGGCCTATATGTCCAGCGGTGGAAGTCCATCGGCTAAGATGTTGACGACATTCAAGTACTAACTTCTAAAGTCTAAACGAACAAATAAAAGCCAATCTAGCTCTTTGTTCGCTCTTGTGGGTGGTGAATGTCTACAACGGATCTAGGTGGGAAAGGACGACACTTACGAGTATTGCACAGAACACTTACCAATAGAGGTCACCCGTCACATATCTAATGTGTGAAAATCACAGACATGTAAGGGTAAGTCTGTGGTGAAAATACAGAAAATATACAGACTGGAAGGATTTAGACAAGAAAGCGTTATCTTTAGTAGACACGTGCGTACTTTTGGTGGTAAGTCTGTCGTACAAAAACTCTAAACTAAACGAATTTAAAATAGTGCTATCCTTATCAGACTGTTCCCTATGGAAAAGATAGCACTATTTTAAATTAGTCTAGACTCTAGTTAAGAGATATTGCACAACAGAATCGACCACATCAGCATCTAGCACAGACCTCATCTATTGATAATATAAACAAGGAATAAGAAAAGATATTACGGAATTGCGATGGGATTACCCAAGAAAAGCTAGTTTTACTATTTAACAGCAGCGTGGTCTTCTCTGGCGGGTGTGATTTCCCTCCCGGGGGTACGGGCTACGGGCCTCGAGGCAAACCTCCTTACCCGGGCGATGTATTACTATTTTAGTTTGGGTATTGTAGCGGTCTTCGATAGCTGACGATAGATGGCGTAACCAGCGCAATAGCACACGCTGACGGAGCTTTCGACGAGCGTTCTGTAAATAGAACTTCTGACGTCGTACGCTCGAATCACAAGCGACCCCCAGGCATAACATCTGCCTGGCGGGAAATTTTCCTATTGCCTCCAGACAAAATATAATTTAAAAAATAGAACAAAAGAACAATTTACGCAACTATTTCAAAGAAAACTAACTGTGTATGGATTTAGTTGTTTAATTAAAAGGTTATAGTGTAAGATGCACTTAAAGTTGCAATTCGCAGCAAGGGTAGGAGCCAAACGCCATCTGAGATTTATCTTTGCCTGACCCTCGCCTCTATGTACTGATTCTATCAATTTATCTCTGATCTCAAACTTTTCTCAAAAGCTATAATCATTTCCGGAAATATCCGGTTGTTATCTCATTAACTGCTCCGTACATTTACCATCGCTCGCAGAAGGTCGCGGCATATCGAGTGACCTAGTTTACTGAGCCGCATCAGTACTGATGTATCTACTTTTATTACATTACCTACATACAGGCTTTTTAACTCGGACAGTGGGTTTAGAGAAACCTAAAGCTGTATGAGGTATAAAGACAAACAATTTACCTCCTAGGGATTGATTATTTATAAAAAAAGATTTGTCAAACCTAAACTCATATATAAGGCATTTAAAGGACTATCTATTAGCGGTACAAGCCCTCGGGAGTGATACTGAATTTACTAGCCTAGCTATTTAGTATTTATTTATATAACATTCTGGTTGTGTGCTTCTTCTTAGTTTTAAGTCGTGAAATAGTTATTTAATTTATTTATTTATTTAAGTCTTATTTATTCCTTAATAGTTTACTCACTACGAGTGTAGGCCTCTTCCATCTTTTTTCACATTTTTCTATTAGAAGCTTTTGGAATCCAATTTTTTCCAGTGATTTCGGTAATTTCATCAGACCAACGCTCTAGTGGTCTCCCTCTCTTTCTTTACCAGGGGGGTCCCGGCCAGGTGGATTCTTTTTTGGTCCATTTTAATGTATTCATACGTGCAACATGTTCGGCCCATGCCCATTTCAGTTTTTTACTGTATTTCAAAGCATCCATAATGTTTGTTTTCTTTCGTATTTCAATTTTATTTAACTTTAATAAATAAAAATCGTGGTTACATAAAATGCGTCATTTTGTGCATCTGTATGCATTCAGGCGTTCGAACGATTATAACACTACAAAGACATAAAGCATGACAAATGTTTCACTCACATTTATTATTATGATATTATGATGCGAAATAAAAACCAAGATCAACGACACTAGCAGACAAAGCGTTTTTCAGCAATTAATCTAATAAATCCGACTCTAGGGTTGTCACTTAAACTAATTAGATTGATTAAATAATGTCGTAAAATGGGGTCTCAACGAGGAAAAACTATTTTGAGAATGGCGTCCGCTAATAATTAATAGGATTTTTTTAGTACTAGCAGACGCCATTCCCTAAATCCTTTTCAAGCGGCTGGATAGGTCAAATTGAAAGGGTGCTTGTTATCCTTATGCTATATTAAAACCCGATCTATCTTATCGTTTGGCCTGTGTGTTGCTTGGTAGATACGTTAGTCAAATCATTCAATGTATCAATCACCTTTTCTTTTTCTCTGTACAGATTGATTATTACTTTTGTCGAAGATGTCTCGCCAAGACTTGCCTTATCTTATTAGGTACAATATGTCAACCCTAGCGGATCTGGCGCGCTGCGCGGGTGCGCGGGCGCAGCATGAGAGTGAAAGCCCGTGCGTGCAGCGACGGAGCGCATCGCGGTATGCGCTATGAAAGTTGTGTCATATCCAGTAATACGCTACCACAGAACACTAAATAGACGCTACGAGCTCGCTGACGATAACATTCAAATATTTACCCCGCTCCGAAATCTATAACTATAAAAGGCTTTGTCCTGAGTGACTGACTGACAGACAAGCTACAGCCCAAACGGCTGAACGTAGGAACTTGAAATTTTCAGGGAAGATTCTTTGTGAACCCAAACCGCGTGCTAAGAAAGGATTTTTTGAAATTCTACCCCTAAGGGTAAATAAGGGATTTAGGTTTGTATGAAAGTCCCTCATTTTTCAAGTTAATTTCATGAAAATTGGTATATAGACTTCCAGATAAAAATAAGAGAATGGGTGTGCCAGGGATTTTGGAAATTACACCCCTAACACTCCCAAAAAAGGGGGTTGAAACTAGAAAATGCTTGGTCCCGGCTGGCTGGCTTTTGGACAAGCTACTGGCCAAACGGTTGAACGTAGAAACATGAAATTTTCTTTTAACACCCTAGATGTGTACTAAGAAAGGATTTTTTGAAATTCTATCGATAAGGGTGCTAAATAAGGAATTTTATTTTCCATATATGGAAATCCGTCAATTTTCAAGTTATGTTCATTAAAATCGGTAAGTAAGTAGGCTTTTGGATAAAAATAACAAAGTTCCTCGATTTTTATTTCCACCCCTACTAACGATACTACCTCCTAGGGGGGTGAATCGGGGGTCCAAAGATATTATAAAAAAATGCTCTTTCACGTTGCAGTTACTGATCGAAATTGGCTGGAATTTGAAAAAACCTAGAAATATTACAATATTCAGGAGCAATGCCCACATGAAACACCACACACAAAATGAAAAACCTGCGTCGAAGAAAGTGTTGGAAAATTGTGTGTAGTATATTACTCATTTTATTACTACTTTATCATGAAGTAGCATAAAAATAATGGCATATATTGCAAATGATATTCTATTCTGAGAGTAAAATACGAATTTTTGGTTCAAAATTTTTAAAAGTAGGTGTCTTCTGTCCCTTTTTCGCAAAATGAAATTTGGCGCGGAGGTTATGATTGCACCTTTTATAATTATATAACTGTATGTAAAGCTATTTCTATGTAAATGAAATAAATAAATAAATAAAAATAAATAAATTCTGCTAAAGCTATCTCTTGTCTAATCGAAAATATTTAAATACCTATTTTACTCAATTTCGTAGTTTTTCAATATTCAATTTATTGTTTATTAAATAAAAATATTAGGTACTTTTAAAAATGAATTTGGTATTGGTATGGGTAAGTAATAAATGGGTAGTACAAGAAACAAAACAAATCTGATAGAGTTATTAGTCCAATCAATAAAGGAGTTGTAGAATGCATGAGAGGGGACCTAAGCAATTTCTTCTGAAACTTGTTCAGGGTACTTAGGAAGTTAACATACTAAAAGTCCTGACGTCTCGGAGGTGAGCCGGAGTGGGGAGGGGGGGGAAAAGGTACCACTTTTGGGTTTTTCACTAATATCTCAGAAACGGAGCGTCATAGAGAAAAAAAATCTTCTAATAAATTAAAGCTCATAAAATTATCTAATTCTTTGGTTTTATTCAATTTTGCCGTATTCCTAACCGTTTCCGAGCCACACGCTCCGGAAAAGTTAATACTACAAAAAAAACCTTATCATATAATAATCCGGTCAAGTTAGACATAAAAATAGTGGTCAAATAACAATAATTCCGACAGAGCCAAATCTTCGTAGAGACCTTAGGTTTACCACAAGGAATAAAGTGTCAAAAGTTCCCATCCATCCTATGTGTGCAACAAAAGTTATTCGGGGTCAAATATCAAAATTTGAGGTTTTTTGGATTTTTCTCGAAAACGGTAAGTTTTCTCAAAAATAAATTCAGGCCAAAGTTGTAGATCTTAAAATTATCTACAAAAATAGTCCTTATAATTTTTTTCCTAAGAGTTAACATTCCTGAGATATCGCGATTCTAAGAGTCACATTATACATGATATGCACATATATATACATAATCAGGCAATTACAATTGTAGTTGCTGAAGATATTGATTTCTTAGTAGTTACTACTTACTGCAAGGACTCCAATGGATAAAAAGTTTATTTTCTATAACTTCCTAACATTAACCGTTTACGCAGTGTACGCAACGGAAACTCTCAATATGGAACAAATTTTCCCATTTTTGCAACATTTTTCATTGATGCTCCTATTGTATTGGTCGTAGCGTGATGTTATGTAGCCCATAGACTTCCTCAATAAATGGACTATCCAACACAAGAATAATTTTTCATTCAGGACCCGTAATTTCTAAAAAACAAACACGTTGATCCGCTCCTTCGTTTCAGCGAAATGGCGATTGCCATAATAAAAAAATTATAGCGAGTCAAACTTAGAGATAGGTATTTGCTGTTGTGGATTATTTTTTAGAACTATTAAAGGAGATCAACTCCGCAATACATGATTTTTGCGAGACTTTAGCCGTTTACGCAGCGTACGCAGCAAATTATGGCAATCGCCATTTCGCTGAAACGAAGGAGGGGATCAACGTGTTTGTTTTTTAGAAATTACGGGTCCTGATTGAAAAATTATTCTTGTGTTGGATAGTCCATTTATCGAGGAAGTCTATGGGCTACATAACATCACGCTACGACCAATACAATAGGAGCATCAATGAAAAATGTTGCAAAAATGGGAAAATTTGTTCCATATTGAGAGTTTCCGTTGCGTACACTGCGTAAACGGTTAATGTTAGGCAGTTATAGAAAATAAAATTTTTATCCATTGGAGTCCTTGCAGTAAGTAGTAACTACTAAGAAATCAATATCTTCAGCAACTACAATTGTAATTGCCTGATTATGTATATATATGTGCATATCATGTATAATGTGACTCTTAGAATCGCGATATCTCAGGAATGTTAACTCTTAGGAAAAAAATTATAAGGACCATTTTTGTAGATAATTTTAAGATCGACAACTTTGGCCTGAATTTATTTTTGAGACAACTTACCGCTTTCGAGAAACATCCAAAAAACCTCAAATTTTGATATTTGACCCCGAATAACTTTTGTTGCACACATAGGATTGATGGGAACTTTTGACACTTTATTCCTTGTGGTAAACCTAAGGTCTCAACGAAGATTTGGCTCTGTCGGAATTATTGTTATTTGACCACTATTTTTATGTCTAACTTGACCGGATTATTATATGATAAGGTTTTTTTTTGTAGTATTAACTTTTCCGGTGCGTGTGGCTCGGAAACGGTTAGGAATACGGCAAAATTGAATAAGACCAAAGTTTTAGATAATTTTATGAGCTTTAATTTATTAGAAGATTTTTTTTTTCTGTGACGCACCGTTTCTGAGATATTAGTGAAAAACCCAAAAGTGGTACCTTTTCCCCCCCCTCCCCACTCCGGCTCACCTCCAAGACGTCAGGACTTTTAGTATGTTAACTTCCTAAGTACCCTGAACAAGTTTCAGAAGAAATTGCTTAGGTCCCCTCTCATGCACTCTACACCCCCTTTTAGGTTATTCATTGACTGGACTATATAAGTTCTCAGTTACTCTCCCGCATAAGTATCGATTGAGAACCGAGATTCGAAACGAAGATCCAACTTGTACTAAGCCCCACCGATCGATTACATATAAGCATATAAGAATAATTTCCAGCACCCAATGAGCTAAAGTATGACGAGTGACGACGTCGCGAGCACGCGTACTAATCAAACAAGTAATAAATAACCTCATAATTGCATTATGGACGCGTCGCGTGCGCAATTAAACCGCTAACGAGACCCGCAATACGTATACCTTCATACGACCAGAATATGACAGACACCAGCGGCCATTGTTTCGGCAATTATTACATCATTAAGGTTTAGCATTTCACAAACGGTCGGTTAGCCTAATCCACGAAAGTGGAGGGCTTAAAACATCTGTGCTATGGGAAACGGGGACTGGAACAATCCAGTTCACAATTAGTGTACGGTCGAGATGTTATCGACATCTCGTTTAAATATTACCGTTTTTTGGGTGAGGTACGAGAGATAAGGGATCGGTAATGATCTGTGATGTTTGTGTAATATTGTAGTGATTGTATTATGTTATTTTTTCGTAATATAAAGTAATAGAATGGATGTTGTGATGCATTAAAGCAAAGTTGCCAACAAAATGTTATCAGTAGTTCAAACCATATAGAAAAAAATTTAAAATGGAGGAATTTATTTATCCATAGAAAATGTATTGACTCACAGAGAAAAATATGGGAAGGTATGATGACTGAGGGTTGTGATACTTTTATAGGCGGGAACACGCAATTTACTAGTATTAATTTATATGCAGCTAAAATGTTGCCCCAAAGGCTGTCTGATAGAAGGGAAATTGACACCCTATGAATGTGGTCCTGGATACGTTTTTACAAAAGTAGTTGTCCAACACAAGAAACTTAAACTTATGCAACTACGAAGTTGGTCACATCACAAGTGACAAGATGGGAGGATACCATCAAATTCCTGGTGGAAGGGCGAATGGAAGGCACGCGTGCACGTGGTTAATCCTTAACAAGATGAACTGGTATCAGCCGGATCGCTGCCAGTCCCTCTCTCTCCGAGTGCTCCTGCAATGCTTCCAATAGATCACGTTGGATGATGATCTCCAAAACCGCTGTAACCGATTTGTATTCAGCACAGCAGTATTTGTGAACTACTGAGAAGAAGAAAAACATTACAATGTATTCCGTGATGATGTAGGTACACATACGAGCATGCGTAAACAATCAAAAGATTTGATGAACAACAATAGAATGCAAGCGTTTGACCTAATAATGTATTGTAGTTTGCTTTTACAGCTTTTATGACTCATTGTATGTGTTATGCTATTTCTCATCGCTGATGCACTTTGTTGAGTTGACATCCATCGATTTACGATGTAGGATCCACTTATCTAACTATTGCACAAATAACGCTGGATTAAGTTGAGTTTTATAGACATTTGGAAATATTTTCGGCTCACGGCACAGACTTAGTGGCGTGAAAAATTGTGTAGAAACGGCGGATTTGCTAATTTGGAGTAGAAAAAGTATTTTTGGAGCACTTTTGAAGTCGAGGGTTCCCTCTTAAACCTCTATGTAATCACATATTAATTTTTTTTTCATGTCCGCGGATTCCTTATCCGCGAGCTTTATTTTTCCTAAATGCTCTACTTTCGGCGAATAATGGGGGTATATTTATTGTGTGTTACATTACATCATTATATATGTATGCTACTAAAACTATAGCATTATTTAGTCACATAAACTGGCCTGCAAAAGTAAGTATCACACTTTTCAAATTACATTTTTTAAAAGTGTGATATAGTCCAGTTATTTTAGACATTTGAAGTTACATTAATTCCCACCAAGCTGAAAATCGGTACGATTGTTTAAAATATCATTAAAAATAAAATTTGAAAGTTCCCCATATTTCCCCTGTAAGGAAAAAATTTTATTCAAGGTCAAAGGTCAAAAAAATGAGTTTTTCACGATTTTCAGCAAAACGGTTAGTTTTATCATAAAAATACCTCAGACAAAAATTGTAGACCATAAAATTATCTACAAAAAATTTATTAATACTTTTTTTTAAGAGCCACCGTTTTTGAGATATAACGATTCAAAAAGTTGTAAAAGATATGCACACGTTTCCTCGCCACCCGCCGGAAAAACCACGTTTCGGGGCGGAAAAACTGCTGATCTCGATTTTTTTGCAACTGCAAAAAGGGATGCAGTACTAAATGTGGTTGCAATAAGTCGGACCGTTCCGTTCTCCGGCATGTACACATTGTCATGGCCGGTTGTGCTCTAATATTGAATCACCAACAGTAGAGGATCCGTTTGATTCCAACGAGGCAACATGCGATACATCCCTATTAACGCAGTTTACATGCACTCAGGATGAAGATGAAGAAGAACAAGAACAACAAGAACAAGACGAACAAGAACATGAACATCAAGAAGAAGAATTTGAAAGTTGAACGACTCGGACGATTAAATTTCACTACTTTTTTTTTAACTTCAATTGCTTTTATCTTCTCAATTTCTGCTAATATCCATTATATTTCAATAGTTTCAAATTAAACAGGATCAAAACTGACCCGTGGAATAGAAATACTGGGGAAACCACGTTTAAAAAACGCGCTAAGTACACTACCTCATAGGTGGCGAGGAAACGTGTGCATATTAAGACGGTTACAACTTTTACAACTTTTTGAATCGTTATATCTCAAAAACGGTGGCTCGTAGAAAAAGAAATATTAATAAATTTTTTGTAGATAATTTTATGATCTACAATTTTTGTCTAAAATATTTTTATGATAAAACTTACTGTTTTTCTGAAAATCGCGAAAAACTCATTTTTTTGACCTTTAACCTTGAATAAAAATTTTTCCTTACAGGGGAACTGTGGGGAACTTTCAAATTTTATTTTTAATGATATTTTAAACAATCTTACCGATTTTCAGCTTGGTGGGAATTTATGTAACCTTACTCCTATTTTTTGGTCTAACTTGACCGGGCTAATACTTTTGCAGGCCAGTGTACAAAAAGGAGGAAAAATAACAGAGACAGTCTAGTCCAAATGCGCAAATAAATAATAAAAATAACAAAAATAAATTTATCCTTAAGAAATAAGAATGTAGGTACGATTAAGGTCTTTACATACTAATATTTGTGGTCCGTATACTCTACCATAATTATGGTGTATGAATATTTACTGTACATAATATTAAATTTTTTTAAGGTAATCTGCAAATTAGTAAAAATTAAGTAAGTCAAAATACAATAAAACCAGTAGACCGGACATGGCAACCCCGTGACAACATTTCCGTCAAAGCGACAACAACATTCCGGACGTTGACCGCTTTGTTTTGCCAATAACGATGCAGAAATAAGTGGTGAAAATCCGCAAATGCCTCTGCTAATGAATTGGACGGCGATAGATTAGATAAAGCGGCGGATTCAACAAACGCCTTTCAATACGAGTAGATGCGGCATCTTCCTCTTGTTATGTCACTCGGGATTATGTCATCGCCGCGATCTTACGAACGCTGCGCGCGCGCCGAACTGCGTTCCCATGGGTACGATGGCTCAGCAGACGTAGCCATGTTGCCTTATCTATTCTATTGCTACGATTGCTATTGGAACGAAATTAAAAAAATGTATAATACAATTAGTGTATCGCTAAATTTGGTAATAAAATAGATAATTACCATACAGTTTTTTTTTCATACATTTCGATATAATTGCAATCGTAGATATAGAATATACAAGATGCAACTGCTGAACTGCAGTGCAGCAGCTGATGGCATTAGAAATAGATTTCGCTATCGATATTATGTACAAAAAACAGTAACAGGATATTGACAAATAACTATACCTAGACAGTACAAGCAATAGACAATAGGTAACTACCTATTAGCATTCAATTTTTAGTTTTCAACTTCTTTTTCTTATTCTCGCTTACACTATCGTTATCAATTATCATCATACTTTGCATGAAATCGTATTTTAACTCATATTTTACGTAAAAAAGACAAAAAGGTGGTAAACTACGAAATCAGCAAAAGAATGAAAAACAAAAACTATACGAAATCAAATCAAGTATAGACAAGTAGTTACTACTGGTTAGGTACTTATAATTTTTTACGCATTTTATAAACCACAATACTAATTTATTTACGTATTGTACTGTCCCGTGTTACCTTACTTGTTTAGCGCCAAAACGTCTTTTTGAAAGTAGCTCCCTTTGACCGTGACTTTTACAAGAGAACGCACACACTGGGTACTCACGAAGGTGAGCGCAGATGGGCCGGTATCAAGTATCGGACATCGGCATACATTTCATCGGACAACTGGCGCACTAATTGTTATTGGAACAAAGTGCTTTTTCGAAAGCGATGGAAACTGGATTTTCTCATCACGAAAATTCTGACACGAAGAAAATTCACGAAAACCCCATCATTATACCGTTTGTTCTTTTCTGTGTAATCATCACATTCCATTTGCAAATTTTACATATTTAATTTGTCATTTGAAAAATATTACAATCTCCAGGAAAAATATACTTACTTACTTAATGTTGCAGAGAGGTTTGAACTTTAAATATTTGTACCTGGCGTTCGAACCGCTATCGCTAAACCATAAAAGTATGGCAAAGAAGCTACAAATTCATCGGTATCTAATGTACGACTTTTTAATCATAAGAAGATGAGACTTCTTTTTAGGCCATAAAATATGGAAATATGAAATTGCAAAGAATCCCATTGCATGCAATTATTACATAATTTCCTGAATATAGATAGCTATCTATGGAATTATACAGATAACACAGTGACAAAAATTAGCCAAACATCTGGTACTTTTGACCCAAAAACGGCTACACCCACCTAGACATTCAAGGAGTTCTAACAACCATAATAGCTTTGACATCTCTCATGAAATTACTTACGCGCCATGTAAATGCGTAGAATTGCGTCAATTAAAATAAATACCTGATGAGTGTTGCTGTTGGCTGCAGGCATTGCAGGTATTACACACACGGTCTAAACCCGCGGTTAATTTAATACTAAGTGCCTGGTTATTATGAAATTGAGGTTTTCCAAGAAAATTTTAATATGCCATCCTCGCGTATAATTTTACAGTTATACGTTTTTAAGTAGTACAGCTATTTCGAATCCAAATAAAGCTTTAAGGTGCCTAGCGTTTGTTGAAAAGAACATAATATGTTATGCTCACCTACGCTTCTTTACAAATTGATAGTTTTAGGGTTTGAACCCCAAGGATTGCTAAGCGGGACCCTATTGCTGAGCTTCCGCTGTCCTTAAGTTCGTCACAATATTTCATGACAGATGAGTAGACAGTGACAATTTTCACAGATTTGCATGGTCGGATTTAAGCGTGAGGTCCCAAGTTTGATTCCTGATACGGGCCACTTTGCGGACTACAATGCAAGCAATTGAGAGGTGGGATTTCAGTTAAGTATTACGAAGAAATTGTAGAGAATTAAAAAAGTTGTATTAAAATATTATTAAACTAGCTGCTACGTCCGACTTCACCCGCATGAATTTCGGTTTTCACATATAATCCCGTAATGAGTTGATTGTGGAAAGATAGACATGTGGAGTTGCGTACTTTTTTAGAACTTTTAAAGGAGAATAATTCTCTCGTACATAATTTTTGCGTACCGTTACCGTATACGCAGCGAACGCACCGGAAGATCTCCAAAAGGAACATTTTTCCCTGATTTCTCAACATTTTTCATCGATGCTCCACTCCTTTTGGTCATAACGTGATGTCATATAGCCAACACAAAAATAATGTTTCAATTCGGATCAATAGTTCCAGAGATTAGCGCGTTCAAACAAACAAACAAAATCTTACGCTTTATAATATTAGTATAGATGTGATTTGTGATGAGAAGAAACGTGATTATTTTGACGTTTTTTACTCGACCAAAGGTAGAAAGAAAGAAAGAAAAACTTTATTCTACAAGAAAATGCCACATGTAACAAAACAATACACCTTAGTGACACCTTACGTACTAAAACGATGCCTGAAGCTTCCCCCACTCGGGCAACAAAAACCAATAATTGCCCAAATGACGGAAGCACCAGACATCGGCCTAACACATGTGGCAAAAACCGGAAAAAGGCCCCAACTCAGCATGGTGCTGTGTTCCCCACCTTCCATCCTTCGGTGCCACTTGCCCAATTTCATTATAATCAGAAAATTAACTATTACAATAATTCAGGTTGTTAGTGATCGCAACGCCAAATAAATGTGGTTTGCGCAAGGTAACGCTAACGCTAGAGCCCGTGAGCCGAGCGACGACCGCACCGTCATTACCGCTCCGATTTACATAAGAACCGTTAACAATGAGCGTGGGAACTGTAGCATATGAGATGATATGCTGCTAATGACGCTGTGTGCTAACGATCTTGTAAGAAAACTGCGCCGAAATTACCAAGAAAAGTCTATTTCTAAAATGACGGGACGTAACAACAGCGGGGCTAGACGAAGTAAGTCTACAGTCATGTGGTTTGTCCATACATTTTTGTCTACTGGCGACTGTTACTTTGTCTAGCCCCGCAGGTGAGAAACACGTTCCCCTGCAGTTTAAAAACTATTAACACCTTATTGCTACTTTATTGCACTTACCTATTAAGACTTTATACTACTTTAAAATTTTGGCTCTTTAATCTAAATTCACTTAGAAGCAGAAACACGATTAGATAAAGTTCTCCCAAAACTTAATCCAAACTGTAAAATTTTTATCCGAAACTGCAATGGATATAATTGTAATTTATTTCAATGTTTCGGTAATAATAATATCCAAAAACGATAAGAAACCGATTTTTGATAATTTGCTTAGTTTTTTAGTAATTAGCTAAAACGTCGTTTTTCTGTACCTAACATTTATTCTACTGCAATGTCGCACCCACCAACGCAATCTTATTGACAAAAATAAACTCAGTGAATCCTCTAAATGATGCAGTACAGTGCGGGATTTAGCATTGCAATGTCATACGGTACACTGCAATGAACTCGTCATCCTGGATCAATCACTTGTTTAGTCTCATTATATCTACATCCTGTAATTTCACGGCCTACAGTGCCCTTAAAATTAAAATAGTGATGTTTCGTAATGTCTGCTTCTTGGTTTAATATCTGACACCAAGATGCAACTATAAAAAATCATATCTAGTAATCCAGAGTTTGCTATAATCCATCTCTGACGAACTTCACAGACTGACAGTCGAAGGTGCTCTGATTCGACTGGGAGGTTGTGTGTTTGATTCCCACTACGAGCCATTTAAGAATTTCAAAATCCTCCAATACAGGAAACTGTATCTACAGTGAAATATTCATTAAAATTGACTATACACTCTTTAGGATGCTCCGAAGTCGGGGCGAAATTGTATCGCGTAGGGTGAAGTACTTTTGAGTGTAGTTGCATTGCTTGCTTTTGAGGTTGGCTTTCAACCTTGGTAGAGAAGGTTAACCGTTTAACGTTGTACCTAGTTTAAAAGTTTAAAATCGTTTTAAAGTTAATTATGGTCACTGTGACTAATTGACGCGGTGGTGTGTGTATAGAGAAGGGTGGAAACAAGTGCGGATGATTTTGGATAATTTGTCAATGAGACTAAGTAGGTACCTATTTATCAAGAAAGCTAAATTCTGGATAATTCTTACGAGATTGTTGGGCAAGTTATTGCACAATGTTTCGAAAATCACTGCTCTCAAGTACTAAGTACTTACTCGCGAAATGTCAATCTGTCTTTAAGTGTATTGACGGACGACTTTTACTGTGACATTTGATAGTAATCATTTAGTTAATACATAAACATCCGCATTAACAATCTTCAAGGCTTCTGTTTTCGACAAATGACGCATGTGCTTTCAGAAAATTACTACACATTTTCACCACGTTTTCATGGCAGGCATTCTAATTGTTTGTGCATAATTGTGATTTTGTGCGACGAATCTGCCTATAGTTGTTTGGCGTAAAATGTAGCCATTATTCTTGGCATTATTCTACGAAATATATTACAGATGCAATTGAACTCAGGTTTAACCCCTTCCGGTTTTGAGAATCCTTTTTCGCAGAGAAATAAAATTACTTAACAGTTAAATTGCGACCCAGAGCTACTTAGTGATCTCTAAAGTACCTATAGTAGAATGTATTTGTAGAGTTAAATTTTTTATCTATCTAGGAGATAGTATATTATCGAAAATGATGCCCTTCAAGTTTTTATTTGCAAAACGTGTATTTTGGGCTTTGACAAATCATGCGGGCACCCTGGATTTTAATAGTAATTAGCCAATGTGTAATGTTCATCTATATTCCATAATTTCAGCCAACTCGGTTCACTTGTGGCCTAAAAAAGTAACAAACATACACACACACACACACACACACATACACACACACACTTACATATTAACACACACGCAAACTTTCGCCTTTAATTGATAGAATACCTAATATGTGAAAATAATGACGTAGGAACTTTAAAAGCTTAATCTGGTTCTCAAAACTGACCACGTGAGTATAATCTGGTAATAAATAACAGCCTCTTAAGTTCAAGATCACTTATTGCAATTTGCAACTGATACGCGTATGTGAAACAGGACCGTCAGAAAAAAAACATTGCTTTTTTGTATTTTTTATATCCGTTTGTTTACTACTACTACTACTTTTGTTTACTTTTTCGTTTAAATTGATGACAAGTGAGAGCTGTTCTCCGCCAACTCTGTTTTTATTATCTAATACTTAGTTAGGAGCAATCATAGAAAAAAAGGCAAATAAATAAATATTATAACACATCTACTACATAGTTTTCTTGACTTGCTCCACAAGGATTTGTTTTTAATCTTGCAGGAAACTCAGTTTTTTTCGGGATTATCGTCATAAACTACAAGTAGGTATTCTTATCCCATTTCAGGCAAAATTTGGGTAACTATTTAAAGTATCAATAAATGGACAAACTTCCAAACATACACTTTATAAACATCACGGAAACTTTCTCGATAATAGGCACCGATAAGAAAACTCAGGATATGGGCCATGGGCATCCGAACGATTTATGCAAATCTGTCAAAATTCTATAGGTGGCTGCTGAGCGAACTAGCCTGGCCTTACTGTTGGTGGCAAAATAAGCATTTTGGCCACCGATAAACTGGCGACATTTTACATCCAGTGTACATTGTAATAGGTTTTTACTTTTTTTGCTGACGTCCGCGTCGCTTTAATCTCGCAATAAATAAGTACCTAATACATTGCAAAATTTCCAGAACAAAAGGGCATCTTCCCATGTCATGTACAGATTACGAATAGGCTGAAGGAAAGAATTGACTTGAGTTAACAGTGACCTTTAGTTATTATACGAATTCAATCAACTAGTTATACCTAAGTCAAATTGATTTGACTGATGAATTGGTTATAGAGAAGCTTGAAGATCTAGCCAAATGATGTAAGACAAATCTGCCTAGGCTTCTTTATAACATGGAAAAATATATCGTCCCTTGGATCTTGGCAGAATAAACTGCGGGGCTAGACAAAGTAACAGTCGTTTGGCGTTAACGACAGTAGACAAAATTGTATGGACAAACCACGTGACGAATGAAAACAAATGAATGCATTATTTAATGTAGTCTGAGAGCAGAATCTACTTTATGCTTAGCGTTGTTCACTGTCGGCTGTCAATTGTCATGCGATAAGTGCGCTAAAGTTATCTACAAGGTCTGCGAGAACGCCAGGGAGCGTTCAAATTGTCGTAGTCGATTATCAAACACAGCGTGTTTTCCTCTATTCGGTCGTGGTTTTACTACAGTCACGTGGTTTGTCCATACATTTTTGTCTACTGTCGTTAACGCCAAACGGCTGTTACTTTGTCTAGCCCCGCTGGTTAGTTTAAAAACATTGAACTAATTTCATCGCTAAAAACTTTTTAATGTCCAATTGCTGGGCATGGGTCTCCTGAAAGAAAGAGAGAGGTAAGGCTGCTCAACACGCAGGTAAAGTGCGGGTTGGCGGTCTTCGCACACCTTTGAGAACATTGTGATGTATACATAGAAACCGTTAGGCGTGAGTTTACTTATATCTTCCAAGTCAGTACGATAACAGCTTCGGCTGCATCATCACATATCATCAGATGAGATCGCAGTTAAGTACAATCTTGTGGTGTGTAAAGAAGGCTAAGTTTGAACCAAGTGCAGAAAGCTACCACTGCACTTAACATACGACTGCCCAAAAACAGGCATCGTAAAGGCTTCCACCCATACATAGTTGACGTACCAAAGACGCGTACGAAGCGGTTTGATTCTTCGTTCCTGATACGCACTGCAAAGGCCTGGAATACCCTCCCGGGCAGTGTCTTTCCTGCCACTTACAACCCGGGTGCCTTCAAATCAAGAGTGAATAGGCATCTTGTAGGCAAGCGCGTTCCACCTTAGACTGTATCATCACTTTCCATCAGGTGTGATCACAGTCAAGCGCTAGCCTATAGAGTATAAAAAAGGAATGTAATGTTTTAGGGTTCATGTATGTATATATATATTTATATAGACCTACCCATATAAATATATATATACATGCATGAACCCTAAAACAAGTGAATGTGAATTTTATTATTATTAAATCAAAACCAAGACACGCCTCAGTTAATTATAACACAATGACAGATCTGCCATCGGGGTTCGTACTTGACCGAAAAATCCGTAAACCGGCCTGTACTTGTGGGTAATTAAACGCATTGTATATACCCCCTCCCAGTGGCGTAGCATGGGGGGGGCGGGGGGGGCGGACCGCCCCGGGCGGCCGAATACGAAAGGGCGGCATACGGCATACGAAAGGGCGACTTATTCTGAGAAAACTTAAAAAATTTTTCGCTCGCTTCGCTCGCGTTTGCTGATGTATGTTGTCAAGTATAAACATCCGCTCTAACATCTGCTTTTCGGCAAAATTTCTGTTTGTCACTGAGCTCTATCTCATGAACCATACTTGAAAATTTAAAATATGCGATAGGTAGATAACAAATCAACAAAGATTAATAACAAAACAAAATTAAGTTTAAACGTAAAAAAAGTTAAATTTTCGAGGTTCTTTTTGCTCGATTTTAACAATAAGTTAGGTTCAAGGTTACTGCGACGTTGAAAATTCAACTATTGCAAGTTCAGCCTGTAAAAAGTACTCCATGCTTTTTCCCCACCCTTAAAAGTTGTTTGGTACATCCATGATGAGCTGACAAATTTACGACATAATTTAAAGTTAAATGCCCGTGAAACAATATTCTAATGAAACGGAATTATAAGTGTAGATCCAGATATGCACCCCCCTCAAAGAAATCCTGGCGGCGCCCATGGTTGTCATTATGTTGATGTTCACCTGATAGGTGAACCAACTCTTTGGCCAAAGAACTGGCATTAAATAAACATTTAGCCCTATGGCCAAGTATGGCTATAAAGCTAGGCAATAGCGCCAGTGTTTTGGGCGCCATGCCATTAAGCGAGCACTTGGACAGTGTGTACTTTTGTAAATATTTTGCACTTGAGAGTTTAGTTGCTATTTTATTATTATAATGGGCTCGAAAAGCGCAGCGGTGCGACCGTCGTTATTATTTATTGGACAACCAAGATCAAACCTCACTTTGCTTCTGTACTTTTTCTGTTTAATGAATATTTATTACACGACTGCCCAAAAAAAGGAGTGTAATGTTTTTAGGGTTCATGTACGTATGTATGTATGTTTGTGAGTTTTTTATTCCACCATAACTTCTGAACGGCTGAACAAATTTCGACATATGGGGTATTGTTGGAATCCATACATCCTCCCGAGTAACATAGGCTATATTTTTTTGGAAAAAATCAATATGGCGAATGTGAGGCGCCATTTTAAAAAGTGGAAAACAAAATATTTCCTTTAATGAACATTTGTGTTCATTAAAGAAAATATTTTGTTTTCCTCCTTTGTTACCCATAAAAATGGGTATCAAAATGAAGATATCAGTGAGTAGTAATCGAATATATAATATATGTTCAATGTATACTTCACACACATTTATATAGGTAGGATGTACATACAAAAATAACTTTTTTTCGTGAGTTTCCATGACAACAATTCTCTAGAAGAATTAGATCGATTTAGAAATCTTTTCAAATAATGACCAACCAGAAATTTATTTGACATGTCCATAAATACCGCAAATCATCACAAAAAAGTATCAAAGAAAAATAATTAATAAAAAAATAAAAAACACGACTGCCTTGTTATTAAATTAGTTATTTTAGTTGACATGGCAGTCGGGGGGCCGTTTTGTGGAACACCTTTTATTCTAAGAAGTACCCCGACTGCCATATCAACTAAAATAACTTGTTTCTTACTTTTTAGTTCGTTTAATATCAGGGTAGTTGTGTTCTTAAATTATTATTTTTTATTTTTAAAGTGAATATAATAATTAAATATAGCCTAAACATTTGAAGCGTCTACCTGTTACCGTTATCAATATCACAAGCAAAAAAAGTAACGTTTAGACAGGAGCACCATTAAATACCTATTTTATTCTGTTTTTTAACCGACCTCAAAAAAAAGGAGGAGGTTCTTCATTTCGTCGGAATCTTTTTTTTATGTATGTTCCCCGATTACTCGAAGACGCGTGGACCAATTTAGAAAATTCTTTTTGTCCCGTTTTACCCTTAAGGTACGGAAGCCTGAAAACAAGGGGGGCGGCATATTTAGGTCCGGCCCCGGGCGGCGAAATCACACGCTACGCCACTGCCCCCTCCCCCTCCTAAAGGGGGGCAGAGGTCGCAGCGTGGGAACCTAGCGCTTTGTCAATTATTGAGACATTATTTTTTTTTTATTATAAATATTATAATGTTACGTACTGGTATTACTATGAGAATTGCAGAATAGAGAAAATAGGTTACGGTTTCTTGCATTATATTAATATTGTATGATTCAAATGATTTCCGTAAAATAAAAATATGTCTATCTGCTAGTAAATAAGCATTTGAATAAACACCCGAAGACCTCTTGACTCTACTTCCTTTAAAACTTAAATCAGATAAAAATATGTTCAAAGAAAGTGACTAATATACTTTCGTATATTGCGAAGTTTTTCAGGTATGGCCTATTTTTTGTTATATTATGAGTACCTCTGCAGAAGTTGAAGACAACAATAATAGGGACATTATCAAACCATACTAAGGTATTTATCATTTATCGAATTAAACTCAACATTTTGGCACCTTTTCATTTTAAAAAGGTTAACGTGAACTTCAAGAGTTGCAAATGTCTCTAGCACAAAAAATGCCCTCTACTGTCTCCTATTAGGAAACCTAGATTAAGAACTGTAAGATCATCCAAGTCATAGATATCCTGGTACATAAAGCACAAAGTCGCGTCCTTGACCCGTCCGCAACATAACCGATTAGCGTGTCATCTTCAGAATTAAATCACACGAAAATGACCTTTAACGCAATACATCTGCAATGCTACATTTTAAATATAATATCTATCAAGTTAAAGGTCTTTTTGTGTGACTATAAAATTCATGGACTGATTAAATATGGAATAAATGAAGGAGTAGAAAACATACACGCTTACACACGAAATTATAATGTTATTGCTTAGTATTTTTGAACATTTTGTTATCAATAAGTTGTCATATTATGTAACCATTTTCCTTAATTATAAGTAAATGTATAGTTTTCGTGATATCTAATGAGATATCAGTAATGACTGATCTAATCTCTTCCAAAAACATATACCAAAGTAGGTGTACACGATTGATACCAGAGTCGAAATTTGATTGTGTAATGTCGGTAACAATTAATATCCTTAGCTCTCAGACTATAAAAAATGACCGCCCATTAAAAGGAGACCACGCAACAAATGCTATTGACGGGCGAATATGTCATGTAGAGACAAAACCGTGCATTACAATAGGCGGGTAACAGGCAATGGGTAAGTAATTTATTATCTCGAACACAGAACACTCGTTTGTACGTGTAATCAAATAATAGAGACTTAGGACAAGGCCTCACTAGAGACATGACGATACGAGTAATAAAACACCATATCGTTATAGATCTTATACCTGGGCACCTACACAAATTATTTTTAGACAAAAACAATTATAGGTATTTTTTGAGACACGTTTTATGATTTCAAAAATGCATTGACGATAAATGATGTCCTCGAATAATATAAAAGAATCAAAAGTAGTGGACAGATGGTCAAACATCACTGAAAAACAAGGTTTAATTTCACCTTGTTCCTTATACCTTAGCACGGAGTACTAAACAAAGAAACGGCAAAATAATGGTAGTTGAAGTAAATAGTAACGACGACAGACAATGATACTAAACCTGATACTGACGAAGGCTGTAGAATCTCTCGAGCATCCTTTTAAAGCTTATGCTACCTAATTTAGGCATTATATAAGTCCGCCAAGTATACTAAATTGGCTTTCTTATCTACATAATTTTCTTGAATTATTTTCATGAATAATAGGTAGGTCTGAGAGTAGGAACAACAACATTTACCGGGTAGCTGGAAAAATTATAGGTACTTTTTTATATCATAACGAATAATTACTGTATTTCAGTTGTATATTGTATTTTGTTGTTTATAGTAGATGTGCAGTGAAAATCTTAAGTTTCCCTCAAGGCATATAGCATCGCTACCTTTTTATCGACATGTCGAATATCGTCGTCGCTAGTGTGGTCTAGCGAGGCTAAAGCTCCGACTGACAAACGTTACATAAACGCAGTGAACTTTCAAATAGAAAGGGTACAATACGTGCAGACTGTGGAGTGTCATCAGATGTAACGAGATTAAATCGAGACTGCGAGATGTACTATGTTTAGATGCAACTTGATTTTCGTTTGATTAAACTTAATCCTAGTTGAATAGACAGGTCCCGGCGAACCGCGTAAAAAAATGTCGCCAGTTTACTGGTGTCAAAAATGTATGTTTTGACACCAACGGTTTCAGCAGAAAGCCGACCGCAATATTGTTTATGGACCGAGTCCACGCCACTTGTTATTAGTCCACAGTCCACACGCGCGTTTTTACAGGGACTGTTTCCGCCATATTGTGGCATATTAGCGGGGACAGATGGCGCAAATTTTTTCTTGTATGAAGAAGGTTTATGTAAAATGGCATATGGGCTCATCCTTAAGTTAATATCGGTGACTACCTAGTAGATTTACTTTAGTCAGCCGTAGACAACAATATATTGCCATTGAATGGAACCAAATTCATAGCCATCGATTTTTCCATTTTCATAGATTTTTGATACTTTATTTTATTTTATTTTATTTTCTTTATTTACTGCAATCAACAGCGTTACAGACAATTATTAACAATTAACTTAGACTATAAATAAGGCCAAATAAGATTACATTTTGATAAAATAATAAAAGTATAACCATATAGCAAGAACAGAGAAGTTACAACTTACAAGTACAGTACTAGTTACAATGACGTGAAGATTGAACGCAACATTATAGGAAAAACAAAACAGCCAAGTAAATAATGCAACATGAAATAAAAATTTAGCTTTGCCGGAGGAACAAAAGTTTGCCAAAAAGTGTATGTTTGATGTGCGCGCGCGCGCGTGTGTGTGTGTGTGTGTGTGTGTGTGTGTGTGTGTGTGTGTGTGTGTGTGTGTATGTGTGTGTTATGTGAGTGCTGTATGTGAATATAAATCAAGAACAGGTTTTCAACATTGTCTTTAACTTTGTAATTTTTGAATCTCTCTTTTTAATTGCATTTTAGTTAGGTGAAATAGATCTAAGTTGTAATAAATTTTATTGTAGGTTTTAGCCAGACGTAGAAGTACAGAATTTTGTGCATAATTAGTTTTAACTTTGGGTATTGCCAAAAGGCGTCTCTGACGAGGCCTAAAAGAGGAGGCATTAAGTGAAAAACTCGCCAGCAGAGAGGGGCAGTCTATTTTCCCAGTAAGGATAGCTTGCAGCAGCAACATGTCGCTCATGCTCCTTCGCTTCTCTAATGTGTCAATTTTATAATGTTTGCTAGCTTCCTCATAGCATGAGAATTTTTTAAATTCTTTAAACGCAAGATATTTAAGAAATTTTCTTTGAACTGATTCAATTCTTTGAGAATGTATGATATAGTAGGGTGACCAGATGTTACACGCGTATTCGAGCACACTGCGAACAAAAGTATAATAGAGTGATTTTATACATTCTATGTTTTTAAAATTACGAGTTACTCGCTTAATAAAACCCAGTTGCCTATATGCTTTGTCAGCTACAATATCAATATGGTCATTCATAGATAGTTTGCTATCAACTTTGATGCCTAAGTCTCTTACCGTACTCACTTTTAATATACAGTCACCGTTAATCTTGTAATCAAATACTATTGGTTTAAATTTGCGAGTTAAGGTTATGTGGTGACATTTTTTAGCATTGACGATAATCCTATTTTTAATGTAATATGTGGTTAGGGAATTAAGATCTTCTTGCAATTTAAGGCAATCATCATTGCTGCGTATGTTGAGGAATACTTTCTTGTCATCTGCAAACATTAAATGTTGGGCATGTGAAAAACAACTTCCTATGTCATATAGATAGGCATTGTACAAAAGAGGGCCTAAGATAGAGCCCTGTGGTACACCTGATGGTATTGTGACGAAATTACTTTTAGCGCTACCTGTCACGACTGCCTGCATACGGTTCTTGATGTAAGAAGTGAACCATCGGTGTAAGTTCCCACTTATGCCCAGCACGTATAATTTTTGGAGTAAGATTACGTGATCCACTCGGTCAAAGGCTTTAGCAAAATCCGTATAGATCACGTCAACCTGACTTCCTTCATCCATTTTCGTTAGCACGTAATCTGTGAATACAGCCAAGTTAGTCACAGTGGAGCGATTTTTTACAAAACCATGCTGCTCGTACGGAATCGATCTTGTGATAAATGGACTTATGCGTCTGTAGATGACTGTCTCAAATAGTTTGCTCATCCCATTGAGAATCGATATTGGTCGGTAGTTTTCAATTTGAGTTTTTGATCCACTTTTATGAATAGGCACTATTAACGCTTCTTTCCATTTATCTGGGAAGGTGCAGAAAACATTGAGGGACAGGTTAAAGATAATAGAAAGAGGTTTGGCAAGAGTGGAAGCACATTTGTTTAGAAAAATTGACGGAATGCCATCACTACCTGCTCCCTTATTTGTTTTTAATGTTTTTAGCAATTTACGAACTTCGTCTTCATCTACGACAATTTTGCCTATGGTTTCGTTATGCACTATAGTTGAAGGACTTGGTTCGTCGTACGAGTTCGCAGGCTGTACAAATACACTCTCGAAGAATTCGCTGAAGCCGTTGCATGCTGAGACTTCGTCAGAGTAGGTAGATTGACCTAGAGTGAGTTTTGTAGGATACCCGTCTTTGTTGGATCTTAATGATTTCATGTAGGAAAATAGTAGTTTAGGATCATTACGAATGTAGTTTTGCATGCGCTCCGTATAAGATGTAAAACATTTCTTTTGGATAAGTTTTTGCCTTGATCTTAGTAACGCGAATTCATCATAATCACGAGGATTATTTGTTTCCTTCCACTTTCTGTGCTTTTGAAGTTTTTCCTTAACTATGAGAGTCAGCGATTTTGAGTACCATGCTGGGAAGTTGGATTTAGACTTAAATTTTACTGGGATAAAGTTGTCTATGCTTTCTTTTAAAAAGGAGTAAAAAATTTCTAATACATCATTAATGGAGTCAGCCGATGGATGGAGGACCTCGTTCCAATCAATTGTAGATAGAAATTCATTAATTCTAGTATAGTCTCCTTTAAAAAAGTTAGGACGCTTAATAGGTTTGTGATGTATATTACGGACTAGCAAGCTTGAAAGATCAAACTCAAGACAAGGATGGTATACATCTTCAGGGACAATGGGCACACAACAGTGGTGAACATCAAAGTCGATGTTACTAAATATTAGATCCAAAGTAATTTCTTTGGTATTTTTTATAATATTCTGCTGTTTTAAGCCAGCTAGATTACATACATCATTAAGTTTCAGGAATGCATTTTGTAGTTCCACTGCGCCTCTTTTGTAAATTGTGGGTCCAGAGTCAGTCCAAGTGATATTAGGAAGGTTAAAGTCCCCAGCTAGTAGGATAAAGTCATGCGGGTGTAGGGAAATAATATCAGCTAGACGAGTAGTGATCGATTCGATACGAGCAGGCAAATTATTGTCTGGCGGAGCATAAATTAATCCAATGTGGACATTTCGTCTACCTTGGGTGTGAAGCGTCTCTGCCGGTATGGTCGCCCACAGAGACTCAACACCAGGGCAAGTCCAATCATGATTGTGTTGTATTTGCAGCTTTTTAGAAGCACATAACAAAACTCCACCACCTAGCTTCTTTGTGGAAGTTTCAGAATTACGATCACAACGTAAGACATCATATCTGTTATCGCAGATTTCGCGATCATAGATACCGCTTGTTAACCAGGACTCTGTGATTAAAAGTAAGTCAAAGTCCTGGCTTAGTATATTGTGCCGAATTTCACTTGTTTTAGTGCGTAAACCACGCACATTCTGATACAAGACCCTTATGGAGTTAGCGCCTGTGAATACGAGTTAAGTACCAGGACATTGTTATAGGAATTTAATTTTATGAATGTGCGTGGTTTATAAACAACAGTGAGAGTGACCGTGATTCTTAGATTCATAGACCAAGTTAAGAAAAAGAAACCCCTTGTTTTTATGACAATGTTAAAGAGTGTGTCTGTGCGTAATGAGGAAGATTGTTGCGTATAAAGTGTGTGTTGAGTGTGTGTGTTAAGTGAAAGTGAAAGTGAAAGAGCAGATTCTGCCAAGCCAAAGTAAATCCCGGCCAAATGCTTCATTTGGCCAAAATTCACATTAACTTATTTGTACATTCACATATACAAATTAAAAGCCACAAATAAATTCAATTTCTACTCAAGTATTCGTAGGTGGAGGTAGGGGAGACCAAGGGTTGCCACTTGCCAGGTTGTTAAACGTAACTGCTGGACATTTGGGTAAAAGTGCCGAAAACCCTAGTTTATTGAGGATTTTGGGTCTCAGACCCGAATATTGATATGTAAAATCAAGCTATTTTTATTGTTACCATAAATCTTGTTGTTGTGTTATTATCTCGCTGCAGACTCGGTCATAAATCATTCGAGTGTTTCGCTTTTGTTGTTCTTTGTTGAGTTGTGCATTACTGCAGAAAAACAAAAGTGAAACACTCGAATGATTTATGACCGAGTCTGCAGCGAGATAATAACACTACTATAGTTTGCGAAATGTAAAAATCCTGACAAAAGCCGGACACCGTTCTTTTTGCCGGACACGCAATCAAGAAGCGTAGCTAGATAATGTCCTCCTGCTTTATCCGGACGCCATACGTACTTGCTACGTATCGGAATTATCGTCACGGGGTGATGTGCTCACGTAGCTCAGTGGTAAAAGCACCCAGCCGCAATAGCGCGGTCGCGGGTTCAAATCCCACCGGGAGCTATAATTTTGATACACACTCAATAATTTAAAATTAAAAGCATGATATCAAGTAATTAACCTGATCATTTCTAGTATAATTCAATTGTGTAATTTCTATTGAACCAGTTACTAAATTGTTTTAATGCGTTACGAAAAGCCTATAAATCCATCACACGCTTCCAATAAAGTTAAACAGACGTTTTAATTGTCGTCACCATTGAGTACTTCAATAACAGGAGTGGAATAATTTTCAATGAACTCCGTGATACATGGAGTGCAGCATCCACAGACATGCTAGAAATTTAAGCTCGGAATTCTCTCTTCACACTGAAAAACAATCATGATATATTTACTTTACTAAAATAAAACTACCAAGATAAATACACCAACACGAGCTAGGCGATTCACGTATTGTTTTGAGACACTGAATGTGTTAGCTAATCTATGGACGCAAATGCCGCGACGTTTGTGAAACATTTCACTTCACGAAGTGCAGCCGACGCCTACGGTAGGTAGTACAAATTCAAATTCAAAATATCTTTATTTCACATAAGCCTAACGTACAGGCTCTTGTAAAACGTCAATATATTTGTCGCATATGTACAGATCGACTAGTGTACTTTGTACAGTGTACTATCTCAGGGTGTCAATTGTACTGAAATGTTTTTTTTTTTTATATTATATAGGCTAGCGCTTGACTGATGGAAAGTGATGATACAGTCTAAGGTAGAACGCGCTTGCCTAGAAGATGCCTATTCACTCTTGATTTGAAGGCACCCGGGTTGTAAGTGGCAGTGCGTATCAGGAACGGAGGAATCAAACCGCTTCGTACGCGTCATTGGTACGTCGACTATGTCATTAAATGACTGCTAGTTTTATCTAAGTCTGATCCATGTGAGGCTAGTGTTTTCCACCTTCGTTGGCAGCGTACTCAACGGTCGTCACGCACTATTTCTGAGGCGCTGCGAAGTCCGAACAACGGCGGATGATCGCTATCACCAGATGATACCGCTGTGGCCTTTCATTGTTCCATCCCATCCCATCCCATCTCGTTGAGGCAGGCTCCAAACTCGCTCTGCCTTGCGAAGGTCACACAAACGAGATCTAAGTATATACCTTAGTATGGAAATAGTAGTAAATCTGAAAGTCACTTAGGGCCGATTTTTCTATCGCCAGATAAACGTTAACTAAGGAATAAATATGAAGTTTTGACAGATTTTATTTTATTCCTCAGATAGTCTGCGACGTTCTGCATTTCTAAAAACCGAAATTCACGCGAGCGAAACCGTATTACTAACTAACCAATAATTGTTCGTTTCGGATAAGACTATTCTGGTTAATACGCCAGTTATTCACTTATTGTTGTTTTTGGAATTGGCTTTATTGAGCGTAACAAACTAACAAGCCCACAGCAACAATACAAGGTCACTGACCTAACTACTAATTTAACAGTCAGTAGGTAAGTATTAGGTCCTTACATATGAAATTGGCGTTTTGTATGGGAGGAACATAAAGTCGATTTTTTTTAAATATTATATATATATTTAATCAAAGTATGTACCATTGCTATCTATGCACTTTTGCCACCTTATAGGTAGTTCATTGATCCCTGTACTAAAAAAGCCATTCGGACGGGAATCAATAAAATCTTTGAAAGCGTTTTGGACTGCCTCATCGGAGTTAAATTTTTTCCCTTGTAAGAAGTTATCCAAATTTCGAAAAAAATGGTAATCTGTTGGAGCAAGGTCCGGGGAGTAAGGTGGATGTCTTAGGCATTCCAATTGAAGCTCCTCTAATTTGGTAGCCGTCTGTTGTGCAGTGTGTGGTCTAGCGTTGTCCTGAAGCAGCAGTGGCCTAGAACGATTGACCAACCTCGGTTGTTTAGCAGCTAGCTTTTCCATCATGGATTGCAGTTGCTGACAATAGATATCCGCCGTAATCGTCTGGCCAGATTTAAGAAAGCTGTAGTGAACGACGCCGGCGCTAGTCCACCAAACGCTCACAAGTAATTTTTTTTGAGTCAATTTTCGTTTGGGGCAGGATTTGGCTGGTTCGCCAGGGTTCAACCATTGCGATGAGCGTTTCCGATTATCATACAGGAACCATTTTTCATCACAGGTAATGATTCGATTTAAAATCCCTTCATTACTGTGCTGGTTGAGTAATGTAACACAGCAGTCTACGCGCGTTTGTCGGTTTGCTGCACTCAATTCATGAGGTACCCACCTTTCAAGCTTTTTCAGCTTCCCAATTTGCTTCAAGTGAACTAAAACAGTTTTATCACTAACACCGCAGCCTGCAGCTAGCTCGGACGTGGTTTGCGATGGATCCGCTTCCACAATAACCTTCAATTCTTCATTGTCAACTTTGGTCTCCGGCCGTCCACGGGGCTTGTTCTGCAAGTCGAAATTTCCAGAACGAAAACGTTGGAACCAAAAACGCACTGTGTTTTCTTTTGCGACACCCTCGCCGTACACATCATTAATCCTTCGAGCCGTTTCTGCAGCACTGGTGCCACGATGGAACTCGTACTCGTAAATAACGCGATATTTCAAGTTTTCCATTTTGTAAACAGAGTGGCGCAAAAAAAAAACCAAAAGAGAAAAAAACAAATGAATTACGATTTTCAAAACACAAAAGCATGAGTAAATAGCTGTATAAATTTGAAATTTGAATTTCTAACCATAGAAGAGATATTTGAGATCAAAGTGGCCAGTACGACAAAACGCCAATTTCATATGTAAGGACCTAATACTAAGTCATACAATACACCTTTTAAAAACTTCTCCAAAAATGATAATAATATTATATTTTTCAATATACATAATTTTATTAAACTTTTGAAACTTGTATTACTGTTTATGGTATGGTATGTACATAGCTGCTTTAATAAGTTGAACTAAAATAGCATTTTGTAACAAACTTGTAATACTTAGATAAAAATTGACTGTGTTGTATAAAACGGATCAAATAATCTGTATCGAAAGTTACTCCCTTGGACCACACATAAAGCTCGGTATTAAAAAGTTAAGTTTCGCACGTTTTTTATCAGGCGCGCCATGTCTTCCTGCTCAGTACCAACTGCCAACTCAACTGGTACACAGCTATCTGATGGAGATTGCAATTGTTTGAAACGTGTACAAGTAATCCAATGTTAAGTAACATTGTTCGGACGTGCCATCACGATGTGTCAGCACGAAAGTTTGCTTTTAACACGCTTTTGTTTGCTACATCTGCATCTGACTCAACAACTAAGTACTAACCAAAATACTTAGTTAGTAGAAGATATTAAGTTAAGCTTATAACTTTGCCTATTCTATTATTTTTTTGTTTTGTAATGTCAACGTCGGTGTGTTTATGTTTTCAATTTCATTCTAGTTTTATACCATGTGTGCATTAAGCATACCCTGTTCATGTATTGTTAATTTTATATGTATTAGTTTTAAGAATTTAATAACCTGTCAAGTGCGAGTCGGACTCGCACACTGAGGGTTGCGTACTACAACCGGAGGAATAAAACCATAAAAACCACTTTTCTTATCGAACCGCAAAACTAACTTTGTTTTTAGAGGTTTTATTGTAAATATCAGAAAAACTACTTATTAGATCTCGTTCAAACCAATTTCTGGTGGAAGTTTGCATGGTAATGTACATCATATATTTTTTTTAGTTTTATCATACTCTTATTTTAGAAGTTACAGGGGGGGGGACACACATTTTACCACTTTGGAAGTGTCTCTCGCGCAAGCTATTCATTTTAGAAAAAAATGATATTAGAAACCTTAGTATCATTTTTAAAGACCTATCCATAGATACCCCACACATATGGGTTTGATGAAAAAAAAATTTTTGAGTTTCAGTTCTAAGTATGGGGCACCTCCAAAATTTATTACTTTTTTTTAAATTTTGTGTAAAAACCTTAATGCGGTTTACAGAATACATCTACTTACCAAGTTTCAACAGTATAGCTCTCATAGTTTCGGAAAAAAGTGGCTGTGACATACGGACGGACAGACGGACAGACGGACAGACAGGCATGACGAATTTATAAGGGTTCCGTTTTTTGCCATTCGGCTACGGAACCCTAAAAACCTCTTAAAAGTAAACCTAAAAAATGAGATTAAAAGCTCTTTAATTAACATTCAAAGTTTACTCACTTATGGCCAGTAAATGAGTAGGTAATTAGTGGTAATAATGTAATGAGTTTATAACAATTTCACGCTCTAAAAATAAGTTTACAAGGGGTTTCAAAGCACTGGCCACTGAGAAGAAGCCCACAACAAAACCAGCCGAGAATTATTTTTTGTTACCACCATTCAACAAACACTTAAAGAATAATAGATACGACAGATCTGAGCAATTCACTATCACTCCTAATAAAAAAAATTATACCCAATGCTTGACTTGAATAAAATAATACACTGGTCCACAAAAAACTCCAAAGCCTTGAACATCGTCGTAAGGTTGCCTGTCTGTCGGTATTCTATAGAATATATTTCGGAGAGTGTGCACAGGAACTTTTTAATTTGCTTCCCGTTCCCCCGTCACCTTTCTACCATAGAACGGCAAGGCATCGTAAAGGCTTCCACCCATACATAGTCGACGTACCAAACACGCGTACGAAGCGGTTTGATTCCTCGTTCCTGATACGCATTGCAAAGGCCTGGAATACACTCCCAGGCAGTGTCTTTCCTGCCACTTACAACCCGAGTGCCTTCAAATCAAGAGTGAATAGGCATCTTCTAGGCAAGCCCGTTCCACCTTAGACTGTATCATCACTTTCTATCAGGTGTGATCACAGTCACGCGCTAGCCTATATACTTAGTATAAAAAAAAATATATTGCAGTCTTCCTTGTTGATAAAACTTTAAGACGATGAAGACATTCTATTATAACGTAATGACCACCCAGAAAAACAAAATATGCTTGTATAATCATTTTATGATAGCAGAGAAGATTATTATTATGCTATGAAGATAGAGCAAAAACAAACGGTAATATTATAGTCAAGTACAAGTCGACGTGTTCTAGCATTGACGGTTCTGTAGATACTATTTTTGTATGTTCTAACTTGTGACTCATCACTCAAAAACTTCAGGATTTTCGCCGCGTACTTAACAATTTAGACAAACTCTTTAAATTGCCTACATTTAGGAAGTAAGAAGTTCATTTATACATCACAAAATATTATTGTTAACATAAGTAACAACAATATTTGTGCACATATTTTATTAAATTATTAGTATGACGACCAAATGGCGTAGCGGTAGCGAACCTGCCGTCTGCGTCGGAGGTCGTGGGTTCGATTCCCACTACTGATAAATGTTTGTGTGATGAGCATGAATGTTTTCCAGTGTCTAGGTGTTTTTCAATATATTATATTTATGTATATTAGTATGTATGTATAATTATCAGTTATCTGGTACCCATAACACAAGCTATCGCTTACCAAAGTAAGTAAGCCCCAAAGCGCTAGATTGCAATGTGTAAATGTCCAAAAAAAAAATTTGGTTTCGCACAAAAAACAATTCTTCTCTATATCTAAACTTAGCCTTAGCACTAGATTGATGAATGTAACTTATTCCATTTACAACGAAAATTGCGAAATATGCTCAGTCGGAGGTCAAAAGGTAGCGATACGAGAGTTTTAGAATCCGTTTCGTATAACGGAACCCTAAAAACACGAAATATGTGTGAGACATGCGCAAAAAAATGTAGGACGTTGCACAGTATGATCTGAGCTATAGTGATCCATGATCATTGATCAATGATCGAGCTATGTGGATCATTACATCAGATGACGGCAGCAGACGTGACCGATTAGATTAGTGATCGATTACATTACGCGCTGACGACTCCTGCGCATCCCGCCGCGCAGTGAAAGTGGCGTGTGGTACAAGGCTACAAGCAGAAGCGATTGCGACATGGTGTATGACGCTCACACCATGGAATTACTCCCACATGGTCAGGAATTATTCATAAATCACGCCCTTTTAATTGATAGCATAAACTAAGATAAGCATTAGATTATATCATTTTGACGTGATAACGTTTAGTAAATTGATGAACACCAGCAACGCACATGAAAAATAGTAACGTTCCGCGTAACGTTCCACCTGAGCCTGTGCGTGCAAGCGAGAGCGCGCAACAAGCGATAGAGAGGCACGATAAAACAAACGATATAGAGGCCAATTATGACGTTATCACGTAAATCTATCGTCCGTAAACCGACTTCACAAACAACCAATTTTTTTTTCTATTTGGTCAAACGCAAGCCCATGTCACACTAATGGATATTTTCATAAGAGTCCTTAAATTTGGCCTATGTGAAAAATAATGATTTTCATTGGTATGTAGTGTTTATTACTTCTTTACGCTAAAACTGCCAAACTGATTTGGAAGAAGTGGAGATAGATACCGCCATTAATTAACACATAAAATCAATGATTTTCATTGAGTTTATGAAAAAGATGTCATTCTTCTGCAGCTCTTTGCGGAAATTCATAATTTGATCCGAATTTTTTTTATTTTAGGTGGAAAAGATTGACGAGAAAGATTTTTTTTTATTGAGCAACTTCATTTTATTTTCAACCTTAAGTTTTTGTTTATAATACTACCCGCTAGTATTTAATATTTACACCAAACGACATCATATCTACTGCATAGCATGCAGTCACGCGATGTTCAGGCAAACGAACGCACAAGCATTTATATAGGGTAGAGTGGTAGACACTAGGCATGTAATATTATAATTTGTTTATTGCTTATTAAGACCATAAATATCATAGTTATTTATACCGAAATTAAAGTTTCTGACAGGCATAATTTCAATTATTAGTAACTAGTGAAATATCGCATAATACTTGTTTATTCGTTGTCTTCATTAGGAAGAACCCAAAGGGTGATAGAGTTACCTACAGTTTGTTTGGTATATTGAAATAATAAAATGGCTCGTCTTGGTAGAACACTACCGTGCCCCGAGAAAAATTCCGATGGAAATAAGGTTTATTAATTCCTTATGTTGCCCTTTTCTTACAAACTGAATTATTCTCGCTCATTCTTGCAAATTGCCCATATTTTTGAGTAAGATATGTGTGAGAACTTTTATTGTAATTCAAACTTTGCTGTTCGTTTTTATTTATCAATAACCTTGAATATAACTAAACGACGTGTAAAATGTTATGGCCTATAGAGGTATTGTTATATTTTATTTGTGAGCTTTACATCACTTTGTATATCAATAAAAATCAATGCTTTCTATAAATATTATGTGTTCTATACGGTCACGATCGTTAATGATTTATTTGACGTTTTTATTGAACATCATGATATAGCAGACCATTATAAATATGATTTTATTGACAGCGGTACAAGCTGCGTTGTTAGTAAATTCAAAATATCTTTATTTCACATAGGCCTAACGTACAGGCTCTTGTAAAACGTCAATATGATATTTGTCGCATATAATATATGTGGTGATAATTACAAGTCGACTTAAAACTAATTTACGAGGTTTAGTAATAAATATGTTCCATAAAAAATCTTTTATAGAACTAGAAGTGACATTAAATAGTATGTAGGTATATTAAATAAGTAGGTACAAAATAACAATTTACTTGGAACTAAGTTTAAGCATGTATAATATAATAAAGCATGTATGGCTCGTGTAGGCTATAATTATGGCCACAGTTGTTATGACCAATATTATAGTAATATGGTTGGTATAAATATTAATAATATTAATTAAGTTTTTACACTTAACAAAAACTAGATACCCTTAAATTACATTAAGGTACACCGTAATAACTATAATGAGTTTGTTTTTTTGACGCATAAGTGCCTGTTCATAATATAAGTCATTAGCGATCACTTAGTGGCTGGCGGTACAGACATCTGCATACAACTAACGCGACGATATCGAAAGTAACTAAAACTACTTATATAACTTTAATAATATTATGATACCAATTAGTAAGAACAAACTTGAGGTCCTCAAAACGATATTACGACATATAATATACTATCACACTCTCAAAAAGTTGAAAGCTTTTGTTAAGAGAAAACGTTTGAATAAAACTTTTTAATAAATGAAAAAAAAAATTTGTAAATGGTAGCGAAGTGCTCTTATCTAGCTAAATCAATTAATTTTATGTTACTTTGTGAGGTTAACCATAGAAGAAAACCGAGAGATTTTTCGTACAGCCTAAGCCCCGTAACCGTAGTTTTAAGAAGATAAATATTTATAACCATAATCCCATACAAATATAAGTAATTATCTTTTTGTATATAAACAGTACCAAATACCTATTCAGATTTGAATTAGTTCCAACAAATGGCAGTTGAATTCAAGTCGTTTATAATATATTATAGAAGACGATCCTTATTATAACTTCTATGAATAGTTACATAAAAGGCTTAATGGCTATACAAATATACGTATACTAGACTTAAACAGGCATCGACAGGGAAAGTGGTAAAAGCTGCCGTGACCTCTACCCGAGCTTTCGTCTCCAAGATTTATTCTCCATTGGCCACGACTGTACTTGTACTGTATATTTAATCGCCCACGATCTCCTCACATTGTGTTCTAATGCATTTAGAATTCATACATTTGCTATATAATCTACACAAAATAAACTCGGTGATTGGTTTGATAAAATTTCAAATGAAATATCTGTGGGGAAACTTTTGGTCTTCTTTTAGGAACTTCTCGAGTGGAATAATAAATGTTTAATACGAATTTAAACGACCCCTTTTTAATTTAAACGACTACTACTTACTTTTCGTATTTTTTAACTTATGCAAATTGGTACGTATATCTGCTAGAGTCATACTTCACATTATTTTATAAAGGCAAAAGTGTTAAGTGTGACTGTCTACTCCTCTAAACTTAGCAACCAATTCAAACTTATTTTTATTTTAATTGGTAATACTAACATAACGTTTTAAAATGTAATTTAATTACGTCGCCCATGTGTGGTGTTAATAAAGCGTTCATAAATTAGTAAATATTACAGATATAACTAAAAAACTTGTGGAAATAAGTTTCGCTGTATAAAAGACATCAACGCGCTTTGAACTACATACTACAAATTTACAAAACATACTCAACTACTACTTTTAGATAGAAAGATAGATCTGAGAGATCTGACTTCTAGAAAGAAAGATAAATATATACATCTACGACTTCTCAGTGCTTCCAGTTGCCGACACCGGCGTAGTTTGCTGATCGTTTCACGCATTATGTGCAATCTGCAAGATGCAAGATTGATAGATTTACAGACCTACTCTCTGTTTGAATAGCTGTCTAATGTTGAAAAGGGTTTAGGTTCGATTCCTGTATAGCACCATCATCTTTTGCTAACTTTTGTCTTAACACAGACACAGGTCCTCTATGTAAAGCTTAGGCAAGGCAACGTAAATAAATTGAGGCTTTTTTATTTTTATTATTTTAAATATTACAACAACACTTGTCGATAACTTATTCTTGCTACTGAAAATTTCTTGTCTTATCTCTAGTCAGTGGAAAATCTTAGCATCTCTAGAGATTGCATCATTCTACCTAGAAATTACTAAGAATAATCTTAGTAATTTCTAGGTAGAATGGTGCAAGAAAAACAGTACCACTCCTGGAGTGCCGACAGCGGTGAAAACTTGAATTGAACAATTCTTTTGTAATGCAAGAAAAAAATTATCGAGAGGTGTCGGTAACGGTAACGGTAACAGTGTCACGAGTTCATTTGTTTTATTTTAAGGAAATTTACACTTATGCCCATTGATATTGAGATGAAATTTCATTAAACATTCCCAGCGTACTTGATGTAACAAATTATAAAATGCAATTTTAAAAATAGTAGGAAAATCTAAAAAAATAATCAGTCCTAAAGACTGATTATGAATCCAACCAGCTTTACTCAAGAAAATACTTATGTATTAAAGATAATGATAGTAATTTATTCACAGGATCCAGATCTACCAATTGTAGGTACATTAAAATATCGTTAACTTAAATTGCCCTTGAATATTTCTATGTATTGTCCTCAATAAGGCCGTATAGTAGAGTGTAAATTCAAGATACCCCGGTCCATTGTTGGCCATAATCTGTGTTGCGCAAACCAGAATAATGCACTGCGTTCGAAAAATACCCATTATCCGCTATTTGAGCACGTTATTAGATTGCTTGTACTTACAGAAAACTTTGAGATAGCATCTCTTATAAACTAGCTGATTCCCGTTTAAAATAAACTAGCTCATTAATTTAAAAATTGAGCGACCAAGAAACATTAAATTTAAAAAAAATTTAAAAAGATTTAAAAAACGATCGTCACAGGAATCTGTAAAACGCTGCTAAAATGGAATGAAATTCAATAAAATGTGTGAGAATGATCTAATGAACGATCATTACAGAAACCTGTCGCTTGTTCAAACGGAACGCATTATAAAAATTTGTGTAACACTGCAGGCCTGTGCTGCAGGCCTCTACCTTCACGAAAAGTTGTAACGATTCACATAAGATAAATATGTTTTTTTTTCTCTATTCAAGTTAGTACTTGACTGAGATCTCACCTGAAAGTAAGTGATGTACTAACTTGGAAGGATAAGTAAATTAACCCTAACGGTTTCTACAAGCATCGCACCGGAACGCTAAATCGCTTGGCGGTGCGTCTTTGCTGGTAGGGTGGTAACTAGCCACGGCCAAAGCCTCCCACCAGACCAGACCTGAGCCAATTTAGAAATTATAAAATTCCAAAGTGGCCCGTGGCGGGAATCGAACCCACGACCTCCCACTCGAATCCGAGCGCGCCGCCAATGCGCCAGGGAGGTCGTCAAAACTCAATAACGACCATGATACAGTATTTAACGACCCGCTGTAGATAGGGACAGTGTTTTCTAGCAGAAGTAACCCAGCTAGCTAGTAAACAAACAATTTCCTCGTATCATATCAGCGTCGGATCTACGTGTTGCGCCACGCGGATTCCCAGGCGCGACCGCTTTTCTGTAATTGTTTATTGTATCACCCGCGACTTGTTAAAGGTTAGAGGAGCACTGGATTGCTGTTGAGACACCGCGCTCGTTGTCTTTTTGACGAGTGACCTCTCACCTCGTCTCTTGTTCAAAAGTCGTTTCCAATCGCGAACGATCGATTTCAACTCTCTGATAGAGGACTTCTACGACGTCTGATCATGTTATCTTATCTTCCACTTGATCAATTAGTGATGGGATTTTCAAAGCATTTTTGTCAAAGTTTATTTCTAAACAGGGCACTGGGCAATCCCACTGTTGGGCACATGTATCCTCTTAGAATAAGAAGCTAAAGAGATATCGATTAAAATTCTCCCATAGTTAATGTATTTAAAACGTAGTGGCACTCCGGGAGTGCCCAAAGAAGTTAAAACTATAATAATATTAATATAATATTACCACATTCTGTGTTCATGTAGAGTGTAAAATATTATACATAGTTTCATGAAGTTCAATGTTTAATACAACAAAATGTCACCGTCTTAAAACAAACTTCACTTATTCTTAATATCTTATTACATTATAAATTATTTTATCTAAGTAAGTACCTATGCTTAGTAATTATTATTTAATCTGTTCCTGTTCTTAGGAAACTGTGTAGGAAAAAGTCCAATAAAAAATGATGGCACGCTTATAACACGTGGAGTATACTTAACCGGTGTTGTAGATCCCGATCCACGATCTACCTAAGTATAGTTAATCATCCAGTAGCTTCGTAACCCGCTCGTTACCCGTTCTTTACTTTCAACTCTTGATCTTTAACCCTAGATTAGCTATCGCGGGGTACTTTCGCTGTTATGCTAATAAATACCTACCGATGACGTAAACTGTTACAGTTTTCTTTTTAATTAAAATCTAGGTAGGACCTAGAATACAATCTAATCTTCATTGCATAAGAAACTCGACCTTTACAAATAGGTTTATTTTCTGATTATGATTCCGTAATACAGTTATGGACTACGGTTGAAGCAAATCAAACCACCATTTCTCTTTGAATTTTCATAATTTATTGGCAATCTAAACCGACAAGGTAATTAATATTCATAATAATTATATCATGATAACATGTTTTCTATCAAAAAGATTGGCAGGGTTCTCACATCTTATGGAAATCAGGTTTTTGTAATAGTTATTTCTTACTATCCATTGCTCAAGGAGGCTTCAATTACTCAGTCATACCATACAGGTTTCTTTAAGATAGTTTCAATGGATTTATTTTAGTAACCCCAAACACACTTAACTACAAAAATATTTATTTACCTAAACTTTGGATTTTCAGTATGCGAGATTGATCGTTTCACTTTAAGATGTGTCATCTAAAGTAAAACTGTATTTAGATGTGTCATCTAAAGTTAAATGTATTGTCATTTTATCTTCTTTTTTACGTGGTAAAAACAATAGGTAACCATTAAACATCAAATTACATAATAACGGAAAGTAAGTTAGTAAATAGTACTAACTTGCCAAATGTTAAGAAATTTTTAGAGGAATAACTGAGAGTTGCTAATTAACACCAAAAAGACATGTATGAACGTTGGTGTGTTGTTTAATGTTTTAACAATAAATTTGACCATATTATGAAATCCTGACATAAACAAACTATGAGCTTACTAAACTGTTCATCGGAGTATTATAACGTCTTTTTTAAACAAAAATAAGTCAATAAGTTTCTTACTGCAAACTTACTTCATAGATGCCGATATAGTCAAAGAAGAACCAACTTGGAAAGTGTAAATAACCACTGTTGGTTGGTAGGTACACAGCATGGTAGTAGTGAATCACTTGGTTCCTACGTTTTTGCCGGTAGAGTGATAACCAACCACGGCCGAAGCCTCCCTCTTTCCCAGAATATACAGTGGACCTTGAACTTTACCACAATGACCTCTGATCGATTGAAAAACAAAGGCATAAAGATCAATGAGAGCTATAGGTACATCACACATGTGATTCGCCGACGACTTATTCGTACTCTCTAATGATCCAACTAAACTGCAGCTTATGTTAGAAACACTTCTCAAAAGTGTGCAAACCCTGCCGATCCACACTTAATCAGCGTCGGGGAAAATACTTACATACTAAGATTGAAGACATGCTATCTTTGAATGTACCGCTTGTGCAGACCTGAGAACAGCGGCACAAGGAGCAGATACCGACGTGGAGGTCCATAACTTGATAACTCGCATGCTGTCGGGGGAAGAACCTTTGCAGCGATACAGCCAAATGTTGAGAAGGATAATGACGAGAAAAGAAGATAGGGAAAAAGAAGAAAAGGAGAAGAACGAGAACTAGGGGGGTCAACATGAAGTAATGCTTTGCGGTTCCGTGCTGACTCAGAAGACGGGGAGGTAGTTTTAGTCCGTGCGTGTCGGAGAGGCAGAAGTCCGTGAGGGATTTTACAATCCCCGACAAAAAAATACTAAGTTTGACCGATACCGTGTCGAGATGATGATCCCAAAAGTGACACTAAAAGACTATTATCCAAATAAGCACTGTAACCAATGAAACTAATGTGAACTTGATAAAATCTCACAAAAAAATCAATTATCTAATTAGACACTTTATTGCGGTGACAAGAGATGTAATTGAGATAGCAACAGCTTCACACGGAGCTCGTCACGAAGCCTTGCTCGTGCGCATGACTGCCAGCATCGCTCGATCTCTGATCGCCCGCGCCGTGAGATCCACAGATGAACTATCAACGTTGAGTTTTGAGATAACCATGTACCTACTTGGCTATCCCTTAACTTTCTTTTCTGTACTTACTTACTGTTTTATAGGTTTCTGTGTATTTTGTAATAACTTAACATACGACGACCATTCGGTTTGACGACCGAATGGCGCAGTGGTAGCGAACCTGCTGTCTGCGCCGGAGGTCGTGGGTTCGTGGGTCTGGGTGTTTTTCAATATATTGTATTTATGTATATTAGTGTGTATGTATATTTATCAGTTATCTAGTACCCATAACACAAGCTATCGCTTACTTTGGGGCTAGATTGCGATGTGTAAAATGTCCCGTATATATTTATTTATTATTTATATTTATTTTAAAAAAGTGGTGTTATAATATAACGAGTAAAGAACCAATGATCACTATAGTAGTGTTATTATCTCGCTGCAGACTTGGTCATAAATCATTCGAGTGTTTCGCTTTTGTTGTTCTTTGTTATAATATAACAAAAACAACAAAAGCGAAACACTCGAATGATTTATGACCGAGTCTGCAGCAAGATAATAACATTACCTGACGACTTCCCTGGCGCAGTGGCGGCGCGCTCGGATTTGAGTGGGAGGTCGCGGGTTCGATTCCCGCCACGGGCCACATTGGGATTTTATAATTTCTAAATTGGCTCAGGTCTGGTCTGGTGGGAGGCTTCGGCCGTGGCTAGTTACCACCCTACCAGCAAAGACGCACCGCCAAGCGATTTAGCGTTCCGGTGCGATGCTGTGTAGAAACCGTTGGGGTAAATTTACTTACCCTTCCAAGTTAGTACGATAACATCTTAGACTGCATCATCACTTACCATCTGGTGAGATCGCAGTCAAGTACTAACTTGTATAGAATAAAAAATACTACCTACTATAATAAGAGTTTAAAAGTTGGATGAGGGAGGTCTATACACTGTGACGGTAATGAATTGCTCCAATTCAGTTGCAACTAACTCTACTGTACCTACGTTTATTTTGGATTTAATTTTGGAGATAATTATTTTGTTTAAAAAAATTGATAAGCCACCATGAATTAAATGAATTAAACCTTATGAACAAAGTCAAACATTTACTATTTATAAGATTTAACCAATATTTTTGATCATTTCTGAAAATCCTTATTAGTTTTGCAAATAGCGAAATTGAGCCTACACCTTTACAGTGAGGTATATAATAATAATTTATTATCATATAAAAATGTTCAAATGTTTCATTTCTTTGTTTACAGATAAAAATGCGGTGGCGGCGGGACGATCACAATATAAGGATGACTCCAAACACAATACTAATTTTCACGATACTCATCATAAGTAAGTTACCCTTATGTAATCATTATTAACTACCTAAGCCCTAAGAGGCCGATACCTTAATGATGCTAACTGACCGTATGTGGGTGTGGGTTGGCAAGACTTTTATACCTATCATGCCTAACTACACCCACACCCGGTCAGTTATAACTCATCCTATAGCAGCGGCATGACATTTAACCGATAAGAAGGACGGTGTATGACCGGCATAAGTGGGTGACTTTAATTAATATTTGATTACGAATGTATGTGACAGGTATAAATGTTATCACATTTGAAAGAGGTATAAATAAGCGGTCTTATAAGCGGTTGTGGTCGCTCGTGGTCTACACGTAATTTAGGAACCTACGCAATAAATTTAAGCACGTTTTCATACTATGCAACGTGAATCTTGCAGATGACACAAGCAGCATTATTTATGGTCCCACACAGACCAAACCGCGCTATGAGTGATACCCTATATCAAGATACTGGCGTTTCCATATCAATACATTACTGGCGTATCCATAATCTTCTTAGCTAAGACCGGACGTATCAACTCACAAAGTCAAATATGCTTTATCTCTTTAATATTATAAAATTCTCGTGTCACGTGTTTGTCACCAAATTCCAGCACCAAAACGGCTAAACCGATTGTTGTGAAATTTTCTGTGTATGTTTGGTGGGTTTTTGTACTCTAAGATTCACAAAACATACACAGAAAACTTAAGCAAGCTCATAAGGAAGGTCGTAAGCTATTTTGGATACCCTTAAGTGACAACTAAATTATAATTTATATGGTAAAACAACGTTTGCCGGGTCAGCTAGTTCAATATATAATAAATAACGCCACATGACTGTACGAACTGCAATCTGCAGCTAAGTGATGTACCTAAGTATTTTCGGGAGAGTGGTTTGGCCATAGCCACGAATCCTCCACCTCCTGAGAACTTAAGGTCTGAACCATTGGACTATCACCATAGACATAATATTATACTCTGGATAGGGCACACAGAACGAAAAAATGTCGTCATCTTATAGGTGCCAAAAATGCTTGATTTGTCATTAACAGTAAGGCCACGCCGTAGTTCACTCAGCGGCCACATACAGAATTTTGACAGATGTCTACTGTTTGCTTGTACCACAGATAATATAATACTATCTTGTACGAAAAAGGTTTACGTAAATCGTACGGATGCCAATATCCTGAGGTTTCTTATCGGTGACTATAGTGATATAGCCATATAGCTTCAGATGATCTTTTGCCGGTTGTTAGGGCAATAGGGAAATTTCCCTCCACGATCGGATCACGTCGGGGTTACCACTTTGCCGGTGGTGTAGGCAATAGGGAAATTTCCCTCCAGGCAGATGTTATGCCTGGAGACCGCTTGTGATCCGATAGCATGTAACGTCAGAACTTCTAAATATATATACCACGCTCGTCGAAAGCTCCGTCAGCGTGTGCTAGGGTACTGGTTACGCCATCTATCGTCAGCTATCGAAGACCGCTACAATCTGATGAAACTAGTCTAATTCTCTCAAATGACACCGCTCTGCCATTTCCGCGTCCATCATCCCATCGTCGACGTGCACCTATTAGACCGATATTGTGCACTTCACAAGCTCTAATTGCGGGTTGTTGAGAGCAAAAATTGAGGGTTTCGGAGTTACAGCGTCGCGAACAAACCTACTTATGTCAAAACGTGGTGATCTTCTGATAATACTTGCTCCAACATACCTTCCAGTTAACAATTCAAATACTGATTGCTATGTTCTTTTGACTACTTCAGTTTAGACAATAGTTTTCGAAGTTATTAGGCAACTAAACAACACTATAAGGTCCACTTACGTCAGCCTGGGTTAGTGGACCTAAGGGAACCAACATTTTTTGTCCTAAAATGGAAATAAAACCTAGAATAGTCCAAATGTTACCGTAGATGAAGTAAGTAAGAGACAGTGTGTTTAATAGGTCTTACCTAAAAGCTATTTTATCCTTGATCAGTCAAGGATCTTATTAAGTTTTGACCCTATCCAGGCAATCGAACTCAGAACTTTCACATTGCAGTGAAAATCAATGTGTATAAATAACTCTTTAATTTCCTTTGTTATTCTATCTAGTCGAAACTGAAGACACTCATAACTACCACAGGGTCCAAAATAATAGCTTTTTTATGTGATGTAAATAAGTAAGTTAAGTTTGATTAGAGTTTAATTTGACTTATTTCTATCGTATTAGGGTAACCTGTAAGATAGATTTAAGGTGTTTAAATAAATAAATAAATAATCGAAATCAAAGCTAAGGAAGTTGGCAAGTACATTTCGTTTGGGTACCTTTAAGCTAGTGACATAAAATAATATAGACCCTATAAACTGTGAGGTAATGTAGCACATCAATACTAGACAATGAGGTTTCTCGCGGTAAAAGCTTTGTGTAGTTTGTGCTGAATTTGCATTATTGAGGATGTGGCATTTCTAGCGTTTTGTGCCACTATGTGAGATTGCTTCAGAGGCAAACGCTTTATTACGTTTATAACAGTAATAATGTTAAAATATTGCAGGTACTTTACTTTGTACTTATTTCGTTGTCATCGCCGTTTTATCGGATTGACATCCACTGCAGCTGGACATATTTTTTTTTCTATACAAGTTAGTAGGTACTTGACTGCGATCTCACCTGATGGTAAGTGACGATGCAGCCTAAAGATGTTATCGTACTAACTTGGAAGGGTAAGTTAGTAAATTTACCCCAAAGGTTTCTACAAGCATTGCAACGGAACGCTAAATCGCTTGGCGGTGCGACTTTGCTGGTAGGGTGGTAACTAGCCACGGCCGAAGCCTCCCACCAGACCAGACCTGAGCCAATTTAGACATTATAAAATTCCAAAGTGGCCCGTGGCGGGAATCGAACCCGCGACCTCCCACGCGAATCCGAGCGCGCCGCCAGCCACTGCGCCAGGGAAGTCGTCAAAATAGGCTTTCTGAAATGATCGATAAATACTATGGTTTTATGTCGCCTCAAGCCAGTGATTCCCCGCGACTCTCTTGATGTCGTCCGTCCACCTAGTGCGGGTCTGCCTACACTGCGCATTCCGGTAGTCGTAAGTCAAAACAGCAGCAGCGCAAAGCATGGTGCAAGGGCGTACGTAGGCGTATCACTTAATATCACAAGAACGTCTTGACAAAAAAAAGAAAGAAAAAGACACACAAATACAAAACATAAACGAATAAACAGAGCTGCTGGTCAAGTGAGAAATGCATATTATATTTTTCAATACATTTGCTCAAAAAGTTGACATTTCCATGTGTGTTTAGCGTGCGCAAAGTTATTCTTTTCCGCACTAGTGCTTTTGTGTTTTCCTCCTACGCGGCACCGGAGCGGACGCACCGGGAGCGCATGAACACGAACACGGCATGCAAACACGGACCAAGCAAACACGTAAAACCAATTTTTTTTTTCGCAAATGTATTAAAAAACGTCTTTCAATGCACGTGCGGAATTGTCATTTTTACTCGTCCTTATAGTTGACCGTCGCCTTCGGCTTGGGTCAACAAACCGGGACTCGTAAAGAAATGACAAACTTTCCGCACTTATATTGAAATGTACTTTTTAGTATATTTCATGGCCGTGAACATCTTAAATAACTTTTTATCATTTGTAAATGCCAATAGAGAATAAATTATGTTCATAAAAATTAAATTCCGTGCATAATACAATAAAATAACACATTACACACTGATTGTTATTATTTATTTTATGTAAAAATAAACTAGCATGTCGAATGGCATTATAATCGTGTGAACTACAATTATTTTTAAAGTGTATGTATGTACCTACCTACTTTGTTTATTGCTTATCCTAACTTAACGGCGTAGAAACCGTATTTAAGCGATTTTGAATGAAAATTACAAATTTTAAAAACCCCCGACACAAAAAATAAAATATAAAAAGTAACAAATAATATTTTAAACCTATTATAATAATTATTATCGTCACAATATAATATTAAGTACGTTCAAATATTTTTTAATTCAAGTGTCGACGCATCGTCGGGGGACATATGGACACGTTAAACTTATGACACCCCTTTTGCGTCTCTCTAACGGTCCCCCGAAGATGCGACGACACTTGAATTAAAAAATATTTGAACATACTTAATATTATATTGTGACGATAATAATTATTATAATAGGTTTAAAATATTATTTGTTACTTTAACTTTTTATATTTTATTTTTTGTGTCGGGGGTTTTTAAAATTTGTAATTTTACTTTTATTTGGTCCTTTTTAAAGTAGGTAATAAGGTATTAAATATAGGAAAGGTATTAATAGTGATAAGTACATAAGTAACTTAGTTAGTTACTAGATATTATAATATTAGTTTTCATTTACTAGATTAAGTTTTACCTTCCTACTCGTAAGTTTAGGTTAAATATTAGGTAGGTATTTGTTTTTTGTATTAGTTTAAGCAATTTAGGTATGCCTATGGGAACGATAGGACATATGGAAGGTAGTCAGATCCCCTTATCAACTATTAAAGAGCTGATGATCTTCAAACGGCAAATCAGGAAATGGTTACCTTACCATATACTTTCAATATCATTGAAGTAACACGGTACCAAATTTCGAATCGATTGGATATATGGAAGGTAGTCAGATCCCCTCATCAACTATTAAAGAGCTGATCTTCTTCAAACGGCTGATCAGGTCATGATTACCTTACCATACGCTTTAAATATCATTGAAATAACACGGTACCAAGTTTCGAAACGATAGGACATATTATGGAAGGTAGTCAGATCCCCTCATCAACTATTAAAGAGCTGATCTTCTTCAAACGGCTGATCAGGTCATGATTACCTTACCATACGCTTTAAATATCATTGAAATAACACGGTACCAAGTTTCGAAACGATAGGACATATGGAAGGTAGTCAAATCCCCTCATCAACTATTAAAGAGCTGATGATCTTCAAACGGCAAATCAGGACATGGTTACCTTACCATATACTTTCAATATCATTGAAGTAACACGGTACCAAATTTCGAATCGATAGGATATATGGAAGGTAGTCAGATCCCCTCATCAACTATTAAAGAGCTGATGATCTTCAAACGGAAAATCAGGTCATGGTTACCTTACCATATACTTTCAATGTCATTGAAGCTACACGGTACCAAATTTCGAATCGATCGGACATAAAGAAATTAGTCAGATCCCCTCATCAACTAGAAAATAGCTGATAATCTTCAAACGGCTGAACAGATTTTTATGAAACATGGCTAAGAACACTCGGGATAAAATTATCTATGACACAAAATAAACTTCATGAAAATCGGTCCATCCGTTTGGGCGCTACGATACCACAGACAGAAACACAGATACACAGATACACAGACACGTTAAACTTAACACCCCTTTTGCGTCGGGGGTTAAAAACTATAAAGAAAATTACTTTCAAATCTAAACGTCATGTTTTTTGGGTCTTTAATCTAAAATCGCTTAGAAGCAGAAACACGATTGGATAAAATTTTCTCGATAGAAAGTCCTCCCAAAAGTTGCTCCAAAATCTCAGTTTTTCTAATTTTTATCGGAAACTGCAATGGATGTTATTGTAATTTTTGTTTTAATGTGTCGGTAATAATAATATCTAAAAACGCTTGGAAACAGATTTTTGATAACTTGCTTAGTTTTTGAGTAATAAGGTAAAAGGTCGTTTTTCTATTATATTCTTTCGCGACGCTGCATGTACGCACCTACCAACGTATCCGTGAGAGTGAGACAAGAACAAGACAAGACAGAAATAATTTCAATAAATACCCTTAACCTACCTTCGTATCTAATCGTCACAACTCACAACAGGGATGCGGTCTGTGTCTATATGTCTAATGTCTATAGACCGGAAATATTTGAATGGCACTAAGCCTTGGTGAAAGTGCGATAAGAGCCTAGGTAAGCCTAGCTACTAGGTATAGGTACTAAGTGGTACACACTTTATACTTTGGTGGCTACTGGCTAACAGATGATATTTGTATTTCAGATTCTCTACAATCTTGCCATGGGGTTCGACGTGCGGCCCAAAGAAGACGGGTAAGCGCTGTTTTATACTCAAGTAACCTAACCTGCCTGCTTAATGAAATAAATATATTTTTTGATAAAAACACATACAAAATACATACAATACAATATAACTATATAAAAACACCCAGACACTGAAAACATTGATGTTCATAATACAAACAATTACTTACTGGGAATTGAACCCACGACCTCCGACGCAAAGGCAGGTTCACTACCGCTGCGCCATTCGGTAATCAGAGTTCTAGCTATTTGATTATCATAGTTTTTTTTTAATTAATGTAGGTATAAGAACGCGCGGAAGTCACGTGATCAATTTAGCGATTCATAATATATAAGTATTTTTTGAATTTCGATCCATTTCCATTCTAACTATCGTACTGTAATGTCATATAGGTAGAGCTGCTTAGCTGTCAACGCTAGCTTCTACCTATGTAAGCAAAGCCAAACAAATACGAAAGTATGGAATTCCAATAATATTAGGTAGTAGGTACATTATTAGGCAAAGTTCATGCAAAGCTTTATGAGTCCTCTGAAGTTGGAAACTGCGTGCGCGATCACCTATTAAAGATACTAGTAGGGTGCGTGGGAGCGCGGGCCACATGTGGCCCGCGGGCTGTCTTCCCCCTATTTGCCTTCCAACTTTTAGTCTCTTTGATATTCCCCATACATTTTCTATGGAATAAAAAAATCCGCCATATTGGATTTTTTTTCTAACCATAAAATAGTCTTTCGTGTCCTGATCACTTCTTGTCGAGAAACCGTTCTTCCATCTTTTATACTTTCCGAGATATCGACGAAATTCGAATGGCGGCCATTTTTAATCCGCCATTTTGAATTTTTTTTCAGCTCATTGCCAATTGGATGACGTTGCAAATGACATTTGGTCGAGCACCCCCCACCTATCTTCGATACCCTGGCTGTGCTCTTCACCTGACTCCGAAATCCTCACTCATCAGCTCTCTCCGTATTTTTCATCCTCATGAATTTTTACCTTCTATACGAAATGGTTATTGAAAAAAAATTTTTTCATACAAAATTGTTCAGGAGAGGTGATCAATCAGTGAGTGAATCAGCACAAGCAGCTATATATATATTAATAAACTTAATATCTATATTGTAGCACCTACTGTATAGTATAGTGTGCTTACTCGCCTCTGACACAGAAAGCACATATTATGAAGTTTTGCGCGAAGTGGGTATATTCACTTGATATGGGCAATATGGGTGGAATTGATTTATGAAATCGGTTACAAAATCTAAAACAACAATGATATTATAGTCAGTTTATATACGCGCGCAATAGTTGAGCTAACATTAACTTGCAGTGAAACTAAATAATCTATTTTTAAAAACCGAAACCAATCTTCAAGTGTTAAAGTAAAGGTAATGTTGATTGAAGGGCCAAGAACATGTGACCTTAATATTGTTTTGCGAACTAACGTAAAACTAGCTTTATGATCACGCATAAATTTAATGAACAGCTATGACATTCTCGTAACGTTTTCACGAGGTTTTCACACAGTGATGTGCTACAAGAAAAAGAAAAAAATATTAACACTGAAAAATAAACTTTAAACCTATTTGCTTAGAGTGTAAAATTTAATGTATTTCATCGTAGGAAATAATTTTCAATCACGGAACTGTCCACCAATATGGCGTTTGGAACTACATTTAATTTTACGCTCTATGTCAATTGTATTAAAATTAATTTATCAGTGTACGCAAAAAATGTTTTAAATTCAATATCGTCTGCTTATGTACGTAGATACCATCACCTTTTTAAACATATCACATCACAAAATGTAGCCGATACGTAGCGTGATTATTGTGTGTCATTGGACAAATGTTCGGAACAACACCCACCCTAATTGACTCTTAGTGACAAAGGTTCAATAAAAAAATAAATACCTGATCCAACCTAACCCAATTTCCACCAGCTTATCTTAGGAAAAAGGACAGTACATCAATAATAGGTAACTTTTTTTATAAATCCCTTGAGTCCGAGGATTTTTCAGGATGAAAATTAGCTTGTGTAACCCATGTAACATTCATGCTCCACGATAAAATTTACATACACTGATTACGAATTTTAGCCCAACTGGTTCAGTATTAAATTAAATTTCCACAAGCACTGGCTTTAACCACCACTGAATAAGTACAGCCCCTTTTAATGTCCCACAGCTGGGTAAGGGTCTCCTCTCAGAACGAGAGGGGTTTGAGGGGGGAGTGCGGGTCGACAAGTATCGCATACTTTCGGGAACAATATGAACTTTCAGGCTAAGATTTCCTCACAATATTTTCCATTACCTTCAAGCAAATAATATAATTACCTTTCCACAAAAGCATCCCAAAAATTGCGAGATTCCCAAGATTCGAAACTCCGACCTCCTGACAAGAAGCACAGGTTTTCTTTAACCTAGAAACATTTTATTCCAGGACCTAGCACCAGACCTGTTCGTGCCGGCGCCAAGCGCGGAGTCCCTGACCGCACTAGCGCAGGCCGTGGGCGCGGCAGGCTTCGAGGACTACACGGAAGGCAAGAGGACCCTGGTCAAGCGCCTCATACCCAACAACCAGGCGGATTTGGACATTGTGGAACATTTAGGTACTTCCAAAAGTCAGGTTCTTTCCTCTTCTCTTCTCTCGAGCATCGTTCCTGGGACTTTTCCGCGATTGGGCGATTATTTCGCCCGTTGCGCGTGGAGTCGCCGATGTGGGTCCTCGCCGGATCACTCCAGCCAGCTGAGCTCACTCCAGAATCCGAAAAGGCCTCCCAGGTCGCACAAAATATCTTGGAAGTTATCAGCAACAGCTGAAGATCTCAAGTAGGTCTCGCGTTGGTTTGACACTATAGCACGTGTTCCGTTTCAGGTTCTTTTTGCATCCTGGAATAACCAGTCTTGACGGCGAACAAATTGCAATAACCGGTAGAATGACGAATTCATTAGCGTAAGCTAACTGAAGGCAGCGCCATCTACCGAGCGATGGGTGAAATTAAAACTTGAAAATATAAAATGGAGTTGAGTGTTGCACGACACTCCTTCTTTTAAAATAATTTCTCATAATGAACCTCGCAGGATTTATCTGATCACTTAAATTATTAATTAATTGGTTCCAGGTGTGATCGGCAAGGCGAACGTGGACTTCCCAGCGCTGCCCAACATCCCCAACACTGGGTTCAACTGCAAGAAAGTGCCCACGGGATACTACGCAGACCTGGAGACTGATTGCCAGGTTAGATAGAGAATTATCGTCAATGATTCTATTACGACATTTATAACATCATCGTCAATACTATCAGGAAATTAAAGTACCACAGTTGGACACAAGTTTCCTATTCCAGTATTGTAGAAGAGAGGTATGCATAGCTAAGACTGCATTTATTTCAATGCAATAAGGTTTATTCATGTGGCTTATTAAAAACTAAGGCCCAGTTTATTGAGCTAACTTTAACAAACATTTACGATGGTGAAATTTAGCGGTCTGATCCTTATGCTTAACGCGTATGTTTAATTAATTGAAACAACTGAGAAAGTAATTTCCGCGGCACAAAGAACATGATCTCATCTCCAATTTCCAGGTGTTCCACATCTGCGACACATCCCGCAAGATATCGTTCCTGTGCCCCAACGGCACCATCTTCAGCCAGTCGCACCTCATCTGTGACTGGTGGTTCAAGGTGGACTGCGCCTCCGCCCCTGCGCTCTACGAGGCCAGCGGCGAGTACTACTCCAACGAGCAGAAGAAGGCGCAGAGGACCAACTCGGCCAGGAACCCGGAACAAATCGGCATCGGCGCGGAGTCTAAACGAGCACAAGTCGCAGTGCCCAGCACGACGGAAAGACTCTTGAGGCACAGACAGAAACTGCAGACGGAACCCCTCCCGCCCACTACGCATCCCACCGCCAGAAGCTATCAAAATCTCTTCGACATCAGCACCACACAAAGATCAGCTGCAACTGTCTTCGAAAAACGAAGGAAGAATCTCGTGCAACTCATAGCAAACAATTTCGGAAATCCACCCGCAAGAACGACACAAGCAGACTATGATAGCACAACCCCTAAAAGCACCATACCTGTATACGATCACAACAGCCTCAAAGAAATGCAGGAAGCAGCCGAAACAGCATCCTTCGCCCAGAACCAAAACAGACAGTACTTGCAGGAGTTGAACAAGAAAAACTTTAGACCTTACCCAGTTTATACACCCAATCTACCGAGTCCACCTAAAACTAAATCTCAGACTCTTACAACCTTATACGATATAACTGCTAAAAACGTACCTCAATACGTCGAAGAAGCTACTACAAAGAGACAAACGTTAGTACCGTATACAAAAAGCTATGTCAGCACAGTAAACGAAAGACGCGAACCCTATACAAGACCAGGAGTATCTTTGCTTAGAGATTTTCTAGAAAAAGAGAAGAACAAATCAATATCCGCAACTACAGAAAAGTTCGCTGAAGTGACAGCTCGAAGTGATAAATATGAAAGCAAAGCGAGATCAGAAAATGAAGAAGCTAGTGACAACAAAGATAATTTTGAATCTGTTACTAAAATTCCACAAGCTATAAGAGATGACAAGATTACGTCGTATTCTAACAATGATGATTACTCAAACTCAAACCCAACTACTCTAGTAACAACAGAGCAGTCATATCAACAGCGACGTGATAGATTAATGAGGAAATTATCCTCTGATATAACGGAACGTAGTACAGAAAAAATTCTCACCGAAAAATATTATGGCGATCAAACTAATAGACCAGGTCTAGTCGTCCCACCATCGCTGACACCAAAAACACTTCATTCATTAGCAATTTATTACGCCACCGCATTGGACAACTTGTCTACAACGCCGCCGCCTGAAGAAGGTGAAACGACAACCCCTGCATTAGATGCTTACGAACCAATTGAAAATAGCTTACCAGCCTTATTTAGTCGACATACAATTGCAAAATACAGCAATCTCTTTAACAATGAGGCCGAAAAGGCTGAACTATTGGAAGAAATCAAACTTGACCCTAATGGTACATACAATGACTTGACGGAAGACTTAGTGGCACAGATGAGCCAAGGTCCTTTAGCATCATCTCCTCAAATTAGGGAACTGGCTCAAGTATTCACTCACGCTCTATCAGCGTATCTCCAAGATCCAGTGAGATTCAGAAAAGTGCTCTCGGATATAAGACCTACTCACCCATCGTTCGCAGAAATGTTGAATAATAACAATGAAGCAGCTAATACTGAACCAACTACAACTATTAATGAGGAGGATGAAGAAATATTAGGATTTTCAGATGATCACAGGGATCATAGGGTGTCAGAAAATTCTGTAAGAGGCGGTAAAGCTTTAAAACTTGCTACTGATTATCCAACAACTGTGGAAGATATAACGACAACTTCAACTACAGAGGTGCCTACTACTATATATTCAACCACGTCACCTAGAAACCCATTCAGGTGTTGTGGAAGAATTTCAGCTTCTTATACCACAGTTCCTACACCTAGAGATTATTATTACTCCAACACCTACTCCACTGTCAATTCTAATACTGGATCCATCAGAACTAAATTACCAACTATTCAATATACGCAGACAACAGAAAATTACACTCCTTTCAGAAATGAAAATCTACAGAATACCAAATTTACTTCACGCTTTGGTAAACCTGGCAATGTTTTTGATGTGACACCATCGACTGATTACACCGAAGTAACTACTTTCCCTACAGCCTGGGGTGGAGATACCTTTGACTCCACATTGGCACCTATTACTAATTCTCATCAAATGTTCGAAAGTAAAAAAATCAGACCAACAACTGGAATAACTGAACCCACACCAGTCTACTTCACTGAAACTGATAGTATTGATAGTGTAGAATTAGAAAATGAAGAGGAATTACAAAGAGCACACAGCCAGTCCTTTGTATCACCTCAGGGTAATAATTTGAGGCAAGGGAAACAACTCCAAGATGACCAGAAACGAGTTAAGAAACCTGCAGAAGATTTAGAAGCACCAAGACTTATCGATACCACAACAACTCAACAAACTACAGTACAAACATCGTCGACCGAAGCAACGACTTCTATCCGAGACCAAACCGAAGCGCTGACAACAGTCTCTCCTATAGCAAGCAGCGTTTTCACATCTCCCGATGTTGAAAAATCAACAAACGATTTCCAGTGGCCTACGACCTTTGGAAACTGGCACAGCACAATCCTTGATCCAATAACTTTAAATGACGGTCTGAGTGTAACTGGTCCCGATCAAGGTGTATCAGAGGTCGCTCAGCAGACCAACGGATGGGCCATCGACAGCGCTACCACACCAATTACGTATTCGACAACGACCGAACCAACTGTGTCATCTACTGCAAATATAGAAGTAGCTTCGACCGCGAAACAAAATGAGCGATTCGCCAAACTGCTAAGAGAACCAACGTCTACCGAACCAGCACAAGATATATCAACAGTAACAGACACAATTGTGGAGAAAGCAAAGGAAATAATGGAAGGAATGAATTCTACAACAACCCAAAAACTGATGAACGTAATGAAGAAAACGAAATCAACAAGCGTCAAAAGATTAATATTACTCCTGGTGCAAACTTGCGATGATGATCATAATTCGACCGCAGAGGCATCCAAAAAGGCGTTATTAGAAGCATTAATGGCAGTATCACCTAAAGACATGGACGAAATCGCCAAAGTAGAGGAATCCACCCAACAAGTAGAGGAAACACCAGTCACCGCACCTGACACTGATAATGTTAAGACAACGTTGTACCAGCGGCGAATGGATAGAATACCGATGCAACGACGAGGCAAGAGGTTGAACGTTGACGTAGGTGCTATAAACTCTTTATCAAATCCCACTACGCCTGTACAGCGAAGTACTGTAACTACAGAAGGTGTTAAGACTGAAGAAACAACGGAATTTACTACACCTAGTACAGTAAGACCTACTTTAGCGAGTCGCAGAGGTGGAAGGAAGTTCATGCCTAAAACAACTACAGCTGCAGAAGTTGAAATAACCAGCACAACATTGGCCGATCGACCAATCGCCGAAGCGAGGCTGCCGGCTCAAGAAGACTTAAAACCTCAGTCAGACACTAGGGCATTAGAATTATTACGGTCTTTATACACTATTGCAGCAAGATGGGGATAGAATTGGTCATAGCTTATTTATAATTAGGGTTCGTTTTAATAATAGTGTTACATGATAAGATGAGACAAATAAGACTCAACGACAAGTTAAACCGCGTGAATGTTAAGTAATAATAAGTTGCTATAGGTGTAAATTTGTTAATTTTAAGTTCCAAAAGTGCTCGTAAAAAAAAATTGAAAACCATTCTTTAATTTTATAAATTGCTTTCGTAACATAAGAATAGATGTTAAGAAATGTTCAAAAAACTAGTTAAATATTCGACTGTTTATCAAGAAAATTTGCAAGTATTTTAAATTATGTTAAATGCTCAATTTCTGAACGAACCCTAACTATAATATTAGATACTGTAATTAATTTGATTTTGTAGATAAATTAAAACACTTGAAAGCCATTTTTATTTTCATCGCATTAGGGCATCGTCGTTTTAAAAATGTTAAAACGCCATCTAGTGAGGAAAGCTAGCATATGTTCAATTAAAACTAGCTTTCATCTTTTTCACATACATACAAAATAATTAAATACAATAGAAGTATCAAGTAGACACAAAAAACGTAGACAAATTTACTGCCTAGGCTACATAAATGTAAACTACACTAATGTATAGAATTACCGACAAATATTTTCTTAATTAATTTGTAGTGTCTAAATGTCGATGATTAAATCAAACATGTGTTATACACTTAATTTATTGTTTTATAATTTGTAATAATGACTTGCCGTTAGTAGAATAAATTAGGTTTAATTAAATTAACTTTATAAGCATTTCGAGTTACCTATGACCTTACTTAGCCTATACTTAGCTTTCGCAAACTGCCAATCGATATTTTGTAACTATATTTAATAGGAGATTAATTTAGGTTATTTTTATAGAATAAACATTCATAAAAACAATAAATATTCTTTTCATTTAGTATCAGTCATAAAAATACAAATTCAATAAGCTATTACAATAGCTACAAAAGGCCACTGATTAGCCAAGAAACTTTAAAATCTTTAAACGGTGCTCCTATCGTGTACATAAGTCACTAATTAAAAGAACTAAGTTTGTTGGTGCATATTTAAATTAACTATCTTACTAAGGGCCGATTTTTCTATCGTTCGATAAACTATCTGAGGAATATATTTGAAACATATGGCCATACCTATAAAATCTGTCAAAACGTCATATTTATCGATTATCTGGCGATTGAAAAATGGCCTCTAATAGTAGTTTATGTAACGGTTACATAATGGGGGGTATTAAAACACGAGTGTGAGTTTAAAAAACGAGCTGCAGGCGAGATTTTTAATAGTATCACACGAGTGTTTTAATACCTAATTATGTAGAGTTTCATACACTACTTTATCTACGCTCATATTATTATCATAAATCCAAATCATAAAATCTTGCTAACGTTTGTCGTAAATCATTCACTTTGTTTCATTTTTGTTGCAACTACTAAAATGTCAGGTGGAGTTAAATTTTCTTTAGTAGGTTTCACTGCTAGACATTTTTCAGCGCAAAATTTTGACTAAGTAACAAAAATAACACATTAAAATGTAAAAAAATTGTATGTATTGCACCAAAATTCTGCAAATATGGCGCAGAACCATAGACAATAGACATTGTTGTTGTTGTCTATCCCCCCTGCCACACACTGCCCGAGAGGCATAGCAAGTAGCGTAGGAAGTAGGCAGAGACGTTGTGTGGCAGCGATACTCGCCCTAACTACGCCTCGCGCATAGCTCGCGCATAGCAATGGCGAATGACCTAGTGCGGAGCGTCGCTATTAATCGCGCGAGTAGAGTAGTGTGTGGCCACAGAGGGCAACTACGCGGCAGAGCGAGGACGTGCTACGCGGCAGCGCGAGGAGCAGTGTGTGGCGGAGGCTTATGGTCAATCATGGCCCATCCATACTCTCGGCAATGACTACCAACTATATGTTGTCTGTGGATTCACTTAAAAAAATATTACATAAAAAATATTACCCCAGATACAAATACAGGAATCCAGAGCCATGTATCGTTATGGATATTAAACAACTTTCTTTAAATATTTCCATAGTAGAGCGATGTTATTATGAATAACTTTTTAATAATTATAGAAGTCTGTGAATAAAGTAGGTAATTATTTGACACATTTCGATTTCATAATTCGAACTTAAAGCAATGAGCGTAGATAAAAGTCTAAAATACATCTCTCTTAATTAACATGACTGAATAACAATACCACCCTTTTCAAAATGCTCCTCGCAAAAAAAAACTACAGATGAATTGAAAAATCAACTTTATTCCTCAAACGGTACAGTTCAAATTTCAACAGTAGCGGTGGACCTCTTGAGGAACTGGTCGACGTCCTGGTCGGTGACCTTATGTCCCGGCTTGAAGTACTTCTTGAGCTTTTTCCTCTTCGTCATCATGATCTTGGACGCCGCCAGCGCGCCGCGCCGCTGCAGGGACTGGAAGCGCTCGCGGAGAAGATTTGCTGTGGAGAAAAAAAACATGGAAGTTCATACAGTCTTCATTCGTCGTTCTTCATGCAAAGTTGATAACATAGGATTTATTTATTTCATAATAATATGATACAATGTAATCATGTACAGTCGCGGAATGAAAAGGTTCGCCACCTTAGTGTCGATTTTCCCTTGCACTAGTACTGCAAGAGTCCATAATGTCAACATACTAAAACAATCGACTAGTGCAAACGAATCACTTTGAAAATTGACGAACCTTTTCATTCCGCGACTGTACATTGTTTTTGTTCAGTCTGAGTTACAGGTATACACAACATTAACAGTTTGTATGGATAAAAAATAAATAGTAGAGAGAGCATTAATTACTATATTATAAAGAAAAAATCTCACGTGAATTCCAGATTCTAGGTACTTTTTACAAATTCTGTATCAACTATGGATTTTCACGAGATAAGAAGTATGTTAATTTAGGTCTGTAATATAATAATGTATTGTAGTGTGACAGCTAATAATTATTTATGTGGGTAGTCTAATTATAAATGTCAAATAAACAGTCTTGGATTAGCAAGTGGTGTTTTACTACATGGTGGCAGCGGTGAAAAAGTTTTAAATGTATTTCAAGGAGTAGAATCACGTTTAGCCGAATTTATTAGGTGTAGCGTTGTGATTAGTACGCGAGTGAAGAAAATATAGTGATGGAGCACGCGCGACCGCCGCCGGAGCTGAGTATCGAGGGCAGCCCCGCGGCGCGGGCCGAGGCGTGGACAAAATGGTGGAAGCAGTTTGAGATATTTCTCAAGGCATCGGGTACGATAAAGGAGACACCCGATGTGCAGGCCAGCTTGCTAATAAATCTCATCGGTCCTGAAGGTTATGAAATATTTTCAACATTTACGTACGCTAAGGACGAAAGTGCAGAAAATTTAAAATGTCTACAAACAAAGTTCGATGCATACTTCGGAACGCAAAAAGCAAATGTCACTATGTTGCGGTTCAAATTTTTCACGAGAAATCAAAATGACGGTGAAACCATCGGCAAGTACGTAACTGCACTGAAATTACTTAGCCAAGATTGTAAGTTTGAGCATTTAACGGATGATTTAATAAAAGATCGTATCGTTTGCGGTATAACTAATAATGTCGTTCGAGATCGATTACTGAGGACCGACGACTTAAATTTAGCGAAGGCGATACAAATATGTGAGGCCGATGAGATATCGAGACACGAAAGTCGACAAATAGAGGAGGCGAATTCGAGTGGCCGGGTCGACGCGGTGGCCGGGCGCAGCGCTCGCGCCGCAGCGGCCGGGCGGGCACAGCAGAGCGGCAGCGGCGCCGTCGGCCAGTGGCGTGCACGCAGCTCCTGGCGAGGAGCTGGCGGGGCGCGACGGCTGGAGCGCGGCGTGACGCGCAAGGAGCGCCGGGCGTGCCGGCGTTGCGGAAGTGATTTCTGTGAGGTGCAGCGGTGCCCAGCGGTCCAGGCGATTTGTTTTTCGTGCGGAGGACGCGGCCATTTTTCTCGCATGTGTACAGTGCCCGGTAAGCGAGTGCATAATCTAAGTGAATGTGTGGAATCGGAAAACTCTGATGATGATGAGATCATATACGTGAATGTGATCGGTGATAGTGAAAATAATCAAATGCGATCAAAAGAATGGACGGAAATATTGGACTTTAATGGTAAGCGATTATCCTTTAAATTAGACACGGGGTCGATGTTGAATATTCTGTCAAAAAATGATTATATGAAACTAGGTTTCAGTGTTAAAGATTTAAGTCCCTACAGTGGACGAGTACACTCGTACACCGGCAATATTGTACCGATAATAGGTCAGTGTAACCTATTGTTTAAATTTAAGCAGCTCAAATATAGTGTCAAGTTTGTCATATGCAATATGAAATGTCAAAATATCCTAGGATTGAACGCCTGTGTTAAGCTAGGCTTGATACAACGGGTGGATGTGCTCGATATTAATAGCGGATACACTGATTTATTTTCGGGTCTAGGAAAGTTACCTGGAATTCATAAGATTGTTATAGATAAATCGGTTCAACCGAGTATATGTCCGTCGCGAAAAATTCCACTAGGGCTTAGGAATAAACTTTACGATGAGTTACAGCGTATGGAAGAGCTGGAGGTAATTCGTAAAGTGCAATATCCAACGGAATGGGTAAATGCTATCGTAATCACTGCCAAAAAGAACGGAGACATCCGTGTATGCTTAGACCCGAGACCATTAAATTGTGCGATCAAACGCGCGCACTTCACTCTGCCCACGGTGACCGACCTCGCGTCGAGGCTTAGCGGGGCGCGTTTCTTTAGTGTTCTCGATGCGCGCTGTGGCTTCTGGATGCTACAGCTGGACGACGCCAGCGCGGACCTGTGTACCTTTAGTACACCGTTCGGGAGATATCAGTTCCTGCGTCTGCCGTATGGCATAAGCTGTGCACCGGAGATGTTCCATGCGAGAGTACGCCAACACCTGGAAGACCTGGAAGGGGTCGACTCATTTATAGACGATATTGTTGTGTGGGGTAAAACTCGGGAAGAGCATGATTTACGTTTAAAGCGGTTGTTAGAGAGAGCACGGGAAATAGGCATGAAATTTAATAAAGATAAATGCAAATTTGGTGTTACAGAGATTACATATTTAGGGCATATTTTTGATGAGCGCGGTATGAGACCAGATGTTAACAAGGTGAAAGCTATTTTGGAAATGCCTGAACCTAGCGATAGAAAATCTTTGGAGCGGTTTCTAGGTATGATTAATTACCTTGCAAAATTCGTACCGAACTATTCGCAGTCAGTAGTGGTGCTTAGAAGTCTTCTCAAAAAGAATGCAGAATGGGTTTGGGATGCTGTGCATTCAGAGGCTGTAAAGTCATTGAAACGTAAAATTGCATCGGCACCGGTTTTGGCGCTGTACTCCACGGAGCTCCCGGTGGTGCTACAGGTCGACTCGAGCTCGGAGGCACTCGGCGTGGCGCTTCTCCAGGAGGGCCGCCCCGTGGAGTTCAGCTCTATGACCCTCAGTAGCTGCCAGGTCCGCTATGCACAAATTGAAAAAGAAATGCTAGCTATTGTCTTCGCATGTGAGCGTTTCCATCAGTACATCTTTGGAAGACGCGACGTGATCGTACAAAGCGATCATAAGCCTCTCGAAGCGATCTTTAAGAAACCGTTGGCGGCCGTACCGGCTAGGTTACAGCGCATGCTGTTGCGTGTTCAAAAGTATGATTTTAAGGTGATATACACTCCCGGAAAGTATATGTACATTGCGGATACGTTATCTCGAGCGCCGTTACCGGACTGCATGTATGAAAATTTGAATGAAAGTTTAGAGGCTCAAACTTGTTTTATGATTAGTAATTTGCAATTTAGTGATCAGAAATTAAATTTGGTTAAAGAACACATAGCGAGAGATGAAGAATGTCAAGACTTAGTTAAATATATAATGGAGGGATGGCCTAAAAATAAATATGAGGTGAAAGTTAATCTTAGAGTGTATTGGTCATACCGTGAGAGTCTGCAGTATGTGGACGGGCTGATTCTAAAGGATTACTTGTTATACATACCGGCAGCGTTGCGAGGAGATATGCTGGAAAGAATTCACGAGGGTCACCTCGGCATCGAGCGGTGCAAGCGGCGTGCAAGGCATGTCATGTTTTGGGCAGGTATGTCACGCGATATCGAGCGCGTGGTCCGCGAGTGTGTGACGTGTGAGCGACATGCGCCGGCGCCGCGTCGTGAGCCTCTGTTACCGCACGCTGTACCGCAAGTGCCCTGGCTTAAAGTCGGGTCAGATATATTTGAATACGCGAAAAAGTACTATCTCATTTTAGTTGACTATTTTTCCAACTTCGTCGAAGTTAACGAACTGAACCGAATAAATAGTAGGTCGGTAATAAAAGCTATGAAGGAGCAGTTTGGAAGGCACGGAATTCCGGCTGAACTGGTAACCGATAACGCGATGGCATACTCCTCAAATGAGTTTCAAGCCTTTCTGAAAGCATGGGATATTAAACATATAACATCGTCTCCCCTGTACCCAGCGAGCAATGGAAAAAGTGAACGCAGCGTTCGTACGGTTAAAGCATTACTTAAAAAATCCATTGACTCGGGTAAAGACTTTGACTTAGCACTATTAAATTTCAGAACGACACCACGAGAAAACATGGATTCCCCTGCACAAATCCTTATGGGTAGGAGACTGAACACGCGATTACCTACTTATCATACTTTGTTAGGTCAACCGGTTGACCGTCAAAAGAATCATAATGCCCTGTTGGAGCAGCAACAAAAACAAAAATTCAATTATGATAGGACTGCGAAACCTCTTCCGCCGCTTGACGTCAATGACAAAGTGGTAATAGTGGACGGTAAGGAACGTAAAGCCGGGAAGGTGGTTCAGCAAGCTAGGGAACCCAGGTCGTATATAGTCGAGGATCAAAGCGGGCGTAAATTTCGGCGAAATAGGCGACATCTCGTGCGTAGACAGCTGACTAAAGAGGGTGAGGGGTCAGGGGAGCAAATAAAAAGTGAATCCGATGTAGGATTGGATGTAGGTGTATCAGCTCAACCTAGTACAAGTACTAAGGCGGAAGAAGGAAGCGATTCTAAAGATAGCACTCCTCGTAAGACTTGTCCTTCGCCCTGTGGTCCGAGGATGACAAGACGACGGGCTCGATTGAATCTAAAAAATGTTTTAGAATAGTAAAATTAAATTGCATGCATTATTGTTGCGGAAATAGATTAGAAGTAATTATTAAAATGTATAAATTATTTTACCTAATAATGTTTTATTTTTAGTTTCTCAGTACTAGGATAGATACTTAGCGCATGAAGATACTGATTGTATAAGCATACTAAAATTATTGTCACGAATGTAATTTTAATACTAAATTCCAAATGTTTTGTTTGTTTTTTTATTTTGTGAGAAGATGGATAAAATATATAATACATTTCTATGTTATAATTAGTTGAAATAGATAATAATAATTTTAGAGAAGTGTAACCAGTACAACTTGTTCTATTTTAGAAGGGGAAAGATGTAATATAATAATGTATTGTAGTGTGACAGCTAATAATTATTTATGTGGGTAGTCTAATTATAAATGTCAAATAAACAGTCTTGGATTAGCAAGTGGTGTTTTACTACAAGGTCTATGATCTATCCATTTAAAATTTCAGCTAAAACGTTTCAGCAGGTGTGATGAAGAAACAAACATGCGCACACGAAACACACACAAACTTTTATCGAAGCGAATCGGAATGAGATAAAGTATGTAAAGATAACGTGACAGAAAGAGCGCACAACGCTTTGGTTAATAAAGTCGTAACTCGTAGGTATTTTAAGGGATGTTGCGATTGAATTGCACTTTATTGTATCAGTGCTAGTCGCTATTTTTTTGTTATTTTCGATCTTTCTGCGGTCAGTCTTTTGACTATTAGTAGATTGGATGCGTTTTAGTGACCACAGCATAGGTCAGCTATTGTGGATCTTTTACGTCTTTGTGGCCTGTTGTCCCTGGTAAGTGAGACTGCGAGACAATTTATTTAAATCATTTTGCAGAGTGAACCTTATGTACTGTAAGGTCCTATTATGGTATTCTGTGACTAACCAGAGCTAGAAATGTTCCTCAGGTCCCCGGTGAGTGCCTTAGGGTCCACGAAGTCCGGTTCCTTGAGGGGCGCTTTGTGCGCATTGAGCGCGGGCAGCGCTGTGGCGGAGCGCTGCAAGCGCTTAACGGTGCGCTTCTCGCGGGACTCCGCGTCGCGTTCCTCCTTCTTGGAGACGGAGGCCTGGAGCTTACGGAGCCTGGGAACAAATTCCCGCATCAGGGTGTTGACTTCACAAGCAAACCACAGCAGCAAAAAAAGAACAATGTGGAATGAGTTGTTTATCTAAATAAACCTTTATTTTATTCATCGTCTTCAATTTTGTGTAATTTTTCAAAAAGTTACTTTTTGAATTACATACTAACCATACCTACCAAAAAATTGATTTTTCAGTAAAATATTTACTTTTTTTAATGAAAACGTTCTTTTTTATCCTGTATCCCACCAAGTTATTATTATAGCTTACAAGGTACAAATATGCACCCCATAGATATTAATATGTAGATACATTCCCTGAAAGAAATCCTGGCGGCGCCCATGCTTGTAGGACTTATTTATTGAGTCTTTGATTAGTACAAACACTATGTTGTATATGTATTATGGCATAATATTCTGATGCAATGAATTACTGTGTTTGTTTTGAAGGGCAATGCTGCTTTCAGGATACCCCACCATTTGACATGATTAACATTGGATGCACATCTGATCGTCTCCTTTTTTTTCACTAAGTAGAAAAAAAGATATGACATTCTGGAAGTGCAGACAGAAGTGAAAATTCAAACAGAGATTACGGTTAGTGTCGCGAGTTCAATGGGTTTTTTCTCTTTCTAACAGAGGTGTCGGTTACGGTAACAATGTCGAACTTAGTTTAATCGTGGCTAACGAGCCTAAGGAAGTTTTCACTAAATACTTTGCTAAGCCAATCTGATAATTAATCTTGTGATGAAAAGGCTAACAAAAAATTAATATAACAGATGGTGCGGTTTTTTGCGATGTTTTTTTAATCAAATAGTGCCTGGAAACTTAGGATCCAATCATCCAACAGCATTTAGGTGTAAATAAAATGTATCTCAACTCGTTTCAAAAATACACTTACTTGTAAATGTCTGTGATCTTCTTCTTCTCGATCTTCTGCCGCTTCAATCGTTCTAATTCTAGAAGGCGTTCCTTCTGCTTCCTTCTGGTCTTGTGGTCCTTTTTCTTGTTCCGGACCGGCGGATTAACGGCCTTGTACTCGTTGTCGGAGGGCTCGTCGGTAGGGTCGGGGTCGGTAGCCGGGTTGTGGGGTTGCGGCAACCCTGCGCTCATCTCTTCACGCCACTGATTCTAGAGGGATAAAATAGGAGAAATAGATAATTTAAATAAAGTGTCGTGACAGACAGACAGACAACAAAGTCTTTTATTCACTGCATGGCGTTTTGTACGCCCAGCCGTGTTTAGTTATTGAGAGGTATAATTGAAATTTGCAGGCGCAGAATAAAAGTAGATTAAACTGCAATACCACTGGAGTCTTTTCAAAGAGATCTGTGAACTTAGCTTTTACTTTTTCATTAATCTGTAAACTTAGCTTTGACTTTTGCATGGTTTTGTGAACTTAGCTGTAAGTTTTCCACCGATCTTTGAACTTAGCTTTGATCTTTCTATTTTGATTTTGAATTTAACTTTGACATTTACATGGATCTATGAATTTAGCTTAAGTTTTTCCATGGATCCATGAACTTAGCTTTGACTTTTCAGTGGATCTGTGAACTTAGCTATGACTTTTCATGAATACATGTATAAAATTACTGGCTTTGCTGTAAAATACCTCTTTCTCCTGCTGAGTGACCCTGCTGAACATTCCAGTAGTGACCCGGTGCAGGTGCGCCTCCTTCCTCATCAACTTCTGCTCGTGCTGCACCACTTCTTGCAGCAGCTCTTGATGCTCCTAAAACATGACCACATCTTTAAAATATGGGATAGAAATAGGTGTTCAGATACACAAATAATGAGTCTGTCTAATTTGATTTATGGACAAAATGAGTATATAGATACTTCAAACCACGACAGCCCGCCCCACTTGTGTCAAACTCCATACTAATGGAATAAAAGAAAAGCGATTTTGACAGTGGGACGCGACATCGTGGATTGAAATATCTGTATCTTGTTCTCTTATTGCTCCACAGTACAAATATGAAGTACTGCAAGTAGTTTTGCTATACCACTTTAATTCACATGAACAGCGAAATATTTCTTTCCTAGGATGTGGCATTCTTCTTCGTGTGGTACTGGGAAGAGCCAGTTTCAACCAACTTTACGAGGATAACTACTTCTTGATCACATCAAAATTTAAGCATATCTATTATTTTTAATATCAGATAATGGTGATAAATATTTGTAGATTTTCTAAATCTTAGAACTAATTTTAACATGGTTCTTACCTTATAAGAAGGGTTGTAGCTGACTCCAGGGTGTGGTACCTCCACGGCAGCTCTAGTGAGTACTGTTTTGGGTGGTGGGGGCTTTGACCTCAACCTCTTGGTCACAGGCACATTGTGAAGCTGTGCTTCGGGGGAGATGAAGTCATCAATCAGAGTCTCTGGGATGCCTTTTGATTCTAGATCTGAAAAGGCGTTTTTCAATGATAAGCTAGAATTCACGAGTCTCACACTTTTTCTAGGTTTCTAAACAGTTAAGTTTGGCAAAAGAGTCTGGAGTTACATTTCTCTTACCATTTTTCTCCCAAATATCTTTATCATATGTCTGTCTAACAGTTTTTGACTGTTTCCTCCTTTCTTTCACCAACTTTTTGTCCTTCCTAATGAGTTCTAACTTCTTCTGTAAAGTGCCCTTGGCTATTTGCCGTTTGACAGACAGTTTTGACAAATCTGTGGGTTTGGATCCCACTTGTTTTACAGTGTTGCGTTTAGCATTAGGATCAGGGACCTGAGGATTTCAAAAAATTTTAAATTAATTAATTAGTCAAATTTTGACTTTGATATTTTCTTGAAATTGACTTTTTACAAAAACACTGCCAATTTAAAGTATAATGGAAGGATAAAATTCCTTATAGGTTTGATTAGACCACATAACCCTTCAACCATACTGAATTAAATGAAGTAATCAAGTAAAATTACCTTGGAACTTGGCAAAAGAATCTCAAAGCACTTAGGCGTCTCTGCTAACTTGGCTCTCTTCTGTAGCTTGGCTGACAGAGGCTTGATATCTGGCTTAACATCATCGTCGTCACCTTTAGCGTCTACTGTGAACAGCTCCTCATCTGGCTTAGTGTCAAATTTACTGTGAAGAACGTTATTTATTAACTACAGGATATTGGAAAAAAACTGTTTAAACTAAAGTAAGAAATATAAATGTATACTTAATAGGTGTTTTATTAAATGTTACTTCTTTTTTATGAATGAATATGATGACCTGACGGACGTTGTCCTGCCAAGTTCCATAGGAATTAGGAACCATACAGGCGTCTACATTTACGTAAGTAATTTTCCAATAGTCGCAGTTTACTATTGTTGTCAACGATAAATTAAACTTATGTGGATTGAGGTTGACTAAAGTATACATTTGATATTATTTTCTATAATGTATAGTGAAAATAAATGGTAAATATTAAAGAAAATTGTAACATAACCTTACCCAAGTCTTTCTTCCAATCGCTGATCTTCTAAATAGGCTTCAACATCAGTAATATCACAGTGTTTACGCCAAGCTGTTTTGCTCTTTTTGGATACACGCTTTTTCTTTTTTATTGCAGTCATTTTTAATTATTATTTACTAAAAATTATATCACATGGGTTTACGAAAACAACACCACGGAAAAGAGATACGTCACTGTCAAATCTATGTGTCATTGTCAATTGTCAAATTAAGATTGACGTTTTTCTAGCATTTTTGGAAATATTTATGTTGCCAAGAGAAAAAATACGTAGCCTCCTATATCGGACTAATCGTGTGCAGTGCCCAAGTGCTGTGCTCTGAACAGGGTTCATTAATCTTCATCATTGGGTGATCATTGGTTCCCCGGTCCCCCGAACCAATGAAAAAAAATACGCTATGTTATATCAATGCCCCAAACGGACCTACATCCTACCTGTGCCTCTATTCCGTTGGTTCCTGAGTAAATTATTATTTTCAATAATATCCTATACCTTTAATCCTATATCGTTTTTCTTTTGCACTATACATGCTCTCTAAAGTGGTTAATCAAAATGCAGTTATGGTAGCTTATAATTCCTACGTAACCGCAACATTACGATATGGCATTATTTTCTGGGGGAACTCTGCTAGCAAGGAAAGGGCATTCAAATCCCAAAAAAGATGTATTAGGTCTATTTGTCACCTTCAACCCACAGATTCATGTAAGCCGTATTTTCAAAAATTAAAAATACTTTCTTGCCCATGTCTATACATCTATGAGGTTGTTGTATTCATTAGAATGAATGAAAATCTGTTTAAATTTTCTGAGAATGCAAGAAGGGAAAACAAAATTTGCTTTACCCATCACTCATCCGCGAAATTTGGAAAAAGTGTTTTGAATATGGCACCTAGAATCTACAATAAGTTACCAGGAGAACTGGCAGACAGATCTCTTAATATAAATATATTGAAGCATAAACTTATGGAATTTCTTATCAAAAAATGCTACTATTCCATAAATGAGTACCTTGATGATAAGTTTGATACTTATTAATTATTATCCTACTAAATTGTAATTTCTTTGAGACTTGTTTAGACTTGGCTTTGTTGACTGTAGGTACTATTAATTTATATTGTATTCATGAATCTACTTAGATCATCAATTATATTGTTGTAAGGTTCTTAATTTGTTGACTGTAATTTAATTGAAATTGTATGCTTATATCTATTATTAATACTAATTTATTAAGGTTTCAAATATTTCTTTTTAAATTGACTTAAATTTGCATGTCAGCAATGACGAAACATGTTTGGTCTACATTCGGTTTGTCATCATATTTGTACAATGTTTCTTGCAAATAAAAAATTGATTGATTGATTGATTGATTGATTTAAACGAGCAATTCTTGTATATATATATATATATATATATATATATATATATATATATATATACATATATATATATATATATATGTATATATATTTCTATATAATCTGAATCTCGGGAACGGCTCGACCGAATTTCATGAAATTTAGTATACAAGGGGTTTTGGGGACGATAAATTGATCTAGCTAGGATTCATTTATAGAAAATGCCGTAATTACCAAAAAAAAAATTATAAATTTATACCTGACATCTATTGGCGCTAAAGTAAAACTATTACAGTAAACTCCTGCTGCCATCTATTGGCTACCGAGCAAAGCTCGGTCACCCAGGTTCTTATTATTAACGCATGTAGGGCAAACAGGGGTACCGAAGTTTTTAAAGTAGGTACAATCACTTTAATTAGTTTTATATAAGTATTTTCATTTTAAGAAGTAACGCTTTTATTAACTATATCTAGATTCATAAAGTAAAGCCCATAATTTTTACTCACCGCATACGGTTTTTTTGGAATACTAAAGTATAAAACACCCATTCCAGAATTCGATGCAGACAGCGACACCCTCACCGCTTATTTTTTTAGAACTTTATAGTAAGTCATGATAATAATATGATAAGTTTAAGCACTCTGCTGAGTGCATATTACATAGGTAGGTAACAGTTTTACAGTGGACATACTCGTCACGGATCGATAGATATTTAGGTATTTTGCGATCGTCATAGAATAGCAGTTGTCTGTGCAGAAGTCATGTGATCAATAAGCGATCAGATATGACGTCATTTCGTGCGTTTCTAATATCTAAAACCTGTCGTTTGCAACAATGGACATTGGACCTCATTGGCGGGAGTACGGGATCTAAAATAACACATTCTTCTCTGCAGTAAACCTTTATTGAATACTTACCAACTAAGTAAAAAAAACTGCATTTTTTATAATAATTTATAAAAAATGTATTTTATTTTATTTTATAAATTACATTTATTTACCTAAAACACCTCATGTAGTGTCTTGTCATTTTCAAATTAGGCCTGTACAAGTTGTATGTAGGTATACCTAATGCTTGTATTTTTCATTATTAGTTAAGAACATTCCAATTCTTAAAACCTTAAAAATAGTTAACAATCCAAACTATCTTTGTCTATACCTATAAAACCTTGTTATATTGTTGTCTCATTTCTGAAAAAAGTTTTAGAATGTACAGGTCTGTGGAACAGATATATGTACCTACATTACGATAACCATTTCTTATTATGATACCCAATTAGTTATCCTAATTTGAAAACTTATACTCTCGATTTCCCCCCTTTAAAAAAAATTTCCCGCTTTAAAATTAGACTAAAACTAATTTTCGACTCTTTTTTATTCCAATGATGTTGGGCCAAGATCATTGATCATTACTAAGGATAGGCCTGTTCGAACATTTTGCCAAAGCCTTTTTCATACAAGGAAATTTAGCGCCATCTATCAAACATCCTGCGAAATACTTGTTTAGTTAATTAATAAGATAGTGCGCGTACAATGGGGACATTTCCCCATTGAACTGGCGACATTTTTTCGCGCGGTTCGCCCTGTCTCTATATAGAGGTCAATGGCCAAGATTATAATAATGTACCAGCTGCTAGCGATTCACTTATTGTTTTGACACACTGAGTGTGATGACTCACTTCACCACACACTAACATGTATTCTAAACATTTCACTTCACGAAATGTAGCCGACGTAAGGTACGTGAATCACTAGGCTGTTCCACATGTCGATAGAGAAACAGAGAGAAAGTCGCGCCATGAGGGTTCTTATTAACCTACTATTAAGGTACAGAATCCTAAAAATGTGAAGAAGGAAATAATTATATACCTATAATTGATAGAGCTTCGACTTTTCATATTATGAAAAACAAAGATTTTTTCATTTTAATTTTCATAAAGACTTTCAATGGCTCACTTTTCCTACGCCTAAGTTTGTAACTCTGTCGTTCTTATACGACACGTAGGTTTGAGTAGGTAAGCACCTACACTATCTACATTATACTATCTCATCTCTAGAGATCTCATCTAGTATCTCATCTAGCGTAAAAAAAATCTCTATTCTCTACTATCTCTGTCTATCTCTCTATTTTATATATTTACTCTAAGAGATACTTAATAATTACATTACTGTTTCAAATCCGAAGCGCCAAATCATCGTAGGTACCTGCCTACTTATACAATCTTATTTTTATTAATTTAAAATTCAAAATAATCTAACAAATAATGGCATTGCACTAGCTAAGTCGCATCGGTAGTTATTCCTCGCAGTCTTCCTCTTCTTCCTCTTCTTCTTCCTCGACTATTACCACGGCTTCTTCTTCCTTGATGTCTGTAAAGAATATAAAACGGCACATGTTTCTATATCCATACATGAACGGATTTGAGAAGCGCTCAGAAAGAGAAGTTTTCGGTTAATTATGCTGAACGAGCCGTTGAGTTATTTTATTAATATTGATGAGAATATAATTTAGTTAATATTGTTAATATTTAGTTAATATTTAGTTAATATTGATGAGAATATAATTTCTGTGCTCTGCAATTGTTGAAAAAAGTTCTGTACATCGCTTTAGAGAACAGGAAAAGATGTAGAGCTGCAAATTGTTTTTTTTATTTTTATTAAAGATGGTTAATACTTTTAGATGACCGACGCACACTACTTTTAGATTTTCAATGCTTAACCTATCTTCCCAAATTCCAATACATGTATATACCTATATATATTTTAATAATTACTTACTTACTTTTGTTATTGTGTTTATATGCAAAAAAATAAAAATTGTAGCTCGGATTGTAAAAAGGAGTTAGTATGGGAATAATTAGGTTATTAAATAGAACCATTGGAAAAGTAAGTTGTGAATTAATTACTTTAAAGTTGCACATGTTAAATTATATTGTCATTGTTAATTTCTATCTTGTTACGCTGAAAATGTAAAAAAATACTAAAATAAAAATATTAACGGATATCTACTGTACTACAGCTGTGAGTAGGATTAAATTTGTTTGGGTAGGTAAGTATGGAGATATAAGGCAAGTCAAGAAAAGTCAATAGAATAAGTGAGATGTCAGAAGTCAGAAAGATTCTCAAGATAGCAGTCGAAAGTCAATAGTCTCAGTCAAACGTCTGATAAAAAAAATTGCGAAACGTAACAACATTAATTGTTTATTAAATAAAATTCTTTCCATTTCAACTTAAATTGAGACATCGCACTTATCTTTCTAATAATCATTAGTACTTTTACAAATACATACATTTCATTTTTGTTTTATATAATATACTATAACTTTATACAAAAAATACAAAAATGAAAGTATTATATCACCTCAATAAATATTGCATTCACAAGAGTTGTAAAAAATAAGAAAAGTGTAAAAAAAATATCACAAGTTGTATTCTAAATTATTAACAAATTATTTACAAACTGTATCCATTGGAATAGGAAATTGCAAACATCTGATTTTGTTTTATGGTCAATATACAAAAAATTGCGTTCCTATTCCAATAATTACAATATTTTACTCGCGAAATACTCTGTATAGTTTTCTTGTTACTGGTTCTTTTTTAAATGGGAAATAGAGACAGATTGTGGAAACATCAAAATGCAGGGATAGCTGCTTAGAAGTCATCCATGTGACTTCAGGCACCTTCCCAATCGGTATAGTGAGATGGGGCCTCGGTTACTATTACTTTGCATCCTGTTAGATTCAACGCAGCTTCTCCTTTACTTATACACGTAGTTTTCTTCCTCTTGACGGATAATTAGCTCTTTCGCGGATGCGTATGATTCAGCTACTGCTAACGTGACAACGCTACTTTATTCACCTAATGCTTTGCAATAACTCTCTCTATTAACTATTTCTTTGATGTCAGTAACTATGTGCAAACTTATAGTAACTCAAGCAATAGAACCAATAACTTGAAAATCTCAAAGTACCCGACCACCTAAACCCTTATCGTTACTAGTTTTGGAAATCCGACTGGTCATACTCTTGACTGGCTTGCTCGGGCGCCTGTTTGTAATCCTCGTAGCTGTTACTACCTTCGTGCGAGGCGTCCTTGCTCGGTTTGTTTGCAGCGAGACCGGCGGCGGCTGCCTTCGCGGCGGCTTCAGCAGCGTTCGCTTGAGCTTGTTGTGCAGCAGCCTATGGGAACAAGAGAGTAATTAGATCATCATCGTTACCAACGTTCTATTCGGCAACGTGGTCACCAATTTCCTATTGCTATTTACTTTTATCGTGTACTTTTAATGTGGCGAAAGTCAGTTTTTCTTGGCACCTTTAATCGCCTGGGTTATGAGAAGTCTTGAAGTCAATTACGCCATTGTTAACTATACCTAAATCAGTAGATGTTGTTGTCTTACCTTTCTCGTAGTCATCTCAGGAATTTACCTTACAGCCTTTTTGTTGAATCTCCGTCTGATATTTTTTTAGTTTCTGTCTTACCTGAGCCTTCCTAGCAGCGGCCTGGGTAGCCTCGAAGTCAATCCTGACACCCTTGAGCTGCTCTTGTAGGGTCTGCAGCCTCTGCCTGGCGGCTCCCACCATGGCGGTCTGTGCTCCGAGCTCACCGGCTGCCTGTGACGCCGCCTCGTTCGCGTTCTCAGATGTCGCTTGCGCCGCGTTTAAAGCCGCTTGGATTACGTTCACCTGTGGATTACACCAATACATTTTTATATTCCTACAAATATAAGCTTTAAAAAAGCAAAATTGCTCCTTAGCTGTCAGGCCAATTTGAGATTTTAAAATTTTTGAATTGACTCAGGTCTGATTTTAAGGGATTCTGATGGTAAAAAAATTGGGTACGAAACCTAAAAATGTACCATTTAGAAAAAAAAAATGTTAGTATATGACTCCAAAATGATTTCCACTTAAAAGCTTTAATTTCATTTCATTTTGTCAGGACACATCGCTGGTGTTCCACATTGATCGCTAAATAACTAGGGCAAGCAGAAAAATCCTCTGAAAACTTTCTCATACCAAAAAAAAAAGTTCACACGATCCAAGAATTGATAGTCATGCTTTTGATTTGAATCCGGTTAAGCATTTTACCAAAAAAAAAATGCAAAGTGTGCCTACCGCCGCACCGTAACTAATCAACTAGTTAATGAAACTAACAAAAAATATCAAACATTTTTACAAAAAAGATACCTACTCCATAGCTTCCGCAAACCCAAAATAAAAAGGCGCGAAACGTGCGTATCTAATTAAAAAAACTTTACGCGTAAAGTGTCTGTCTGTGATTTCGAAATGCTTCTCATGAATATCTAAATGAAATTGATATCTTGAGCAATAAAATATTAATTGTAATTTATCTAATTAATATTTTGGTTTCTCAATTCGTTCGTAATTTTGCTACGTTACTTTTATCCGGCAAATCTTAAAAACGGCAATAAGTAGCTAGTAGGTAGATACGAATAAAACATTAATAATATAAATAAGAAACAAGAACGTGTCTTTTATTCGTAAGTCGTAACCTTATCCCAGTTCGGTGGTAATATAAATTAAAAGTACGGTCTATGTACTTGCAAAGGTTTATTGTATACCCAAAAGCTTATTTTGTTTATTCTGTGTCAATTTGGCATTATTGGAGCGTGTTAATGGGTTGAGGTTAAGTCAATATCAACGAAAGAAAATCATTATCAGCAGCACAGCACCTCTTAAGATTCTAAATTAATGAGATAAAGAATTTGGTAAAGTTTTAAGTTCACATCAGACTTATTTTTATTTATTATCGTAAAACTGTGAATTTACGAAACTTTTAAATATGAATGGTAAAAAATGCAAATAATAAAATTAAATATATAAATTACAATAAATACTTACTCGTAAGACATAATTATTGGATTTTTTTATAAAACGTTTAATTATTAAGTTAATTAATGAATAAATATTAATCATGTAATTAATTCCCATCAGTCCCCAAATATTATGATTTTAGGGCAATCACACTAATGTTATACCAAAAGGGGAAACTTTGTTTGTTTGTTACTCCTTCACACCGCAACCACTTAACTGAATGAGATAGACAGGAGATAGATTATATCATGAAAAAATCCATGATTCCCGCGGATTTATGAAAAACTGTTTACGTGTAAGTATATCGAAGTGCGCGACATGGAAATAAACGTGGTAAAGCTTAATGCAATAGGCCAAGCTGTCATAGATATATCATCGCCTAAACCAAACCCAAGAAAGCTGAAACATTTCTATTCATAGTGTAGAAAAGGGATAAAGAAGCATTGCTTTCGGGATCACCAGGATTCCAATAGCCAAATTCCAGGCAGCAATAGTTATTTTCAGGTTAAACTCATGTTAGATACATGCAATCTCATAGGTACCTACCTAGTTCAAAATAAAGCTCAAGGATCGTGCATGAATATCAAATAAAAACGTTAAATCCGTTGAAATAGTGACGAGAACCAATTCGCAATGTCCACATTGAAATCTATCAATCTCATAATAAAAGCGACGAGAATAAAGACCATCTAGTTAGACAATGCAATGTATAACCAATTTATTGTATATTTTATTGTTCACTTAGTTTATTTCAAAACGATTTAGCCACGGTGGGCCGGGTCACTTGACCAATCAATGCAATTTCGCAAAATTACATTAAACTTTTTTGTCATCTTTTCTGTGCAGCAGTGTCGAAATTTTCGCAATTGCTTGCAAGAAATGACCTGTTGTTATTTTAATTTATTTTTAAAGTTATTATATTTAGTTTAAGTTTTAATTGTCACCACAAGGTGCGTCTATTTTCTTTTATGTAAAAGGTCATTATGCTGACTTGGTTAGCTGACAGATTTATTAGCAACACAGGATAATATAAAAACGCAAAATCTTATGTCTGCATCACATCCTTCACATATTTTGGCTGAGTATAGAAATACTACAAACAGACAGAATAGACAGAAACAGTTCATCGCGTTAAATATTTTCTTTACAGAATAATATATACCAAAAAATTTACTTCGAATATCTGTTGTAAACAAAATACATAAAGCTTTAAAAATACATAAAGCGTTCGACGTGGGTGTAGTCAAAATTGATAACTGTTTCAAATATGAAAAGGGAAAACCTCAATTCGAAAAAGAAAATTTATAAATAACATGCATATGAAAATTTATAAATAACGTCATACTTTCCAAACATTTTTTTTTTAACATTAACCTAAATTTTAATTAAGTGTACTTATACTGAATTTTTATGAAAAAATATTTTAGTGCTCAAAATTACAAAGAAATTCAGAGAGAATATAATTAATAATATATAATATTTTATTCATCTCTTTCTTGTTGCTACAACATTTTACAGGTAATAATCTTTCAAATACAATAACTTAGAATTTCATTCGAATTACATTTTCTTGGTAACTTTTACATCACAATTGCTTTTATACAATAACGTTGCATTTCACAGAAACAGACTAGATCAGTAACGAAATTAGAGCGCCAATGACGTAAATTATAAATCATATCTACCTACTTATCTATTTTATTTTATTTTTGCCAGTTTCTTACTTTGCGTAAGTTTTCTCCAGAGTTGAGCCTTGTTGAATATTTAACAAAAGACACTTTTTATATTTCGGGGGAATATTTATTTAAATACGAATATAATATAATTAGTAATAATTATTAGTGTCAATTACTCGCAATTTTTCATGATATATTAGCCATAAATAAAATTTTTGAATCAATCAAAATTAAAAAGAAATTAGGCTTATTTATTCATTAGTACCTATTAGAGTATACGAAGGTATAATAGCTGATGTTATACTATATAATAATATCTAAATACAAAAATGAGACGTAATATACCCAAGTAATAAAACAAGCTTTAATTAGAACTAGCATACTGCCTTGCTTCTCTGAGGTGATCTTATGGGAATTAAAAAACAAAACCTCCTGCATCCCTCATCTAATGTGATGAAGAGTAACTTCTGTGCAAAAATTCAGTGTTTGGGCAGGGCAATGATGAGACGCTGATTGAATTAATGCATAATTGAGTCAGGACTTTTCCTGTTATTTATCACACTTTTTTTCATTTTAAGTTCAATCTTAAGCTACCTAGTATCCGAAAAAATCCATGGTTCCCGTAGGATTTGTAAAAAACCAAAATTATAATTTTTTGTTCAGTTATATATTTATAAACATACCTGGTGCATAGCTTGCTGTGCCGCTTGCGCCGCCGCCTGCGCCGCTCGTTTGGCCTGCTGCAGCTGCATCTCCTCTCCCTGGAGCCCCACTTTAGCGTCCCGCACTTGCTGCTCCAGGCCCGACAGGATCACTTGCTTGCCAGCCAACGCCGCCTGCGCGGTCGCACTGGCTTGTGCAGCAGACTGTGCAAGCGTGTTTTTAGCTACGTACGCCGCTTGAAAGCCGGCTGCTTGCTGGTTACCTGACAAATATTTGATAAATTACTATCTTCTTCAACTGATTCTGAAGATGCTCTAGTGTTTTCCAAGTCCACAACGCATGTGTCCACAACCAGTGCGTTCTTTCTGTCCTCACTTATGGCGCCGAAACGTGGACACTCACACACGGCCTGATCCACAAATTTAAAGTCGCGCAGCGGGCCATGGAGAGGGCTATGTTAGGAGTTTCCCTGAGGGATAGAATCCGAAATGAGGAGATCCGCAGGAGAACCAAGGTCACTGACATAGCCCAAACCATTAGCAAGCTGAAGTGGCAGTGGGCAGGTCACGCGTGTCGCAGGGGCGATGGCCGGTGGAGCCGAAAAGTCCTGGAGTGAAGACCGCGTACAAGTAAGCGTAGCGTGGGGCGTCCTCCAGCTCGTTGGACCGACGACATTAAGCGGGTGGCGGGAAGTGGCTGGATGAGGAAGGCTGAGGACAGGGTGTGGTGGCGCTCACTTGGGAAGGCCTATTTTCAACAGTGGACGTCCGCAGGCTGATATGATGATGATGATGAACACATGTGTGTCGCGGAAGTTGCTACTTTACCTAAGGCTGTCTTCGCTTGATTAGCAGATCCTACAGCTATCGTCCTCAACCCGCTGCCCTGACTGAAGCCTTTCTTGGCCGTGTTCCCTCCACTGGCAGCGGTTTGGACGTCCGCGATGTAGGAGTCGTAGTGGCTCGCTGACTGTTGCTGTTCTCTGGCGGGTTGTGCTTTTGAGTCTGCATATTCGTAGTTGTATTCAGCTCTCTGTGGACTACGCTTGGGGCCGGTGGGTGCTGACGATGCGAGGGACAGGGTCCCTGTAATAAAAACGACGTTTGTATCCACACAATTGGTTACCACTTACCATATTAGATGTTTGTGTTTATTATACTGGTTTAAATTAGGGGCTAGGATTTAAGATAGCTGGGTGAAAATGAAAATTGTGTTTACTTGAGACATGTTAAAAAGTGCATAGATTTGAGCTAAGGTATCTATTAAATATTGTCTTCCAAGACTATGAGAGTATAGTAAATAAAAGATATCTTATTGTATTTCGCTTACCTAAAGGATTTAAAAGTTTCGAAATTAATGTAATCTTCTGCTTATGTTAATAAAACATAATAATTATAATACAACATAAATTAACAATAGCTATCATAATCTTTTTGTACGTATTTGGGTTTTTTCTAAACTAACAAACAACATAACATAACAGTTAATTGCCTAATTACACGCACAATCGTAGCGTTAACTGAACCGAGACAGTTATTATTTAATATTGTGGAGCAAAATGGAATAAATCGAACTAGTTCGGAAGTTAACACTTCCTAAGTGTAATACTGGTTGGATAATAATATGCTATTTTAATCGCGAATCATTTGTTTTCATCTATATACGTAACGCTTTGTTTGCATGATGTTACATGTTAATTTTGTAATTTATTTGGTGATAAAGTCAATTCATAACGACTTCGACTTTACCTATGCACATAATGCCTTTCCTATACATGACGTTGGTTACAAAAAGTTATAGTTTATGTGCCATGGTTTAAAACTATATATCGAGTGAGGACAAGGACGCACTAGCACTGCTAGGTTTCAATCAATGAAGCAATGAAGACGACCTGCGCAGGTACGCTTACACGCACAGGTTCACCGTACGGGCGACCGGAGCCTGGGGGGCTATTCACGTTACGTGTCGGCTACATTTCGTGATGTGATATGTTTAAAAAGGTGATTCTATTTCCGTACTTATGCAGACGATATTGAATTCAAAACATTTTTTGCGGACACTGAAAAATTAATTTTAATTCAATTAGCATAGAGCGTAAAATTGAATGTAGTTCAAAACGCCATATTGGTCGACTCGGTCGGTCGGAAATTACTTAAGCGCCTCTAAGTTGAGCATTGTATTTCCTATGATGAAATACATTCAATTTTACACTCTAAGCCAATTACTGTAAAGTTCATTTTTCAGTGTTAATATTTTTTTCTTTTTCTTTTATCGAATCACTGAGTATGTGAAAACGTTACGAGAATGCCATAGCTGAATCGATTTTCGAATTTGCTCCGGTCGCCTGCGCAGGTCAAAAAACTGCACAGGTCAGTCGGCATACACGCTCCGGTCCACCTGCGCAGGTACACCTGCACAGGTAGACCTCTCCGGTAAACCGTAACGTGTATGGCTTACATAACAGATTTTGACGCGGTTTGAGTGACATCATGACAGTAATAAGATGAGAAAATTACGAAAAATTAAGAGAAGGAATATAGAATAGGTATAAAAAAATTTGCCACATGTAAAACAAAATGCTTTGAAGATCTCCAAACCTCAAAGATGGAAAAATGGTAACAGATATCGATGTAGGTAGGTACACTGTACAAGTAAAAAGCAGAAGAAATTATTCTTACTAAATTCTGATAAGATGAGATTAATTCAAAGTATTATTTATTAGACACCCTATTAGTAAAAGATTTGTTGACTTTTGATTCTGCTTATTCATATGAGGTATTCAAATCACAGATATGGCGTTAATCAACCGTTAATGAGTAAACTTTCAATAAAAGGTCATGAGCATTGACCATACGTTGCGGTTATGGTCATAATAGGTATGTTGTGGTTATGGTCATATTAAATGAGCTTCGGTTTCAGGAGAAAGTAATTATCACCTACTTATACTAATAAAATAAAGCTTCATCTTCTACCTTTTAATTATTAAAAAATCAATAATATGCTTAACTACAACTTTCATTAAAAATTATATTAAAAAGATAGGTTCATTATAACTCTTAAACATAGTTTTAAGTCATTTAATTGTTATCATTATCACTATTTAATATATATTCGTATTTTCTGACTATTCATAAGTGCTGTTAAAAAACCTAATTAAATGAAATAAATCATTTGAATTCGAATTAAGTATTAACTAGTAATCATTGTTATTACAATAAAAATGCAAAATTTTAATTTTCTTATTGTAATTATAATTATTGTTTAAAATAAAATTATAATTGTAAAAAAAAAAACAATTAATTGTAATACTTGTAATAATTGATTATTAATAATTAATTTAAAAAAAATCAATTCAAATAATATAATTATAAGCATAGTAGCTGCGTTCCACGCACACGAAAGAATTTCAATTCTCTTATTATTTTATTTTTCAAAGCGATAATGAATAAAATTAAAATAAATTTTATTTTTTTACTATTTTATTTAAAAAATAATCACGCAGTCAACATCAACAGCACCACCAACATCAGTTAAATGTAATTAATAATAACGAAATTAATAAAACTCACCGATGCATAGTAATACTGAAGTGAATGCCCTCATGTTTCCCAGTCGAACTGAAACACACGAATTTTTTTTTTTATTTACCACTCATAAAGCCATAAATTAATAAAAAAATATTTATTTAAATTTATTGTAATTGATTTCACACTAATATAATATGTCACTAATATCGAACCTTCCAGTACTTTCACAGATCTAACGTTTTAATTTAACGTTATGACGTGGGGTCGAAAGCGCCCCTTGGACTTCTTGTGAGGCAATGTACCAACGGACAACGGCCATTACTATTTATAGAGAATGTTCTTTTGACCGCCAGTACTAAAAGCATTAGATAATTGCATAGAGCTGTAAGTGTTTGTAGAGTTTGCATTGCCTTTAGTTAATTCTTTACCCTGTTGAGTACACTAGCTGTGTGACTGCACTTACCTACCCTCGTTGAACCTTAGTTTCAAACCTTACAAATATAAAACTAAATATTTTATCTTCCTATTGCATTTATAATAAGTGTCAGCTTTTGGTATAAGCCTTATCTTTTTCGATTATTAGGCGACGACACGATTTTACAACACAAATTTTTTATTTAATTATCCTGCTAAAGTGCCTGCTCTGATGGGTGCAGTTTAATCAAAAAATGTTCATGATACTGCAAGCTGCGCTCTTTATCTGGACATATCATTAACAGAGCTCAATAATTTTATATGTGCTGAAAACAGTGCCCTTCTTACCGAAACTGTGGTGGATATCCGTTTGAGCGAACTCTGAAAAAACATTCTACTAATTACGATATTAATAATCAACCCAGCTATTAGATATCCATGAAAGTAGTTTCGTATAGGGTAATATCTGCTCTACATAGTTTCGTCCTCTGCGATAAGTTTTACAAAGGGTGCAATGTGATGCAAAAATTATATCACTGCAAATGATAGATTTGTGGTAAGTCGAAATAAGTTGACAACAATGGACATAAATAAACGGTTTAAATTAACTCCTATGTACTAATTAATCCTATGTAATAAGTATCATCATTTTCAAATTAATTTCGAAAATAAACAAAATTAGATGATGAAGAAGATTTTACCACCAAAAAAAAACTAATAGATTTCCTTGAAAAAAATAGGAATTACAGATTTTATGTACCTACCTATTTTGTTTAATTTTTCATAATATTTATACTTACATTAAACATTACATATACTTAGTACCAGCTCTCAAAAAAGTATTGTCCAATGTGCCCGAAAAATCACATATTTGTTTGGTCTTTTATGTTACCGAATTGCAGACCAATAAAAAGTTAAACATTATGATTCTACAGAATGAAACTACTTAGTCTGCTGTAAAAATAGGTACCTACCTATGTACATTTATATTTAAATTGCAGGCAAATTTTTACACAAATGTATCTTTTTAAAAATGAAAACTTTTACCGATGTACCTAGTTAGAACCCAATTTTTATAATACCCAGTCAATGTTATTTTTATTTCCTTTAACATAGATCTAGTGAGGTGTGTCGAGTTCGGAAATACCGAGAAACGTGTAAAATAACGAATGTTTTCGAGACCGTTACACAAACATTTTTACACCCAAATCGATAATAAGAGTATTTTAATGTTTCGTGCATACAAATAATTGCAGACCCTGTAATTATATGTAATATGTTTTAGTTACAGGTAAATAATTGTATGAGTATGGTTTCCGTAACGGTGTTCATTATATCGCTCTCACTCTGCTGTCCGTCCGTTCGAATGTGTTTCCATAGCTCATAAACAGACTTTAGAATATTTTTTGGGAATCTTTTGTCTTTACTCTATAGATATGAGTTATGACTAATCAAAATTGTTAGAGGCTGGAGGACGTCTTACGACAACATTAAGATCCTATTTTCAAGTCAGCTTACTCAAGTTTTTTCTCGCGGTTTCAAATTAATAAAAATACATAATTGACAAATTATTCGTAAATCAATCAAACAAAACAAAATACGAATAATTACCTAAACTATTTTATCAACAATCCTAAAACAAAAAAAAACTGTAATAAACACTGCTTTCCATGGTATCTCTCTTATTTTTTCTTTAATATAATTTCAAGATAGCTACAAATGCTTGAGGTATACAACGTATAGGTAATTATGCTGTCAATCTACTTACTTAGTTAATAAAATGCGTTGGGAGTATCAAAAATCTCCATAGGACATTAAATAATTGGAATTTGCGATAGAAAGTAATGATTTGTGATTTATACCTATTCTGATAACTCAATCAGTTATCAGTAGGTAATAGGTAGATAATACCAGGTGGTAAGTACGCGTATTCTAATCACGATATCAATTCAATTCATTCCTAAGTATTAGTCGGCTGATTGGACTCCTACTAATTTAAGATGTGGGGAAATATGGGAATAATATTACTGATTTGAGCTTTGATAATTTTAATATTAATTTAGTATTATCCTTACTCAATTAGGTAATTTAAAAACACTAAGTGCGTTACATATTTGGATTTTTCATTTAATAAAAATAGTTCGTATATTACATGAATCCAATATTAGAATTTATCTTTCAGTTTTAGATAGATTATAAAATTAGATTTATATGATTAATTTAACTAGGTCTTTCTAGTTATTCCGGACGTTTTCTTGAAATTCCTATTACTTTAAAATTGGCCAATTGTGTCTATTAACTAGAGTTAATCAAACTCCGATAGTTGAAAAATAGAAACACCAAGGTTGATTATTATTTTCGTTTAATATTGGCTTACAAAATACTTGTACAGTTTGATATAAGTAATAAAGCTATAAGACCCTACTTCTCTACCTATAATAATGTGCATTCGTCAACAAAATTCACAGCCATTTTACAATGCTCTAAATACTTTAAAAGTCTCAGAATGGGAATCGTATTCATATTTTATCAATCAACAACATCAGTGGCCTGATTCTGTATCGTTAGTTGGCAACTCGCACTGGGTTATTAACTAAGAAAACGAAGGCAAAAATCCTATTTTTGCACATGGTACCAACTTAGGTTGGTATGGTATCATGTCAGTATACCATGCAAGTTGCTAATTTGTGCAAAAATAATACAAAAATAGGATTTTTGCCACCGTTTTCTTAGTTAATAACCCAGCGTGAGTTGCTAACTAACGATAGAGAATCAGCTCACAGGGTGCAATACAATGATGCTTATCGTATCCTGATGAAGTTGCCTCGGTACTGCAGTGCGTCAGACATGTTCGCCAAGGCCCGAGTACCGGATTTCTTTGCGATTATGAGATCGCAAATCGCAACATTCTGGAGCCGGTTGCGAGAATCCAAAAATGAGATCCTGAGCACGCTGACCGGGTGTTTGGATTGCTCAATCCTCAAGCATTGGCGTTCGGTGCACCGGGAGGCTAATAGGAAATAGACCTAAATACTGATTGTATTTTAAGTTATTTTAGGATATTATTTTAAAATATTATTTAATTTTCATTTTATTTTAATATTTTATTGTATTTAATTATATAATTTAATTGTAATTTTTAACTGGTTCTACACCTTTTAATAAAGATATATCTATTATTATTATTATATTTTGCCTCTTTTGCCAACTTCCACCTATTTATAAAATAATTATGTCACGGCGTGGAGAAATTATTTCAATGACGAGTGATTGTTTCGTTTTTGTAAGTATTATGCGAAATCAATTCACTCGGGTTCTTAACGTTTTTAAGCATATAAAAATAGTGGAAGTGTAAAAAACTTCACGCTGTCCCACTTGGAAGCAGCTTTTTCTGCTTTTGGATAACCATTTTTTTTCAGTCAATTCTATGATTTATTACCCATGTTTCTCTCATTCATTTCATGAATGTTTTCATGAATTAAAATCTGGCTGGCAGGCATTATTTTGGTTTTTTTTTGTTGGTGGGTAACAACTTAAACTCAGGTCAAAATTGGCCAAAACTAAAAATATTTATAATATTATTTTCTGAACATACAAATTATTAATAAATAAATAAATAAATAAATATCAGGACATTACACACATCGCAATCTAGCCCCAAAGTAAGCGATAGCTTGTGTTATGGGTACTAGATGGCTGATTAATATATATATAGCTACTCGTGCTGATTCACTCACTCATTGATCACCTCTCCTGAACAATTTTGTATGAAAAAAAATTTTTTGACGTGTACTGTCATAAAGACGGGAAAAAATCATTAAGAACAAAAATATGGAGAGAGCTGATGATTGAGGATTTCGAAGACTGATGAAGAGCACAGCCAAGGGTATTAAAGATAGGTGGGGGGTGCTCGACCAAATGTCATTTGGAACGTCATCCAATTGGCAGTGAGCTGAAAAACAATTCAAAATGGCGGATTCAAAATGGCCGCCATACGAATTTCGTCGATATCTCGGAAAGTATAAAAGATAGAAGAACGGTTTCTTGACAATAAATGATGAGGTCCTGAAGGTCTATTCGATGGACAGAAAAAAAAATTCAAAAAGGCGGAATTTATTTTTTCATACAAAATGAAAGGGTATTTTAAAGGGATTTTTTTATAGGCGGGAAGACAGCACGCGGGCCACATGTGGCCCGCGCCCCCACGCGCCCTACTAGTTAATATATATATACTAATATACATAAATATTGTTTACGCGAGCGTAGCTGGCTCGAGTGCCGAGTCTATTGTGTTGTATTGAATCGTGTTCTCCCTCTCTAACCCGCGGAAGCGCTCATTTGCGCGTCTTGCTCGCACTTCGGTTACGGCGGGTTTTTTGTATCGAATCGTGCGCTCCCGCTCCAACTCGCGGAAACGCCAATCTTCCTATCCCGCTCGCGCATCGGTCGACGAGAATTTTTTATGCCTGCAATGAAGCGGCGATTACGAGGCGCGCACAGTACCATTCGGAGTCAGCTAGCAACAGCCGTGCGTGCGGCTGGGTTTTTTGCGGCGCCCTTTTGCCCCGGCGGTTTGTACCCCAAGAAACGTACGTCTTGGGACCGCGACAGTTTTATGTGGGGGCGCGACCTTTTGTGCGTATTCGTGAACTCATCTTGTGGAGCGAGTCTGCTGTCGACCGACAAACTTAGCGGTTCCCCGCGCGTGGCTGACGTAATTTTGATCACGTGTCGTCTTTGAAACGCGTAGTCGCGAGACGTAAATTACTACGTTTGAGTAGCCACGTTTATATTTGCGCGGGTGTGTAGTCATGGAATATTTGCGCAACGGGACGTCCGTTTTTTGAGGCGCCTGAGTTGTTTTTTCGCGCCGCGGTTTTGTTTGCCCAGACCTGATTGTTTTGGGACCGCCTCGCCCTGCACTGTGATATCGCTGGGTTTTTGGACATTGCACGCGTATTTGTGACATTGTGTAGTTGTTGTGCCGGCCTTTGTGAGTTCGCTACGCTCGCCGGATCTACCTAGTAACACGCGTGCCCAGCTGCGTTTAGCGGCGATAAAGTTCGCGGTAGTTAAGTAATTGTGGACCGCGCTGTCATTGACCGCTGACCTTGTGTGTCGTGAACCACGTACTTTATTTTATTCGCTTGAGTGTTTGTGGGAGTTGAAGCCAGCCTGAACGTTCGACATATTTTGACCGTCGCGTTCATTGTTGCGGGTTGCGACCCACTGTGCTGCTGCATTGAGCACTCCACTCATAGGAGGCGAACGAGCGATTGGAGCTGTGTTCGTGTTTGACGTGTCTGGGAGCTGATTGGTGCAGAGGACCTACGGTTGCAAGCCCCACACACACACCTACACACCCCTTTACACTTTCACGTCACATACTGTCCCACATCCACTACAGGGGGCGTCGCATCGAGTATCGTCGCATGCATCAACCAGGTTAGTGGCCTTCTATTTTCCTTGTCTATGTCGAAGGCTGTCGCTGCCCGAGTTGACGATTGCCGTAGTAGTGCTAGTAAAAGCCGCCTGTTATTTCCACTGATCGGCTAGTGAGACTCGGATATTACTATCCGACTCGGATTGGATACCGTCATCCGTACTGATCACTTGTAGTCTCACTAGTCGGTCCCCCCTCGACCTGTCCGGGCTCGTTCCTCTATGGGCCCGGGAACTCAGCCCTCGTCTGGACAGGCAAGGGGCCGTAACATTTGGTAGCAGAGAGCGTGGTTTCGCGCCTTTTGGTAAAGCGGCTTTTACACGTTCGGCGCGTCGATATCGATATTTGTTGCGCGTATTTAATTCGTCGCGTATCTCTGTCGGTCACACGTTTGTAGGCGCGGTACGCCACGTGTCGGACCGATACGCCGCGTTAACGGCCACAGATTATTGTACCGCTACACCACGCGTTTTTGTAGCAACGCCGCGTTTATTTACCGCGTGCCGCGCGTTTGTTAACCGCGACCTTGATTAGCGTTCTGCACGTGTTGGTGTTTGCATCTGTGCTTGTTCTACTTCCTTGTTGTTTTATTTTTTGGTTTCGTGCTTCCTTGTAATTATTCTCGCGCAGTCTCGCCATGCCTTCGCATAGGCCTCCGGTGCGCCGTATGCAGGATGAGCTGCGGTGGGCAGCTAGCGCGCATGCGCTTATTACTCGTCCAGACAGGACGGCTAGCTTGCTCCACCGCCTTGAGCAGCTCCCAGCCAGACGAGCCCATTTTGAAGAGGCCTATTCGGAATTCCTTGCTACAGTGGAGGACGACGAGGCGCGAGAATCGGCCCAGAAGGACTACGAGCAGTTCTTCGAGTTCACAGACGATGTGCTCGAGGCTGGGGCCAAAATGAAGCGCGAGGCTCGACAGAGCATGCTGTGCGAGTCGCCTCGCCCGCAGCCGCAGCCCGCCCTATTGGGTCGGCTGCCTACTTTGGACCTTCCACACTTTGGTGGGCGGCTTCAAGACTGGATGGGGTTCATCTCCATCTTCGACAGTCTAGTCCATACCCGCCGCGACCTATCCCCAGGCCAAAAAATGGCCTATTTGCGGACCTCCCTTCAAGGGGAGGCACTTGGGGTAGTCTGCCATTTGAAGTTGTCTGACGCCAGCTACTCCACGGCCAGAGAACTCCTCGAGAGGCGCTACGCCAATGTGCGCCGCCTTGCTGACGCGCACATGATGGAGTTAATATCCCTCCCGGTTTTGAAAGACCTAGCACGTCTCCGGGAGGTGATCATTGACCCAGTCGTGGTTGCTTGCAACGCCCTTCGACAACTTGACTTACCGGTGGATCAGTGGTCCTTCTGGCTTCTTCACCTGGTTCTGTCCCGCCTGCCTCTCGATCTGCGGATCCGATTTGAAGAGAGGTACGGCGGGGACGGGGCTAATTATATACCCCCGTTCAGTGACCTCTTAAAGTTCCTTGAGGAACAGAGCCGCCAGGTGGAGAATGCCGTGGCCTCGGGAACACCGGCAAAGGAGCCGGCGCGACCGACGCCACCTTCTAAACCCACGACTTCCACCAGGGGTTCCAAGCAGCCAGAATTAGCGCAGGAGACTGGACGCCGCCCAATTCTAAACTTTAGTGGTCTTGCTGCGACCGAGGTGACCCCCTGTCACTATTGCCGTGCTTCCACGCACTCGACGACCGACTGCCCTAAATTCTTGGAGAGACCGCCCAAGTCCCGTAGGGCCATCGCTAGGGAGCGCCGTTGGTGCTACTCTTGCTTAGGTCGGCACTTACAACGAAATTGCCATCACCAACGGCCTTGTCCCCATTGTCAGGGCAACCACCTTCCTATTCTTTGCCTCGACCGCAATGGCGTCGGTAGGCAGGAGGTGGTTGAGCGGACACCCGGCAGGAGTGGAGTCTCCTCACCGGTCACAGGCCCAGCCGATAGAAGGCGTGGTGACACTGTTAGTGCGGCCCCTGGTTTTGATAGGGCTTCACCCCCCCCTCGGGCGGGGGTGCAGCCCTCCAGGGGCGGGGGCGTTCCGCCCTCTGTCAACCCTGAGGGAGGTTTTGCCGTCGCTCAGCCTGATCCAAGGAGGTACTCCCCTCCTCTGGCTGAATACCCCAGGCTGCAGCGACACCTTCCTCGATGGCCTGGACACCCCCTTCCGCACTACGCCGCCCCGCGGCTGTCGTACATGGCCAGACCCCCTCAGACCGGGAGAGACGCTTGGGTGTACCCTGGGGGAACCCCACCTCTTGGTGTGGTCGAAGTTCCCCAAGAAGGCCCTTACGAGCGCCCAAGGCTAGAGGAGTTGCCCGAAAGGGGCAACTCCCGTTGACTTGCTGCTGCCTTGGCTCCCACCACCGCCACCTCACCTGACAATTTGAACGACCATAAGCCGGTCTGCCAGACTGTACTTTTACCAACGGCTTTGGTCAGGGTGTTCAACCCGAAGGGTGAGTGGCTAATGGTACGCGCGCTGCTAGATCTCGGATCACAGCGCTGGATTGCGTCGTCGTGGTGGGTGAGCGCTTCGGGGCAAGTCTCATTGCACCTTGTCTTAGCTAAGTGCAAGGTTGCATCTATCAGGTCTCGTCTAACAATTCCTAAGTTGAACTTGTGGAGCCGAACTATTGACCCGGTTACTAAACCACGTCCACGCTTCTTGGAAGTCTCTGGTAAACATGGTGGACGTTTTTGCGTGGTCGGACAGTGAGATTGTCCTGTGTTGGCTCCGGACTTCGGTCCATAATCTTGGCATTTTTAAATACTCATGCGGGTTGCAATACCCTCTAAGCCATTTTGCAGCGTGAGTTTGGATTTTGGCAGGCCGACGAACCATTCGAAGCGTGATCTTCAACTGTATTGCTTGCTATCGTTTGGAGGCATCCATTGCACAGCTTGTGATGGGTGACCTGCCTGCGGACCGCGAAAAGGCTGCTCGACCTTTCGCCGGTGTTGGAACCAATTGCCGGTCCTTTCTTAGTGAAGAGCTCTAACCTTAAGAATGCTCGGTCTTTTGAGGCCTACTTGTGCGTCTTTGTTTGCCTTGCAACCAAGGCAGTCCACTTGGGACTTATCAGTGCCCTCAGCACGGAGGCGTTCGTGGCCACTCTGGGCCGCCTCGTGAGCCGTCGCGGCCTACCCGATTTGGTTCGGACCGACTGCGGGACTAATTGTAAGGGAACCAATCGTTATCTGAAGGAGGTCGTCGACTTACTTGTTGAGAGCAAGCACTGTGTAGGCACCGCCATGTCTAGAATGGGAGATCTTGTTATGCTTAAAGAATCTAATCTACTCCCACTAGTTTGCGTCGTGGACGCATTGTTAAACTGTTATTGGATGGCGTTCCCCGGGTGGCCGAGGTATTTGTAGGGGACTCAGTATTGCAACGTGCCGTGGTCACGTTGTCCCAACGGCCTATTGATTAGCGAATCTACATCCTTAGATTCGGAGCGGGGGATTGTTTACGCGAGCGTAGCTGGCTCGAGTGCCGAGTCTATTGTGTTGTATTGAATCGTGTTCTCCCTCTCTAACCCGCGGAAGCGCTCATTTGCGCGTCTTGCTCGCACTTCGGTTACGGCGGGTTTTTTGTATCGAATCGTGCGCTCCCGCTCCAACTCGCGGAAACGCCAATCTTCCTATCCCGCTCGCGCATCGGTCGACGAGAATTTTTTATGCCTGCAATGAAGCGGCGATTACGAGGCGCGCACAGTACCATTCGGAGTCAGCTAGCAACAGCCGTGCGTGCGGCTGGGTTTTTTGCGGCGCCCTTTTGCCCCGGCGGTTTGTACCCCAAGAAACGTACGTCTTGGGACCGCGACAGTTTTATGTGGGGGCGCGACCTTTTGTGCGTATTCGTGAACTCATCTTGTGGAGCGAGTCTGCTGTCGACCGACAAACTTAGCGGTTCCCCGCGCGTGGCTGACGTAATTTTGATCACGTGTCGTCTTTGAAACGCGTAGTCGCGAGACGTAAATTACTACGTTTGAGTAGCCACGTTTATATTTGCGCGGGTGTGTAGTCATGGAATATTTGCGCAACGGGACGTCCGTTTTTTGAGGCGCCTGAGTTGTTTTTTCGCGCCGCGGTTTTGTTTGCCCAGACCTGATTGTTTTGGGACCGCCTCGCCCTGCACTGTGATATCGCTGGGTTTTTGGACATTGCACGCGTGTTTGTGACATTGTGTAGTTGTTGTGCCGGCCTTTGTGAGTTCGCTACGCTCGCCGGATCTACCTAGTAACACGCGTGCCCAGCTGCGTTTAGCGGCGATAAAGTTCGCGGTAGTTAAGTAATTGTGGACCGCGCTGTCATTGACCGCTGACCTTGTGTGTCGTGAACCACGTACTTTATTTTATTCGCTTGAGTGTTTGTGGGAGTTGAAGCCAGCCTGAACGTTCGACATATTTTGACCGTCGCGTTCATTGTTGCGGGTTGCGACCCACTGTGCTGCTGCATTGAGCACTCCACTCATAGGAGGCGAACGAGCGATTGGAGCTGTGTTCGTGTTTGACGTGTCTGGGAGCTGATTGGTGCAGAGGACCTACGGTTGCAAGCCCCACACACACACCTACACACCCCTTTACACTTTCACGTCACATACTGTCCCACATCCACTACAGGGGGCGTCGCATCGAGTATCGTCGCATGCATCAACCAGGTTAGTGGCCTTCTATTTTCCTTGTCTATGTCGAAGGCTGTCGCTGCCCGAGTTGACGATTGCCGTAGTAGTGCTAGTAAAAGCCGCCTGTTATTTCCACTGATCGGCTAGTGAGACTCGGATATTACTATCCGACTCGGATTGGATACCGTCATCCGTACTGATCACTTGTAGTCTCACTAGTCGGTCCCCCCTCGACCTGTCCGGGCTCGTTCCTCTATGGGCCCGGGAACTCAGCCCTCGTCTGGACAGGCAAGGGGCCGTAACAAATATAATATATTGAAAAACACCCAGACACTGGAAAATATTCATGCTCATCACACAAACATTTACCAGTAGTGGGAATCGAACCCACGACCTCCGACGCAGAGGCAGGTTCGCTACCGCTACGCCATTCGGTCGTCAAATAGGTACTTATACTATGACAAAACATTAAATATTTATTACTAATCCCTCGGCTTTTTTAAAATTATTCTTAATGACTCCCTAATGAATTTAATAATTAGGTAGGTAAGTAGGTACCTAATCATATTTTATTCTCGATAATGTTACAATATCCGATCTAGGGGCGATCGGGAATAAAAAAATTCCCGGTGGGGACATTAGGAATTGTTTACATTTAATTTTATCGTTATTTTAACATTAAAACAAAAAATCTAAACTTCAAGAATTACTTAGGTACAGGTTAGTAATTTACCAATTGTTAACTAATAATAAAAATAAAAGGTGTTCAAAATTCAATCTCCCATCCAAGATATTTGCTGAGCTTAAGTACTCAAAAAACGCTCAAATACGTTTAAGTACGACAGTAGGTGCTGGATTTTATTTGTGGAAAGTGTATCAGCCATTTGACCGAACCTTGACCCAAAGGTCGAATGGCTGATTGAAAAAAAAAATACTTACAGTACAAAAGTGTTAAAATATAACAAAAATATAAAATTATATTAGAGTTTCAAACAAAGAAAATATCGGTCGAAGTCATCGATGTTCTTATTAACCAAGGAAAGTGAAATAATTCTAAGAATTTACTAAGAAACTTCAAAAAAATTAAGTTTTTTTTATACGTAATACCAATCATACTGATAGTAGCGTCGGTCCATGCCGCAACCACAGATAATATAATACTATACTAGCCGCAACTCTGATGACCTCGTAAAAAGCCTGTTTACAGCCTAACGTACTCTTCAAGGCTCGCGGTAGTGATACATGAAGTCAAAAACTCGAACTCTGAAGGTTAGATACCTCCTTACCGGGAAAATTAATCCAAATAAACAATACAGTACCTTCCATTGCTAGATCCGAAAGTCGAATTTAGGACCTCTTGTGATTTGCAGTTGAACCATTAGGTAGGTAGGTACCTAACTAGGTTCATACAAGCGCGGTAGCAGCCTTAAATTTTGGAGGGAGTCACTAGCCTCAGATTGAAATTAAGGAGGGGTTCAATAGCCTTAGCCAGAAATTTTGGAGAGGGTTATTCGCCTCAGCCTGAAATTTTGGAGGGGGTCACTAGCCTCAGCCAGAAGTTTTGGAGGACATCCCTCCACTAGTCTCAGCCTGGAATTTCAGAGCGAGTCTTTAGCCTCAGCTTCAAATATGAGAGGTGGTCACCAATAGCTTCAGCCTGTGAAGGAGGGTTCATAATATGTAGAAGATTTTATCTAATTGATATAAATCTATTGAGATAAAATCTTCTTTACTCCACGTCGTCATATTTTACAGGTATGTCTCCCTGCAGTGGAAATCTAAAAATTTATTGGAAAACCGGGTGATATTTGGGCCGGTTGTTAATTTCCGTATTTTACATCCACTGTGTCCCTTGTGAATTAACGACATATCAATATATTAAACGGATAAACTACTTCAAAGACTTTCTAATTTAAACGAATTTTCTGAGCGAGAACTTGTATTGTATTACTTAAGTTCCATCATTGTAATAATTATATTATCTGTGATATTATATAGGTACTCTATATCAGCAAATAAATAAATTGAATTGAATAAACGCCATGTATTTTGGGTCTTTAATCTAAATTCGATTAGAAGCAAAAGCACGATTGAAAGAAATTTTCATGATAGAAAGTTTTACAAAATCACCATTTTTGAATTTTTTTTATCGGAAACTACAATGGCAATCTTAAAACGCTCAGAATTTTTAATTATTTATTATTCGCTTGGTTTTTTAGTAATAAGGTAAAACTTCGTTTTGTCTGATAACAACCGTCTTGACCCTTAACCACGGCTGGTGCAACTGGGTCGAAATGTCGACTTTTAAAATCGCCTTTTCTATAATAGCGGTAGGTACTTGCCCGTGAAACATTCATCAATAATATTACATAGCCGTTAAACCACGAAATAAGTCTAAAATCATGTAAGATTGCAATCAAAATACAAAACACCTTGATCGCAAGATCTCAAAACAATAAAGCACACAACAATGGCAGTCAACGTCAGTTATTGTGTCGAGTGAAAAGAAGCGGGAATTGAACCCGCAACACTTACGGAACCGATCGTTTCATAAACTCTACACAAGCGGACTTACTCAATTCTTCCACGTGATAATTAACTAGCAGACATTTTCTTCATGACTTTACTTACCTACTTATTCTTTTTTTTTGTGAAGGAGATGCTCCAACGCCCCAAAAGTTTTTCACTTATAAAGTATCAATATCTGAGTGACCGACCTTTGCTCGGTAGTATTACAGCTACTCACGAATAGATGGCAGCAGGATAGTTTTACTGTATCGCCAATTTATGTATTTTTTTGTGGTAAATACGACATTTTTATAAGTATAGGTATACAAGAATTGCTCGTGGATTTTTAGAGTTCGCACCCAAAGGCTAAAAACGGGATCCTATTACTAGACTTCGCTGTCCGTCCGTCCGTCTTTCACCAGGCTCTATCTCTTGAACCGCCGTAATTAATAACTTGACATTTTCACAGGTAATGTGTTTCTGTTGCCGGTATACCAACAAATACTAAAAACTCCCATACACCAAACGTGATTTTTTGCTTGTTTTTACTCGATATTGAAAACGGCAAAAAATAAATAGTTATATTTATTTTTAAAATGAATTTATAACGAAGTAAATATTCTTTGAATATTTTAAGCGTCTATCTGTTACCGTCTTCAATATCGAGCAAAACAAGCAAAATGCACATTTGGTGTGATGTTGGCCCGCCTTGAATATTTCTTTTATTATAACTAAAAAAAAGTTATAAAGTGTTGCATTAATGCCCTAGGTCTTGGGGAAGTACAGAGTAATTTTGGTTCTTAAATCCAAGGTAATTATAATATTCATATGTCACGTGACAGCTAATGTCATGGGTTGGGAATAGTTAAAGTAGTGGTGTGGTTAAAAATAAACTGCAAATAATTACATTTTCATTTTATTTCAGACAAATATCTATTGGTCAAAATTCTTAAAAAGTTTTACATAAAACATCATAAGTAAACAGGGTAGCTTTAAAAGGATTTAATCGTAACTAATAAAAACAGGTAAAAAATTAAAATATCAATTCAAGGATTCAATCATAACCCTTTATAGTGAGAATTAAATAAATATTAAAACACATACCAATTATGATTTTTAAGATATCATCTTTCGACAAACAAGATGTCGGTTTTATGTTTTTAAATTGTTGCTCTATTCGTTTTAAAATTGTTACTTTATTTTTAAACTGTTAACTCTCATGGTAAAGAACAGCACCATTTCTAGACTCGACAAGTAATTTAGGTTAGAAAAAATTATTCGAGCGTTTCAAAGCTTATAGAATATTATGATTAATGTAATAATTACTAATTAATTTTTGAATTATACAGGGTAAATATAAAATACTGTAATGCTCTGTGGCTTGTTGTTCCTATGATTTAAAACTAACAAATTTTAGATAAAACTTTTCAAACTTGTTTTTAAATCGTTCATAACAAGAATATGATTTCTCTAACATGCACTACTCTGTGCAACAAAACACGTTCGAGTGCAGTTCAATTACCTTTGCTGGGTTGAGCAGTGGTGTTTTACAGACTAATCACGTGCCTATACACTTCAAAGTTGAAACATACTGAACTTAAAAAAAAGTTTTACAAAAAAAGTTCTTACATTTAACTATAGTCCCAAAAGTATTTTGGTATTTTCTATATAGGCCTGTGTTTTTTTCAAGTATTGCCACGTCTATCTGAGAGCTACAATAGAGGTTACTGCGCCGGGAAAACTGTTTTTTTATGACTAGACACTAAATTATCAGGCACTTTGTAATACGCATATGACCACACATTATCACACAAAACTAGGCCGATCCTCGGTGCTACTTCTGTTTTACACAATATCTAACCTATTTAAGTTACTTGACTAAGACAAAATTTTGTAAATTTTATGATCATTGCTTGGAAAATCTATAGAAAAGTATGGCGGATAGTTTTTAATTTAATCTGATTTTAAAAAGAAATTATTTTAAAGTGTAAAGTTTTGCGGTCTTACACCTTAACAAAATGGTTATTATTGAATGGAAGCAGGCGTTATTTTGCGGAATTTGTTTTGCTATAATCCGCTTCTTGAAAAGATTCTGTATGGTACAATATGCAGGAACACTGCCCACATGAAACACCACACAAAATTTGCAACACTTTCTTCGAGATGCGAATCGTAGAGTGCTCTAAGATTTCGCATTGTGAAGTCAACAACATATCCTGAGGATGTCCTGGTGTCGCGGTCGGGACGAAAGGTACGGCGAAGAAAGTGTTGGAAAATTGTGTGTGGTGTTTCATGGGTGTTCCTGCATATTGTACCATACAGAATCTTTCAAGAAGCGGATTATAGCTAAACAAATTAATCTTTCCTAGTAAAATAATAATTACTAATTTAATGGGACAGCTATTAAATACTTTAAATTTACTTTGAAAAAGTGTCAACTACCCTATTTGGTAACCCCGTCTTCCACTACCCCTATCCCCCTTTAAAAATAATTGTTAGGCCTGTCAATTTAGTTTAGAGATTACGTACAACAGAATTAGCGCGATATTAATACTAAATAAAAGTAAAATACAAGCGAATGTCCCTCTCCTCGATTATTTTACCGTAGAAAATAATAAAGAAAGAAAATAATTAGGCAGTTGAAATGCCATAGAGTAACCTTTTCAATTCAAAATTGACAATCGTATTCATGCTAAAAGAGTGTTTTTAAATCCCACAGGTTGGCAAATACTCTCTCATAGTATCAAAAAAGCAGTAAAAAGTTAAATAATAAAAATACCATAATCTTCTTGGCCTTCCTATCATTAAAATTGCAAGCGTTAGGGTCTATAAATTTTGACATTTTTTTCATTCATACTAAATGATTTTTCTAAGGTGTTTATACTCTGACTAACAAAGTACGATCAGGCCCAGTGTCAATGACCTTTGTTCGACGCAGCGTTACAGAGTAATGAATGTACGTACACCATAAAAAAAATTAACATGTTAGCTTCACAAAACGATTATTGATTATGCTAACAATATATTTGTGCTGGGTACGTTAAATTGAAAAGTTACTCCAAGGTCATATTTTGTAAATCATAACTTATTAGCACCATGTTTTTCTGCTAGTTTTATTTAATGGCGAATTCAGACATAGAGGAGTTAGGTTTTACTTTTTGCGTTACAAATTACGATACATAAGATAACTAAAACAACATCACAAAATTATTTACAATTAAAAATAAAGTAAAAAAAGAATACCATTAGTCTTTAACACGCATTGATTTTACATCAACATTTTATCATCATTACCATCATCAACTCCGAGATTATTCTGCATTTAATACTTCTTCAACTTTGTGATTATTTGATACGGGGTTTATTTGGTCAACGTTTGGTTTCACGTCAACTATTTGGTTAACTTGATCAAGTTTTGATTTGTTGTCAACTATTTGGTTAGCTTCATCAACATTTGACTGACTGCCAACTATTTCCACAACTTTATTGATTTCTTGTACTACTTGGACATTTTTTGATTTATTTTCAACTATTTGGTTAGCTTTCTCAACATTTGATTGAATGCCAAATATTTCAACAACTTTATTGATTTCTTGTTTTACTTGGTCATCTGTTTTTTCATTACAAACAACTGAATCTTTTTCATCTTTCGGTTCCTTGCTATCTTTTAATGCGAGGTCTATTTGATCTTTTGGTGATCCCGATGTTACAATTGCATCCTTTACAGTTTCTATTTTTGACTCTACATCTTTTAATGTTTCTTTTTGTGTCTCGCTATCTGTTGCGTCTGTATTTAATTCTGTCACAACAATTTTCTCAGCGATTTGTTGGTCATTACTTCCATTATCATCATTGTTTTTATCTTTTTCCTCAATTTCAACATTGTCTCCTAAATCGGAAAGATTAATATTGGCATTGCTGATAGCTTGTATGAGTGATTCCATAGTTTTACTATCTATCTTTTCTTTTTCTTCCTTGGTACCGTCATTTTGATCCTTGTTATCTTCAGTATTCGGTTGACTTTCCTCTGAGCTGTCTTTCACGTTCGCTTCAACTTCCTGTGTGGGTTTTTTTTCAGTTTTGTTCTTCTTGGACTTTGATTTCTTTTGTTTTTCCGGTTTAGGGGATTCCTCCTTCTTGTTGGTTAATACGTTTAATTGCGTCTGAAGGTGTGCGAGGCTCTGTCTTAGTTGCACGCAATTAGCCGCCATTGCATCGACCTTTAACAAACAGACCAACATATATTAAGAGTTCCAACATTATCAAAACGTATTTTAGAAGTTACCAGTTGGATAATGATACAGCTTGAAGTGTTAAGAGCTATACCCTATTACAAGCTCTATGGGTGGGGACCAAATGTGAATTTCACGAGCTGTTGAGACTTTAATGTCCAGCAGATTATTATAGGATGCTCACAGCTCGGGATGACGATGGTACTGTGAAAGGGCTTGGTACAATAGACAAACATACACATAGGACCCGGCGAACCCACATAAAATTTCGCTAGTTTACTGGTGTCAAAAACGAGTAGTAAAGCCACCATTTTGTTCGCTCAGCAGCAGCCGTAGGCGATAGTTTGTAGGAAAAATCACCTTTCTTCCTTTCTACCATAGGACTGCAAGACACCGAGAGCGGTGGCATCCTTATATGGATGACATTCAACAAAATCGCACGAAACGTTTTTCTTCCACGTTTCTAATACGAACCGCTAAGGTGTGGAACGCCCTTCCAGCCTCCGTGTTTCCAGCCAAGTACAATCTGGGTGCCTTCAAGAGAAGAGTGAATAGGCATTTTCTAGGCAAGCGCGCTCCAACTTAGACCTCATCATTGCTTTCCATCTGGCATGATTGTCGTCAAGCGCAAGCCTATCTACAATAAAAAAAATGACGCTACTATTTGCTAGTATTAAAATTAAAAGTAAAACGTTCAGGGGGCTTACCACCAACGCTTAAAGTAATATTATTGTAATATTGTTTTAAAATTTTCATACGGACATTGTATGAAAATGTCAAACACCGCACAGATACACGCACAAATATGGGAACGCACTACAGACTGTAGGCAAGCAAGAACAGCTTTAACACACTTAGATAAACACCTAACAGATAAACTTCTACGACTTAGTAAAGATAAACTAAGACTAGTCGTAGGCATGATTACAGTGCACTGTTCACCAAACAAACATTTTTCCACCCTAGGAATCACGGACAGCCCTCTGTGTAGAGCCTGCATGGAGGAGGACGAAACACCGGCACACGTGCTACTAAGTTGTACTGGAGTGTCGGACCAACGCGAGACCTACTTGGGATCCTCAGCAACACTCCAAGATATCCTGTGCGACCTGGGAGGCCTCTTCGGATTCTGGAGTGAGCTCGGCTGGCTGGAGTGATCCAGCGAGGACCCGCATCAATGACTTCACGCGCAACGGGCGAAATATCGCTTAATCGCGGAAAAGTCCCAGGGGAGAAAGAAAGAAGAAGAAAGAAGCGTTGGTGGTTGGCCCCCTGGTGACGGCATGCTTAGGTTCATATCGGTGGTTGGTACTTACATTAGAGTTGCTAGCGGGCGAAGGCGCGACGGGCGCGGGCGCAGGCGGCGGCGTGGGCAGCGGCGGTCGCTCGATGTTGTGCTCTTTGAGAGTGTTGAGAAGAACCGTACGCTCCGCCTGCAATACAGTGACCGTTGCTAATAGAAAACTCACGATTTTCTTCTTTGATCTACGTCGAAAACTAAATATTACTTAAATATTTTAACTGCGCTCAGAGCTTAAAATTCCAATTATGAAATCAAAATGTGTCACATGTAATACTTTATTCAAATACCTAATTTTATTTTGTTTTATACAAAACACTTTAGTTTCTGAGTTCCTTTTATGTGGAGTCATGGCGAAGTAGTGTACAGCTACTTTATATATTAATTATATTAATTATTATTTTTGTTACTTCGACAATGGATGACCATATGTGATGCCATATGTTGTCAGCGATCGAAAACCGTGACAATGTCACCATCACCTGCAAGGTCCTGCAGAGGCTCTGCATCTGCTGCAAGTGCCTCGCCGCCGCGGCCGCGCGCTCCTCGCTGGCCTGCCTGTCCCCGCACATGTCCAGCAGCGCGGTCTGCGACGTCTCCCAGCGTTTCTTCCACGACAGCGACTCCTTTTCCAGCTTCTGGATCTTCTTTGACATCTGGATTGGAAGAAATTAATGTAGTTAAGTCAATAGCCTTTTAAAGTATGTACCTGCCACACTCCAATAGACACCTTAAAATTGCGTTCTCTGTTATCCTAATAATATGAATATTATGAATATGAAGTTTGCTGTTTCTGTGATTGTTACTCAATCACACCACAACTACTGTACCCATTTGGCTGAAATTGGGAATTTAGACAGCTATAAAGAAATAGCAGTACTTTATCAGATTTTGCTATAATTTAGAATTTCATTCGAGTGTACGTTTCACTAGTTATAAATAAATAGAAATATATCAGGACACATTGCAATCTGGGCCCTAAGTAAACGATAGATTGTGTTATGGGTACGAGATCACTGATAAACATACATAATTCTTACAAATACACTAACATAAGTACTTAAAAACAAGACTAACCTTCTCCATCTGTTCCTTGAACCCTCCAAACACCTGGTTACTCTTCACCAAAGCATTCTGGAACTCATCATACTTGTCTGTGTAAACCGCTAGCTGACTTCTCAGCGCTGTCTCAGTGCCTTGCAGTTCCATATTCTTGGCCCTTGGAAAGTTATTAAATTCGTTAATAATTGTGCACACACTAACAAATTGACAAGTCGTGAACTTGACAGGTCATTATAGTTCTAGAACAATTTAGTTTATAACATGCTTGCTGACCAGGGAAACGTTGTTCTCCCATTTAGGGGTCTGAAATGAAAATAGCTTACAACCTATTCTCAGACGTACTTAATGGACACGTAAGTTTTCATACAAATTGGTCGAACTGATTCAGAGGAATTTGGTTACAAAAACTTTGACAAAAGAAATTTTTATAGGTACTAGCTGACCCGGCAAACGTTGTTTTGCCATTGGGTATATAAAAAAATAGCTTACAAGCTACTCTCAGACAACTCCCAGACTTAGAAAATTTATAACAATCAGTCGTGTCATTTAGAAGTTTGGTAACAAAAATTGGCAGAAGAATTTTATATATTAGAGAGAAAAGAAGATGGAGGTAAGTACCTCAACTGTGCAAGGTTCACTTTTAATGTTTCCATGTCGGCCAGCAAACGCTCCTTATCAGCTTGGTGCTCGAGCGCCGCTTTCTGCAGCTTCGCGTCGGAGAGCTGGGACTCTAATGTCATCTGTTTCGCCATTTTGTCTACCTGAAAAGATGAAATATTTTTGTTGTTTTCGATCTTTTTGCGATCAGTCTTTTGACTATTATTCGATTGGATATATGATTGTGGCATGAGCGAAGGTCTCTCCATTGAGCGGCTCCTCTAATGAGAGATTTTACTCTGTGTTAGTGATGACAGCATAGTTCAGCTATCTTAAGCTTTATTGGCCTGTTGCACCTAGTCAAAAAAAAAAGTCAAAATATATTTATTTCACATAGGCCTAACTTACAAGGCACTTGTAAAACGTCAATAATATTTGTTACATAATATTATGTACGGTGATAACTACAAGTCGACTTAAAACTAAGTTTACGAGAGTTCCAACGCGCCCTGCACTGAGAAGAAGCCCACAACAAACTCAGCCGGGTTTTGTTTTGTTTAGTAAGTGGCGAGACTGCAAGTCAATTAAAATGTGCCTCTTAATCTAATCTAGTGTTTTTTGGCAAAGTTAGCTATCTCTTCTTCCACAGTTGGCACAACTAATTGGATAAGTCATAAATTTTATTTGTCAAATGCTCTTTGATGCCTTTGTGTAATCCTTTTCATTTCATTTCATTTCATTTATTTAAGCTTTCATGTACAATATTTGGTTATCATTATAGGTACATGAGACCCTGTTAGGGCGTTGCTGTTTTTAATAATTGGTCGGGGGACCGATTTTTTCATCTTTCATATATTCATCAATTGTATAATAACTTTTTTTTATGAGGTAGTCTTTTAGTGATTTTAAGAATATTTTTTCGTCATTTTCGTTCCTGATGTAGTTAGGGAGGTTGTTATATATTTTTATTGACATTACATAAGGACTCTTACTATGAAGAGCTAATTTTGACTGTGGCAATTGCAGTTTGTTTTTTGAGTTTTCGGGGTATCTACGCGGTTTGTCCAAATACTTTATATAGGATTTAACGTTCTTTCTTACAAATTTGCATACTTCGAATATATAAATTGAAGCTAAGGTTAAGACATTTAGTTCCTGAAAATATGGTTTGCACGATTCCGTCGTTTTTATGTTTACGATGATGCGTATACATTTTTTTTGCATTTTGAATATGTCTTCAACGTTTGTACTATTCCCCCAAAGTATTACGCCGTATTTAAGCCACGCGTACGCGTATGCGTAATATGCATTTAAAGCAGTCTTTATGTTTGTAGTCCGTTTTAGTTCTCGTAAGCCATATGTGAATTTAGATAATTTGGTTTTAATTTTTTGTATATGTCCCTTCCAGTTTAAGTTCGTATCTATGTCAATGCCTAAAAAAGTCAAGTTATCTACGCATTCTATGATTGTGTTTTTGTATGTGTATTTTATGTCAAGTTTTTGTTTTTGATAAGGTCTAAATTGAATTATTTTTGTTTTTTGAAAATTGATTTCTAATTTATGTTCATTCATCCAATTGGTTATGTCATTTAATAATTTATTAAGTATGTCATCGCAATTTAAATTGTTTGGTAGGGTTAATAATAAAGAAATGTCATCCGCAAATAATATACAATATTCCTCTAAAATTTTTGGTAAGTCATTGATATATATTAGAAACAAAATACACCCAAGGACACTTCCTTGGGGTATTGAGTTAGTCAGTTTGGTCACGTCCGATCTAACATAGCGAATAGTCCCGTTATTTTGGTTGCTATGCTCGATGTCCACATATTGTTCACGATCTGCGAGATACGATTTAAACCACGCGTGAGGAGTTCCTCGTACACCTATATTATATAACTTTCTGAGTAGTATGTCATATTGTACCTTGTCATACGCTTTTGACATGTCGAGCATTATCCCTAAGGCATATTTTTGGTCATTTAAGGTATTTAGTACTTCTTGTATATATTTGTACACCGCTAATGTCGTGCTACGATTTTTCCTAAACCCGTATTGGCTGTCGTCGAATATTTTAAACTTTTCGCAGAATGAATTTAGCCGTCTACTCATAGCGGTTTCAAAGATTTTTGAAGTTGCAGGAAGTAATGCTATCGGTCTGTAGTTGCTGGGGTTTGTTTTTTCCCCTTTTTTATAGATCGGTCTTACTACGGATTTTTTCAAGGAATCTGGGAATACGCCGTCGGTAAAGGACTGGTTAACTAAGAGGTACATCGGTAATGTGAATTCTTTTGCGCATTTCCTTAGTAACGAAGGCGGCAGTTCGTCGATTCCGCAGCTGTTTTTATTTTTTAGCGTACGAATAATGTGAAACATTTCCCGCGGTTCGACGAGGCGCAGGAACATGCTGTTCTCGCTAGCGCTGCAGCGCGCGGCGCGGCCGGCGCTCGACCGCGTTCTGTCGCTGTCGCCGGGTGCGGGTGCGCAAACACCTACTGATGCGAAGTACGTATTGAATGCGTTTGCTATCTCTTTTGGGTTGGACGATATCTTATTATGGATCTTCAGCTTAATATTAGATTTTAGTTTTGGTTTTCCTTTATTTGTACAGTCCATTATTATTTGCCACATAGTTTTAGTAGTGTTTTTTGAACGCGCCATTTTTCTTATATTTTCGTTTTTTTTGGATCTTGTCACCGCTTGTTTTAATAGTTTTGTATATTTTTTATAGTGCCTTCTAAGTATATTATTTTTTGAGTAAACAACGAGAATTTTTAACAGTCTTTTATTCTTGCACGAGATTTTAAGGCCTTTTGTAAGATATGTTTTTTCTTTAGTATTAATTTTTTTTTTTTAACCCACAGGAAATGCCTGACGCATACCCCTGCGTCAGGGGACACGGAGGGGTTATGTGGGGCTTGCACCCACTAAAACCTGTGCTTTGCCACGACGGACCACGTTGGCGGGAGTACGGGATTCACTTGCGTATTCACGACATTTAACTAAAACGCGTGCCTTAGCAATTCACGGGAGTCATATCAACCCCAGACATATTAGGTGCATTGGACTTTTCTTGAGATGGGAAAAAAGCCATTGAAGCATAAACATACATAAACAATAACTTGTTACCAACATAAGTTTTCACTATGTAACCAGCTATAATAATAAAAAATGACTTCTATCAGCGCTCCCAGAGTGCCGCTGATGTTTAGTTAATTTACCTGTTGCTCCCTCAGCTGGTACTGCTGCACGACACTCTTGAACTTTTCGTTCATGCTGATGTTGTCGTCCCGCAGCTTGGCATTCTTCTCGTTGTTCTGCTGCAGCAGCGTCGTTATCTCCGACAGGGTGTTCTGGAACTTGGCCTGCGTTTCCCGGCGACGCTCTTCTTCCTCGCGGATTTTGAGTAGGGATTCTTCCTGTGTTATCAACAAAGAAAAGTAGAAGAATTAAGAGCTTCACATAGACAAATTTGCAGTTCCAACCTTCCTCATCTCAGATTTTTTTATTAAAAATTTTATATTAGGGGAAATGATGAAAGGTGAATTTATTTTCTATACTACAGAAACTCCAATCGTCAGTTAAATGGATTCACCATTAATCAGAATCAGAACTTTATTTCATATAGCTTTAACAAGGTGCTTATGACAAGTCATTTCATTTTACTATATCTCTAGAGTGGTGATAACTATTGCACGATTTAAAACTAAGTTGTTTAAACGACTTAAAAAAAAGACTTAAAACAATGTATGAAGTTCCGGAAACACACCTTGCTACTGAGAAGTCCAAAAGAAACAGCTGGTTATGTATTCTTTAATGGTATCACCATTTAACAACAATGAGCATAAACACTAAATGGGTTAGTAGCATCAGAGCAATTCATTATCAATCCCAAGGGGTGTTGTTGCTAACAGACTACCAACCACCAATTTTTTTTTAATGTTTTTACATTTTTGTCTAAAATAATACATCAGATTGTATCAGCTCCTTGTGAGCAGACATAATATAGACCTATTCCTAAGGTCTTGGTCATTACAAAATTCATTTATTGTAAAGAATCCTGACTCAAATGTTTATCACAGTAAAGGTAAGACCATAACTGCCTTTGGGATCATATTATAAAAGAAATGACTGTATACTTGTGGAAATATTGCACGGTTTGACAGAAGAACATCATTCAAACTTTAAACACATTGCCATGTCTTCATCAGCTCTTGTGTGCCCAGAATCTAAAATATTCTGGTGCAAACAAAGACAGCGTCAACCCGGGCCATTTTTTATGTTTATTTATAATTTATCTATTGTAAATATTGTATAAGAACCTTATTAAAAGTGGATTCAGAACAAGCTGAGTTTTTATTTGTCTTAATGTGTATCACACTGATTATGTACTCAACCCCACAAAGGATTAGTGGTGTGACATACTAACCTTGATAGCCTTATTCTGCTTCTGCAGCTCTCTGCAAAGGTTCTCCAGCTTGGATTTGACCAACACTGTCTTATTGTATTCATGCTGTAGCTGCTCCTTCTCCTTAATCAATAACGCATATCTCTTGTCCGACTGTTTGATGTAAAACTGCAATTTTTTATTGTCATCAGCTGTCTGTACGTATTTCTTACAAACTAACGACAGTTTCTCGTCTAGTGTAGGAACTGAGTTTAACGATTTCATGAATTGTTCGACGTTTTTGTCATCCTTTTTCGCACGGTCTGCATCTTTTTTAGATTTCTTTGGAGGATCTTGTGGTGGTGGAGTTGGTATTTTCTCCTGTAAGCATAAAATTATGGACTAAAAACTCATTTTTGGACTTAGAGCCTGGTTTATCATCTATAATACAAATTTCAAACTTAGTCATTTGCATAAATAAAAAGTTTCTTATTTGCGACTAGGTTTTTTTAATCTACAAAAACCGTAGCAACTTTGGATATTCAGGTATAAGTATATTTAACACAACTAAGGAGATATTCTAGTATCAGAATCGGTTCAACAGTTGTGGTGTGAAGGAGAGAGACACATTCAACCCTTTGCAATAATAAGTTAGTAACAGTTTCTGTCAAAACTGGTGTTTTGGCATCAGGTTATCTTTAACCTTAAAAGAATCAAACTGCTAAAACGTGCTTCTGCCTTAGTAACGAAAATATCGTAAACATTTTTACTTTGGTTTGGCAAGACGCCAAAAGCGGTATTCTAGGTTATCTTCTGTAACTCCTATTTCGCAAGCTTCTTAACTTAAACGTATGTTTAAAACCGTATAGAGTAGCAATTTAGAGAAAGAAATATCATTATAAAGGAACAGAAAACATTTTATTTACATCACAGCCAATCGTCATTCGATATTATTTTGATTCTATTTTTAAAACTCTCTATCCCAAATCTAATTTACTTACTTCCGCACTGATCGTCGGCAATACATTCTCGGAGTTTTCTTTAGGAACTTCTTCAGCTGCAGCTTCCATTTTTTAAACAAGTTTCTTCTTTCCTAGTAATTTTAGAACAAACAAAACTAAAGTTGCTTTTGATTGAATGAATTGAATTCAAGTTTCTGTTTCAGAGTTTCTCATTAGCCCTAGTGTTTGTAGTCTATGGTCACGAGAAACTCAACTAAAAAAAGTACCATGGACAAATGGACAACCTACCCCAGAACTAGGGTTGCCAGACGGTCGGGAATTGGCGGGATTCTCCCGAGTTTTTGTATGTCCTCCCGACTCCCGATAAAACAAATAATCTCCCGAAAAACAAGTTCGATAATTTTAAGTTCACAAATGTGCAAACCACTTGGGTGCTTGGCGCAGAGCGAAAAAACATGGCAATGCACTCCGCTCCGTCTGAACTCTGAAGTCGAGTCGAGCCGACCCTGGCCGCCCTTTTTGAATAGCGATAAAGCTCAAAAGTTGTTAAACGCGGTAAAAAAAAATGACAAATACTTATGGCAAGAACAAAAACAATAAACATACTCATTCGGTTCTTATCTTATGTGTCACAAATACCTACTATGTTTTTTTTTTATAAGTATCTACAGTGCAATGAAAAAAATATGTTTGTTTACTTAATATATTGTGTATAATTAATATTACTAACTTATTTTTTTATTTCTCCCGACCAAAGCCCTAAAATCCCGAAAAATCGGTTATTGATCCCGATAACAGGAAGAATCGATCTGGCAACCCTACCCAGAACCCATAGAAGGAACCTAACCCAGAACAGTTGACACTTGACAGCACAGAGTACATTTGCTTGACAGCATCGGGCCCACTATGCTGTAAAATTGACACTTGCAGTGATAATCAGAGGATAAGGATAATCACTTGTCCATCCGCCATCGTTAGTTAAATCGGGTTGTCTATGAGTTAAATTATTGCTGCACTGTGAAAACGAAAGTAAGATTTTGTAGCAAACCATTGAGCTATTGGTTTCCTTAGTCATTGTAGCAAACCTTCAATGGATTAAAAATTCATATGTCAATTGGCAAACTCCTTGGCATAGATGATAGACATCAACTCTTTGGTCTAAAAAAAAATGAAAAAAAAAAACAAAAAAAACATCTGCAGACTGTGGTTATTTCTTATACCTACCTACCTATTCATTCAACTCGATAAAACGATATGGATATTTATCAATAGTTTGTTATAAAAAATTGACAACACTTAAAATACAAACGTTCGAAAATACATTGAAAACGTTATTATAGTAGGTACGTGTTTTTTTTTATTACGTGTAACTATAATATTGAATTGACTATAATATTATTTTGTGTGTGAACGTTAATTAAATTAGATATTGAAAATATAAAGCGAGCGATGTGAGCTATGAAAATTATATAATCTGTATTTGCAGATTATAAAATAATGTTACCAGGATGTATGATTTCCCCTATAAATTAAATTTATATTTATATTATTAAGGTCGCTAGTCGTGGGCACAAATTGTATTTTAATCTAAAATGATTTAAGTATCTCTGTTAAATTTTTTGTACCAAGTAACTATCACCTTTACAATAATTTTTGATTACATTCGTACTGAGATTGTCAAATTAATTCATCAATCAATCAAATTAATTTATCAATCAAAGTGCCCCGCCGTATACCCAGACACTGCCAACAAAAAACATTCGTTCCAAAACCTGCCAAGACTAATCTAGGACAATTCTCTCCCGTTAACCGAATAATTAACTCTTATAACAATTTGACAAACCCTGACATTGACATTTTTTACGACACTTTATTTAGCTTTAAGAAAAAAATTTATTTGCATGCATAGTTAAAAATAGTATAGTATCTAATAATTTATTCATTGTAACTTATCACATTGTTTTTCTCGCAAATAATAAATTGCAATTTGTTTTATATACCGATTTAATGTAAATTATGTAACTGACTTTTAATTGTATTAGTTAGAGCTCGATATTCTTTATAATGTGTTTTTTAACCGGAAAAGTTATGTAATGCTGTGTACACATGTAAAGGTTACTGTACTCGCACTAGACTTAAACATTGTACTATTTTTTAAAGATTATACAGTGACTGTTTGTGTATCATTTGTAATAAAATAAAAAAATAAAAATAAAATAATTCGGTAAAAAGTATAATTTTAAAACCAGTGTCTTGCAACACTGAAACTGTCAATTGTCATTTTCTGTCAGTGTTTTCTTTGGTTTTCTGACTATTCTTTCCATAGACAACTAAAACTAGATTCGTTCGAAACTTCGGAATTCGAAAACGCATTCTATCAAATCGTTGGTTGTGCTTCTGTCATTTTTAGTTTTCTACAAATAAATTCATTCTCTCTTATAAGAACAATAGGAATCGGTGGTGAGTAATTATTTTCTTTTGTCGTAATTATCATAGTTTTTAAGGATCGAGAAAGCTGTTTTCGTGAGCGATATATCCGTATATTTTAGCTTCCAGTGTATTTTTAAGTTCTTTGTGTCATGTGTTTGGGATTCGTGATGAAATCGGCCGGGTGGTTCGAGTTGATTTGAAGCCGTTATTTTTCAAGATAGAGAGGTCAACGTGCCCAGTCAGCGTTGGTATGGGCGGATTTTACATAATTGCGCATAAACCACGGCATTACGGATTATTTAGCTGTAACTAAAATAAAAACCGTTACGCCGCGTGATGTCAGTCAATCCGTTTTGCATGCTAGAGAGTTATTCATTATCATAGCTTGCGGCTTTCTTTCTCTTTGTTTTAAATTGATTTCTCATGTAATTTTGTGACTTCTCAGTAGGTTATTGTTCTGCCAATAACCTCTTTAAATGTAAATATGAAAATCTTTATTTTTCTCAAGAAAATGAAAATCTTTATTTTTCACATAGGCCAATTAAAAGGCTCATAAAAAGACTATACTTTTGTTAAGTACCAAATAGTTTTTTTTTAACTAAAAAACTATTTAGACACTGGCACAGCTATCAGCTACACTAAAGGAAAGTATTAAAAGAGAATGTGTGCATAAAACTGCGAAGAATAGACCAACATAATTAGCAAATAAGCTACTTACTAAAATTATAAATGGCTCATGAAATACCTAATTTCTCCTCTAACTTCACTTATAATTACCACATTGCTATTTGATTGTAAGTTTAATTTCTGCTGTTATTACCAAAATTGACATGAAAAACTAAATTGTTTCACGAATTCATACATTACTAATACTAAATCTTTGCAGAAAGCACAGACTTTACTATAAAATATAGCCTGTATAGGTATTAGAGTTAATCCTGGGTAAAGCAATGATGAAATTGAAGTCAAGTACTAACTTGTAAAAATTGTTATGTAGATAGCTTGTGGTGTAAAATAAAAAAGTAACAAAAATGATAACATTTACATTGGAATTTAAAACAATTGAGAACAAATTATTAAAGGAAATATTTATAACATACAATTTAGGTCAACAATTTTATAAAAATCAAGCAAATTGTATCAAATCTTATCATTCAACAATAATTTATCTTATCCTTGCTTCTATCCAGTATTATAACAATTATCAACTACTTTTCCTATCTGGTATAAACTGTTAGTTATGTAACATTCTCTGAGCCCCAAGGAACTCTTTTTCAGGTTCTCCAGGATAAAGTTTCTTGGAAAGAAATAGGTTTGACAAAATAGCATTATAACTTTGTGTTTATTTGTTAGTTGTCTCTAGTGAAATATTAAATAATATTGTACAAGTATATCTTGACACTAAAGATTTCTCACATTCTTCTCAGGCCTCTGCTAATTTCTGATTGTAGTAGAAGAGTTTTAACTTTATAAGAGCCTGTAAGTTAGGCCTATTATTTATTAGACAGAATTCTTTTGTTAAAGATTTTTTAGAATTGGTTTAAGAAAATAGGAGGTTACTCTCTACATCTATACTTACAAATCGCTTTATAATATTCCATCTTAGACCCTTTATATGTCCCACTGATGGGCAAAGAGTAGAAACTGTCACTTTCTTAATGGTAAAGACAAACATAGTGCAGAAAACCTGCAGACCTGAGAGTTCACCTCAATGTTCTCAAAGGTGTGTGTAAAGCCTAGCAACCCACACTTGGCCAGTGGTGAGCTGTGGCCAAAATATTCTTAGAACTACTCAAAAATAATACAAAACTTATCGTATTTGAGATTTTGTTTACTACTGTTGTTGTCCAGCATCGATAGTGTAGATGCTAGATTATGGTAATGATCAGTTCAATATGCAAATGCATGTACTCTGCGCTCTAGTTATTACCTCTTATTAGTATCAATAAATTAGACATGTAAGGATTGTAAAGTATCTAATGTGTAAATCTGTTACACCTATAAGGAATTTAATCTAATGTTTATGTCTACATTTACCTTCACAAGCCATATTGGCTAAGATATATTCGCCGGTCCACAGTATTTCCTCACTCGATCGTAATTTGATAGCGTTGTAGAGTATTCATAGTCATAGTATGGTATTGAGTTTAGTTACTGGCTAGTTTAGTTAAATATACATTTGATAAACTTAATTAATCATTATGGTATTATGGTTTGTGTTTTGTACACAAACTAATAGATGCCTGCCGCTTTGCTCATATTACCCATATTTTCTTTAAGTTTGAGTTAAAAATTCGTTCAATTTTAGTTAGCAGGCGTTACTTTGCGGAAATCCATAATAAGCAGGACAGATTGTAATCCGCTACTTGAAATGATTCTGTATGGTACAATATGCAGGAACACACTGCACACTTGAAACACCACACACAATTTTCAACACTTTCTTCGACGCACGTTTCGTCCAGACACTGGGACATCCTCAGCAGATGTAGACTTCACAATGCGAAATCGTAGAGAAAATTAGTGAGAGTTTGAGTTAAAATTGTTTCTAATGTAAATGAGTAGGTCATAATAGCTATCTGTGTGCCAAATTTCAACTTGATAGGTCCATATCTGTATGCCAAATTTCAGCCATATATTTCCAGTGGTTTGAATTGTGTGGATAGATAAGTTCAGCCACCTTTTAACTAAATAAATAAACTATATGAAGATCGTAGGCACATAATTATGTTTATCAAATGACAAATTACAATATAAACAGGTAAAAACATGCCATATTCAAAACAACAACATTAATATTGTACACATAATGTTACTGTTATTGTACTAATAATGAGTTTGAATTAGCTGTCTTTGTTACTGGATCAATATTTACAGAGTGTAGTCATATCTAAATTCTAATATCAGAGATCAAAAATCTGTCAATTTTGCTACATTTGGTTAAAGAAAACAATGAAAGTATAATATCTTAGCAAGAAATATTGGTAATTTTAGGGTGCAAAAGAGATTTTCCTTCAAAAAAGTAAGAAAAAAATTCAGAACAGGGATATATGTATTAGACTGACTAATGGTGGTTTTCAATAATCTATCTTCCATTTGCCCTACTAGAGACATCAATGTGACCTAAGGTCCATATAAGTTATATCAAATTTCTATCGCTAGTAAGGTAAACCATGGATAGATCGAATATTGGAAACCGCCGTTTAGCTAAACGCTTTTAAATGACCCTATAGACCAATACCACTTGAATAAAACATTGATTTGATTAATTAAGTACTATAGCAATGGTTCCTGTTTCTCTTATAAGGTTCAATATCATGCATGTATCATGTACTTACGTCCTTATTGAATAAAGATATGCCGCATTTACAATGAGAATCATTGTTATAATATCATACCATCCATCGCCATGTAGGTGAGCGTTTCCGTTTTGAATCGATAGGCGCGAGGTAGGGTTGTCAGTTGTCACTTAAATGTATTTCTTACTGTGTTCATAAATGCGAAATTTGACTGACTATGATTTATAAAAGTACAGCTCAAATTACTGGTCGGATCAGGCTGAAATTTGACAAACATATAGCTCAAATATGACATAGGTATTTGCTAAGAAGTAATTTCTAAAATTTTAACCCCCGCAGGGGAAATATAGCTAGCAAAGCCGCGTCTTATCTAATTTAACTTGAAGTTATTGAGTTTGTACTTTCTAGATGCTAGCTGACCAGCCTTTGTTTGTTCATGCAATGGATATTGTTATGGCAATTTGAGCATAGTTTTTCTTCATTGTCTGATGTGAACACAAAAATTTTACTCGGTCTGAGGGATAGGGCTGGGAATGTTGACAATTCAATACTTTCAATAGTGGTTTGTATTGTCTCTCTATCTCTCTCTCTCCCCCGCCATCTTTCTCTCTTTTTTTCTTTCGCCCGCCATCTTCTCTTTCTCTACTGCCTCTCGTTATCCCCTCTCTCTTTCTCCCTCTTTCACTCAGTTTTTCACTTATCGAGGAAAATTTAAGAAACACCCGTCCCTCCCTCTCAGAAGTTCGATTGAAACATCTGTTCTGCGTTGCGTGTTTTAAGGTTCGTTAACAACGGTTATTCTTAATATGTATTTCACTTCTTTCGTACCTACCTTGTATGGAATGCTCGTAACTGATCGTTCTTTTGTTAATTACCACGGTGGCAACTGGCAACCCTGTGAAGTATGAGTTGTCAATAGACGCGGTCGCATCCGACCGAGTCGTATTGAAATTATTGTTTATTATGCCTATTTCCACAGTGTTATGTCCTATGGTATTCTATTGTGGGGCAAAGCTGCTGATATTCAAACCATATTTGTATTACAAAAGAGAGCAATTAGAGCCATATACAAAATGAAGCCACGCGAATCTCTTCGCCAAAAATTTAAAGAAATAGGTATTCTTACAGTGGCATCTCAATACATTTATAATTGCTTACTATTTGTTCGTCAAAATATTAATAATTATAAGCAACGGATAGATATAAGTAATCGTCCAATTAGAAATGGAGGACATAAGTTAGTTATAGTGCCACACCGTTTGCGTAAGGTACAGAGGTCATTTGTGGGGTTGAGTGTACGCTTCTACAATATGATTCCGAAGTCTGTTTTGGACTTACCTTTGCACAGGTTTAAAGACACTGTCAAGAAACATTTAATTAATCATGGTTACTATACCATTGAAGAATTTCTTAACGACAATGATTCTTGGAATGATAGAAATATGCTTCCATCTCCTCACGAGATATCTTAAAAATATGTTATAATTTTTCATAATCTATAAGAAATCTTGTATTATAACAATGACATTTTTGAAAAGAGCAAATGCCGAGTTTCTTGCCAGTTCTTCTCGGTGCAAACCTGCTTTCCGAACCTGGCGGTAGAGTTTTGACTTTTCATAAGAGCCTGTTATTTAGGCCTATGTGAAAAATAAATATTTTCATTTTCATTTTCATTTTCATTTTCATTGCGTGCGTACGAGTCTGTGACGTAGGAGCGACAACTTTAGCTGGTCGCACCGATATGAACCTAAGGATAAGCCCATCTGAACATTTTACTGTAAGCATTCTTCATACAACAAAATAGTAGCGCTATCTATAACATAGTGAAGACGCGTGATCTGTGGCGTGGATCGCAGTCCATAAACGATAGCGTCAATGATAGTGGTCGGCTTTCTACTGACGCCGTTGGTGTCAAAACAAACTTTTTTGACACCAGTAAACTGGCGACATTTTTTTCGTGCGCTCCGCCAGGTCCTGACTATATGTCTATTGCCGGTCGACTCCGACGCGGTCAGCGAAACAATGCAGTTTTTATGGTCTAGTAATTTCAGAGAAACTCGCTCTTTAGGACGCAGAAGACGGTATACCTACAACGATCATTTCTACTTAAGCAATCTTACAACGAGGGCATTCAATGTTATCGGATCCCTTCTTCGCTATCTCGCTGCCCGCGGTGCAATAACATGAGCAAACAGGACGGTGTCTTTAAAATTTAAAATGTCGATGCTCTATTTTAGTCTCACGTGATTGGGGCCAGAGACACTTATGCCCGTTTTCACCAACGTTCCCTAAATTTTAAGGACTACCTAAGCTTAATTAAGTAACCCTTAATGACAATTTCGGTTTCACCAACCTTTAGGGAACACCTAAACGCTTAGGTGACCCCTTAACTTTAGGATCCCGAATATGCATTCCCCATCTTGCCCCTAATAAAGTAACGGATCGCCAACGTGAATCAATTTAGTTTAAATTGCTGAAATGGAAGGAGAATTGAGCGATCTTTTAGAAAACATTGACGCTTTTGAATCTTTAGAGTTAGTGGCTAATCCTAAAATATTTCATAGACCGCGAATTTACCGTGAAAAACCGGACTTTTTTACAAGATATAGGTTGATTAGTTGAACCCTCAGAATACACTGAGGTTGAACCCAAGCTGTTAATTTTGCTTCATTCGTAGTTCCATCCGTTTTTTGTTAAGAATGGTAATTTTATGTATAATTTTACGAAAAATTTTGGCCTCTTCGGCGGCAAAATTTTGGCCTCGTTTTCTTTTTTCCGCCATTTTCGATATGAATAAGTAATCGAAACTTATTTCCACAATTAAAAAATCACAAAACGAAGGAAACTAAAGCAAAAAATGAAAACTAACAAAATAAAGTTTCGTCTCGAGCGAGTCCCGACTCCGTGTATTTTTGACAATCTGACGCTTCTGACAGCTATTTGACAGTTCACAGATTGACACAACATCTGTTATAGACCATAGAATAAAACTAAAACAGCCAAGAAACTTCAATAAAAATCGAAATCTATTTTATTAAGCCCAGATATAAATTTAATTTTTAATATTTATTCAATATCTATTAAAATATTGCATAAAGTTGTAAAAACACTATCCAAAAAAAAAATCGATAAAAGTGCAGCTCTAAAACATAGGGGATTCACAGTAAGGGGTCACTTAGCTTGGTGAAAATGAATTTAGGTAAGGGTTGGTATTTAGGGATTACCTACGCTAAGAGACTCCTACTTAAGGGTGCGTTTACGGACATTGCAGTTTTCGTGGAGTTTTCGGTACATATTGTGACTAGAATAAACAAAATATAATGGAACTAAAAATAACAACACAAAGATTGGTCTTTTATCTACAATTCGTGGTAGAAAAATTGGTTAAAAATCTTTACTTTTAGTACTATAAAAATAGTTTAAATCATCTCTTCTCACAAAATTGGCGATTTAGGAGTGAGTTTCGGTACATTTTTCTGTAAAAACATACCGATTTTATGTCTTTTAAAAATATCAACTGACAGTAGATATGTTCATCTATACACGGTGGTAGAAAAAATAACAAAAAAAAGACAAACAGTAAATGAAAAAAAATGAAGTTCGCGTGCATTGTTTTCACATATTTTGCTTACAAGCGTAAATCTTAAAGAGGTTACAATAAGGGTTATTTTATTTTACTCGGTCACAGGTTTCTACTATTTCAAAATTCAAATATCAATCAGTCAGCCTTTGGCTGCCTTCGCGAGTGGGACTGCACGTCGTTTGCGAGCAGTTGCTGATTGAAAAACATCGCTGTACGTACACGGATATTTGGCAATAACTATCTTGATACTTTACGTAATACTGTCCTGACATATTTTTGAAAAGGTAAGCACCTACAGTACCTACAATATTATTATATTTTATTATAATTAGCTAGAATTGAGTTTATTTATTTTATTCCATTTATTTTATTTGTTCCCCAAGCGTACTAGTGACCTGGAGGTATACTGGTAACTGGATCTCCTAGACGTATAGAGCTAGCCGTCTCGAGTTTGGGCTCGTTTTGTTAGTTATGAAAAGACCTTTCCACTTGACTTGGTGGAGTGACCTGAAGGTATACTTCGAAGACTACTACTGGATCTCCTAGACGTATAGAGCTAGCCGTGCCGAGTTTGGGCTCGTTTTGTAAGTTATGAAAAGACCTTTCCACTTGACTTGGTGGAGTGACCTGAAGGTATACTTCGAAGACTACTACTGGATCTCCTAGACGTATAGAGCTAGCCGTGCCGAGTTTGGGCTCGTTTTGTTAGTTATGACAAGACCTTTCCACTTGACTTGGTTGAGTGACCTGAAGGTATACTTCGAAGACTACTACTGGATCTCCTAAACGTATAGAGCTAGCCTCTAGCTAGCTGAATGATTAATGACCGAGTCTGCAGCGAGATAATTACACTACTATAGTAGTGCAGCCTCCGTGTGCAACATATGCGGGGAGGTGAGAGGCTGCCATTTGCCAACTATAGTAGTGTTATTATCTCGCTGCAGACTCGGTCATAAATCATTCGAGTGTCTCGCTCACCGACATCGTGCCGGCCGACGAGCGCAGCCGCGTGTGCAACATATGCGGGGAGGTGAGATGCTGCCAACTATAGTAGTGTTATTATCTCGCTGCAGACTCGGTCATAAATCATTCGAGTGTCTCGCTCACCGACATCGTGCCGGCCGACGAGCGCAGCCGCGTGTGCAACATATGCGGGGAGGTGAGAGGCTGCACCACTATAGTTGTGTTATTATCTCGCTGCAGACTCGGTCATAAATCATTCGAGTGTCTCGCTCACCGACATCGTGCCGGCCGACGAGCGCAGCCGCGTGTGCAACATATGCGGGGAGGTGAGATGCTGCCAACTATAGTAGTGTTATTATCTCGCTGCAGACTCGGTCATAAATCATTCGAGTGTCTCGCTCACCGACATCGTGCCGGCCGACGAGCGCAGCCGCGTGTGTAACATATGCGGGGAGGTGAGATGCTGCCAACTATAGTAGTGTTATTATCTCGCTGCAGACTCGGTCATAAATCATTCGAGTGTCTCGCTCACCGACATCGTGCCGGCCGACGAGCGCAGCCGCGTGTGCAACATATGAGGGGAGGTAAGAGGCTGCCAACTATAGTAGTGTTATTATCTCGCTGCAGACTCGGTCATAAATCATTCGAGTGTCTCGCTCACCGACATCGTGCTGGCCGACGAGCGCAGCCGCGTGTGCAACATATGCGGGGAGGTGAGAGGCTGCCAACTATAGTAGTGTTATTATCTCGCTGCAGACTCGGTCATAAATCATTCGAGTGTCTCGCTCACCGACATCGTGCCGGCCGACGAGCGCAGCCGCGTGTGCAACATATGCGGGGAGGTGAGATGCTGCCAACTATAGTAGTGTTATAATCTCGCTGCAGACTCGGTCATAAATCATTCGAGTGTCTCGCTCACCGACATCGTGCCGGCCGACGAGCGCAGCTGCGTGTGCAACATATGAGGGGAGGTAAGAGGCTGCCAACTATAGTAGTGTTATTATCTCGCTGCAGACTCGGTCATAAATCATTCGAGTGTCTCGCTCACCGACATCGTGCCAGCCGACGAGCGCAGCCGCGTGTGCAACATATGCGGGGAGGTGAGATGCTGCCAACTATAGTAGTGTTTTTATCTCGCTGCAGACTCGGTCATAAATCATTCGAGTGCAGCCGCGTGTGCAACATATGTGGGGAGGTGAGAGGCGCGCTCGTCGGCCGGCACGATGTCGGTGAACTATAGTAGTGTTATTATCTCGCTGCAGACTCGGTCATAAATCATTCGAGTGTCTCACTCACCGACATCGTGCCGGCCGACGAGCGCAGCCGCGTGTGCAACATATGCGGGGAGGTGAGATGCTGCCAAGTGCCAACTATAGTAGTGTTATTATCTCGCTGCAGACTCGGTCATAAATCAATCGAGTGTCTCGCTCACCGACATCGTGCCGGCCGACGAGCGCAGTCGCGTGTGTAACATATGCGGGGAGGTGAGATACTGCCAACTATAGTAGTGTTATAATCTCGCTGCAGACTCGGTCATAAATCATTCGAGTGTCTCGCTCACCGACATCGTGCCGGCCGACGAGCGCAGCTGCGTGTGCAACATATGAGGGGAGGTAAGAGGCTGCCAACTATAGTAGTGTTATTATCTCGCTGCAGACTCGGTCATAAATCATTCGAGTGTCTCGCTCACCGACATCGTGCCAGCCGACGAGCGCAGCCGCGTGTGCAACATATGCGGGGAGGTGAGATGCTGCCAACTATAGTAGTGTTATTATCTCGCTGCAGACTCGGTCATAAATCATTCGAGCGCAGCCGCGTGTGCAACATATGCGGAGAGGTGAGAGGCTGCCAACTATAGTAGTGTTATTATCTCGCTGCAGACTCGGTCATAAATCATTCGAGTGCAGCCGCGTGTGCAACATATGTGGGGAGGTGAGAGGCGCGCTCGTCGGCCGGCACGATGTCGGTGAGCGAGACACTCGAATGATTTATGACCGAGTCTGCAGCGAGATAATAACACTACTATAGTTGGCAGCATCTCACCTCCCCGCATATGTTACACACGCGACTGCGCTCGTCGGCCGGCACGATGTCGGTGAGCGAGACACTCGATTGATTTATGACCGAGTCTGCAGCGAGATAATTACACTTCTATAGTGGTGCAGCATCTCACCTCCCCGCATATGTTGCACACGCGGCTGCGCTCGTCGGCCGGCACGATGTCGGTGAGTGAGACACTCGAATGATTTATGACCGAGTCTGCAGCGAGATAATTACACTTCTATAGTGGTGCAGCCTCTCACCTCCCCGCATATGTTGTACACGTGGCTGCGCTCGTCGGCCGGTACGATGTCGGTGAGCAAGACACTCGAATGATTTATGACCGAGTCTGCAGCGAGATAATAAATAAGCTTAGAACGAAGTTATTTCGTTATAATAAAATACCTAAATGACAAAATATAAAATTTTATCTCAAAGTATCAAAATCGCGTTGATTCACTCATTTCGAGGCACCTTTGTGTGAGTGTAGGCCGTGCGTATGTATTTAGTCCGATTTGATACCTATCTATTTTGGGAGCACGTCCCTAAGGAATGATTTAGGTATGGTTGGTGAAAACGGGCATTAGGTCCCTAAAGCATCTGGCGAATTGCGTGCCCATAAAAAAAATGTGTAAAATTATCGTTTGTATGGAATTTATATAATTCTCTCTATTCTGTTATTGTGCAATTATTTATTTAATTGCACAATAACAGTTAATTGTTAATTTTGTGGTACTTTTTACACTTTTATATTATTCAGCTTGGCAGTACCATACCTAATCAATTAGTATTCCTCTATTTCGCGGAGTTTTAATGGACAACTTACTTTCACAGTTTTAAACTACTAACAATAGTTAGCTCGCTTGATTGTTTTAAATTGCACACTTCACTTTAATCTTTACTTTCTTTTTCTTTGTTCAGTTTTTGCTAAGTATATATTTTTAAATCTTTTTTAGGCACTTCATACCTTCACTACTGTTCTATTTAAGCCTACAAAGCGTAAATAAAGAATTTCTCAGGAGTGGAGTAGAGTAAGAAACATTTTCCTTTAATGAAAGAGGATCGAACAACGGACGTTTTAGTTTTAAAATCAACCCATTTATCATTCTAAGACTGACCCAAATTGAAGAGTTTTGCCTTGCTGTAAAACGAAGCGAGCGCCGAATATAAGTTTTTATACGCTTACAAAAAAATCTCTCGTAACGGTTCTTGGGCATACCCCACCACGCTGGCAAGGTGCGGATTTGCAGGCTACACACACTTCCTTAAACATTATATTGAACTGTCAGGCAGGTTTCCTCACGGTGTATTTCTTCACATATAAACAACTAATATTTAGTTTCCATAAACGTAAAACTATGAAAAATGCGTGCCCGGGAATCGAACCTTCGACCTTGACTAGAAGCAGAGTTCTGACCAATGGACTATAACTGCTTATTAAATAAAAATTAATCATACATAAACGTTCTGTTACTCATAGTAATGAGAAATGTTTTGCTCCGGAATGAGTCAGAATTCAGAGTCTAACAATAATGTTTTTATTACCCAACTACAAGTAAAAGGAGTGTTGTTTGCTAAGCAATGCGTAAGCCGTGATAAGCCTAGGGACGATGATTTCCTCAATTGGACCACGAAATTAAACAGCGTTTCATAACAATCTGCATACAATAGGTCTTGGAAGTCCAGAAATTAATAGATTCAGGATATTTGTCATGAAATCTTAACCCGGCGTCATGGGGGTGGAAAAGTGATACACGGACGTTGGGGTGGGTCTCACCGACCCGTTCATTAATGTCAAAATTATTCCAATACTTTATAAATAATAAAGATTATATTTATACGTGTTTAGTTTTTTGGGTATTAAGGTGAATAAATGAAAGACAAATATTTTGTTATATTATGTTTTAATTATATTTAATTGAACTTTAAAAAAATAACGAAAATTATCAACAAAAATTTTCTCTTCTACTTAAATGTAATGATATTATTAATTAACAATCAGTCTTAACGTTTTATTGGCACTTTTTTGTAGGAAACTAAATAAACTTGAGAAAAAAAACAATTAATCACTTGGAATCATTATCTTTGGTACAGTCAGCACAGAAAGGTACTATATGTTCTACACAGGTATATTTGTTGCAACTCTCGCAGGTGTAGTATGTTTTACGGTTTTTCTTGGCTGAACACACTTGGCACCTTTTGCGAACATTAGCCTTTTTTGCTGTAGGTTCCTCAGAATCAGAGTCAGACTCAGGAGTCAGAGAATCAGAGTAAGTAAAATTGCAAGAATACGCTGTCGTTCTGCCTCTTCACGGTCCATTTTTACTAAGTACCTACAAAAAATATAAATAAAATACATTGAACTATATATAACAAGCTATAATTGTAAATAACAACAAAAATCAAATATAAAAAGGATAAAAACACAGATAATAAGTAAAACAATATCTTTACAAAATGGCGCAAAATTGTTACACTGACTGCGGGGATGGGTCTCACATACCTTTTTCAACTTTGTTCACCTGTATCTCCCACTGCGGCTGTGGCACGACTAACGTGTTGCTTGCGACGCATAGAACAACTCAACAGCTCCAGCTATTGAGAAGAACGGCAACGTCACACGCATAGTAACCGAACTACAAGCGAAATAAAATGTGACGGGTCGCACAGACCCAGCCCCCATGACGCCGGGTTAAATATAAAACGGAAAGTCCTGAGTCGTGAGTCATTGATTGACTCATCGGCACCCAGATCAAGAGTTTTTTTCTTGAACTAAAATTTTGCATAGAAATAGATAGATAGAGCTTTCCCAATTCATGTAGCGAAGAGATAAGGAACATGTTTTTTAATTTCCATTGGATCACTTTGTTTGGGTGATCTAGTAATGAAAATAATACTAAAAATAAGTCACATTATTATGGAACTTCGAGCCTTTTTTTTCTGACCAAATATACTTTTGTAATTAGTGATTACTGAATAGGCACTCGTACCTAAATGTTTCCATTTATGTATTTATAGGTGCTTTAATAGTAGCATTAAAATCTATTAAAAACACTCTCAACTCTTGTACAAAATGTCATGCTTCTAAAATCTAAACTAGGGATTGTTTAGATCCTATTTTGGACCCTTTGGTTAGTCAAAGTCAATATATATTTATTTCACATAGGCCTAACTTACAAGGCACTTGTAAAACGTCAACAATATATTTTGTTACATAATATTATGTACGGTGATAACTACAAGTCGACTTAAAACTTAGTTTACGAGGGTTCCAACTTCCAACGCGCCCTGCACTGAGAAGAAGCCCACAACAAACTCAGCCGGGTTTTGTTTTCGGTTATCACCACTTCACAAATGCTCTTAAAAACTACTTGAGCTAGTAATTATAATACAGCAGTTCATTCACTCCCAAGGATTTGATTCATGTAAATAATCCTTAATACTATAGTAAGCTTTATTAACGAGCTTTCGTTTTACAGCGACTTTGAACTTATTGAGGGATAAGTTTAATATTTCATTAGGAAGTTTGTTGTAAAAGCGTATCCCATTGATAGATAGATTAATTATTGTTAGGTACTAGATAGTCTTGTTTTATTATAGTTAGAGTGTTTTAGTATTTTTACTATATAATATGCTAGTACAAAGTATAGGACTGGTTACTTAAAACATTTATCATAAACATAAGATTTTTACGGCGCACTCAACTCTTAAGGACGCTACCGAAGGAGCGGCTATTAAAGATCAAGTGTAGATAAAAATAAAATCCAGTGCCGCCGGCCCTTTACTACCTATAACTTCAATGATCCTCAAGTAGTAAGAGATGTTATTCTATTTGGTACTTACTTTGTAATGAAACTATCAATATATTGAACTTTATAGCGTAATAAAATCCGGCTCGAAGGACCAAAAATACCATAGAGATCAACTGTGCCTATAATAGAACGTTTTTAGTGAATATTGGTCTTTTCTGGTCTTGAGCCGAGTCTCAAAAATCTAGATAAAATCCTTGCTCAGTTTATAAGCTATAAGAAGTCCGTAAAGAATCCGCTGGAGCTACGGAAAAGGTTGAAGTACTTTTAGGTTCAAAGATAACATGATAAATGAGTAGCAATAAATAGGGCATTATAATAATAATATATCACATTCGGAATGACGTTATTATAGAAAGAAAGTACACGATAAAGTAAGATAAAATTCCCAGAGGATGTTTCATTTCAAGATATAATTTTATTTCATGATAACTTTACAATAAAAATATTTGGACATTAGTCGAATATTTGACATGTTTTAAGTTTTATACTTAGTTTATTCAGTATCAACCTGTTAATTAAAACAGATGGAAACCGATACGATTGCAATCAGTTTTAATTATTTACGCGCGGTAAACAATATTATGCTCGATCTCGAAAACTAGCTATTCTATAGAACTACCTAATTAAAATGTATTTTCATATAAATGACAACCGTGTACCAATAAATTGAAATGAAATATGAATCTGTTATTATTTTTATCGAAACAAGCAATAACTGTCTGGAGCGTCTAAAATAAAAGGTGTTTCAACAAAAACCGAATAAAAAACACTAAAGCAGTATGCCAGATGTTAATTTCTGTTATCCACTGTCTACATTCAGATATAACTGTACATAGTTATTGATCATTGATGTGATGATTATCTTTAGATGTCTATATCTATCGCTAATCGCTATGCCGCATTAAGATGGCATGGCGGACCGTTATTTTACTTTCAATCATCTGACCATATGATTTGCACTTCTTGAACGGTTGTAAAAAATTAAGAAAGAAAGCTTTTTCGCCGCCACTTACAATTTTTTTTTTGCGTGACTATAATAATGATGATTTAGACTTTATCTTTGTTCATATTTTGGCGTTATTTCTAGAATCTTATTGCCATGGTTTATAATGGTGTGTATAAAGGAAAAATAAAACATAATAATAACGAGCGACGACCTATTTATAAATCTATGCATAATAAATATGACATTCCATTATGTAATTGTATAGTAATTAATTCGGAATGAAAATACACGTGCAGATATCAGCATATAAGTTGTATTTTTGAATAGGTTTTTTAACGCTAAATTTATTTAGATCTTACGTACCTCTCGTTACATAATAACAAACTTACTAAATTGTGTATCTCAATGAGTAATAAAAAATGTCATCTAATTTTTTTTGTAAATTACTTTTCCAAAAAAGTACTGTACATTGTCACCGATACCTCTTCGATTTCCCATCGACGAGTGCCTTTGAATGAAGGGTGACACCCATCCTGCCACCCTTGCCCCGGTTTAAAAAGTTAGGGTAAAAAACCCAAGTTGGTATTATTTGTTACATCCATAACCGCATGTCGAGTTTTGTAGAGTGCATTGCACCTGTCATTGCTTTCCGACTAACAGGTGCCAAATGGGTCACCATACGTGCAACACTTTGTGGACACGTCAGGACTAAGGATCTGTCATCTGACATATGATTTTTTTTAATTGGAAATTACTACTATTGCGCTTAACTACAGTACTAAGCAAGCAACAGTTACTTACTGGAAAATGCCTACATCAGCTTTTCTTGAAGGCACCCAGATTAACTTAGCAGAGAACTTAATATGCTGAAATGTTCCTCAAATAAGTTGAAAATTACTGTTCATATCAATTTGTATACTAAACTTTAAAAATTAATATACTTTGAAAGCAATTCATAATTTAACGATGTATCCCGTGCTTTAAAGCCTTTGCTACTGGAATATAATATACCTTGAACTCTGGGCGATAGAATCTGCGTTGGCCGACCAAATTGTTCGGGATGGCCGAATTTCCATCTGGAACACATAATAAACTAAATACATATTATGTTGTGTTATATTAACGGCTGAAGGGTCATGTTCTTTCAAGTGCATCGATCTGTTGTTTACGGCAGCCGGCCGCCGCCCATTGTCTTGACTCTTGGCCCTGTTACGTGATACATTGTCGCTATTAAATCGTCTAGACTTGAGACGCATTCCTAGGGTTTCTGTTTTTCGACTGGTCTAGCCGCCTCTCATTTCTGTGGCTTCTTAAGTAATCGTCGTTGTTCTAAATTTACCGTGCACAAGTAATGGAGCCATAATGTTACTGTAGCGGGCTCTCATAGATCCTTCAGCCCCTAGATTGTCTAACAAAAACGTATTCATCATTATCGTAATCGGAAACCAGTTTTGCCCACTGGTTGGTTCGCTGATTCATGTCAGCAATTCAATTAGACAGACCCCGATTGCTTTCACCATAAGCGGCTCCGAGGCATAACCTTGAGGGAATTAAATTGTGATTTGATACTGATAGTAATGTGTTTCAAATTTGTGCCTGTTTTATTTGAATCGCATGTGTTTGAATAAAAAAAAAATTAATAATTCTTCATAGTTCTAACACACTTCTTGCGGAGGCCGTCCTGGTAGGTACAACGCGGTGACTGTTATTCTACCGTGGAAATTAAGCTGTTTCGATTTGAAAGTATAGCAGTTTCGATAGGAAGATATTGTATTGTATAGCCAACGTATTACTGGGCCAATATGTCCGAAGAACCGATGTCTTATAGGGTGATGCGCGCAATGTGTCGTTTAACGCATTGCAAAGTCGAGGAACGCACTGCATCTGGCATAGGCAAGCGTATCGCTTATCATTGCTATAATTGCTACCTGAAAAGATTCTGTATGGTACAATGTGCAGGAAAACTGCCCACATGAAACGCTGCACACAATTATAGCAAAACAAATTAATCTGTCCTGCTAATTATGGATTTCCGCAAAATAACGCCTGCTTCCATTCAATATCAGGTATCTTGCTATTCTCATCATTCTATGATCTATCGCATAAAAAATTATTACAGTCAATGTCCCAACGTCGATTGTCTTCTTTTCTTGCTTTATGGCTTTCTGTAGTGCCAAAACAGCACTATGCACTTCGCCAATGTCGAGGTCAGGACTTTCCTCGTGTCATTACTGGTCATTAGTCACCCTATGCCAAAACCCCTGTGAGTTAATTAGAAGGATCGATATGAGCGTCTGTTTTGCAACAGGTCTACCTACACTCTACAGGATATCGCATGTTGTGTGGAAAAGCCAAACGGGTTTTGTGGTTTGAACAGTGCATTAGTCAAATTACATAGCAGTTAGACTCTGTACTGTTTGCGAGGAAAATAGTGGTTAGGTCCAAGGTAATACGAAAAGCCTCGTTTTTAAATGGCAAATCTTAAAGAGTGAAGATCTGAAGAAATTCTCTGTTTAATATTATGATGGTTTTTGCTCCCAAGTCCTAGATACCTCATATTAGATGGGTTTGCAGCGGAAATTGGCAAAATAGCATGCATCAAAAAAGAAATCAAATTTTTGAGCCGATGATTTTAATTCTTGTGATTAGTAGGTTCTGAATTCGGCGCGTATGCTTCTCTAAAATTCCACTGATTTCTTCGTGATTACTTAACGCATTTGTATGGTTCTTTTTCAACCGACTTCAAAAAACGAGGAGGTTCTCAATTCGTCTGTATGTGTTTTTTTATGTGTGTTACCTCATAACTTTTGACTGGTGAATCGATTTTGATAATTTTTTTTATTATAGAAAGCTGACGCTTCCCGTGTGTTCCCATTTCCATTTTGTCCAGTTCTGATAATCGTGTTTATGAGAAAGCCATATAAGTCTTAAAATTGTACATTCAACAGTAGTTTGATGAGAGTTGAAGTCGGTTTTTTTGTTAATTAATTAACTTTTTTTGTTAATTATTATGTAATAAATGGCTAATCCCAAATTTTTTTTTAAATTTCCAGATGAAAATGACTTCGACATCTTTCAACGTGGGCATCAACGAGGGCACGAGGCTGTCGAGCCGGGTGCTGCGCCCCCCGGGCGGCGGGCACACCGACATCTTCGGCGGGGAGCCCGAGCCGCCGCGCGCGGGCGGCCGCAGGCCCGCGCCCTCCGTGCTGGCCAACATGGCGCAAACACAGGGTATGTGTTATTGTATTGCTTTGAAGTTATTAAGTATTGCCACAGAACACTAAATAGTACCAGAAGGTTCACTCCGCACGATTATTTAAAGAAATAGCGACTCTAGCGCTGACACAGGGTATGTGTTATGTATTGCTTCGTAGCTGCTAATTTTTCAGGGTTCTGTACCCAAACAGGGAAAAACGGGGATTAATATTAAGATTTCGCTGTCCGTCCGTTCATCCGTCCGTCTGTCACCAGGCTGTATCTCTGGAACCGTGATAGTTACAGACTTGAAAATTTCACAGATGATTTAGGTAATTCTATTGCCGCTTTAACACCAAATACTAAAAAATAGAATAAAATAAAGTGGCTTCCATACAACAAACGTTATTTTTTTGCTTGTTTTTGCTCGATATTGATAACGGTAAAAGGCAAAGGCTTCAAACATTCACAGAATATTTAGTAAATTATTCACTTTAAAGGTAAACACTTCATTTAAATTGAAAAAATATTTAAGGGGGTCTTCTATACAACAAACGTAATTTTAAAATCTGAGAGTAGGTTGTTATCTATTTTTTATGTTCCAAATGGCAAAACAACGTTTGCCCGGTCAGCTAGTGTTTAAATAAAGTTCCAACCTGACCCATGCGGAAGTTGAATCCGGAACCTCCCGTTTTACACTTGACAGCTTAGCACTCAGATGAATGATCCAATAGATGCACAGTTAAAATAGCAACGACATGCACTATTTTTGTACTCTTTTTACTTATGTGCTTGGTAGGTTGCTAAAAAGAGACAATTCCATAATGCCTCTTTCGAAAATTAGTAGGTTGTCACAAGGTTCGATTATGCTAGTGATGAGCTGGAGTCGATTAGATTCGACGATTAACATTAACTAGTTGGGTGACTGAACTTTGCTCGTTATTTTTTTTTGGTAAATACATTTTTTAAAAATGAATTTTCTAAGAATGATCAATTTATCGCCCTCAAAACCTCCCGTCTACTAAATTTCATGAAAATCGTTCGAGCCGTTTTTGAGATTCAGATTATATAGAAATATATATAGTTATATACCTATACAAAAATTGCTCCTTTAAAGGTATAAATAAATAATAATAATAATATATAATAAATATAAAAGATAAAATATTGTTTACCCAACCATTATTATAGTTTCTTCAGCAAGAGGAAGTGACACTATTCTTGGCTAGCAAAAGCCACTATTAATTATCCGGAAAAACATCGCGTGATTCGCGGATGAATTAAAAATTGTAGCATAACCACAGCGTAACCCAAAATTTTGGGTTATGAGAATTTTACACTATTGCCTACAAACCACCATAACTTCTGAAGAGACTTGGACATATCTAGACTTTTTATTACTGGATATGAAAGAAAACTTCATTTTATTTTTAAAATAGTTTATTATAATAATAAATATGACTGAGCTAACATTGTTTTGCTATTTGAAATATAAAAATAAATATGACTGAGCTAACATTGTTTTGCTATTTGAAATATAAAAAATAGCTTACAACCTATACTTACATCTTAAGAATGTACCCAAAAAACTTCAGAGAAATCGCTCAAGCAGTTTCGAAGGGGTGTGGTTACAAACATACAAACACTGACACGACAATGTTATATATTACGACGACTAGTTAACGCCTCAAACGTTGTTTCGCCATATATTTTTCATTCAGTCGCGTTACTCTTTTTGTGAGGGTATTGATTTTCTTAAGGCGGCGTTTCGAAAATTTTTTAAAATATTCTACTTTTTTTCTAATATTTGTATTCTTTTATTTATAAGACTCATCTTCAGTATTAGTGCCACATGAACACGAAAGTTTTCTTTTCAAAATATATGTGGCTCAGCCATATTGTTCAACACCTCTCTGGGGTTTGGTGATGGTGTTTCCTATAACAAACAACAACTATTAATAAAAAATGTTCGTAAACGAAAGTTTAAAAAATTTCGTCCTCAAATCTTCATCCTTAGGAAATCTAAAGAGTATTTATTTATTCTAATTACAGATATATTGACACTATCGATATAGTGAAATTTCACAACACTAATAACCTAAAATTGCGTTTTCCGAAATATTTAAAAAATATTTTTACTACCGTAAACCATCTTGTAATTGGGTGTTTACCCGGACGTTTACTAAATTGCGCTTCTTCTTTACATTTTTCTGAGCAAAATACTTACTTCTATAATATGAAAAAAATAGCTTAAAACTTACCGATGCAATCCAACTGATTTATTTTCGTTTTCTTTCTGTGAGATACGTGTTTTGCAACCCTCTACCGAACAAGACATTTTTAATCATCTCACATTATACTTAAATTTATATACAAATCTCAATTTTTTCACATTTTTTCACAAGAAAATCTAAATAATCTTTTCAGCACTTCTCACGAAACATCAACAAATATTATGAGACAAAATTAAATATATACGACGACTGAGGTAATTCGACCAGAAACGCGAATACTTTTAAAATTGGCAGTATTAAAAGGTTGCAAATGGTTGCAAAATATTTGGACCTTGTGACATGTCAAAAAAAATAAAAACTGACATCTGATTTTTGTCTCACTCACACTAATACTGATACTATTTAGAAACTTGAATAAGATATACGTTTACTTTGTTTTATTTTAGCCTTGTGTCTGTCTATGGGATTATTGGTCTGAGGCTTAGCACAATAAACGATGATGTCAAAAAATATGACAAGTATTAATTTTCACGTATCAAATTTCAGGACAGGGCGACGAGTCCGCGAAGCCCACTAACGGCGCTGAAGCCCCGAGCCAGAACGGACAGGCCAGCGAACCCGCGCCTACTCCCGAGGCGCCGGCCCCTACTGCTCCCGAAGTGACCCCGACCGCGCCGGCCTCCTCTCCCACTGAGGAGAAACCTGATGTCCCCAAAGCTAAAGCTGATGCTCCCAAAGCTGTGACCCCAACGGAGTCCAAGCCTGATGCCCCAAAACGCGTCCGCGTGCCCCCTGGAGGATTCTCCTCTGGTCTCTGGTAAGGTCGGAAGGCTCATCCGTGTTCACTTGCGTTACTATGAGCTCTTATGCATACAAATATGATCGACCATATACCCGCTAGACGTACACTGTCCTACGAATAATATAACAATACGTATCTTCGCGTCTTTTTGTGTTCAATGCTACTTAGGCCTGCAAAGTCTAAATACAAGAGGAATTATGTTAAGCGAATTGATGTTTCGTAAATAGAATGCTTTACAAGCGAATATTTGGTACAATGAGTTACAAATGTATTGACCATGTCTGCCAATATATGTCGCCACTTGTCGGTGTCACGGGTCAAAGGACCTAACATAATATACATAATATTAAGACCTTGCACTGGAAACTATCTATCGACACGAAATTTGATACAAATTGGGGTCGATAAATCGAATGCGACAGCTTTGAAAGTGCATCGCCCCGCGGCCTATACTCTCAAATGTTGACTTCGAGCAAAATTTATATCTTCGATATTTAATTTTAATGTAATCTTCATTAATATCCCATTCGTTTTTCAACCCCTAGAGTTAGTTTTTATTTTGTAACAGTATTTAACTTTGGGCCACAACATTAGGACTCTAGCGGGATATGTAGTCCAAGGAGATTGTATATGAAAGTTTCCTTATAGTAAAAGTGAATATGGGTGTTAGATTCTTTGGGACCAGATTAAGTTTGCGTCTATTAGGTTTGTTTTGGTGCTGAGTGCATTAATATGTTTACATTGCATTTATTATAGGCACATTATGATGTTAATTTACGTTATTTAGAATTAGGGTTTGCGTAGTTTTTAAAAATTCAATATTCAAATATTTCTTTTGTCAGAACTTTGAGAAGATAGTGTCCAGCAAGCTGAGGCTTTCCGATTGTTTTGTTGTTGTTGAGTTTCCCAAGGACTTAGTGTCAGAGCGAAACGTCCATAGACAAAGTTTAGAAAAAAGGTTATCAGGAATTTGGTTTTCGTGGGTGTAATCCTGAGAGGATGATGAACACAGTGCAGTGCGTCGTATGATATTGAAACACAAGGACGCATTGCTACTGACATGGCAAGTGTATCACTTTGCGTCAGGTAAACGTTTAACTTGTTCTCATCAACTCAACATTCTTTTGAAAAAAAAAGTCTTTTTTTTCATTTGGTTAATTCATGTAAGACAACAATATTTTTATCAGTTTAGTATTGTGGTATAGAGCTTTTACCCGCCACACCGCTTCAATTCATGTTAATATAAGCGTCTTTAGTTAACGTGTATACATATTAATGTGCTAGTTGTGTTCTGTATTAACTGGTCCCTGGCTATATTGGCGTGGTTCGCTTATACCAGTCAAAACGAAGCAGACTAGAAGGAAAAGATAGACAGCAACTGACTGACTGACAGCAGCTGGGACAGGCGAGGGATACTTACCACTATTTACTACCGAGGTATATTATTTGTCGTAACTTAGAAGAGTGAGATGTGGATCTTATTATTTATTTGAACAGTTAGTTATGTTATTGCTAAAACGTACATTTATTCGTCTGTCTAACATAACAGCGTATGCGCGCCATGAGACAGAAATCGTACTTTTTTCATGATGATACCGACTTCGCTTTTGTAACCCGGTTGTTCATGTAACAGCAAAGGTTTAAGATTAACTTTGCCTGTCCTCTATTCATTGCGTAAATGTGATATAAGAATATGCTATATCATTAATTCAAATGCGACAATGTATTGTACAGGCGGTGATACTTACCACTATTTACTAACGAGGATAATAATTATTAATTGTAACTTAGAGAGGTGGTCCCATGATTTTGTAAGAATAACGCATAAGTTTTAATTGCAAAATCGTGAAATTTCAACTAGGGGAAATATTTGGGTTTGCCTGTCCCTTCCAATTGTGCGTTGTTAGTCATTACTGGCTGTCTATTTTTTTCCCCAAGTCTGTGGCGAATTGTAATTTTTCCTCGCATAAGGCAACATAATTACAATATTATTTACTCAAACGTATCTGTATATTTATTTACGCATTTTCACGAAAGACTAATGATATTGTTCTAAATAGATCAATGATATTATAACATGATAGATAATATTATGTTACATTCATAATATTGTAGAATGCTAGGTAAAGTCCGATCCCTGAAATCTATAAAATGTCCTTCAAAAAAATGCAATGTATTGTATCTTCTTATTTTTCATGTATTTTATCTATGTACCGTTGATCAAATTGTATTCGTCACAGGCGTTTCGCGGCCAAATTTTTTGACATCATGTATGATAATATTTGGTCACAAAGTAGGTTTTACGAATTTTTTCTATTATTATAATACTAACGCCCTTTACCACTGGGAGTAATGTCCGGTCAAGAATAATTGGAGTAAGTGTAGGTATTTTGGCAAAATGGTGGCGCCACTGGTCCCATCGTTGATAGACATTAAAATAAATTTCACGATTAAAATAAATAGCACCACTCACTGCAAATTACAGAGCAAACAGCTGATAATAGAAAGAATTAGCAGTGGGATTAATTCTGGAGTTGTAGCATGAACCAGTTAAGGAGTAAAACGTGATACGAATGAGGGTATGACCCTCAGTCACGGAACACAATAATAGAACCTTACGGTACGGAAGGTTCACTCCGCAAGATGATTTAAAGAAATAGCTACCCCTAGCGCTGACACAAAAAAGTGCAATTCAGTTCGCAACAGCGCCTGGCACCATCTCCGCTATGCTCCTAAAGTTGGGCTCTCTTTCTATCGCGAAACTTTATCTCTTTCGACGCACTAGGGCTGCCTCGTAATCGGGCGCACGCAGTGAAATAGGCCGTATAAGAAATAACGCGTGCAGCCTAGCCGGCGCGCGGCAGCCGTGGAAATCGTTCAGTCTTGACGGCGCTTCCCATCTACTTTAGCTGTCTTGATCACGTGACAAGTGAGCATGGCCTGTCCCAGTTGTAAAGGGTGTTGCTAGTTAGGCTTTTTGGATTGTGATCTAAGTGGCATTTGATTCTGAATCTGCTTCTAACTACGACTGATATATTGTGCCTATTGAGAAAGTACTTAAAGTGTATGTTGTATGTACGTAAGTTCGCAGTTTTCTTATTATTACTAGTTTTCGTATGCCCGCGCGGGCAAACGCGATTATGTATAATATTTTAATTGAATAATGATGATTGTATTTTTGTATGAATTAAAATGCAATAAACATTAATCGAGTTGTTTTATTTATAACTTAAAAGTCCCGTACAAGAAAATCAGATGGATCTGTTTCTCTCTCACACATTAGGTTTTGAGTGCTAGTATAAAATGTCCTTTGGCTTTGGCTTGCATGAATTAGAAAACTTCTGAACACGAGGCGTCAAAAAAATTAAGTGGTTAGCCTTTTGCTTTTACTCTCCATAAACATAAATTATCTAAAAGAGGAATATTTAGATATTAGTACAATATTTTCTGAGTACTTTCAGGTATTTTCTCCATGTTTTCTGATAATATTTTCTCTTATCTGAGGTATTTAAGGTGTTCGTATGATATATTTTCTTTTTTTACTCTCTTTCATGATTAATCTTATTTATGTGAAACTTTTTGGTGCTTTCAATTTATTATACTGATTATACTATTTGAAACTTTATTTGAAAGCTTCCTAGACAATGATTGACTAATTCGACGTTGCAATCATGTTGCAATAAAAAATATGACAGAAATAACCTAACAAAGCTAAAAATATGAAATTGCTGATTGTACAAAAAAATGATAAAATTAAAACAAAATGATTAAAATATGATAATGGATGTACAAAATAGTATAACATAGGCTGCTGCAGAATTCTGTTACCGAAATATTAAACGACAAAATTTAATTTTGATACAGACATTTCATTAGAGTAAGTATGTATGTATGTATGTATCTATGTTTATCTATTTCTAGCTAGCTTTAGCTTCATTCTTGGATCGAATCTCTGAAATCATTTGAATAGTTACTCTAACTCATGGATACACCTTTCGCACAAGCTTTGCCTATGACTTCCCCTCCCACTTCGTACGACCGCGATCCGCGCTCGTCTAACAACAGGTCTCCGTGGGAAAGTCGTCGGCAAAGCTTCTGCAAACGAGTAGTAATACCTCGTGATGATTTCGAATCCTAAGCGGTGATCCTAAGCTATAGCATGGCCAAAACGTAGAGTAAAAGGTATAGTCTTTGCCCAAAATGCTTGCGAGTTCAAACTGCTGTTTAGTGACGGTTTTTTAGTCATACAGAAAATATCCAACGGGTCCCTCAAGCAGCAAGTTAATGGAAAACAGGAGCGGCTCGACGCGCCAGTCGCGCTTGCTCGCCAGACTGCTCGGCAAGCTGCGCGGCGAGCATCGATACTCAACACTGCAAAAGAACTATTCGTTCAATTCCACCGGGTAACAGTTTTGATTTCTTTACCCTGTTGGCTTGTTTATGTTCTTATTGAATGGAAGTAGGCGTTATTTTGCGGAAATCCATAATTAGCAGGACAGATTAATTTGTTTTGCTATACATAATCCGCTACTTGAAAAGATTCTGTATGGTAGGTAGGTACAATATGCAGGAACACTGCCCACATGAAACACCACACACAATTTTTACAACACTTTCTTCGACGCGCGTTTCGTCCCGACACCGGGACATCCTCAGGAGATGTTGACTTCACAATACGAAATCGTAGAGAATACGATTAATCTGTCCCGTTATGTTCTGTTTAAGGCGTAAGTGTTTCGATCACATACGGACAATTTTTTCAGTGATAAGTAACTAGGTAAGAAATTGGCGTAGGTTAACTTACTAAGTAGTATTATATGGTCTCGATCTCGAGTTCTCGACTCTCGATATGCGGTGCGAGGTGTACTAGAGAGCATATTATGAGAACCAGAGATTTTATTCATATTCCATATATTCCACTGGACTCTCATAATTTCAGAATTTAGACGTTTTACACTTGAGAATCCTCAAGGATTCCCCGAAAGACGCGCGACTTTTTTTGGCTCCTATTTAGATTACGTTATGTAAAAAAAAGGTTGTTTCTATTACATTCCGCGGCAGTGTAATACGACCCTAACCCTAGCGAGTACCTAACGTTCCCCCAGCGGAAAACGATTTTGGAGGATATCTCAAAAACTATTAGGTTGACAAATTTATAATTTCGGGGACATTTACAGGGCTTAATTGACTTAAAGTAATTAAATTAATTAAGTAAATAAACAAAAATAAAATAAAATATCTGCAAACTTAAAACTACGAAATTCGACAAAATTCCGCTGGGGGGGAACGCATACGAGCTAACGTCACGTATTTCAGCATGACTGAAAGCATAGGCTGCGGCAGCGCCAACGAGGAAGATGACATTGATGCACCGGACGCCGGTGTGTCCGCCACCATAGATGACGCACAGTTCGCGGCTAACATTGATCTCAGGTGAGGACTATCTATACCTCTCCCAGCATAAGTAGGTACACGAGCAGCTGTGGGATCTCCAACTGTTTTTTTTTTTACTCTGTAAGTACTAGTTAGTACTTGACTGCGATCTTACCCGATGGTAAGTGATGATGCAGCCTAAGATGTTATCGTACTAACTTGGAAAGGTAAGTAGATTTACCCCAACGGTTTCTACAAGCATCGCACCGGAACTCTAAATCGCTTGGCGGTGCGTCTTTGCTGGTAGGGTGGTACTGGAGAGAAAGGTACCCTCGCAAGACGTATAAAATGTTGTCATATTTTTTTTTCATTATTTTTATCATATCCAGGCGGTAAAACTCTTCATACACAGTCATAATGGACACCTATTACCTACTCAGGGTCAGATAATTTCCTGCAAAGCAGTAAATGAGAAGCATTGATATCAGTTAATGAGAAAGAAGAATTTAACGAATTATTATAAGTATTCATCATAATAAGGTTAATAATAAGGGTAATAATAAGGTAGTAAACATCATAATAAGGTTGCAACCCCAAGTGGAATAGGGATGATTCTTTAAACTAAAAACTTCAGCATTAACTTATTACGATTTTTAGGCTTTTACTAATATAGCCAATAGGTTAATTATCTAAAATTTTGCATATTTGAGCAAGTTTTTGAGAAAAGATCATCTCAGAGAAAAGGTCAGAAGACTTGGGCCTTCTAACCAAATAATTTTATTGAATGTACTTACTTACTTAGGTTTAAAAAATCAGCATTCAGAAATGACTCTCATTTAAAATCGTACCGGTACCCATAACTCAGCTTGTATTAATCGATTGGCCACTATTTTCCAGGTACGGCGGACAGTACTTGACACCAGAACAGCTGCCCGAGTTCTGCAATCAGCTCCATCACTTGGTCGAGGTGATCAGGAACATACAGTCCTACGCGAAGGTCACTGGAGAATATCCCAGGTACGTAGATGAACTTGGATAAAGATACCACATGACCTTACCTACGTTGATGGAGTGGACGGTAAAGCTTAGCATATTTCATTGTGAATCCTGAAATTACCAACTCGGGAATGGCCTGGCTAAAAGGCCTCAAGGGCAGTCGCAAAATTTTTGGGTTTTCTGTAAATTACCAGATCTGAATTGCGAATTAGGCGTGTTTCTCAATTAATTAGAACCTAACTTGAATCTTGATGCCACTAATTTATATTTTCGAGCAGCTATGCTTGATTTTATGTGTGGGTTAGGTACTAAGTAGATAGTTGCTTATGCTTCTAAGGCATTAGATTAATGGCAAAAGAGTTACATACTTAGTGACATATTGAAAAGGAATTCTAAGCATTTTTTTTTGTTTATTAGCTATCACAGATCAAAGAATGAGTTTATATTGTGTAGGTGTAATGATTAAATTCGCTCATTCCAGCGAACTAGAACGTCTTTTAGAGCGGGAAGCGCGTGAAGTAGCAGCGCTTGCGAGCGAAGCGCGAAATGCCCGGGAAGCGGCGTCGCGAGCGCGCTTGCAGCGGCGAGCGTTGCGCGCTCAAAAAGCGCAACTTGTCGCTCACGTAGCTAAACTGAGAGACTCTGGTATGTTTAAAATTTAAACTTTAAATAGTTATTAGTTATACAAGGTTGCAATGTTTTTTGAAGCGAGTGCCAATTTGAATACTGGAGTGAGCCAAAGTTAGTTTTTACATTTTGAACGATTTCAAACCACGAAATTGCATATTGTATGTACACTGAATTGAAGAAGGCGTTACTTTGCGGAAACCCATAGTTAGCTAGAAATTGTAGTCTGACGCTAGAAATATTTAATTATTTTTTTGTAATCCGCTATGTCATCGATCGATCTCATAAGAATTGCCTAACATGCAGTAACTAAGTAGTGTATCGTTCGTTCGTTCGTTTCAGCCGACGGACGTCCACTGCTGGACAAAGGCCTCCTGCAATGCTTTCCAGCCCGCACGGTCCTGCGCCATTTGTATCCAGCGCCTTCCCGCGACTCTTTTAATGTCGTCAGTCCATCTGGTCGGAGGTCTGCCAACACTGCGCTTTCTCGTGCGGGGTCGCCATTCCAGCACTTTGGGTTCCCAACGACCGTCGGTTTTACGAGCCCCGCCCATTGCCATTTGCCACTTCAACTTCGTGATACGTTGAGCTATGTCGGTTACTCTGGTTCGTCTACGGATCTCCTCATTTCTGATTCGATCACGCAGAGAAACTCTGACCTCTCAGCTCTCTCCATCGCTCGCTGAGTGACTCTGAGCCTTCTTATGAGGCCCATAGTAACAGACCAATTCTCGGATCCATATGAAATCACTGGTAACACGCACTGTTCGAAGACCTTAGTCTTCAGATTTGAGAGAGATTCAGAGAGATTGTATATTGCGCATTTAATTATTATTGGCCTCGACCTACAGAATTGCGGGAGCTAGAGAGTTCGGTGCGCGTGTCAGATCGGAAGCTATTCAAGATGTGGGAGACCCTGCGCGACTCCACCGACCCCGCCGCCTTCGAACCGCTTCTGGAAGAAGTTCAGGTAAATTGTAGTCCTTACAAGTAGCAAGACAAGATTAAAATTATTTTTCTACTAGGTTTTACTCGCACCCGTTCTCAGGCCCGCGTGAATTTCCTTGATCAGAAATTTACAGGGAATGGTCGATTTGTCGAACGCTGTTATTAAAAGTAATATAAGCTATCTAAGTTCCAAATTTCAGCAAAATTTTTTTTTTAAACAATCCAAGTCTAACTTGGAACTAACCTACTTAACTGCGATCTCACCTGATGGTAAGTGATGATGCAGTTTAAGATGTTATCGTACTAACTTGGAAGGGTAAGTAAATTTACCCTCAACGGTTTCTACACAGCATCGCACCGGAACGCTAAATCGCTTGGCGGTGCATCTTTGCTGGTAGGGTGGTAACTAGCCAGGACCGAAGCCTCCCACCAGACCAGACCTGAGCCAATTTAGAAATTATAAAATCCCAAAGTGGCCCGTGGCGGGAATCGAACCCGCGACCTCCCACTCGAATCCGAGCGCGCCGCCACTGCGCCAGGGAGGTCGTCAAAATTGACTCCATAGTTGTGGCGTCGTTGATTTACCAACATCCCATTACTTTCTAGAACAAACAAACGGCTCTGGAGTGCCTGGTCCGACTGATAGAGAGTCGTCGAGCCAACATCTCTAGGACTGCCACGATCCATCCCCTTCCAGCACCATCCAATGATGATGAAGGTAAAAAGTTAAAAACCCTACTCAAAAACTAGCAGACTTGCCAGTGAGCATTACCACACATGATGATGCTCACTGGCAAGATGCACCATGCTGAGTTGGTGCCTTTTTCCGGGTTGTGCCACATGTGACTGGCGGTGTGTGGTGCTTCCGTCACTTGGGCAATTAAGTATTGGTTGTTGCCCGAGTGGGGGAACCTCCAGGCATCGTTTTAGTACGTAAGGTGTATGTTTTTGTTACATGTGGCATTTTCGTGTGAAATAAAGTTTTTTTCTTTCTTTCTTTGATGTACAGTTAAAATATCACATAACCAGCATTTTAAGGTGTTCTACGAAAAGGCTGGTTATGTGAAGAAATGTGCCATGTTCGTCCGTTTATCCGCCCGTCCGTTGATCCGTCCGCGGCTTAGCTAATAGTCCATTAAAGTAGTGTTATTGTCTCGCTGCAGACTCGGTCATAAATCATCTGAGTGTTTCACTTTTGAATTTCACTGCTGAGCTTCACTGCTGCTTTGTATTTTAGTGAACAACAAAAGTGAAACACTCGAATGATTTATGGCCGAGTCTGCAGCGAGATAATAACACTGCTATAGTAATAGAAATCTGTAATGCATGCAGGCTTGTTCTAACTAACCAAAAGATTAATTATATCGCTGCTGCTGTCATTCACTACATATTTCAAATTACAGATTCAGTACAATTAAGCAGCGTCCGCAGACGTCAGGAGAACCGTCGTTCGAACAAGCGCAAGAGAAGAGAGGCCGTCCGGGACTCCCGGGAGCCGAGATCGGTGCCCCTGTCCGGGCAACACAGTCCACAACAGGTAAACAACTGGCTCCTAAGCTATTGTACCACTTGATCAAATAGGCAGCGTCCGCAGACGTCAGGACAACCGTCGTTCGAACAAGCACAAGAGGAGAGAGGCCGTCCAGGACTCCCGGGAGCCGAGATCGGTGCCTCTGTCTGGGGAACACAGTTCGCAACAGGTAAACAACTGGCTCTGTTTGATGTAACAAAAGCAAAACAAATAGGAAGCTGTCCAACGACGTCAGGGACGTCACTCGCAAAAGGAGAGAGTTTGCTATATTTAAGTTTAGATTAAGCATAACATAATAATTGTAATGAAATCTTGGGATATTGATGGTGGAACGGAACACTCCGTTTGACCAATATTTCGTCTATTCATATCTGATTTTGATGAATATCTGTAGTATAGTCCTCGTGTGGTTTCTCATGGGTTTCTCAAATTATATAACTTGGCAAAAACGTCTTGAAACAGAACATTTTTTTTCTATTTCTGATACGAGAAACATTAATGTTTCTATGCTCAGAATTCCGTCACTTATTATTTTCTAATTATTTCTGCGTTCAATTAAAAAAAAAAACTTGAATATATAATGACGATATGCACAGTGGCGTCATCTATTTCCTACTCTTTTTCTTTGTCAAAGTGATTTTTTTTTAATACTATATAGGCTAGCGCTTGACTGTGATCACACCTGATGGAAAGTGATGATACAGTCTAAGGTGGAACGCGCTTGCCTAGAAGATGCCTATTGACTCTTGATTTGAAGGCACCCGGGTTGTAAGTGGCAGGAAAGACACTGCCTGGGAGTGTATTCCAGGCCTTTGCAGTCTGTATCAGCAACGAGGAATCAAACCGCTTCGTACGCGTCTTTAGTACGTCGACTATGTATGGGTGGAAGCCTTTACGATTCTACATAGTATGATAATGTGGTCAGGTGACGCTGGTTATCCAAGGCAGCGACTGCGCGTCGCGGGTCGGTGGCAGCAGTGGCGCCTCCAGCCTGCGTCCGTTGGAGATGACAACGCGCGCCAGTGTCAGGGACATACTCTTCTTTACCACTGACTAGATTTTTAGTGTCAGGGACATACTCTTCTTTACCACTGACTAGATTTTTAGTGTCAGGGACATACACTTCTTTACCACAGACTAGATTTTTAGTGTCAGGGACATGGGACATACTCTTCTTTACCACAGACTAAATTTTTAGTGTCAGGGACATACACTTCTTTACCACAGACTAGATTTTAAGTGTCAGGGACATACTCTTCTTTACCACTGACTAGATTTTTAGTGTCAGGGACATACTCTTCTTTACCACTGACTAGATTTTTAGTGTCAGGGACATACACTTCTTTACCACTGACTAGATTTTTAGTGTCAGGGACATACACTTCTTTACCACTGACTAGATTGTTAGTGTCAGGGACATACACTTCTTTACCACAGACTAGATTTTTAGTGTCAGGGACACACACTTCTTTACCACAGACTAGATTTATATAACACTTTATCATACAAAAACATGAATAAATCTGAAATTTCACTAGTACCGGTTTTTATTTCAATTAAGTAATCTTAACAATGTCAGCTAAATGTCTTCCTCGCATTATCATTATTACTAGCTATAAAAATGTCCTAAGTTAGGTAAAAAGTACAAAACACTGGAGTCTAAGACACTAAAAAGCAATCAAACATTTATTATAAACAATATTAAGTTAATCCACATAAAATACGAACCTGAAGCACCATAGTTAAATTAGTAAGTATTGATAATACGATCTATTTAATTATTTTATTTAGTAAATTAATGTTGAAATCAAGCCTTCTTGTCTTCAGCATGAGCAGACGGTTCCGAAGGACTGGCGATGACTTCTGAGGTTACAGCTTTAACCTGTAAAAAAAAATTAGTTGAACGTGACAACTCTCGCTTGCACTTCAAGCCTTACATGGAACGCCTCAGAGCGAGGTAACGGCAAATGAGTCATGTTTTTTTGTGCGTGCAGCCGGCTCTATCGAATTATAAGACGTTGTCACCTCAAAAAATTAGGTACCAATTCACGCCCGCGATTTTATAGTTGGATATCCCCGGTTAACGGGTGGGCCAGAGAGCAGAGTGGCTAACATTAAGTCCGCTCCGGGCATTGATTTACCATCTAAGGGCCCCGGGTGTAATACAAAATTCACGAAAAAAGTGTCCCGAGAGAACCTATATACATATACACGAGGCTATGTGTATTTTTATAAACAAACTGAAACATTGTAAGTTATATCTTAAACCATTATTAAACAGCTTAATTTTACTTGCAACTAGCTATAGTGCGATTCTCTCCCTTTTCGCTTTTTATCGCTCTTTCGGTTCGGACACTTTTTAGCGCTGACCCGTCATCCTTATAGTAGTGTTATTATCTCGCTGCAGACTCGGTCATAACTCATTCGAGTGTTTCGCTTTTGTTGTTCTTTGTTGAGTTGTGCATTACTGCAGAACAACAAAAGCGAAACACTCGAATGATTTATGACCGAATCTGCAGCGAGATAATAACACTCCTACAGTATTATATATCTATGGCCCCGGCGATGAATTTACAGAATCCAGTAAAACGTTTTTTGTGAATCTAGGTAAACAGTCAACTACCTGCATCAGATTGCGCGACGAGAGGTATCGCCAGTATGTCATGAGTGCGGTGCACCGGACGATACGGCACACCATACTTTGGCAGAGTGTGCATCGTGGGGCCCTCAGCGACATATCCTGTCGTCATTCTTACAGGGAGACTTCACGCTGTCCGCCATAATAGGCGAAATTATTGACAAAGATGAGTGCTGAAATGCAATGGTCTCGTTCTGCGAGAATGTCATTGCACTAAAAGAAGCTGCGGAACGAGAGAGAGAGCAGGCGGCTGATGCTCACCCGTGCCGCAGAAGGCGGACAGGAACCAGAAGAAGGCGCTATGCGCATCTTCTCCCTCCGTGAACAACGAGGAAACAACGCCGGAGCGTCACAGTAGCATGCGAAAGCGATCCTGTGGCGCCCCATTAAGGCGCAGAGGGCTCCGCTGGGGTTTAGTGGGTATTCTGGCCGCTTCTCGGCCAGCGAGTCCCACATACCCGCCCCATTGCACTGCCCGGGGCGGGATGCGTAAATGCATTCCCCAGCGATAAAAAAAAAAAAAAAAAAAAAAAAAAAGGTAAACAGTCAACACTGAGAAAAAATTAAGCGGGGAGTTTTCTTTAGCAATCAATCCAATATTACAATAATTTCTTATGTTATCGAGGCGTTATCGCTAAATCATTAACGTATGATCGTAAAAGGAAACTAATCCATCCGACACGGCCATAGTCAAGACTAACAGACGATTTTAATTACCTACTTATACCTAAGTTAGTAAATATTTCCCTATCTAAGTATGTAGATAATACAGAGTTAGTAAAAAATACTAAAAATAAATGCGATCGGCCCGTAGTTCCTGTCATTAACTTAACTATACCAACTCTTCTTCTAAACTTTTCAATATTCAGTATTATTTTTGGAGCATTCTGGCATTTTCTGTAAGTATGTTAAACCCTTCCGAGTCCCAACCCACTATGCTGAGGATAGAAGCAAGATTTATTGGGTAAAATGTCGAAAAAAATCTCTGAAGTTTACCAACACAAAAAGTCTGAAATAATTATGATTCATAAATCATAGGGATTAACGCATATTTTACACGAATTATAAAATTAAACTCTCTACTTAGTATACTTTTTTACCCACGACGGAACGGAGTACGGGTATATGCGTTTAGGGTGAGAGACCGTTTGTACATTACTCTATTAAAAAGATTTTGTGTTTGTTTGTATGTTAAATTGTTCACAAAAACCAATAATGCAAAAATATTTTTGTTTGTTTGTTTGTTTGTTTGTGTGTGCACATCAATGTTCCCATTTATTTCAAAAACGGCTTGACCGATTTTGATGCGGTTTTCTGTATAATGTTTGGTGTTCAGCGGCAATGGTTCTTAGATAGTTGTTACGAACATCGATCACCAGGGGGCGCCATAAAATACATTTATATTGCAAACGAATGTTCCCATTTATTTCAAAAACGGCTTGGCCGATTTAGATGCAGTTTTCTGTATAATGTTTGGTATTCATTGGCAATGGTTCTTAGATAGTCGTTACGAACATCGATCACCAGGGGGCGCCATAAAAAACATTTACAGTGCAAACGAATGTTTTCAATTATTACAAAAACGACTGAACCGATTTGGATACAATTTTGTTTAAAATATTAGTGAGTCATTGGCAATGGTTCGTAAATAATTGTTTTTGTGATTGAACAGCAGGGGGCGCCACAATAAACGTCTCTTTATGACTTGGAAGGGATGATGCCTTCAAACGCTGCTAGTGGAGCTAATGGCCAGTTTGAAGATTAATTTTCATTTTTTAATAATAATATAATTTAAATTACATTAATATATTAATCGAAAAACTATAAAACAAGTGGAAAATTAAAAAAATTTAAAACACCCACGACTTTTGCAGACTTGTAATTGAAAAAGGATTAAATAATTTTCTTGAAACTCCCCGACTAAAGGAAAGTAAGAACTAAGAACCTATCAGTATAATTACAAATCCAAGAAAATCCGTCGGAGTAGTATAGTATATAATACGTGTCAAATTGAGCGTCTCCACTTTTTTTGAAGGTTAAAAATCTGTCTGTGTTACCTCGGAAGTAGGTTGTGCGGGGTTGTCGACAGCGGCGGCAGCTGGCGCCACCGGTGCATCTTTCTTCTCCTCATCAGGCGCTGGGGCTGATGCGGCAAGCTGGAAAAAATCATTCAAAGGAGTCATATTAAGGGGATTTATTAAATTTAATTTTGTCTTTCTCACTCTCACGCATACGTTGGTAGGTGCGACATGCAGCGTCGCGGAAGAATATAACAGAAAACGACCTTTTACCTAATTACTCAAAAACTAAGCCAGTTATCAAAAATCGGTTTCTAAGTGTTTTGTGATATTATTATTACCGACACATCAAAATAAAAATTACAATTACATCAATTGTAGTTTCCGATATAAAGTAGAAAAACTGAGATTTTGGACCAACTTTGGGAGAAATTTCTATTGAGAAAACTTTATCCAATCGTGTTTCTGCTTCTAAGCCAAAATACGTGATGTTTAAGAAAGTAATAGTCTTTATAGTTTTTATATAAAACTTCATTCAAAATCGCTTAAATACCGCTTTTACGCCGTTAATAGATCAAAATAGGAGTGCAAATCGAGCTCCAGACGAATACAGGCTATTTTAGTTGCATTCAGGCTAAAATTCATTGCAATTTGCAATTGTCTCCTTCCAATAAACATTAATTATATCCTGGACATGACGGACGGCGTAAAAAAATGTGGCCAGTTGCAATGCAAAATGTGGCAATAATAGCAACAGTAAAGCCACGCTGTAGTTCGTTCAGCAGCCACCTATAGAATTTTGACGGTTGGCGCTACTGTCTGCTCGTATACGAAAAAGGTTTACGTAAATCGTTCAGATGCCCATATCCCGAGGTTACTAATCGGTAATGAAGCTATACTATGGCATGACCACTCTGTGACGTCATAATTTCATACAGTGTCTAAACAGAAATATTAAAATGCATATATAACTTTTTGTTCTTCGTTTTTAGGGTTCCGTAGCCGAATGGCAAAAAACGGAACCCTTATAAATTCGTCATGTCTGTCTGTCCGTCTGTCCGTCTGTCCGTCTGTTTGTCTGTCCGTCCGTATGTCACAGCCACTTTTTTCCGAAACTATAAGAGCTATACTGTTGAAACTTAGTAAGTAGATGTATTCTGTGAACCGCATTAAGGTTTTCACACAAAATTTAAAAAAAAGTAATAAATTTTGGGGGTGCCCCATACTTAGAACTGAAACTCAAAAAATTTTTTTTCATCAAACCCATATGTGTGGGGTATCTATGGATAGGTCTTCAAAAATGATACTAAGGTTTCTAATATCATTTTTTTCTAAAATGAATAGCTTGCGCGAGAGACACTTCCAAAGTGGTAAAATGTGTGTCCCCCCCCTGTAACTTCTAAAATAAGAGTATGATAAAACTAAAAAAAATATATGATGTACATTACCATGCAAACTTCCACCGAAAATTGGTTTGAACGAGATCTAATAAGTAGTTTTTTGATATTTACAATAAAACCTCTAAAAACAAAGTTACTTTTGCGGTTCGATAAGAAAAGTGGTTTTTATGGTTTTATTCCTCCGGTTGAAGTACGGAACGGAAACCCCGGAATTTGTTTCAAAAACGATATTTTTATCAACTTTCGAATTAATTGAAACTTGAAAGCTTAAATTAATAGTTTTCTTAATTATTTTCAAAATTCACCTGAACAGCCACGAAGGCGAAAATCGCGACGACTGCTAAGACCTTCATGTTATCAACTCTCGTTAACTACTGGTCGTGATTGCGATCAAGTTGAATAATTTATAACCGCGGGGAGCAAACAAGCTCGGTGTATCAAAATACGAGCTAACATTCAATCGGTAGGTAATCTAATAGTATGTTTGGAAAACAACCACGGAACAATTACTAATCATTACCTACTTATCCTTTTAGTTTTGGTGCAACTACGCACTACTGTTTTCGACATATCCGCACGACTTATTTTAATTTTTTTTAATATTACTCAAAAATAATAATAACATGGACTGAAAGGGACCGCCAATTATACCTAAGTATTTGACTGAAAAACAATGTACACGGTATCAAAATTATCGTGTAAGTTGCTCCCATAGCTCAATTATTGATAGAGCACCCAGCCGCAATAGCTGGGATACGGGTTCAAGTCCCGTTGGCAGCGATAATTTTGATACACTATAAAATATGCTTATAATTTATAAAAAATACCTAGTGTGTGAAACACTGTAACAAAAATATAAATTAATTATCTAAGTGAGTATTTTCTATTTAGCTATTTGAAGCCAAAGTTCACCCACGGCATCTAGTATCAACTTATGTATGTCCAGCTTGAACTAACTTTAGAAATACTTTTAAACTTAGCTGGGTTTTCACTAGATATAGCTGATATTTAATTAATGAAAAATATTTTGTAGCGAACGTTCTAGCAATACCTGCGCGTTGGTAATGGAGTATCGGACAAACGCGAGATCTATACCTACGTGGGTTCCTCAGTAATACCTACTCCAAGATATCTTGCGCGACCTGGGATCTCCTCGGATTCTCGAGTGGGCTCGGCTGTCTGGAGTGATCCGGAGAAAACCCGCATTAGCTACTACGCATAAAGGACGAAATACTTAGTGGTCCAGTTGCGGAAAAGTCCCAGAGACAGAAAAGTTCCTGTTTAACTACAGCGTAAAGATACTTCAATCCACGATGACGCGCCCCACTCTGTCAAACTCCATACGTATCGAATGGCGATTTTGACAGACCGGGACGCGTTTTCGTGGATTGAAAAATCTATACTTACTTGTGGGGTTAGTACCTACAAATTGATTTGTAGAATTTTCAACTCGAAACTCGATTCGGTTACACCGTGTAAGTAGGTACCTAATCTATATGCAAGGAGTAACCGAAAGATAGGTTACTTAAAAAATATAGATAAGTAGGGTTCCTATAGGTATTTAGGTAGGTACCTTTACAAAAATTTGTTTATTCTTTACATATATAAAGTTACCTCAGAATACAGAATAAACTCTGTATTCTGAGAAAGTTACATAGGTACTCATAGACACGAAAATGGAGAAGACATACAAGCACATCTTTTCGCTAGCTACAAATGCCAAAAAATATCTTCCAGATGCTCTAGAGTCTAGATTTATTGCATTCGAGTTGCATGGGGAATCAAATTGAACTTCACTAGAAGTTGACACTACTTAAGTGCCTACCTAAATATTTTAAATTAGTTTGAAAATTGGTTAACCGTAGTGCGTGGAAAGGGAAACTGAAGAACAACGTGTCAGTCGATTCGACGAACGAGTCAATTTTCTTTTTAAATGAATCGTGAATCGTCACAATGGGGGCTCAGTTTTGAAGAAATTGCGTTTAAACTGTATAAACACTTACTTACGGAAGTAGAATATCTAATATAACAATCATAATTCCATTTTCTTTTAGAGGTCTAGTAGCTAGGTACTAACTAAATATTATCTAGTTTTGCTTCGTAAGTTCTTCAAAAATAATTACCTACCTAAATATTGGTAGACGTACTGACTTCAATAAAATTATTGCGTGCGCCAGCTACTTAATTTGGCGATTATGTCATTAGAATAAAATATGGAATGGAATTTTATAATTTCTAAATTGGCTCAGCTCTGGTCTGGTGGGAGGCTTCGGCCGTGGCTAATTACCACCCTACCAGCAAAGACGCACCGCCAAGCGATTTAGCGTTCCGGTGCGATGCTTCTAGAAACCGTTGGGGTAAATTTTCTTGCCCTTCCAGGTTAGTACGATAACATCTTAGGCTGCATCATCCACTAGGTACCATCAAGTGAGATCGCAGTCAAGTACAATAATGTATAGAGTAAAAAAAAATGTAACAACCCGTGATCAGGAGGCTGTGAGGTGGACTGCTGGTGGCTGACTGACTCTAAGTGGCGGAGATGGAGATCTTTTAGAGGAATACTCATATCTACCTACCTATGTCCTGCTGTGGACATCCATCGGATAGGTACACACAATGACAGTTTCAAAAGAGCAAGTGCCGAGTTTATTGCTAGTTCTTCTCGGTACATACGTGCTTTCCCAACCTGGCGGTACTTTCGACTTTTCATAAGTTAAGCTTATGTGAAATAATAATGATCTTTAGGGTTCCGTACCTCAAAACGAAAAAAACTGAACCCTAACAAGATCTTTTTGTTGTTCGTCTATCCGTCTGTAATTGTTTTATGTAAAAATAATATTCTGTAGTAAACCTTGGATTGATAAGGAAACCCATATTTACTCTTTAGCTATTTTTCTCATAAATTTAATATAATGTTTAATTGTACAAAATCACTTTTTAAATACATCCAAAAAATTAACTTTCTATTTCTGAACGTACACAAGGTGTCACTGTCAATATTGACAAATATATCGGGGCTGCCAGATTGAACTCTTTTTCTTTAAAAACAGGGAACCATTATATAAGTTAAAAAATAAATAAATGGTGTTTTAACTTGTACATAATTACATATTATTTATTATTTAATTGGCAAGAAATTTCGTAAATCGATGTCACCATCGATGATTGAAGGAAACCTATATTTTATTAACAACACGTGTTGTGTTAGTAATAAAGTATTTCAACGTGGAAGCTCCATCATTCTTTTAATGAATGAAAAGAAAAAATAATAGGTAAGTATTTTGCGAGTTTTTATTCATTCTCTTTGAAAACTAAATAAGACCTTACAATAATAATTAGGGTACGTTTTATAATTATGTGGGCAACATTCTGAAACTGACATTGGCATTCCTAGCATATTGTCAATGATGTCATTTGACAACTTGCCAACTTGACTCCGTTTGGCAGATGGCGAGACCGTAATGGATTGAATAAAAATAAAAATATTGGAATATAAACAGAAACATCCGATTTTACGGTCTAATATCGGTTCCTTGGCTACCACAGCGTCTCTAGAATCGTATATTTGGTGTTGTTTATTTATAAAATGGCGTCCAGAGGTGGTGTTATGGTAACGGGGACGAATGGGTTAGATTACGAACACAGGGAAAAAGTAGCGGCCCAGTATCAATTAAGGTGAGTTTGGGGATTATTTATAATTGTATTGAGTTGTAAGCTACGCTCGGGGTACGTGACATGCGCTATCGACATTGCAGTGAGGTTCCGTCAAATTATTTTTAGACGAAAGCTTGGGTCGGTTACCTACGGTTTTGGTTCCCGCCATTAGTTTGAATTATGGAGCCAAGAGTGTCGATTTAACTAACACTGTTAATTATATAAAATACCTATTGATGTTTTACTAATAAATTATAATGTAAGTCTTTATACAAATGTGTTTAAACACATAGAAAGATAAAAAAGTAGATACACATAGGTCATGCCAAAACTTATGAGTACATTTTGCCATCTCTCATCTCTGGGCCATGGCTCATATTATGGTGATAGCCAATAAGAAATACCTGGCTTAACTTGACATGTGTTCCACTCGCTTCATGATAGGCTGCAATCCTTGTTACCTTAGTAATAAATCTACAAACATGGTTATCATGTCATACAAATCTGAACAAAAAGCACAATAATAACCCATTCATACATCTGACTCTTGTCAGGGGCTTGGGGTTCAATCCCGGGCAAGCAGCTCTTATATACTTGACATACGTTGTGAGTGAAATTATCTGCCTATCGAAATATCTGCACACTTGGGACGTCACCATAAAGTTCTTAAACACGGCAAATCACACCAAGCTGCACTATGCTTTTTTAAAGATCATTATCCAGCAGTGGGACATAAAAAGACATAAACAAATATTTTAAATTGTCTACTTACTTTTGTAAGTACTTTTAAAAATTTGTATAGAGTTTGGACTTGATTGTAATCTACATTATATAAGCATGCATAAGTCTATAGTTTGCTACTAAACTAAGTCCTCACTCCTCAGTTTTTCTCATGTGTCTACTCTCCATCACCTTTATACTACCTATGTGGGGTTTATCATTCCGGAGTTGTACAAAGTTGGCCAACATTCCAGTGCACTGAACAAGTCCCGGCTGAAGTACTGTGTGTTCTTCCACCATGTGCTGTTCCTGGTGATGCTGGCCAAGCTGTCTGCTGACATCCTCGACAAGTTGGATATCTTCATACTGGAGATAGAGGAGCTGCAGATACCACAGGTCTATAAACTTTTATATACTTAGTACTTGCCTGTGATCTCACCTGATGATAAGTGACCATGCAGCCGAAGCTGTTATTATTCTAACTTGAAAGGAATAAGTTATCCCTAACTGCTTGTATACAACATCGCACCGCACGTGAATTTCAGTTTTCCACATGTGTTAATCCAGGTTCTCTATCCATATTCAGCCAAATAATTTTATTTATTTATTTATTTATTCTGTACATGTATATATAATAAAGACATAAAAAACACTAGTACATAACATAGTTTAATAGCCTTTGAAAACAAACATCAGCTTGTGAAACGGTAACAAACATCCATGTATACAAACTTTCGCGTTTGGGCATTAAAAATATGTGCTTGCAAATGCTGCACATGGTTTAGAATTCAATTGTGGCACTGGCGATGTGTAATACTTATAAAATCAATATAGAATATACTTCATCCAAGTTTGTATGATGACTACCTGGCACACTGCTTTACTTTATTGATCCCATGGGAATTTTAAATCCCATATCTAACTATAAGAAACTGCAAAAAATTTTAGCTTTCTAGTTCCAAAAGTTTGGACTAACTGATGAGTCAGGATCTTTCTTTAAGTTAACACAAAAACTACTGGTTGCGTGAATTTCGCTTTTTCACAAATCCCGCATGGAATGTGTTAACCCAGGTTTTAAGCTATCTATATTCCAAATTACAGCAAAATCCATTCAGTCCTTTTTGCATGAAAAAGTCAACAAATGAACATCTGCATATCCATAAAACCTTTTACATTTACAATATTATTAGAAGTCAATTTAGTATTTTTTAAAAATGTCATTTTATTACTTTCAGCCCCTCTGGTGGGAATACCTCTGGTGTTTATCCCTCGTGCTCTCGTTTCTCGGACTATCAGCAATAAAGCGCAACAACATCCGGTACATGCGCCACTACATGTACGGAATCACTGCCCTTGGGCTCGGCCCCCTGCTATACTGCGTGATATACTACTGCGGGGACGTTTACCAGTATCTGACCTTTGATGAGGACGAGGATGACGTAGAAGAGATTCAGTTGTGGCAGGTTTGTTATAAAGTTCTTAATTAAAACACTGCACTGCGGCTTTGGGTCCCTTTGGTCTCTGCTTGTACTGTTTTATGCTACTGCAGACACAAAAAAAGTGCAATTCAGTTCGCAATAGCGCCTGGCTCTGCCTCCGCTATGCACCTAAAGTCGTGGTCTCTTTCTATCGCGTAACTATATCTTTCGACGTCCTAAGGTTGCCTCGTAATCGGGCGCTCGCAGCGCGTGGAATAGACCGTACAAGAACTAACGCGTGCAACCAAGCCGGCGTGCGGTGGCCGTCTGAAATGAAATCAGTACGTCGAGACGGCTACATGTAGATTTGTGATCATTTGATTAGTGAACATGACCTGTCACTTAAGTTGAGGCCAGTCACACTTATCACGTGACCGTCCCGGCTACAAGTAGGGGTCCGGACCTCAATATTTCAGATGGTTGCCGCTCGCGGGCAGAGTTGCACGCGCTAGTTCTGTACGGTCTATTTTACGCGCCGTTTGACGCCCTAGTACATCGTAATTCGTAAGAGATAAAGTTAGGCGATAGAAAGAGACCACAACATTGCGTTTGTTGTGTGTCGATTTTGAGGGCGGGGCCAGGCGCTATTGCGAACTGAATTGCACTTTTTGTGTCGGCGCTAGAGTCGCTATTTCTTTAAATCATCGTGCGGAATAAGCCTTCTGGTACTATTTAGTGGTCTGTGCTTCAACTGAATTTTTTGTCTTATCGTCATTATTTCCTATAAGAAAGGGGGAAAACATTATGATACGGAGGTACAGAGTATATTTCTCCCTTCCAGGGCTACCCGTACGGCCTGCTGTGGTACGCGTTCGTGCTGGCCGCGTCGCAGGTGCACGCGTTCCAGCTGTACTTCGGATACAACCTGCTCAAGGCGTGGCGGGCGAGGGGCGCCTACAGGAAAACGGACTAAACATAGGGTACATTTTGCTGTGGTGGCGCGGGCGAACTCTAAACAATCAGAATTCAGAACAAACAAAGACAAACAAACAGAAACAGGTCCAGAGACTTGAGCCATATGACATATTATTGCGATTCCATGTATAAATAAATCGAAATTCTTTTGCATTTCGATTTATTCCCCATACATGAATGAGATTAGAGCTGCTGCAAATATACCATAACATTGCTGCAAATTCTGTTATGCGACATCTCTAAACTAATGTAACGCGTTTAAAAGTAGTGTTATTCTTTTTAAATGCTCCCAATGGAAAAGGATGGCACTATTTTTAAAAAATAACTTGTTTCCCCAATGTTTAAAGCAGCACTTATTAAAATGTCCAAAAGTCGAATTAACACCAATCTTCAGCTTCTTGTTACAACCTACTGCTAGGCACAGCTGATGTCCTTTTAGAATGACAAGGATTTTGGCCATAGTCCTTCGACATTGGTCAAGGCAGTCTTCGAATGAAAATTTAAAAAAAAATGAAAAACTCAGGTATTGCCGGTTTCTTCACCATATTTTATAATTTAGTTGCCCCAAACTTATATTAGTAGATCGAAAAACTCTCAAAAAAACTGTAGGGGATGTTGGAACACTCGTAAACTTAATTTTAAGTTAACTAATATATACTTTATCACCATGTACATATTATGATCATAAATATCGTATTGACCTTTTATAAGTGCCATAGAGGTTTATGTGAAATAAAGATATTTTGATTTTGATTTTTAACTTGTCTGGGATTCGTTCTTGGGACCTCTTATGTGTTTGTATGAAAAATCAAGCTCATTACATTAAACTACAACAAGAAAAAAAGATAGATAAACTTTTTAGTTTAGTCATTAGTTTTAGTTCGCCCGAATCGCTTCCAATCTCCTGTTTTTAAGTGTGTAATGAAAGTCAGTTAGTGTTTTTTACTGGGTTTATCTTACTGTTGTCTGAAGACTCGTTCCTTGTTGTTTACTGAATTATTGTTATTTAAAGTTATCTTTCTCCACATGTACTTTATTTATAAATAAGCACACTTTTATGTACTTACATTTATTTAAACTGAGCTACAGGGCACAAGTTATTTGCCACCAGGGCGGTGCCATGTTGGCATATATTATGATCTGACATTATAAGACAGTATTGCAGTCTCCATATCTTTGCCTTTTGTCTAGTTTTGCCTTAAATATAAAGTGACTTGTGTATTCCTTAAATTCTAATTTCATAAGCACTGCCACGTTTGTGTTTGGGTAAAAAGTTGTTGAAAAATTTATTACTTCTGTTTTGTTTATAAATTTTATAAGACAAGTTTCAATATAGCAATGTTTTGTTTGTTATTTACTGGTAAATGGTAATGCATTGTAAATCACTGTAAATATATCATATAAGGTGATTGTTTTTAGGAAATCGGACGTACTTGGTTATTGTAATTAAAAGTTTGTAACTCTTTGTAACCAAATTCCTCCGAAACGGCTTGACCGATATTTATGAAATTTTTCGTAATTTCGTAATAAATAAGCTATTATTTTCATACCCCTAAATAGCAAAACAACGTTTGACCGGTCTGCTAGTCTGTAAATAATATAAAAGTAAAGTGATTGATTTATTGACTGACTGACTGACTGATCTTATAATATACCCTGAACAGGCAGGCTTGGAACAGGCTCAAATTGGATGGATAGCTACCATCCACTTAGGAAAGAATCTTAAAAATTCAACCCCTAAAGGCGAGATAGTTTTGTAATATATCAAACTACTTTGGGAAACTATACAGTAACCAAGAACAGTAATATTAATACTTAGAAAAGATCATATTAAAGTATTATGAAACAAAATCTGTCTATTTTAGATACATGTTATAGCTATTTTATTATGTGGGCAGACATTGCCTGTTATGTACCGGGGAATCCGTAAGTGTATTGTGTGAAACGGAATAAAATGATATTATTCGAAGTTGATACTTGCATATGTTTTTATTTAAACTTAACTAAAAAGATAGGTCTTCCTGGCAAACGATGTTCTAACCTTTCCGTTTATTGATAAACTATACTCATTATCTAATTTTTAAGTCCCTTAGGTAAGGTATATAAGGTAGGTGCGTATTTGTTATCAATTGATAATATTATAATCCTAATATTTAATCGCTTAATAGGAAACACCTGAAAATATTCGGAAATCAATTAATACTGTATAAGTAATCCCTTTGATTTTATAACAATAAAAATACATTTTATTATCACTCCTCAAGGTATTAACAATTACTGTAGGTACATATGTACTTATATACTAATACGTATAGTATAGAGATAAATATTAAAAAAAAATGTATTTTATTAATAATTACTGATTAATTATATTATATTTTTGATTAATTCTAATAGTATGTTCCATGTGTCGACGACCTAATGGCGCAGCGGCAGCGAACCTGCCGTCTGCGTCGGAGGTCGTGGGTTCGATTCCCACTACTGGTAAATATTTGTGTGATGAGCATGAATATTTTCCAGTGTCTGAGTGTTTTTCAATACATAATATTTAAGTATATTAGTATGTACATATATATTATTTATTAGTTATCTAGTACCCATAACACAAGCTATCGCTTACTTTGGGGCTAGATTGCGATGTGTGTATGTCCTGATATTATATATTTGTTACGTATACGGTTTGAAAAAAAATATATACCGAGCGAAGCGATTTGTTATCTAAACGAATAAAGAAGGGCGATCTATTATATTTACAAATAATATTATATAACGAGTTAAAAGGGTTTGTTTGTCCGAACATAACTTCCGTATCGTTACCGCGGTTTTAAATCATCATTTATTTTGAGATTGCTGAAACTTGTATGCCTAATTGTATGAAAATAATGTTTTGTTTAGAAGCTCTATTTTTTGTATGTAGAAACATACCTATTATATTCAGTAACTGAATAAAGCAGTAGGTAACGTTCAAGCAATTAAAGTTTGCTTACACGTCAAGTTAGAATAACAATGCATGGTCCATGGTTAGCTAAGTGACGTCATTCTAAATCCAATATGGCGGACGGCTCAAGATGGCGGACTCGATATTTTTCGTGCACTCCCAATGTGTATTAAATGAAAAGGACTGCTGAGAATTCGAATCTTCTTAATAATATATATAAATCTCGTGTCACAATGTTTGTCCGCGATGGACTCCTAAACTACTGAACCGATTTAGTTCAAACTTCGTGAATATCTGTCATTTGGTCCAACTTAAAAGATAGAATAGTTTTTATCCCACGTGGACGAAGTCGCGGGCATCAGCTAGTAAATAATATAAAAAAGTATTTTGAAAAATGTTTTTAACGGCCTACAAGCCGTATTTAGGTGATTTTTAATGAAGTTTTATGCAAAAACTATGAAGACAATTACTTTCAAATTTGCACGTCATGTATTTTGGGTCTTTAATCTAAAATCGCTAAGAAGCAGAAACACGATTGGATAAAATTTTCTCGATAGAAAGTTCTCCCAAAAGTTGCTCCAAAATCTCAGTTTTTCAATATTTTATTGGAAACTACAATGGATGTAATTGTAATTTTTGTTTTATTGTATCGGTAATAATAATATCCTAAAACGCTTAGAACAGATTTTTGATAACTGGCTTAGTTTTTGAGTAATTAGGTAAAACGTCGTTTTTCTGCTATATTCTTCCGCGACGCTGCATGTCGCACCTACCAAATCTCCGTGAGAGTGAGAAAGACAAAAATAAATTCAATGAATCCCCATAACTTATAAATAAAAGTACTTAGGGCTAACTTATAAGTAGAAAAACAAGATGTATGGAGTCAGTCGTCCGCGATTTGGACGTCGTCATCAGAGTCGTCGCCAGTGGGGGGGCTGCCGGGGTCCGCGGCGTCCGGGGCGGTGCGTCGCCACTTCGCGCGGCGGTTCTGGAACCAGGTCTTCACCTGGAAACGTAGGTGATTGGTTCTCTATGAGTGAACAAAGAAGAGGATACTCCTATGCACATACTGAGTAAATGCCCAGACCTGATTCATGTTTGTAGCCGAGTTTTTGTTAAATGTTATTCTTTATTTTATTATTTTTTTTTGTAATGTGTGACCGTGTAATCAATTAATTTTTTCTTTTAAATATACTAATTATTAGATTACATACACCGCAGGATTAATCACCGTGATTGATAGTCACGATCTTCAGTCATGAGGGACCGACAGAAGAGAGAAAAACTAATAATAATTCGATTGGATTGGATGAGTGGAATTAGTAATTTAACGGGAATATGTCCATGCTACGGCCTCACGGATGGGTCCTGAGGGTTTCCGCATGTGCCATACACTGTACTCCGAAAACCAATGAAATTCAAAGTCAAATGACATGGCCGGATTCTGCCCTCGGAAAAAAATATTCATGGCCATCGACAAACAGTACGTCATATTAAAGCTTATAATGACGTCTTTATAATCGTTTAAGTTTTATTATTAGAAAACATGCGAGAGACACAATATCAGCAAAACAATTTGCAAAAAAAATGCGCCTGAATGTTATTAATAGCAATGATTTTTAGCATGTATCTCGCATGTTTTCTCATCATAAAACTTAAACTATTGTAAAGACATAATTATAAGCTGACAGACATAAAATGACGTACTGTTTATCGATGGCCATGAATATTTTTTTCTAGGGCACAGCTCCATACAAGTTTCGGCCATGTCTTTTGGTGCTCGCTTCGCTTGCGTTCTGTATCCACCACCGACCTGTCTGTCGCTCAGCCGCAGCGATGCAGCCAGCGCGCGCCGCTCGTCTGGGCTCAGGTACTTGCTGGCGTTGAACCGCCGCTCCAGCGCGCTGGTCTGCGTCGCGCTGAACCGCACCTGGCCCCCCTTGCGCCGACCCCCCACCCCCCACCACGGGCTGCAGCACGACGGCGGCACTGGAAACAAACGTTTGTTTACATACCTACTTCAAATACTCAATAGGTGCTTTGACTACAATCCCATCTGATGGTCAGTTACGATGCAGTCGAAGATGTTATCGTACTAACTTGGAAAGGGAAGTCACCCTTAATGGTTGTTACTTGCTACACAGCATCGCACTGGACAGGTGGTAAGTAGCCGCGGCCAAAGACTCACACAAGCCCTGTAGGTATATTTAGAAGCTTTTGATTCCAAGGGGCAAAATAACAGAGTCACAGGCTTCTAGTATTATGTAGTAAAGACATCAATAGACAGTGAGAGCAAGTGATCTATCACTGAATAAGTAGGTAAGTATTAGAATTTAAGTGATATGTTAAAAGGTGTTCTTCAGGGTTCAGTTCTGGGTCCCTTCCTATTCTTAGGGCTGATTTTTCAATCGCCAGATAAACGTTTAACTAAGGAATAAATATGACGTTTTGACAGATTTTGCATACCTATGTTTCAAATTTATTCCTCAGTCAGTTTTAGGATAGCTTATGTGGCGATTGAAAAATCAGCCATTAATTTAATAATAGATTTACCATTCAATGTTAGTCGTACCTACTATGGAGTGGGTGGAATTTTAAATAAAGGTTTTAGCTGACATTGTACTTATTATGTACTTATTTGACAAACTGGTGTAAGTAGCTTTGATTGGATTGGATTTGAAAACCCAAAGCTTTTAATAAAAAAATGAATTTTAATTATTATATTTATATAGGGGCAATAAAAATGATTGATGCATAAGTATTATTCGCAATATAGATATTATCGATGAATATTATCGAAAACCCGATCAGATTGCAAATCGATAATATCAAATTATACTCATTTATTGCATTGATCTGAAAATATATGCAAGAGATCGTCTAAATTGAATTTAGCTACGAAAGTAAAAGATGAACTACAAAATCTAATATCTACTTTTGTACCTACTGGTGGTAGGACTCTTCTTGCAGCGTTGTCTCTGGCGTAGCGGTTTTACGCCAGGTAGGTACAAATCTTTTCATATCACCCGCTCGGAAAGGAGATCTTTAATGCCCGTAATGTGGACGGGAAATGCCATTTTATTCCCTAGGTCGGAAAAGCATTTTCATTTTTCCCTAGGGCGGGAAAGCATATTCAATATTCCCTAGCGCGGAATAGGCATTTTCAAATTCAAAAATGAGGAAATCTCGTATAATATCTGAAGCTGAATACTTCTTTTTTATTATTTATAAATAAATCTCCGATTTGGTTCCCGTTAATATAATCCATCTGGTGGTCCATGAAAGATTAATTATATATTGATAAGTTATACTTTTATAGAATTTTAATATTTAGGATTTAGAAATTGATATATTATCTAGTAAGTAATTTCTGACTGCATCCAAAGTAAATGTAGAAAAATTCTTTTTTTTGCTCTTTATAATTGTTTTGTTTGAACTTTGAAATAAGATTAGTGATAACAGCATAATTATAAATATAAAATATAAATGAATGTGCTGCTTACACAGAAAATAATCAAATGCATAAAATATTATGGGAGTTTCGTGGATTTTCTTCGTGACGGAAAAAATCAATTTTCTTTGCCCTTGTGGCGCGCGCTACGGTCCAAAAAGAAAATTTGTTTTAATAATTCAAACAGGTGACCCTCCAATTACCTTTAACCGATGAGCCATAGAGGTCCTTTATTGTCTGGCGACACTTATCAGTTGAATGTTTTGCGCTTGTTCAATTAATAGGTGATGTATTATAATTCGATAATCCTTCCAAATTGATAAGCGAGTGAGTATTATGAATTTAAAAATATCTGGTCAAGTGTGAGCATGTCGGTCTGCGTGAGGGTCCCGTAGCCATTTTACAGAGAAGGTATCTAAGTTTACAACTTAGGAACTAATTTGAAAGCGATGTTTTAAAAATCGAATCCAGAGCCAACAGAACAAAACACCGCGAGTCCCCGCGCTTAAAAATTAAAAATTATTACATTATTTTAGTAGGTATATCGTACACTATGATAGGAAACTCAGAATGTGGGCATCAGAACGATTTACGTAAACCGCTTTCGTATACAAGCAAACAATAGCGCCAAAATTCTATAGGTGGCTGCTGAGCGAACTTCAGCTTGGCCTTACTGCTGGTGGCAAAACAAGCATTTTTGGCACCGATAAACCGGCGACATTTTTTCGCGCCGTTCGCCCAATTCAGGGTATAATAATATGTCTATTAAACCGTCTTATTCCTCACAATCTACCTATATGAAAAGTAGTATATTTAACTTGGGTAAGCTTACCATTTCCACCTTCAAGGCATCTCGGTTGGAAATCGTATGCTTTTCCCCTCTTCAAACAATCTAGGTACTCTAACTCTCAACTTGTATTTCTAAGGGACCATAAAAAGTAATTCGTTTTACTATCAATATTAAAAAGCCCTGATAACTTGATAAGGTGTTACTTATATCTCATAATTGATTCGTGTTATATCACACTAATACATAGGTATATCACAAATAATGTGATATAATTATCGGAGCCCAGCCGATCGTCCTAATTGTAAAATACAACGTATCGGGATTTGATTGATCACAATCACAATCAGTGATAACAATAACATTGTGTTTTAATACATTAATTGCTATTCAATTGATACGTGAAATTGTCTTGATTGTTGTTATTACTTATAGAGCAAAATATTTTTTTTTAAATATTGAACTTGCTCGTATTAATAACTTCAAATGCTCTCACGCAATATTATTTAAAATAAGAGTTCCTATATAGCTATATCTTTAAAAAAGTCGAAGAATAGCGAGCGCGAAACCAATAACCAAATTACTTACGATAAGGGCTACTTTTACTTCTTTGATAAGGGAATATCTGACATTGCGGTGGTACCTACCCATCTGAGAGGATTTTGCAAAAATAGTCTTAGGTAGGTATCACTATGGAGAAATGTTCAGAATTCATATATTTAGCTACATTTATAATCTCGCAATCGATGCAGTATTACATAAAACGTATAAAAATTACTTGATTTAGCAGGTTATTATATTTTATTACTTGTTGGACTACTTTAATACTTTATCTAATCCTAATCACTGAATTATTATTGGTGTATAGATTTATTGAATATCATGGTAACTGACATTCTTAAAAAAATTGTTTTACTTAAAAGAAAAAAGGAGTATAATTATACCAGGTCTACTATTTTTAATATTTTCTGTAAATGAAAGCTTATAGCAAGTAAAATCTATTTTTCTTTTATTAGAATGATGATCTTTGACAGTGAAACCATACTTACGACTTAATTAAAATTCTTCGTTTCTAAGCTTAGTACTGCGTCACTTAATATTTTTAAATCGCAAATATATATACCTACATATTAATTAATATTATTTCTGCTATTTGAATTTTAATCGACTGTACCTTGACGCCTACATTTCTTTTTAGCCTAACTAACATACAACGGGTTGGGATCTTGATGACATTTATTTTGTTAGCCATAACAAAACATGTCTATTACAGATTTCTTTTATTATTCGTTGCAGTAGTTGTTGCTTCCTTGCTTGTTGTAATAAAAAAAACCGGCCAAGTGCGAGTCGGACTCGCGCACCGAGGGTTCCGTACTCAAGAAGTACTGAAGCAAAATAAGCTTAGGTAGTTATAGCTAGGTACTTTTAAGATTCGTTCGTACTAATGTAGATGTAACACGACCAAAACTTTAACGACCAAAGATGTAAAACGGTAATAATTACCTTTGTTAATGAACCGCAAAACTAACTTTGTTTGTAGAGGTTTATTGTTAATATCAAAAAAACTATGCTAGTTAGAGCATTGGCTATAGTTTTCCTGTAAAATATACGTAAATTCCTATTGACCATAATTATTTAAGATTTTTCGATTGGTAAACTCCGGAGATAAGGGGGGAACGGTATTTTTTTAGACATTTTCCCCGATAAATCAAAAACTATCATGACTAAAAATAATTAAAAATCGGTTTTAGAATGTACAAAGTAAACCCTTTCATATGATACTCCACACAGTACAGTTATCTCACTTTTAAATTTCAACCCTCCGATTTTCCCCCCTTTTTAAATAAGAACAAAAATAATTTCCATTTTTTTTTATTCCAGTGTCATTGGGCCACTAATATACACAACTATTCCAAATTTCATATCGATAGGTCTGGTAGTTACTGAAATAATCGAGTGTGACAGACAGACAGACAGACAGACAGACGGAGAAAGTCGCACCATAAGGGTTCCATTTTACCATTTTGGTACGGAACCCTAAAAAATATGTTGCTTACTCCATTCTAGCGGTTGGCGAAATTTTTATTTGCACTAACAAAGATAAGAATGGTAGAGTTTTTATAATCTAGAGGGATTATTAAACGATTAATTGGTAATAAAGAAACCACGAAAATTTGTACTAGTAAATTAAATTAATACATTTTAAAAGTCATGACTACCTGATTACTGATACTAAAATTCACTTTATTCGTTTTGAATTTAAGGATATTGACTAATATTAAGGTACTTACTAACCCGTTAAAAAAGTCATCGTGTCAATAAGAGTTCCCTAGGAACCATACGAGTGGTTTTTGAAACAAAGTTTCTTTTCAGAGGGTATCCCGAAGGGGGGATTATAGGCAAAACAAAATAGATTTTTTGCATGACAAAAATTTTAGAGGCTTGACATTGAACTAACTGAAGACAACGCCATCTATCGAGCGATGGGTGACATCGCACATGAAAATATAAAATGAAGTTTTGTTTTTTTTGGGTGTTACTCCAAACTTTGTTTCTACGGAGTGTTCCACGACCCTCAGATCTAGCACTTGATGATAGGGCACTACAGCTTTAGCCATATTATGACTTATTTATCTTTTTTCTACTATTGCTAATGGAAAGAATTTTAAAAAATGGCCAAGTGTGAGCCAGACTCGCGCACCGAGGGTTTCATACCAAAGAAGAATTAAAACTACATAAATAATTAAAATCGTAGGAATCATTTTTGTTAACAAACGCAAAACTATTTCATAGAGGATAAACCTTTAATTTTATTAATTATCAAATAAGCTACGCCAGCCAGAGGTTTGGTTGCATTTTGTTCAATGTACCTATTAGAATGACAGTGCCGCAAACTTTTCTTGTCCCGTGGGGGGGATGTTTGCGTACCGTTCAAGCAGCGTCTTCTCTTTCGGAGCGAAGTAACCTAAATACCCGGGCGATATGTCTAAAGACATCGGAATCCATTGAACAAAGCTGGTTTCCACGAGAATCATGAATTTTATGAACATCAATAACTATATTATAATCAACTAGCGATGGTGATAACTATTTTATCGACTCGAACACTAAAATCTCTGAGAAGTAAAGTCCATATCGAACTTCTAACTTATTTCGTTATGGACTCTTTTCTTAGGTAAAATTATGATGGGATCAATAAAAGTGATGATATTCAATGAAGATTTGGCTTCAGTCATAAAACAGTTCCACTAACCTCTATCAAATCCATAAACCTGTCGCAAACTGTACGGATTACTCATAAATCTGTTCGCAGCTAGCTGGTTCCTTAGGATCTGCTCCGACTTCATTGCTGGGTCACTGTAGAAGCCCATGGGTCTTCCATCCACAGGATATGTAGGACTCTTCAATCTATACGGAGGCCAGAGCGCATTTGGTTTAATCGGTGTGGGGTATATGGGGAATGTGTTCCTTCTTTGTTCCAGATTTGCTTTCAAAGTCATTTCTAGTTCCCTTTGCACTTCTGATGCTACATTGAATTTCTTTAAATCCTCATTTCTCTGAATATCTGTAGTACTTGTGTGTTTTGATGCACTGCTTTTACCGAATTCTGCGCTAGTCAGTTTTGAGATGGAGAATTTACAGACGTCTTCAGTTTTTAATCCTTCACGCGATCTACTTTCTTGAGATGTTTTTGAATCAAAGAGTCTTTTAGAAGGGCTATCTTCAGTTGTACCTTTTGGAACGTTTGTAGAACTAACATCTCTGTTGGGTGATTCTAGACTCGGTTGCAGATCTTCTTCCGGTATTTGGCTACAAGTGTTTGACTCCAACGGTTCCAGTCTCAAATGTTTGTAAGATCTCGTCTCACAGAGTATATCCTCGATGAGGAACGATGCTCTTTTTTGCTTACAAGCACACATCTCAACGGCTTACTCGGAACTGCCCAAATTATCGCTAATACTGATAGAAGCGTTTTAATTGATAGCTACTTGTTAAATGGACACAACTAATCTGGACGGAGCTGATATGCGATAGCGTTATAATACCTGCTTATCTATCACTCAATTATGTACTTTCAGATCGTAATCTGAGAGTCTATTTCCTATTGCTTCGCGTGGTTTAGCAAGTTGCAATTGGGTGGAGTATTGTACGATTTGTTTGGGCTTTTAAGGTTATATTGACGGGATAGGATCAGGCCATTATAGGTGTTGAAGTGGTGTAATGCGTACAAAATGCTAGGATTATTGAAAGCTGTCAGTGGTGCTAGATTATTATGCTGAATTACATGATCCACAGCTTTATTTCGTCGATAGATAAAGCGATATTGATTTTTACACACTATTAATAAGTAGGTACTTAATACTTTAATAGCGATCTCTGCAGTGACGATACCGCGAAAGATCTTGTCTAACATATACGAGCAGTGACGGTTGCTACACAGCATCGCGCCACAACACTAAATTGCTTGGCGGTGCGTCATTGTCGGTAGGGTGGTAACCAGCCGCGGCCGAAGCCTTTCATCAGTCGGGAATCGAACTCGGGACCTCATCAACCCTGGAAATCGTCAAACTACTCATCATCTAATAATCTCTTCTCTCTAATAATCATCTAAAATTCTCGTGGCACAGTGTTAGTACCCAAACTCCTCCGAAACGCGGCTTGACCGATTTTTATGATGTTTTCGGTAGGTCCTAGAATATGACGTACCTAAACTAATTTTCATATCCCTAAATTAGAAATAATTTGCATGGCAAAACGACGGTTGCCGGGTCAGCTGGTTGCATACTAATATCTGGTATACCAGTGTTTCTGGGAATGAGTTTGATTTATCGTTTTCTCTTCCTTGCTGCAGTATCTAAAATGGTCAAGTGAAAATTTTGTAAATAATTGTTTGTATTTTGCAAATTTTGTAATAAGAAGTTCGTGTGGAGTGCCCACGTGATGTAATTAAGCTGATGATGATAGGTAAACGGACAAGGAAAAGTAATTGCTGAGGCAAGCATTTAAATACATATCGTTTTGTGCGCAATTATGACTGGGTGCGTCATAAAGCGGATTCCCCGGTCTTCCTGCAGGATTCGAATGAACTGCAGAGTAGCTACAGAACAGAGTGTACGTGGAGGTATTATCACACTTCACACTAATATTATAAAGGCGAAAGTTTGTGTGTAAGTGTGTGTGTGTATGTTTGTTACTCCTTTCACAACTACTGAACCGATTTGGCTGAAATTTGGAACATATATAGCTTATTATAACCCGGATTAAAACATAGGCTATTTTTTATCCCAGGAAAACCATAGTTCCCATGTGATATTTAAAAAAACCCTAATTTTCAACAGATCTAATAGCTACAGCACTACTACTACTACTGCAGTACTAGGTAGTACTTTGACAATCTTTCCTGAAAGTAGGTGTAAAGGTCATTGAAAAGGAAATTCAATTTTTTCTCGGGATTAGTAAAAAATCGAATTTAACGCGGGCGGAGCCGCGGGCAAAAGCTAGTAAGGTATAAAGAAGTCACTAATTACTATTATATATTGAATGGAATCAGGCGTTATTTTGCGGATTGCGAAACGTGCGTCTAAGAAAGTGTTGAAAGAATTGTGTGGTGTTTCATATTATGGGCGGTGTTTCTGCATATTGGACCATACAGAATATTTTCAAGTAGCGGATTATAGCAAAACAATTGAAATCATTGTTTGAATGATTTCTGGGACCCTAACCCCCTAGAAGTGAATTAATCGTGATAGAATTAAAAGAACAAAAATGAATAAAAAAAAACAAATAAATTATTTATCGATGATTTTCAAATGGTTTTCATTCCTGATTATCATAGTAGAAGCAATTCTTCGAAAATCAACGTAATATGGGGGTAGCTTGCGTTTGAAATTATGTCTGGTTGAAAGCAATTATATCTATATCAATTCGTGCTAGTCCATCTAGTAGTACATCTTTGAAGTTAGTGCGATAACATCTTCGGCTGCATTAACACTTATTATGGCGAGATTGCGGCATTTATTTGGCACTTACTTGTAGGTACCTAATGCTTACGAAAATCGGGTTTTGTTCTTTATTACAGCTGTCATTTAAGAAAATGTTCATACGTCATATTCTTACTGGCTGACCCAGCAAACGTTGTTTTGCCATTACTGATATTTAAAAAAAAATAGCTTACGACCTACTCTCAGACCTACCGGACATATCTACACAGTTTTCATAAGAATCGGTCGAGCCGTTTCGGAGGAGTTTGGTAACAAAAATTGGCATGAGAATTTTATATATTAGAAATGAGATAGGAAAGATTTTATTGAGCTCTGGATCGCGATTGCTCTGTGGCGCTCAGACTAGTATCTACTCAAACGGATTCCTCTCAAAACAAAGGGTTGAGAGCGCGCGCCCACCTAGTAATTAATGGCTGGAGTTTTTCCACCTTTTGTTCAAGGGCCGGCTAATTGTCCCTAATTAATTGGGGCTGCGTATTTTTAACCTCCCCTTATATTCCCTTTGTTCGGGGCTTCGGGTACAATCTAACGCTGAGGTTTCATCATTAAACAATTTTCGACAAAAATCATAACTTTGTTTATATTGCGATTTACGGATACTAAAGGGTAAGGATACTGTCTAATATAGGAAAATAAAATATCAATAAGTAAGGGCCGATTTTTCAATCGCCAGATAATCGTTAACTGACGAATAAATATCACGTTTTGACAGATATTGTATGGTATATGTTTCAAATTTATTCCTCAGAGCTTCAGATAATCTATCTGGCGATTGAAAAATCAGCCCTAAGTAATATAAATGAAATTTCGTTTGAAAGCGATGCAAAACAATCTCAAAAAACGCATGGATAAGTTTAGAGATGCTGATGTTAGTTTCCACAAATGCACATACTTACTCTTAAAAGTCAAAGATACGTGCATGCCTGGGTTTAGAACCCCAGACCATGACAAGCAGAAGTCTGGACTAATAGTGATCACTGTTCGGCTTGCTGGGGAATCCTAAACGGAAGAATCAAATCTATTAGGCCTGGGGAAGCTGTATCAGTGCAAACAAGGGACGGAACCGCTTCAGCGACCGGGAGGCTCTTAATAGCCTCGTTATTGTTTTGTTTGAGTGACAGTTTGCTACACGAATCGGATTTTTAGGGTTCCGTACCCAAAGGGATTATAACTATACAGCTAGGTAGAAACAACTTCGACAAGGAAGCTGACAGAAGAATTCAGCTGGGATAGTCAGCATTTGGAAAACCGCGTCAAGTCTTCAACTCGCCGATACCTTAAGACAAAAGTCTTCAACGCCTGCGTCTTGCCGGTCACGACATACGGAGCAGAAACGTGGACAGTCACAGTAGGCCTTGTCCACAAGTTCAAAGTCGCTCAGCGTGCTATTGAGAGGGCTATGCTGGGTGTTTCTCTGAAGGATAGAATCCGCAACGAGGACATCCGTAGGAGAACCAAGGCTACCGACATAGCCCAACGGATTAGCATGTTTAAGTGGCAGTGGGCGGGCCATATCTGTCGCAGAACCGACGGCCGTTGGAGCAGACGTGTTCTGGAGTATGGAGACCGCGTACCGGTAAGCGCAGCGTAGGACGACCTCCTGCCCGCTGGACCGATGACCTAAAGATGGTCGCTGGTAGCGGGTGGATGAGGAAGGCGGAGGACCGTGTGTGGTGGCACGCTCTCGGAAAGGCCTATGTCTAAAAAACAACTAAACTCAAACTCAAATTCAAAATATCTTTATTTCACATAGGCCTAACGTACATGCTTTGTAAAACGTCAAAATGATATTTGTCGCACGCATATGTATGGTGATAACTAAAAGTCGACTTAAAACTAAGTTTACCAGGGTTCAAACGCGCCCTGCACTCAGAAGAAGAAGGTACGAAATGAAAGAAAGAAAGAATTTATTTCGAAGAATACGTTCACAATAACTGTGTCAGACATTATTCAGCCATTGAATAAGCCATGGTGTACATTACTGTCTTTAAATAAACATTAGTATTAGTATTTATCATTATTGAAAATAAATAGTTAATAAGTAGGTAAAGGTATGCCAAAAAATAAAAGTACTCAACTTATCAATTGACAATTACTTTACCCTTTAGACCTACTCAGGTCATTTAGGAATGGAGCACTGTAACTTTACATTAACCCTCTGCGACTGACGTGACTGCATTTTTACTATTTCACTGATGTGGTAGTACACGAGACACCTTTTCAATAGCAAATATTTTTATAGAAACAAATTATTCAGCCATTTTACTTGTATATATTAAATAAATAGCCTATTTGTTACGATAAATTTGCTTAAAATAAATAAAACAATTAGTATTTTCTTAAATTTATCTGTATTTATTGGCTATACATAAATCAGTCTATGAAACTTTACTTAAACATTAATGGCATAGAAAAATTACAAAATCAACTTTTTTTATTTTTTCATTAAATATATTAAAAATTAACAATTAGAGTAATCAGCCTAGAAACTACGAGATACATTTGTTGGTTGACTACAAAATTAGCCAGTCTCCAAATCACAGCTTTGTTTGACAATTATCACATAGTGACTTGGAGCATTGAAGGCAAATTGGCTTCGAACAGCAACAGTATTTCGTCTGCCTTTTTATTTTTGTTGGACAAATAGAACAAGTTTTCTGCCACTTTGTGGAACAGACCGAACTACTGGTGGTGCAGGAGGGAGATCCTTGCCTAAAACCCTAGAAATAGTCATTCGCAACTCCCTTGGCAATCTTTCATTGTATACCCGAGTTTTCATATGATTCATCACTAAACTTCTTGCCGTATTCAATAAAAAGTTCCTCTTCTCATTTTGCCATCATTTTCAGAACAATTTTCATACAGTAGGTACAAAGCTATTTATGCCTGCCATGTCTAGAATTCTTTGAAAGATTGCCATTGGCCACCGACGAGTTTCACGGCTGCAGCAATAAATTGAGCATTTATTATCTACCTCGTCCACTCCACCTTTTGTACGATTCTGCATTCATAACTGGTTTTCCTGAATCATCATCTATTTCTTGGATGTGATGAGATGAAGATATCAATAATCTTTTGTAAACCATACATCGATGATATTTGGCGTTCAACAAATGTGGCAGGTTCTTGCCAAGCTTTTACGTTTGGTTCTGGATTTTCTTCATATGAAATGACATCTTCATCAAAGTGATGGGATTTGGCTCGAAAATAGGATCTTCAACTTCATCATCAATATCACTAAACTCAGGTTCGCTTTCTTCTTCCAGCCACGCTGAAACTAGTTCTTCAAGACCCACAAAAGTTCCTGCTGATGTTCTCTTTCGAGTAGAAGTACCTGGCCTAGCATTGTTACTTGAATCAGCCATCTAAAAATGAGATATTCGTATTAAAAAAACGTTAAAACTTATTTACTGACGTGGTTGTTTAGGAGACACTATGATAAAATAAACATTTTACTGAGGTGTAGTATAGTAGACACCTTACCTTATTGCTGACGTAGTAGTCTCGTGGACACCTTCCTCCCGTTACGGTCACACACGCTCACTATGACTGCCCGCCGCACACTGACCGACGTGCGAGCTCACCACACAAAGGTACTAAAAGCGGTGGCGCTCAAATTTAAAAATTAACTGTTAAAAACCGAATTTTATGTTTCGAGGTGTCCGTTGGACTACCACATCAGTCGCAGAGGGTTAACAAGAAACTACATTAAGTAAACATACAGTAAGAAACTAAATTAATATTTTACCTAAGCTGCTTATGGTATTCCGCGCTAAGGTACAAAGATATTTCGTAATAAGCTAAATTTATAACTTCTTAGAGTTTTTGAAATTAGAAACCCGTTGAATAAGCGAGGTGGACATAAACTCTACATTCGTCTCTTATACTGGAGAGGAAGCCTATGCCCAGCATTGGGACATTCATATAATTAATCCGGTTGTTAATCGAACAAGGGAAATCGATTATCAGCGAGTTAACCTTAACTTTTATTGTGTAACAAAACTGTTACACAATATCATACGTCCATAAATCTAAAAGCTCACTGAACACTCCATTTATTTTATAATACATTGCGTATTTACTTCAAACAAATAGAATCATCTTTCGGTGAAAAGAAGCATTGGAAAAGGTACAAGAGAATATAACGTTTGAGTAATGATTTTATAGTTGGTTGAATCGGTGTAATGGGCGATTACTTAAGAGAGCTGACAGCCCTACGGGATTAAAGTGCTTGCCGTTGTGTAAATATCGATATCGATAGTAATTATTATTAATATATACAGTGTGTGACTACATAATACGGGGTCAAAATGAATGCAGTTATTGTTTTCATATTTTCAACTCTGAGAATTTATCACATTATTCTTTCTTTCAATTTCTGAGAATTTATCATATTATTCTTAAGGGTGTACGAAGGCTGACAAATCGCATTGATCAGCGTGTTGGTTTATCACCAATACCTTCTCATTATGAGAAGATACCATTTCCGTAGTTTTAAAAAACTATTTTTAAAATCCAAGCCCAGGTTTTAGCGGAAACGATATCGTTAAATGTTTTTGTAATATCGCGGTCTGACAATTATGTGTTTCGAAATAAGGCTCATAATACATCAAGCAACCGTGCTTAAGTCAAATTTTATTTATTGAAATAGGTTATTACTTTTGGTTACACTTTTGAATGTTAAATATGTGACATGGCACTCTAGCGAGTACACAGAAGTAAAAAAATTGAACAGTTACGTGAGTCGTGAGGTGTCGGTTACGGTAACAGTGTTGTGATTTAATGATTATTACTCGTATTAAAAAAAATGCGTAAAGTGCGTAAAGCCACGAGTTAACTGTTCACTGATATACTGTTTCGGATACACAGTTTTTGAAACAAAACTACGTGTTTACTCAACATTCTCGCAATGTGGAGCACTGAAACATTGTTTACGGAAAAATCTACGTGAAGTTTCAGAAATTGCGTATCTGAAACATTGTATCTCAGTGAACACGTGGTTTTAAGCAGTTTTCTCTTCAAAGACTATTGTAGATACGAGTGGTTATGTTGAATATATCGATAAACATTAGTCGATATTACACTTGCGGTTTATATTTTCACATCATTACCATTATCTTGCAAAGCATTGTATTGATTTTGCTTCTATTTTTATTTGGCCGGCCCACCTGGGTCGTATATGTAGCGCGGCTGAGTTCAGATGTCGCGACGCATCAAGTGTGCCCTTATACAATGCAATCCAACACTTTTAGTCGGGTTATACAGATATATGGAGAAAATACATAGAAGCTTTACGTATCAAAATATTGATGTAGATTAATTTCTTTCATTTGATTAATCACCTTATTATTATATGGATAAGATTGCAAGTTGTATGTTTACATACAATTCGTATGCAGGTATTTGTGGGATAATATGATCTTTATTGTTTCGTATTTAATGGCTAGGTTTCGGAGTTACAGCATTATTGTCGTTGAAAGAATGTGTGTTTGGTTTGTAGAGCGAATAATTTTGTAGTTAGTTTGGGAGGTTTTTGTCAATCCAATACAACTGACCAAAGGAAATTCGATATCTCTACCATTAGGTACTATTATGTATTCCGTGTCTGTACTAAGATTTAAGCGTGGTTTCCTGCGTGTCTAAATTGTAGGTCACTAAAAATTACTTAAATACGCCGTATACGCCGTTAAGAAGATTTATTGAATTTATTTTTGTCTTTCTCACTCTCACGGATACGTTAGTAAATGCGACATGCTGCGTCGCTAATGAATAGTACAGAAAAACGACCTTTTACCTAATTATTCAAAAACTAAGCCAGTTATCAAAAATCTGTTTTTAAGCGGTTTTGAACATTATTATTACCAACACATTAAAGCAAAAATTACAATTACATCCATTGTAGTTTCCGACAAAAATCAGAAAAACTGAGATTTTGGAGCAACTTTTGTGAGAACTTTCTATGGAGAAAATGTTATCCAAACGTGTTTCTGCTTCTAAGCGATTTTAGATTAAAGACCCAAAATACATGATGTAATTGTCTTTATAGTTTTTTTGAAAGTAATTGTCTTTATAGTTTTTAAATAAAACTTGATTCAAATCGCTTAAATACGCCGTCTACGCCGTTAAAACGCAATAATAATGTCTTCATATAAAACGCTCCCTAAATTGTAAATCAATGCACTCCAACTATTATTGAGTCGTCATAAAATAATAATAAACCCTAATGGATGGCTCATTAGAGGCGAGGCCTACGCGCGGGAAGTGGGTTCGAAGCCGCTAATGCCTTGTGGGGTTTTATTTGGGCCTATAAAACTTGTATAAGCGGTTTGGGGGAAAAAATTTGAAGGTTTCTTAGTTGGGTTCTGTATTATTTAGAGAATAAGCCAAACCTTCGAAGGATTATGCAAGAAACCCGGGCAAGCAAGAAACTCGATTACAAAAATTCTAAAAACAAACTGCTAATTAAAAAATCTGTTAAAATGTTCCGATTTAATGTAGTCTAGTTCCTTGCATAAATTGGCTGCATGATTAAACTGTTGTTCCTTGGTACACATTTTAATCTAAGAGGGCGTCTAAAACTTAGAGCAGTGTAGAGAAGCATAATATTAATTAGTATTGAATATATACTAACTCACAATTAAACTTTATTTTTCCCACATTCAAGGGCTCCTGGAAGAAATCTCTCCAGTAGAGATAAGCTGTCCTTTGTGCACGTCTTTTCCTTGTATAATTTTAAGTTAAGTTTCTGGTATATAAATAAATAAATAAATACTTGCATGCTGAAACGACTGAATACCTATGTTAGAACTTATAGTTGCAGTAATACCTACCATTTTTTTTTCCTACCATAGGTATTCCTGCTGAGAAAGAAATATTTTAGTATTCATTAGCATTTCTAAGATTTCTTTTGGATTCAAAAAGCGTATGAAAATGTCAGTTGTATGCGCGGAAGTCACGTGATCTATTTTGCGATCGGATATGTTATTCCCATACTTTTTTAGAATTTCGTTTCATAAGCATAGGTACCGAATTCGATCTTAGAAATGGATTATTTATAGTTATATCTACTGCTACCTGTTTAGGAAACAATGTCTTTTTTTCCCCCACGCAAAAATTAGTCTGCGTGTGTGTCTGTCTGAGGCCTCGTAACTCTCAAACGGATGGACCGGTTGCGATGCAGTTTTTTCATTTGAAAGCCAGTTTCGTTGTGGTGGTTCTTAGCTATGTTTAGTTAGTATCGGCTATATTATGACAAATTTCAAATCCAATAAGGCATCGCAAACGGATGGACCGGTTGCGATGCAGTTTTTTCATTTGAAAGCCAGTTTCATTGTGGTGGTTCTTAGCTATGTTTAGTTAGTATCGGCTATATTATGACAAATTTCAAATCCAATAAGGCATCGCAAACGGATGGACCGGTTGCGATGCAGTTTTTTTTTTCATTTGAAAGCCAGTTTCATTGTGGTGGTTCTTAGCTATGTTTAGTTAGTATCGGCTATATTATGGCAAATTTCAAATCCAAGATGGTTATCATCACAAAATAGAAAATTGTGACTGTCGGGAGGTTTGTTAAAATTGTTAATTGATGTAGGTACTTGAAGCATTATTTTTGATAAAGTTTGAGGATCTCCATTCAGACAAGGGTCGTACTAATTTTTACAGCCGTGCTACCTGCGTTCCTCGTAACGAGCCTCTTTACTACCAATTAACTCGCATGACGGATGACTGCTCAGAATGTATGCTTTATGGCGTAGGCAATAAGAGTTGTTGCGACCTATTAACTATAGCTTGCAGTGTTGCCAGTTTTGTGAAACTTTCCGTGTTTGTAAAATAGTTTAATGGGGTAAAAAACTTTTGTAAACATTCAAAAATTCACATGCATTTATGAAAAATAGGTAAGATATTGATTGATACGATGGTGGTTCATGGTTGATGCGTTAAAAAACGTGGGTTATATCGCGATTACGTGTAATTTAACCGTAGAGAAAACAAGAAACCCGGAAAACAAGCAAGAAAGTCGGAATACAAAAAGCCCTGCTTTTTAGGATTCCCTATCCAAAGGGTAAAAACGGTACCCTATTACTAAGATTTCGCTGTCCGTCAGTTCGTCCGTCTGTCATCAGGATGTAGATATCTCTTGAACCGTGCTATGTAGACACAGATTTCACACATGATAATCTATTTCTGATGCCGCTATTACTAAAGAATAGAATACAATAATAAATATAATAGAATAAAATAAATATTTGTTACATTACAAACGTAATTTTTTCCAGGAGATAGCATTAATTTTTTTTTAATTTAAAGAGGGAGAAATATTTCTAACGTATAGCAACACTGATAAATCTTAATAGCTATTTAAGGGTACCTACACACGTTAAGATGGTCTTATTAACAAAACAACAATGAATGTACCTGAAGTAGACTACGTTTGTGCTTTTTACTTACGTTATTCATTATTATTATAATATTAACCTGCCTATACTCGGAAGCATTATCCAATGAAGAAATAGGCTACGCCAGAGGACGGGAAATATGTGACGTATGTTGAAGCCAAAAATTTCTCAAATACGTAACATTTACGTTCATCTAAACCGGTCGCTTACATTAGCGCAATTTAACAGTTTTGACAAATTAAAAATGATGTTTCAGGGCGGAGCCTAGAAAATATGCATGACGTCACTAAGTGCTGATCCTTTATAATATGTTTTGTCAATGAAACTAAAACACACATTTACATTATTTCTGAATTTATTATAAGTATATTAATTGATTATTTTATCATTGTTGTAATTAATATGTTTTTTATTACGAAAAATTCCGTGGTTCCCATGGGATTATTTTTAAAACGAATTGCAGGGGGAGCAGTGGGCTAAAGATTGATTTTTTGATAAATAAATACGAGATGATTGAATTAACTATATTCAAGTATTAAGTATGACTGCGTCCGCCCTAACCTCAAGTAGAGCTTGTAAAACCCGATGCATGCTATGAAGACATCTCCGTCATTTTTTACGCGATTTTTTGTCTCGAAGCGATTAAGAGAATGGGCTTTTTAATTGCTGCCTCCTTAATTGCTCGAAAAGGCGCTTTTATAGATCAGTTAGGCGTTTCGACTTTATAAGAAGGGTATTCGATATTAATGTGAAAAGATTACATTCCTTTTGCGTAAGTCAGGCTCTTTTAACTACGAGCCACTTTAGAATTATATGATTTTTAATTTGGCTCGGGTCTGGTCTTGTGAGAGGCTTCGGCCGAGGCTAGTTACTAATCTACAAGCACAGACGCACCACCAAGCGATTTAGCGTTCCGGCGCGATGCTGTGTAGAAACCGTTAGGGGTAACATTACCTTCCTACAAAGCCAGTACTATAACATCTTCGGCTGCAATGTCACTTACCATCAGGTGAGGTAGTTATTATAAGTACCTATTGAAATATGAAATGACTCGTCATAAGAGCCTGTAAGTTAGGCCTGTATGAAATTTGACTTTGTATTTAATAATATTATTTGTACCTATAATTAAAAATTGTATGACATTGTATGCCTCCATACTCCAAAGTCCTGGGACGCACTGCCTCTGACATCGTCAAGCGTATCACTTAACATCAGGTGAACGTTTTGCGTGTTTTTAACCCGAGCTGTCACGCTTACCAACTTTATCAGAAATTAATATTCCACTGACACATGTCATTTACAGAAACAGAATGACATAAACATGTGACGTCCATACAAATAACACATTCAAAACAAAGCGGCGTCTCTTACCACTATAAGTTCTAAGAAACGGTTAATGTGGTAGTAAAGTAGACAGTAAAACAGCTATAAGTTATAACCTAACGCTTAATAGTTAATATTGTTGTTAATGGCTACTGTACCTACATTATAATATTATACTTTCATACATGGAGGCTTTCTTACTATAAACGAAAATTAAACTACCTAAGCCTATTGGAGCTAGTTAACTAATGCCACTCTCTTTTAGAGAAGATAAATAAATATGTACAATTGTGGGACTAACTGTAATTAGTTTATGTTATTAACGTAACGTAATTCAGGTTATACTAAGTTATTATTTATTAATTAAAAAAATAATTACATGTTATTATTTTGTATCAAGCTGCTACGGCGTAGCACCATGCGTGCTACGATGCGTTTAAAATTTTCATCAAAGGTCCTAATATATCGATTGGGTCCTTTGTACGATCTTTTTATTTAAATCCTATTTTATACTAGTGAGCCCTGCGGCTTCGCATGCGTGACCATTTTTAGGGATATCGGCCACAGTAGGCCACAGAAATCCAAATTTTATTTACTTTCTCTCAAATATTAGGCTAATAATTATGCATCGTGGGCTTATAAAATGGCACTAAATTTTGCGAGCATAATTTCTAGGTATCTACGTACATGTTAATAATAAAAGCTTGCTGTATTCATATTCATCATATTGGTTCCCGATTAGCTTCAAATCTGGGAATCTGCAGGAAATGGATCTTTCGGCCTATACGATTTCCGAGAAACTAAATATTTTAATTTCGCGGGCAATGTGGCCGATCCCCCTTAAACCTTTACCTTTCCCTTTAATACATGCATTTAAATACTGCAGTTATAATAATATGAAAGTTTGTTGTTTGATCGGTTTCTTTCACTGTACGTCAGAAAACAACTTCTTCACTGTAATTTGGAATGGAAATTGATTTGTCAATAATCTTTCCATCTACCATTTGCCCTCCTAAAGATACCAATGTGACATAAGTTCTATTACAAGTTATGTCATAGGGCAAATCATGGATAGATACCTAATGAGCACTGTCTTCAGATAGACGTAGGCTGTTTTTAGTCTATATAACTAGAAGGCTTCCGCGGAATCGGTGAAAAATAAACCTGATTATTAAAATTAAAGCAAGCAATGATCCTAGGAGTAGGAACAGAAACTGACATAACAGGAACTGATCTGATGATGATTTAAATTCAAAGTTGTTTATTTCACATACGCCAAAATAACAGATATGAAAAATCAATAAATTATTATAAAGTTTAAATATAATGGCGATAACTATATCATGCTGGAAATTTTTTTTTCCTAGTTTCTAACTTCCAACGCGCCATGTAAAAAGCTCACAATTTTTGTTCCCGCCATTTAACTTTCACTCAAAAATGACAGGCTACTAAAATCGGAGCAATTTGCTATCACTCCCGAGGGTTCTTCATACAAGTCAAAGCACCTCGTTCTCTCATGGCATAGACAAGGTTATAACTAAAAAAATAATAAAACAAAGCCTCCCTAATCAAATATATACAGCGTGATTGTAATTAAAGCCGTGAATCTCGCGAACTGTCGGCTTAATTACTGTTATAACGTGCGTCCTACACAGGGGGATGCGAAACTGAAATGTGCTAGTTATTCCTAAAATCTAAATTGACCTTTCTTTTGGAACAATTTTTTTATTTAAGTACGTTTCGCACCGATACTGTAACGTTGTGAGGCTATATTGAATCGAGAAAGTGCATATGTGAATGTGCCCCCCGGTTTTGATGGGCTGCCTCCCTCTGCCTCTACCTCTGCCTCTGCCTCTGCCTCTGAAATAAGAGTTATGATGTTTGTTTGAGCCATAACTAAAATACGAACATGAAAAAAAGATGTCGTGTTATTTATTTAGTTAACAACAGTATGGTACTATTTAAAAGCTGTAGTAAAACCAGGGTAGACCTCAGCCAATTTTGAAATAAAAAACCAAAACGGCTCATGTCAGGAATCGAACTTGAGACCTTCCGCTTGAAAAACATAATATATTGATGCCGTCAATATTATTAAAGCTAGCAGATATAGCAAGACTAGCTTTTGTCTAGTATTTTCTCCAATCCCGCGGAAACCATGGAATATTCAGGGATAAAAAGTAGCCAATATAACTCGGTTCAGTAGTTTCAATTTGAAGGAGTTACAATCAACACATATGACTTACTTACATACTCGTATAAGACTTTTTTACAATTGCATAGAAACCCTGTCGAGCGTTCATTTCATATCTAAATGGAACGAAAATGAAAAAAATGTACAGGAATTACATATTGATCACGTGACTTTTAGAAGACAACTGTCATTCTCGTATAATATATTTTATAGTTGTAAAACAGAGTTATACGTAGTGTAGTAGGTATATGCATCACCCTGTATATGAGATATGTACAGTACACGTAATACGGCTTAATACGACGCACGTTAATATGTCAAATGGATACATAGCATTAACAATGCGATGTGATGGCAACGCACACAATTAGCGACGTGACCCGTTCCACCAGAGACGGTGCAACGTTGTTTCTGGAAACAGGGGTCTGATTGCGTAAGAAAAACGTATTCATCGTTATCGTAATCGTTTGCGAATTCTACCCCCCGATTGGCTGACATGAATCAGCGAACCACTCAGAGGGCAAAACTGGTTTCCGATTACGATTACGTTGAATACGTTTTTCTTACACAATCTAGGGGCAGGTGTTGAAGCAGCTTGCGTTACTCTATCGGAAAAAATGAAGATTAGGCGTTACGGTGCCATGCTGTGTAGTAACCAATAGGGGTCATTTACCTCTTCTAAATTATTACGAGTTAAAAATTCACCACGTAAGTAATTCAACTTTTATATCTACTAATTAAACTTAACTTTAGAATGTATAGGTTTGAAGTTTAATGTAGCTATGAACACGACTTTAGTTTAAAGTATAATATAGGCTAGCACTTGACTGTGATCACACGTGATGGAAAGTGATGATACCTACAGTCTAAGGTGTTACACCTTAGACTGTAGGTAACGCGCTTGCCTAGGTCATACCCATTCGTATGCAATATGTAATTCTTACCTATTAGTCGTTTATTATACCTATTATGGTTCTACGCATGGAAATTGCAAAAAAAATCATTTCTGCCACAGGTCAGCCTAGCGGCCTATAAAAAAAAGACGTGTAGCACTCGGAGACTGCCGCGGTAAAGCTGCATAGCTGTTTTTATCAACTTATGCAATTATAATTATGCAACCAATGCCACCTAGAGACGAGTTGCTGAACTAAAGAGACAAGCGTGATATTTCAAAAAGTCATTAAAAGTTATGCTATTCATCGATAGATGGCAAAACTAAAAAGTATCACCGCTGTGCCGGTCGGAGTGGGGGGTGTTAGGTTATTGTCGTTACGGAATTTCTGGATTCGGTCTCCACGCTCAAGGCCCGCGGTAGAAGCTATGCAATAGTTTAAAAAAGTCAATGAAAAGCTTTCAAATAAAGCTTCTCGTTACATTCAAAGAGCGCAACCACATCACTCGAACGCACCGCCCGTGCGTCCGACACGCGTCGCGCGGCTGTGTGCGAGGATGCGGGTGTGTGCGCGCTGTAATAGAGCGATGACGTGATTTCCTGAGCTGAGTTATTGCTACTGTACCGGCGCTAAATGCCGCCGCCGACGTGGCTTTGTCGGGCCGTACCGAATGACAATAATACAAGAGAATGCTAGTTAATTATCTTTTTGATTAGTGTTTTCCACACTTAGGAAGTAATTCCTATAAATTTAAATACGAATCAAAATTTTTCACTCGCAGCGGGATTCGAACCCGCGTCTCCCATTTCTCGCGGCTGGGCGCTCTAACCGCTGAGCCATGCGAGCCTTGTCCCCTTGGCCAGGAGCCCTTGAATGTGGGAAAAATAAAGTTTGGAAATGCTGAGTAGGTACTGAAAATTGTATATTACTATTGATAAAATATAAGATATATATATATACATATATAAACAACACTTATATATCTATATACATATAATAACAAAACTTAATTATATTCAAAAAGTTCAATCTTTTCGTACCTATCGTATAAAAATTACACCCATCTTACAGATATCGCGTTTCAATAAATCACCTTTTGTAGTACATTGTCCAATATTTAAAAAATATTATGTCGGAAGAAGAAAGTATAATGGGAAGGATAAAATAATAAAAATTGTTATAATATCTATTGTCAATTAAAAAGTCTAGTAATTTATTTCAGATTGCCTTTGTGTGTATCTCCCATTAATATAAAAGTTAATAGTTTCTTCATGTACATGACTAATTTGTAATTCATGTTAGTATATTATCTTATCGAAATGATCAAAACACGAATTTCTTATCAAGTATTAACATTTAAAAGTGATAAGTGCCCCAATACCAATACCAAGCCAATCCGAGCAAGATAATAGTAATAGTTATAGGAATCGTTCAATTACTCGTATCAATTTTAAATGCCTTTTATCGTTTACATTATAAAAATTGGTTTCAGATAAAGCTCCTATTGATATTGTTCCATATTGGGTCAACTAATGTTATAATTACATTATTATGTTCCATATTGGATCGCAGTGTTTGCAATAAATGAGTCAAGTTAAGAGTATCGTCTAGTGACTAAGCGCGACGCAAGTATAGGTATTTTAAAAAATGATATAGAGCATCTATGCCTGTATAGAGAGTTGCATGTCCTACATTTTATATTTGTAATACTCACAGTACTGCTTGGGGTTATAACGATTTTAGTTTTGACGTGATAACGTTTAATAAATTGATGAACACCAGCAACGCACATGAAAAATAGTAACGTTTCGCGTAACGTTCCACCTGAGCCTGTGCGTGCAAGCGAGAGCGCGCAACAAGCGATAGAGAGGCACGATAAAACAAACGATAGAGAGGCCAATTATGACTTTATCACGTAAATCTATCGTCCGTAAACCGACTTTATACAGACAACCAATTTTTTTACCCCCCTAAACGTTTATCGAATTTTACATCTCATTAGATTCAGCACACATAAATCTAGGCTCGTACGTTTTATTTTATAAGATTTTATTTTAATTAAATTATGTTTAATTTTATCACTATTTGTATGAAAACTTAAAGCTAGACGATCCTGTTAAACCGCACGCGCTAAAAATAGTTTAAAAAAGATAAAGGGGAAAAGTTGGTAACTAAATTTGCTCTTGTGAGAGTTGAGACGAAGGCTGTTTGTCTACAGAAGATGTTTTTTATTAAAGGAAGGAAGTTGTCATGCCACATATGAAGCAAGTAGAATAGCTTGATTTTATACCCTATGACATAAAATGAAAACCAAGCGATTCTAGTATGCTACATTAGTTTTGTGTGGCGTTGTCAAATGAACCAATGCCTTGATTCTCGTGATCTATGAAATAATATGAAAAATCAATTGATGGTGCATTTGACACAAAGTATAGTATGGCAAAATGGATAAATAAATAAAAATATATTAGGACATTACAAACATCGCAATCTAACCCTAAAATAAGCGATAGCTTGTGTTATGAGTACTAGATAACTTATAAATATACATACATATTAATATACATAACCATAATTTATTGAAACACCCAGACACGAGAAAACATTTTCCATCACACAAACATTTTCCAGTTTCCATGCTCGGATTCGAATAGGAGGTCGCAGGTTCGATTCCCGCCACGGGCCACTTTGAATTTTATAATTTCTAAATTGGCTCAGGTCTGGTCTGGTGGGAGGCTTCGGCCGTGGCTAGTTACCACCCTACCAGCAAAAACGCACCGCCAAGCGTACCTGTGTGATGCTTGTAGAAACCGTTGGCGTAAAATTAGTTACCCTTCCAAGTTAGTACGATAACATCTTAGGCTGCATCATCACTTACCATCAGGTGAGATCGCAGTCAAGTATTAACTTGTATAGAGTAAAAAAAAAGAGATGAACCCACGAACTCCGACGCAGACGGCAGGATCGCTACCTCTACGCCAAACCGCTGGTTAAAAATAACGTATTGTCACAGAACACTAAATAGGTAATACGTATTGTTCATAACGTTAAATTATATAAAACGTAGATACGCCGCGCAAAAGTTACGTCAACCGTCGCACCGTGGGGTGGAGAAGGCAACAACTCATAAAATTAAGCGATTTGGATGTGAGTTAGTCTAACTGTGAGGATCGTCGCGTTAACACAGATCGAGCTCCCCACGCGAGCGCGCTTTCCGCTCACCGCTCACGCTCGCCGCTCGTCGCTCGTCGCTCACTAGATTCTCGCTCGCGAGCGGTTCAAACGGCCATTGTTCCCGCCACAATGCGTTGACATTACGAGTGCGTTCGGAAACGATTAATTGACGTGATATTATTAGTTGTTATTATTGCCGCTGATTGTTTTTAATCTGTGTAATTTTCCCAATCTGTGACTTTTTAATTGGGCTCTTTATTTTAGTGCACTTGTTGTGATTGGCTAGTTGATACAGACACGGACCGGACAGGTGAGCAATTAATTTATTTATTAGATTATGGAGTTTTTATGGAGCCACGATTCGAAATGAAGCCATTATTTTTTATCTTTTTATTTTTCTTATAATATGCAAATGGTTTAATTATTTCTGCGTGGTATTACGATGACTTATTCACGTATTTTTTTTGAACTTATGTAGCTAACTACATATTATCTGAGTATTGTGTGTGCAATTAAATATTTATTGGTCTATATTTTTGGATGAGCTTTAGGTAACGTTATTTTTTTCTTAATAGGCATGTTGTAGAGTTATTTCAATAATAACTTAGATAAGCTTTTAGAGCGTGGCGGTAGAATCTTTAAAAATTTCAGTGCCATTTTTTTCATAGGCCGAACTTACCGGCCTATGAAAAAAAATAAACATTTAGATTTACTTACATTTTTTTTAATTTTGTAGATAAATTAATTACAACTAATGCAAATGTGAGAAATTTTAAATAAAAAGTGTCATGCATAGTTCGTTTTTTTTTTTTCAAATTTCTCGCGGAATCCTAAGTATATATTTCCCAGGTCAAAAGCTACAAAGTATCCTAAGTCCGTTTGTAATGCTTATAATAGACACTAAAAGTGCCTACTTCAAAGTAATAGAATTAGCAAATTTTATTAAAATCGGTTCATCGGTTGACCCATGTATTAGGTAGGTATGTATAGGAGTAACAAATGAACAAACAGTACACTTTCCTATTATTAATAAGTATTTGGTTTTAGATATTATATGCATTTATATCACCAATTCAAACAACTTGAACGATTTGTAGTACTTATTTTTAACCGACTTCAAAATAGGAGGAGGGTTCTCAATTCGTCGGAATCTTTATTGTTTATCCACTTATTTGGATAAGCTTTTAAGTTGATGAAAAATAAATCTTTAATATATTAAAAGAGTAGGAGAATGGAGATACCTACGTCAAGAAACATAGCTTAAAATAACTTATCTATAGGTAAGTCCCGAGGGATTGTTTTTCGTAGAACCTCTGAATTTCCAAAGCCTAGGTATATGATAAGCGAGGTAAACAAACAAAATATGGGATAAGCTTTATTTAGTAAAAGCACTTGAATATTTTAAAGAAAGGTCCAATATTAGGTTACCTATTAAGTAGGTACCTATAGGCTATACCAGACAAAATAAAGAGATGAAATGGAAGGCCATCTTTTTTAGGGTTCCGTACCCAAAGGGTAAAAAACGGTACCCTATTACTGAGACTTCGCCGTCTGTACGTCCGTCCGTCTGTCACCAGGCTGTATCTATTGAACCGTGATAGTTCTTCACTTGAAATTTTCGCAGATGATGCATTTCCGTTGCCGCTATAACAACAAATACTAAAAAATTAGAATAAAATGAAGATTAATATGCGAAATCGTAGAGATGGATTACGATTTCGCATTGTGAAGTCAACATCTCCTGAGGATGTCCCGGTGTCGGGACGAAAAGTGGGTCGAAGAAAGTGTTGGAAAATTGGGTGTGGTGTTTCATATGCGGGCAGTGTTCCTGTATATTGTACCATAGAGAATCTTTTCAAGTAGCGGATTATCTGATTATGGATTTCCGCCTGCTTCCATTCAATATGTAATGACATTTTTGAAAAAAGCAAGTGCCGAGTTTCTTGCCAGTTCTTCTCGGTGCGAACCTGCCTTCCGAACCTGGCCGTAGAGTAATAGAGTTTTGTCTTTTCATCAGAGCCTATTATTTAGATTTTAGGCCTATGTGAAAAATAAAGATTTTCAGTTTCATTTTCACATAGGCACGTAGAGCTTGTACATTTTGTAATTTCGGTAAATGCGACATTGTGATTAGTGAAGTATTATACTTTTGAATTTTAATACAAGATACAAGCTTTTACCCGCGGTTCTGCTCTTGTGAATTTTCCATATACCCCAAGATTTTACCCATTTTTTTGTTTACCTCTGCCTCTACCTCTCTATTACATCTACCTCTATAATAATCTAACATCATCCTAACAGCGATATCGATTCAGTAGTTGCGGCGTTAATGGAGTAACAAACATATACACACAATATTAAACAAACTTTTCTTTCGTTTTCGTGATAATTTCGTGGATCATTAATTGAAATACCTAATGTATTTAGGCTTACGTAAAGTTAATGAAAAGTTATTCATTACTTGTGTTTCTTAACAAACGATAATAAAAACAGATAATAGCAAGTTAAGTATGTCGTACCTAAAGTTTCAAACACGCATTGCACAACCTCTGTTAGGTAAAATAAAGGAAATTGCGCAATGCTGAGCTTGCTTCACCGAATTAGACCACCTACGGTGCACGAGGCGGCGTGCGAAACACCGAAGGAACAATGGGCAGTCTTCACTTCGACTCGGTAGTAATAAGTCGTCTCTAATGTAATTAGTATTAACTTTTATTTCAATAAATATTCAATTAAATAATTTTAACCTCTTTTTAAAAAGACACCGAAACGCTCCCGAAATTTGACTGGCGCAGCCGGTAGGATGGTTTCGCGTTTTGCCTGTTGCTGTGGATCCCAAATTCGATCCGGTTAACGGCCCGCGAAACTCCCGAACCAAATAAATAAGTCATCGAGTGGCGCGGTGTTCCAGCCGAGAAGATACTACTTATAGCGGGAGGATGAAGATGTCCAGGTGGTGAGTAGAACTTTTCACTTTCCTGTGGTGTCCCATCCTATACCTGTTAGTAGCTATATTCTTCGGAATTAAGGAGGTTGAAATTATTAACTAAGATAGTTCAGCCCAAATCGCTGATTATCGTATCTCACCTATAAGGCACGAAATCGGCATATAGGTACTAGTTTTAAGGTATTGTTAATAATTTAGATAGTTCAGACAAAATCGCTGATTATCGTATTTCACCTATAAGGCACTAAATTGGCATATAGGTATAGTTTTAAGGTCTTGAATTTAATTTTGTATCATTGAGAATTATTAATTGAAAGTAAAATAATTTTTTTTTAAAATCAAAATGAAATTCTAAAAATAATATTTTAATAATAAGCGTTACAGAATAAGTGTGTTATAGATTAAGTATTCGCATTGTCCTACTGAGTATTACCCCGTTTGTGAGATCCAATTACAACAATGGAACAATTGACCATTGTTAACCGCGAGCTAGTGGAACTCATTCCGAAGTTTGACGGGGATGCGAATTTATTAAATATCTACCTTAGGAAATGTGAATTTATAATTCACAACTGTAGGAAACCTGATAGCCCAGCCCAAGAACTTTATCTTTTCCACGTACTGACAAGCAGGCTTACCGGTAGAGCCGCATTTTTAATAAGCGAAAGGGAAGATATCGTTACTTGGAATCAACTAAAAGAAACACTAATCCAACACTTTGGTGACCCTCGATCCGAGGAATGCGTTGCTATAGAATTGGAAACCATGAGAATAAAGCCAGGCGAATCGTATATCGAGTTCTGTAAGCGTATTCAACACATGCGTAGTATTTTAATCTCAAAAGTTAACAGACTACAGGATATGTCCCTCAGAGATTCTAAACTAATTATATATAACAACATGTCACTGAACGTGTTTCTCTACAATTTACCTGAACATCTAATACGCATAGTTAGATTGAAGAATCCGAGAACATTAGAAACCGCTTTGGAGTACGTGACCGAAGAAGTTAATTTTCAATTCCAATACGATTCGAAAAATAAGAAATCTCATCAAAATCAGTCCACTTTGACTTCCCCTAACATTAAGATTAACACCCCTCAAACAGCATTTAGAACCGCAGTAAACCCATTCCAGAATCGATTTACAATGCAAAGCCAATTCAACCAAGGGTTAAGACCCCAGAATAATTTTCAAAATCAATTCAGGCCCAATAATTATTTAAAATTTGGAGCCCCTGCACAACCTAACAATTTTAAATTTGGCATCCCGAACCAACAGCAGAATTTTAAGTTCGGCATACCCCATTCACCTCATCAAGGTCAAGCTAGGAATTTTCCGCCATATAATAACAACTACCAGAATTTCAATAGACAAGTGAACCATCCTGGTCAAGGTCAGCCCGGGAACCAATTCAAGTTCGGTATACCGCGGCAACCAAATAACATGCCGACCGACGTATCGATGCGTACCGCACCACAGATACGACAAAATATGACACAAATTCCAGAAAATGCGTACTACAATAACGACCTTGAAATGAACGAAAACTATTATTACTACGATAATTCTTGCCAAACCGACCCGAATTTCAATTATGATGAATCAAACCAAATGCCACACGAACCTTATCTTGCGGAAAACTCAGGCTTCGAACCCGAGACCTCTGCTGAAATCCCGGAATTAAATTCTGATGAAAATTTTCGTTTACCAGCCTCGGAGGAACCAGATCCGAAATAATACATCTCAACTGTGATAGCATATTGAAACTGCCTCACGTAGAACTCCCTGAAATTCAGGCTAAATTTATGATAGATACAGGAAGTACCCGATCGTTTTTAAGTCCTAAAATTGCCAACCAATATTTTGCTAATTTTAAATATGCGGAACCTTTCGAAGTCATTAGCACTCACGCCCGCAGTAGACATAGCGAGGTGGCACTAATACCCCTCTGGAACATCTTTAAGAGCAACTCTGTCCATAAATTTTACATCTACGACGTAGACGATCGCTACGACGGTTTGATAGGCTCAGACTTACTAAAACAACTAGACGCTACTGTGGACATGAAAAATCAAATTCTCCATACACGTGACATTGATATACCGATTATATATCAGTCTCCATATGAGTTGACCTTGCAACCGCGAACTGAAACCCGAGTAAGGTTACCGACTAACCTGCAGAATGGCGAAGCTATACTAAATTTCAAAGATTTCGGACAAGGCTTACGCATGCCTAGTGCTTTAGTGAATTGCGTAAACTCATTCGCGACAACAGTAATTCAGAATTCCTCTGAAAAGACGCTTACTCTTACTATAACAAAACCTTTCAACGTTACTAAATTCGAAAATAATATGTGTAGAGTAAACGCGATCCGCGAAAATTATGAAGTCGATGCGCTGCTGAAACAAAATTTATCGAAACTTCGCTTAGATCATATGAACCCAGAAGAACGTAGTTTAATCTCCGACCTTTGTTATGAATACCGTGACGTATTTTACTGCGAAGACATACCATTATCTTTCACAAACCAAGTGAAACATTCCATCCGCACGAAAAACGAGGATCCGATCTACATAAAACCTTATCGGCACCCTCCTTGTCAGAATATCGAAATACAAAATCAAGTAGATAAATTATTACGCGATAATGTAATTCGTGAATCGTATTCCCCTTGGAGTGCCCCGGTACATTTAGTCCCAAAGAAAACGGATGCATCAGGCCAACCGAAATACAGAATGGTAATAGATTACAGGCGATTAAACGAAATTACGATAGATGACAAATACCCTCTGCCGAATATAACAGACCTCTTCGATAAACTAGGTAAATCCGTTTACTTTAGCACCCTCGATCTTGCTAGCGGCTTCCATCAAATCGAAGTAAAGGAAGAAGATAGGCATAAAACAGCATTCACCACCCAATCAGGTCATTACGAATTTACACGCATGCCTTTTGGCTTGAAAACAGCACCAGCTACTTTCCAGAGAGCCATGGATAACGTCCTACGAGGTCTACAGGGTATCCATTGCTTAGTCTATCTGGACGATATTATAATTTACTCTTCCAGCTTACAGGAACACATTGTTAAATTAAGAAAGGTTTTCGACCGATTAAGAGAGACCAACTTAAAAGCCACATTAGAAAAATGCGAATTCCTAAAGAAGGAAGTTCTCTATTTAGGTCACACGATCACAAAAGACGGTCTTAAGCCAAACGACGATAAAATAAAAGCAGTATTAAACATACCGATTCCTAAAACGCCAACGGAAATCAAAAGCTTTTTAGGTTTGATTGGATATTACCGTAAATTCATCAAGGACTTTTCAAAAACTACTTACCCCCTTACATCTTGTCTTAAGAAAGGAAGAAAGGTTATACTTACTGAAGAATACATTGCAGCTTTTAACAAGTGTAAAGAACTCCTAGTAAATGCTCCGTTATTACAATTCCCGAACTATGATAAGCCTTTCATTTTAACTACCGACTCATCAAACTATTCTCTAGGCGCAGTGCTTTCTCAAGGTACTATTGGTAGCGATTTACCTATTGCCTATGCGAGTCGTACCCTAAATGACAGCGAAACTAGATACAGCACTATTGAACGCGAGTTACTTGCCATTGTATGGGCTGTAAAAGTTTTTCGACCATACCTTTACGGCCGAAAATTTACCATTTACACGGACCATAGGCCATTAGCATGGTTAAACTCTATAAAAGAGCCTAACAGCAAGCTTACACGATGGAAATTGCGACTATCCGAGTTCGACTACGAAATAGTGTATAAAAAGGGATCTCAAAATACTAACGCAGACGCACTTTCAAGGATAAAATTGAATGCTCTAGAAGACAATAGTTCTCTCCAAGTAAACATTGATACAATATCCCTAAGCAGTACTGACGAAAACGACAGTATTATACGCATTCCAGACTCTGACAATGACGGATCGAATATGTCTTTCCCCATCCGCTCTCCATCAGAAAGTACAATAACTTGTAGCTCTAAGACTGACACTGCTTTGTCTGCTCTAGACATGGACGGTGAAGTCATCCCCATACTAGACGAAGCCATTGACACAAAACCATACCAATTTCTCATATTTACTTGGAATAGAAATCACACCGTAGTTCAGGATTTCTCTCGAGACAAACAAAGGGTTTTTGAAGCTCATATGCCTGAAGGAAATTCGGAATTAATTAAAGAGTTTCTGAAACAATACATAAATCCAAAAATTAGGCACTTTATCTATTTCGAAACAGATACTCTTCGTAAAGATTTCAAAAAATGCGTTATGGAACTATTCAGAAAAGACTCAGTCAAAATTTATGAATGCACTAAAAGAGTCATTTACGTTTCAGATGAAAATGAACAAAGATATATCGTCATAAAATACCATCAAGGTCCTTCTTGCCATAGGGGAATAAAAGAAACCCTCATGAAAATTAAACGCACCTATTACTGGAATAATATGGATCAAACTGTTTCATCCGTAATAAATGCCTGTGAAGTATGTAAGAAAATGAAATATGACCGTAAACCTCTGAAGCCTAAGCTTCAGCTTACACAAGCCCAAACTAAACCGTTCGAAGAAGTCTTTATGGATATATTCTCAATAGAAGGAAAATATTTCCTTACCCTTGTCGATGCATTTAGTAAGATAGGACAAGCTTTGGAACTTAGCAATAGGTCTACTCCCGAGGTAGTCCGTGCCTTAATTAAGTACTTCTCATTTTATGGTATCCCTCAGAAGATCAGCTGCGACCCTGCGGCAGAATTTAATAATATACTTCTAAAGGAAACCCTGAATTTCTACAAAATTGAACTCCACATAGGTACACCTCATAATCCTAATTCAATGGGTTTGATAGAACGATTCCACTCAACCATCTTAGAAATATACCGCCTAGCCAAATACGAGCATAAACTAACAGATGCTTCTTCCATTATGACTTATGCGATTATGTCATATAATTCGTCAATACATTCAACTACAGGACTCACACCCCTAGAAGTGGTTTTAGGTCATACTGATTGCTCAAATCCTTTCACTGTAGATTTTAACCAACAATACACCCAAAAATTAATTAGAGATCATGTCAAGCGAACCGCTTTCCTCTATAAACACCTTTCAGATAAAATGATAAAACAGAAGGAAAGAATTAGAGAAAAACGTGGTGGCGAAACGGCGTTCGACCTGAATGACGGCGATACAATTTTTATAAAAGGCGTCAACACCCGACGCAGCAAAGATAAACCACGATTTCAAAAAGCAAAAATTACTGGTGACATCTTCAGAAATACCGTTCCTGTAACATCCAAAAATCGCGACACGACAGTACCCATTAAAGATATAAAACGTCCTCCACAGGTTCGTCCTGCTCATGCAAGTCATCAAGATCCAGGCCCTAGTCCAGAAAATGGAGCATAACCCAGGGATCCTGCCTGTAAAAGACGGCCAAGCATTTGTTACGTACGATAATTGGTCTTATATTAAAGTTTTAGATTTAAGTTCCATAAAGGAAGATTTAGAAAATAATGTTAGAATGTATGAGCACCTTTTAAATTTATTAAGATATTTTAGTAATAATACGCACTATAGCGATATAATTAATATAAGGATTCAAACAGATCATTTTCTTAATACTACATTGGATAAATGTAGGCAGCTTATTCCAAATAGTAGGATCAAACGTGGCATATTTAACCCTTTAGGTTCATTTATTAAAATTATAACCGGAAATTTAGATAATAACGACGCTTTAAAGTATGAAGAATTAATTACTAATTTACAGACGCGACAGGAAAGAATAGCAAGAAAAATGACCATTGTTTCTGAAATGGTACAATCTTTTGTTAATATCACTGGTTTCTCGAAAAATAATTTAATTCAAGTAGACAAAGAAATTTCTGAAATTCAGACATGGATCAATAACACAAACCAGGTAATAAGCAGTACTAGATTAATTAGTACTTTTGAATTGTTCTTACATAATTTTCAGATGATTTATCTTAAAGTAGACGAAATTGAAACAGCCATAGCTTTCAGCAAATTAGGTACTTTACACCAGTCTGTAATCGATACTAATGAATTGTATAGTTTGTTAATTGATATTGAGAAAACTGATAAGCTTGTGTACCCAGTCACCTTAGATAATCTTTTATTAATAGAGCAATCTATCGAGTTAAAAGCTTATTCTAAGAAAAATCAAATAACTTTTATTTTAGATATTCCTCTTGTTAAAAACGATTTATATAGCTACTTTCGAATCATTCCCCTTCCTGTCACAAACTCATTTAACCAAACATACCTTATAATTCCTAAGACTCCTTACCTTTTGGTGAAAGGTTCGAAAACCATATCGCTCGCTCAACCCTGCAAGGATTTGGATAAGTCCATATATTTATGCCACGAAACAGAAATTGAACCGATAATGAAAGATGACTGTATAGAGTCACTTATGCTACTATCTCAAAACACCAGCGCTTGCAACCCAGTATTGGTGGAGACATCTGGAATAAAAATAGAACCCATTCAATATAACCAATGGATTTTATACAGCAAATTTGAAACACTCCTCTTGAAAGCATGTAATACGGAGGAAACTCGCCAGTACATAAGAGGCACCTACATACTCACCATTGATGATACCTGCAGCTATAAAGTAAAGGGATTAACACTTAGAAGACATCAAACAGTTGGTAAAGCTGTAAACTACTCCAGGATACCAACTATCCACTTCTCCGAGAGACTTACCTCGAGCCCGCTACCTGAAAGGAAGCCCTTAAACCTAGACGGCGTTAACCTTCAGCATCTTCAACAGATGGCGTACAGTTTAAAAGAAAGTGATAGTGAAAATGTGTTCGATCAAAGTGAAAGCTCTATAAATGTGAAAAGTGTTAGCGTCGGAACATTAGTTTTATATATACTATTAGCATTAAGCATTTGTATTGCACTTATGTATAAGTTCATCCCTTTACAGTTTTTCCGTCAAAATCAGCAGACGGAAAATCATCCCTCTGCTGACTTTGAACTTAAGGACGGAGGAGTTAAGTATGTCGTACCTAAAGTTTCAAACACGCATTGCACAACCTCTGTTAGGTAAAATAAAGGAAATTGCGCAATGCTGAGCTTGCTTCACCGAATTAGACCACCTACGGTGCACGAGGCGGCGTGCGAAACACCGAAGGAACAATGGGCAGTCTTCACTTCGACTCGGTAGTAATAAGTCGTCTCTAATGTAATTAGTATTAACTTTTATTTCAATAAATATTCAATTAAATAATTTTAACCTCTTTTTAAAAAGACACCGAAACGCTCCCGAAATTTGACTAGCAATTACATATTATTATGTATCTACATACGAACAATTGTAGTAATTTTATCGAACATAATAAGTTAATTATCTACATTAATTGCTTTCGAAAATCGAGTAATTGTCATTATTATTGTAACATGGCCTTATTGCGTGTACTTACCTGAGAAAAATTATGCACGCCTGCAATGCAAAGCACCGTCAGCTTTAATAAATACCTATATAAAAATTAATTATAATAAAGTAGGTAAAACAAATTAACTGATCGTTTGAAACGCAAGCAAAATATTATGTGTAAAATGTTGGTAGGTATAGGTACTTAACTGGGTAGATAAGTTGACGACCGAGTGGCGTAGTGATATCGAAACTGCCGTCTGCGCCGGAGGTCGTGGGTTCGATTCCCACTACTGGTAAATGTTTGTGTGATGAGCATGAATGTTTTCCAGTGTCTGGGTGTTGTATATTAGTATGTTTGTATATTTATCAGTTTTCTAGTACCCATAACACAAGCTATCGCTTACTTTGGGGCTAGATTGTAAAAAACTAAAAAAAAAGTTGCTGTTATAACCCAGTAGTCCAGTGGAAGACCTTTGCTAGGCGGGGGTTGGGACTTCGAATTCCTGGGCACGATTTTTCGGACCAAACAGTTAGATAGTGGCGCTGCGATCGCCTGAGTCGTAACACCTCCGTGTATTTTTAATTTATTAATAATGTTTTATATCGAAAATTAGTGACTGTTTTTAATTTAATATGTTTTAAACACAGTAAATAGTTGAACTTTAATGTTGTATACATGAGAAATTAAAGAATAAGTACGAAAAAACAGTGTAATAAAAACAACACAATAATGTATCTCGAAAACCAAAAATTAAAACCTTTATAAGTGCTATTATTGTTATAGTGTTTTCAAATCTATACACGAATTATGACAAAAATCTTTAATTGAAACAAAATAATTACTTGAAAAGTGTTGAAAAATCAAATATTGCAGAAGTGCGGGTGAACAAATAATTTTACGACGACGCGCGACGTTCAATTGTATACCTCAGCACAACGATTCCGACCGCCAAATTCAATTTTTGTTTGGTTTCTCGTGATTTGGGCGTTGAGTTCACATAAGTATTATTACGTGCATCGATTCTGTATGCATTATATCGTATTGCGCAAACACCTATGACTTGAGATACCTGCTAAACAACGACAGATGAGGCGAGCACAGGTATCAAGACACAAAATTGACTTTTTTTGACGGCATTAATCTCAAACATGACTACTACAAGAACTGATGATGTTCAAAATAAATTAAAATTAATTGTACTTGAGCTCAAGAAAAGTAAAATCTTAAATGAACAGTCACTTCGCGAACGAGAGGAAAGTGAGCTAGAGGTCGAAAATGTTATTAAAAGGAATACTCATTTGAAGCAGGAATTAGCTGAACTACACATTAAATATGAAGATGCCGTGCAACAAAAAATTCAATATGAATATGCAGTGTCAAAATTACAAGAATGTATAAGTACATATGAGGAGGAAATTATGCAAACTAGGAGTATCAAAAGAGAACTTTATGTAGCTAATCAAGAAATCATAAGTCTCAAATCTACACTAGAGGATCTCCAGAAAAATAATAACACTGTGTGTGACAACCTATTTCAGGAGCTCCTTGGGGAAAAGAAATTACAAAAACCGCAAGAAATAATAATTACAGATCCCAATAAAGATGAGTCATTATTGAATAACAAATCAAAAACAATGCATTGGTTAAGCCACAAAAAGATAAAAAAATACATTAAAATAAATAGGTACATAAATAAAACAAAAAAACTTTTAAGGTAACAACAAATATTAAATAAAACCATGAGAGTTCGGAAACAAAATATAGAATTACTGAAGAACATAAATTTTTATACTCAGGCACTCCATGAACATCAGCTTAATTATGAGCAATATACTAAGTGCCTTAACAACAAAATAAAATTAATGGAGGAGTTGTTGCGCCGAAAATGTGATACTGTCCAAATGTGCGAAGAAAATCGTTCCAATGCAAACCCCGACAGTGGTGCTAGCACAGATATTTTAGTCTTTTCTGACCAACTAGGTTCCAGTTTTGGTTCACTATTATGTAATAAGCTGCCTCACTCATATACCGTTCTTAACTATTGTATCCCTAATACAACTTTTAAGCAATTGACCAACAAAGTAATTTCGAAATCATGTTATAATACCAGTTCCATTGTATTGTTATTTGGAGATAGTTTAACAGTTAAAAAGAAAGACATAATTAGCGGATTTAATGATCTCAGGAAACTAGATGTTGCTAATGTTGTTATTTGTACATTACCTTATTCAGCCTATTTTTCGGACGAGCAAAATAGATTTATTTATTATTTAAACAACTTAATATACAACTTGACATGTTCTAGTAAGAACAACTTATCTTTTTTTGATATTAATAAGTTTTTAAATTATGACTGTAAGTATAATTATTGTACTAGGCATACTTTCCATGTGCCTAAAAATATATGCACAGTATTGCTAATTTAATAGCTTTTAACATTGTAAATCCCAACTCAAAGATTAGAAATATAACTCAAATTGTATTGAAGTCTGATTGTGATAAAATATAATATTATTCTTTATTTTGAAAATTTAATTAATTAATTAATTTTTAATTTATTTATTCTACACTTTTGTCAAAATTATGTACTTTAAAATGTTTTCAATCATATCAATTTTCTATATGATTATTTGTAATTTTGTATGATTTAACATTGTATTTGTATGACTTTCAAAAAGTGTACTTGATATGTACCTACTTTGAAATAAATATTATTTGATTTGATTTGAATCATAAATATGTATGATTCATCTGAATGATTTTAATCTTGTAGTTTTTTCTTTCTGACTCTTCTTTCTTTGAATTATCTTTCTTTCTGTACTTAAATTCAAATTTCTTGAACAGTGTTCAAAATATATTTGTATAAATATTTATACGTCAACGAATTCTTCAGTAAATCCTTTAGCGAGCGCGGCACGTCTTCAATGGTCTTGAAAATATTAATCAAGTCATCAATCAGCACAAGGCGCTGAATGCCGAAAGATGAACACGAAAAAAATATGTGATCCAGTGTTTGGGATTCATTACTATTGCAATAATTACAAGACGGAGAGTTCACTATTTTCATTCTATGTAAATGTGCATTAAGGCGAATGACCAAAGATGGATGGTAGTTAAGTCACAGATAATATAATACTTGGTTAAGTCATAAAAAACGATTGATTTAATAAAATTAATGTAGGGAAAATGTGTTTCTTTCCGATATTTCTTTGAGAGATTTTTCCGGAATAAAAAGTAGCTTAAGAGCCGTCTTAGTCCATGGTATAAGCTGTTAACATTCTCAGCCAAATCAGTTAAGTGATTGAGCACTAACATACCTAACAAACTTTCATATTTATTCAAGTAATAGATATTTTATTGTATTAGTAAATACAAATACAGACCAAGTCAATGAAAGCGTGTTGAAAAAGTTATAATTAGTACCAAAATTGAACGGTTATTATTCACATATTTTTGTGTAGTTTCTCTCTCCCAAATTATAATAATCAAGAACATAATAATCCAGATATCTTCCACGCTCTCAGATCTCCAAACAGATATCCTGTTAACAGAAATAACGCAAATCAAAGACAATATTTTATATTAATAAAAAATATATTAATCCCGGAAATGTTACTATTAAACCTGAAGCTTTGAAAATGTCATGATACAGATATACCCACCAGTTTCGGATTCGCTACTACCGACTTCCGTCGTCATCTATTAAAATTATTATCACATCAAAACTAATTTGCGTTTCGTTTTATGTGGCTGGGACTCTATTTCGAGGGAGTAAGGTTGTTTTCACGCTGGTTTCAGTTCTGTGGGTGGTATTGACACGTCGGTCGGCACATCAAAGGGCCCACACACGTTGTGTACGGATTTCCGCAACATTGTACGGGCTGTATCGATTAAAATTATAATCTAGGTGTAGATAGGTAGGTATTCACTGCATGTTATGATAAGGCAGGGTGGCAAGTACCTGGGGTACTTAGTAAGCAAATCATGGCTTTGAATTCTCGTTTCTCATACATTGATAAAAAGAATCAACATGATTACCTCACTAGTACACTGTACAATAATACACAGGTGCTGAAATTAGGTCATTTCTTCGCAAGTTCTGGTTTGTTAGGAATAATAGAGAAGAAATTAATTCTTGCACCTATTAATAGTATTTTAGCAGTAAAAGTGGTACTTCATAAAATAACAATATATATAAAGGTACACAACACTTTTTGATTAGAAACCTCTACCATGCTTTTGGATGTAATTTGCAGAAGTGAAACCAAAAAGCACTTGTACGGAAAACGATAACTTTCTGCCCGTTATACATACACTGATAAGTTTACAACTGTTAATTATATGAAACTGGCGGTTCTTTTTATTATTCTGGACTCATTTCTGTATTTTTTATTGACCATTGATAGTAGACCGACGGACTTTTGCTCTAACTTCCGTCCGTTTAAATAGATGCCGTTTATCAATTTCAAATTGCCTATTGCCCTTCAATATAAATACAGAATCTATAGTAATAATAAATTATTGTCAATCGTGTCAATGTTCTCTATCGTGCTATTATAGGAAAACCGCTATAAACTTGACCCTCCTGATGGTGTGCGGGACGCGGGGCGGGTGATGGCTATATACAATACTAAGGATGACGGGTCAGCGCTAAAAAGTGTCCGAACCGAAAGAGAGATAAAACGCGAAAAGGGAGAGCATCACACTATAGCTAGTTGCAAGTAAAATTAGGCAGTATAAAATTACAATGTTTTAGTTTGTTTATAAAAATACACATAACTACCCTCGTTTATATTTAGGTTTTCTCGGGACACTTTTTTCGTGAATTTTGTATTACAACCACTGTCCTTAGATAGTACCTAGGTCAATGGGTTTACCTATAATTGCTATAGTAGTGTTATTATCTCGCTGCAGACTCGGTCATAAATCATTCGAGTGTTTCGCTTTTGTTGTTCTTTGTTGAGTTGTGCAACTCAACAGTGCAACTATAGTATTCCACTATACACTATACAGTATACACTATAGTATTCCAATCACAGATACTATTTCTGTGATTCCAATAATGCGCGGAAGGTAACAGTGAACATAATATCGAGTCGGTAAAGTTGTATCGAACGCTCGGCGCTCGAACGTTTCGCCGTCAGTTGACTGTATTGTGTGTAGTGATGTGATATGATAGCTGACAGCGCGCTTTGTTTCAATTAAGCTCCAGTAGGGTTGCCACTGCAAGCATATATTGCGCGGGTGTGTCGAAAATCCAAATTGTATTTAGTTTTTCGAAAATAATAGCCTAATTATGAGTTGTAGGCTTATGGCAATGAGTTTAGAGGACATAATAATTATGCATTAACATGTTTATTATAAAAGATTTGGTCAGAAATATCATTTTATAAATGAATGAATAAATGAATTGATAATTTATTGCACATTACAAGAAAGGAAAACATAATAAACAAGTAATCATACAAAACATAATGCGCAAAAGGCGGTCTTATTGCCATAGGCAATCTCTTCCAGACAACCTTTTCTTTTTGGTGAGAGGTTATACAAAGAGTTTAATTTTAGTACTTTATTTGTCCCAATAGCTCTAAATCCCTCCTAATCCCGGGTTTGGAGCTATCGGGACAAATATGAAGTAAATGAATAATTCGATCAAAATTTCTAAGTGATATGCCCGCAAAACCCATTGCCATAAGAAGCCTACAACTCATATTTAGCCTACTAGTTTCGAAAAATAAATAGAATTAGAATTTTCGTGGCCGACTGAATCGTACTAACTTAATTGATTAGTAATTCGTAAGCGTAAATTCAAAACTAGAACTGATTTTTATAAACTTGACTGTCTAGTTTCCTACCGTAAAACCGTAACAAAATCAGAGTTATTAAAAACGTAAATTACTATGGAAACAGGTTAATATGATTTCGGCTTTTTGTACAAAATAATCATAAAACGAGTAAGACTTGATGTTAAGAGATTAACTACACGCCGCGCAACGAAGACCCATTAATGAAAAAGTATATAAATTATGTAAGAAATCTTAGAGCTGCCAACCCTATGTCACCAATAAAAATCAATCAGCACTCAGTTATGATATTGTGCGTATTTGTGTGCGTGCGATGAGCACACAAGTGTATAAGGGCTGCCACTTATTAAAAAAAGACTAGAAATAGAACAGAATTATTTTTGTGAAAAAGTGAATGACATTCTTGGAATGATAGGGATATGCTTCACGAGATATCATAAAATGATGATTCTACTATGTAAGAAGAGTTGTATATGAAGACATTTGGTTTGCACCGAAGCACTGGCAAGTGCCGAGTTTCTTGCCAGTGCTTCTGGTGTAAACCTGATTTCCGCACCTGGCGGTAGAGTTTTGACTTTTCATAAGAGCTTGTGTATTAGGCCTATGTGAAAATAAATATTTTAATTTTCAAGTAAGTGCATTTTTACGGACAAAAGCTAGTATAGGATAGATTTCCGTGGTATATCAAAACTGGAAATTTAAGCGGACGAAGTTAGTTTATATTAGAGACAGCCCTACCGCGGGGACGATAGGGGGTGATCCTACAATCGGAGGGGTGAATATTACGTGAGCAATGAGCTCGGCCGGGGGCGATAGCGCACGCCGCGCCGCGTACCAAAATGGCGATTAGGGGATGAAAAGAAAAGAGACACTTTCATATCAATAGCTCGTCGACTGGGCTCTGGCTGTAGCTCTGTGCAGAGACAAAGGCGACGCTTCAGATTTTTGTTTCGTTTACAATAACAACTGAATTGTCTAATTGTATGGAAAAACGTACGTACCAAAGCGGTTTGATTCCTCGTTCTTGATACGCACTGCAAAGGCCTGGAATACCCTCCCACGCACTGTCTTTCCCGCCACTTACAACCCGGGTGCCTACAAATCAAGAGTGAATAGACATCTACTAGGCAAGCGCGTTCCACCTTAGACTGTATCATCACTTTCCATCAGGTGTGATCACAGTTAAGCGCTAGCCTAGTATAAAAAATCTATACCATTGAAATACCTATATCATTGGAGTATTTATCGGTTTTGACGTGATAACGTTTAATAAATTGATGAACACCAGCAATGCACATGAAAAATAGTAACGTTCCGCGTAACGTTCCACCTGAGCCTGTGCGTGCAAGCGAGAGCGCGCAACAAGCGATAGAGAGGCACGATAAAACAAACGATAGAGAGGCCAATTATGACGTTATCACGTAAATCTATCGTCCGTAAACCGACTTTACAGACAACCAATTTTTTTTTTTGCTCATCTGACTGACTGAAATATTGATTGATTTATCGACGTATTTACCACAGGGCGGTAGGGGTTAGAGGAAAATGACCATTGATGTATGGTTAATGGTATGAGGTATCCCGTATCAAGCTCAATCAAATCCAAACTTTATTTTTTTTAGACTACCGTCTCCACATGAACTCCTCCATATATATTATTTTTATTTGACATCCGGATTCCAAAGTTATACGCAAATAAACAAGTTGTAAGTACTGCTCAATAAAATCTGTATAACAGGAAATGTGTATTGAAAAGAAAATAACTTTTACTAAATACGCCCAATTAAATTCCGGATACGAAAAACAAACTCCTTGTGCCAATGGTTCTTAAAAAATAGTATTTTATTTTCCTTGAATATTTTGGTTATAGTTCACGTGAAAATTTGATATCACTTGACCAATGCTCCTTTGCCACACTTACAGATAATTAATTAATTATAAGCTTCTTTTATACATGCTAAGATTTGGAGAGATTTTTGAAAATTGAACCCCTAATCGAGCAAACTATATTATTCCATGGAAATGGTAGGTACTTTATCAACCGACTTCAAAAAAGGAGAAGGTTCTCAATTCGACTGTATTTTTTTATTTTTTTTATTTGTTTACTTTTGACTGGGTGAATCGATTTTGATGATCCTTTTTTTATTAGAAAGCTGACGCTTCCCGCGTGGTCCTATTTCAATTTAGTCCAGTTCTGATAGTAGTATCCATGAGAAAACCATATTAGTCTTAAATTTTTCACTGGACTGGATTTCAACAGTAGTTTGATGAGAGTTGAAGTCGGTTCTTTTGGTTAATTTACTAACGTATATTATGTATCTCTTATCAATTACCAACGTATCGCTAGGTTCTGATATTGTATAGAATAGCTGTCACACACGTTTGAGAACATTGTGTTGAAGCAGACTTTCTCATGATGTTTTTCTTTAAAAGTGATATTTAAAAAACTTAAAACGCACATAACTCCGAGACGTCAGAGGTGCGTGCCCGGGATTCAAACCCCCGATACCCTGATAGGATGCAGATGTCTGAACTGTAACCGCTTTTTATAAGCAAATTTTCCATTGTATTGAATTGCACCCCTCATAGAGAGGTAGGTATTATAGGTAGCTTTATGCTAGTCACAATTATGAAGATAGGGCTTAAAGCTTAAGCCAAGAACGTTGCTCTAATACGAGTTGATGAGCGTGAAGCAACTCAATTACAGTCAAGCACATAAGATAAACTAAATGAAAATAATAAAATTCATGCATCCTAACCTACCGCAATCACCACAATACGTAAATAGGTCACAATAAAACACACCACAGAGAATCGCATGCACTAAACCGAAATAGACATCCCTACTCAATAGAGCTTACTCACTCAATTACACTCAAATCATCCGTCTGTTACAGGAAGCAGCGAAACGCTGGCACTTCAAAGCGACGGGGACATCAAACGAATAACTAAACCCCGGCGACTATTAAACGTTAATTCAATCATAAAAACAAACATGAGCCTCTGTTCTCGAAAGATTCGCGGCTAAAAGATCTACATATGAACCCGCAAGAAGACGGCGAACCACTAGACACTAAACTAGATACTGAAGACATGCAAACTGTGGTATCGAATTACGTGACACCGAATCTAATACAACAAGCTGACAGGCTGATCGATTCCCATAGCTATTCCGCGGATACGTACACGGAATACTACGGGGATGAAATAGATAGATTGTCCCTCGAAGGTAGAGATGAAAGGGACGAGAGAGACGAAAATATCAACGTTGACGACGACGAGAAGGACGAAGAATTGGTCATCGCTGATACGGAAGACACAAATCCCGAAAATAGTGTTAGTGTTGACGAAGATATTGCACAGTTTGAGAATTATAACGTAAATGACCAGATAGATAAAGGCATAATCAGTACAGTACAAGGTAATATTAATATTAATAGTGAAGAAAACGGTGTACCATCTTGGCATCCACATGTCTATGGGAAACCTCCTAAAAAACCAACTCCTCATACGATAGAGTATATATTAGGATTATCAAAAGAACCAAAAGAACAAAAGAGGTCTACGGTGAGCCAATTGATGAATGTGAAGCGAAATTTCGAAACTAAAAAGACTTTCACGTATCAAGAGAAGGGTATTCAAGTGCCGAGGGATTTGACAGAGAGGAAGGTTAGTTTGAGTGTCCACAAGAACAAACTGCAAGAACAGTTGTTGCAGAGGGGAGTGAGGAGTAGTGAGAGTGAATATGACAAAGTGGTCGGGTTTAAGACTGATGAGCCGCTGAATCTGTCGGTGCCAAAGCCCAAGGACTCGTGGAGTACAGGGGACGAAGATAAGTTTAATAAAGGTACGTAACAAAAAACTTCTACCTTTAACATTGAACGCCTCTTAGGCGCCTTCAAGTCAATGAGTGAATAGGGAACTAGGCAACTGCGTTCCACTTTATCCTGTATCATAACTTTTCATCAGGTGTGATCATACTTAGTCAAGAGTTGGCCTATTTATTTAAAAATATTTGAGAAATGGGAGTAGGTACCTCTTTTTTGGACAGTTGTTTTGTTGGACAGTTTCAGTCTTTCACTTGATGGGCTTTAGCTTTATTACTGGAATGTGCATCGAAAATGAGCGCTTCTTGTAGATGTAAGTTTATCAGTCTGTTTACATTTTAAATCTAGTCCCCCTTAGTTGATTAAATACTCAAACCGATTTTAATGGTTCTCGTACGAATAAATTCTTAATTAACTTCCAAGTATTAGTAAAGCCAACGAAATGCTGATTCAGCACGATGTAAAATTAATAAAATCAGTAGATACAAAATCTAGAGCATGTAATATAATTTATAATGAGGTTTTGGGAATTATTTATAAGGTGGCATTATACTATGAAGACTTTGAACATTTTGATTTTGCTTCCTTGAACAGTGGGGCTTAGGACTAATTACAATCGAAGTCTCGAATTAGCGGATACTAAGCGCCGTATAATTAAGTTGAACTTTACATATTATACCTACATATATTATACGAATAAGTAGGTATTTGTTACACGGAATCTTCCGACCCGCACTTGGCTAGATATTTATTAAAGTAAGATAAATAAAATCATACCCCTTTAATAGCAACATTTGTGATACTCTGCTCCAACGTAATTACCGTGTGTTGCTTTATAAATAAACAGCGATTCACTCAAAAGCAGTCGCTTTGATGTAAATCGTAATGCGGACTTATTAACCGAACCGTTTGAAGCGATTAACTCGAATAAAGCTATAAGTACTTACCTAATAGGTCATCGATTGAGCAGCGAGACGACCGAAGCTTTGGAACGGTCATATTATTAAATATTAATAAATCGATTATAAACTACTAGGTACTTACTAAGTTCCTTGAGTAGTTTGTTTTTGAAACCTATTGGGTTCTACCCAACTGAATTTGTTGTGGGCTTCTTGTAGGTTCCCTCGTAAACTTAGTTATTAAGTCGCGAAATAGTTACCATGAATAAAAAGAGAATAGAGTATTATGGTTATATTTTATGGACAGTTCATAAGTGCCTATAAGTTAGGCCTATATTATAATTAATTTGAATTTGAACAATAAAGACCATCGGTGTTCAATAACCCATTTCATATTAAAGCACAAGAAATATACTGTATAGGTATAGATATTGGGTTTTTTGGTAGAATGTAGATAGATGTGATGAGCGAACATCACATCTACCTACATTCATTACATTATTCATTCATTACATTATATGTATGTAATGAATGAACCTATATGTAAACCTTGTATTCTGGGGGTTCAAAAAAAATCAAATTTCCCAAGTAAAAGCAACTTTCCTTCGTATATTCATAAAAAAGGCATAAAAACTAGGTATAACTAAACATGATTTTTAAAATCAATAGTTATCTTCACTGCTCTTTTCAGGCAGACTTAAAAAAAATTCTGCGCTAGACAATATTATTATTACTTATGTCTTTGCAAAAAAATCGGGTTTGGCCAGACAACTCAATTTTTTTTTGGTCTAGTTACTTAAGACGCCGTATCTCGGTTTATGCCGGTATATACTCTTCAAAAGCTGAATTATGTCAATAAGTATAATTTGTTTACATTTTGCAAAAAAATGTAATCAATTTTGGCGGACTCAATCCACCAAAATCCACCTTAATCTCTTGCTTGTTCCGGCGTGATTGATGGACATATCAACAAACAAACACACCGTCGCATTAATTCAGGGTATTTAGTACAGTCCAAAACCCTTGAACATGAACAATATGCTGCGAACAATTAAGCGCACCCCACGAATTTAAAAACATCGATATAATCATCAAAAAATCCCACACACGCAGCCAAATAAACAAATCATTCCACGAACTTTGTGGTTGGGAGGTCACCATCGTCCCAATCTCTACGTACACCCCTCCAATCATCTCACATTTTATCTACAATGAAATACTAACCTTCAATTGTAAAGAGAGAGTTCAAATTCGAACAGCAATTGTTTTGATTAATGTCTTTATGGATCCAAAAGCTGATGGGCTATAAACCGGAGGAGTTGTAAATCACAGTCAATTAGTCGAAAGAGCTCGATGCTGCGCTCTTGTATTTTTGGCGGAGTAATTACACCCAATGCATGTGGGCTAGAGATGTGGTGATGGCCTTTTAATCGAAGTCGGGATTTTACCAAAGATACGAGTCACTGTAGACGTCATATTAGAGAAAAATACTTTTTGACTTATTTCCGACAACCCAATTGGTATGTTGGTAACTCAGCATCATCATCAAAATTTTAAAACATGCTAATATTCAAAGATTTATAACGCCGCTAATAGTGTTGTCTCACTACTGGATACAAAAACCATAGACGGAAAGGGAAAATGACGCAAATGAATGCGGTGATTTAGTCGTGAACGGTGTCATTTGGTTTTGGGTCATTAGAGGATTTAATGATAATAATATGCTAGGGTGCGTATTTTACTGAAGCATTATTTTACTTCGTGGTACGTCTTTGATAGCAAGTTGACAACCAGTTGTGTAATTCTGCAAAAATACTTACAGCATTGACGAAGTTCTTGGGCTCTGATAAGTTATGAAATCTTAAATAGCCGTTACAAGCGAGACTGTATTGAATTTTTTTTTTGTCTCAATTACAATAAGTCTTAATTTAATGGATCTGACGGCTGGAAAAGTTAAACTGCGTTCCAACTAAATATTAATCTTAGTCGGAAGTCGACTGGGTTAGACCCATCACTAGTCGGGCACGTGGGTTGTTTGTCTGTACTCTGTAGATCATTGTTTATGCGGCGTAATTAGTTTTATTGATTGTGTGTTTAAAAGCTCCGTGTTATATCATCGTCTGTTGCCGAGTTCTGACTGTTCCGGGAACAATTTTACTCCCCACTTGTGTTTTATTTTCATACTAATCAGTAATTATTGTAGTAGCTTTTCTTTTTTGCTGTAGCTTAATTGTCTAGCTTATACTTGCTGACCCGGCAAACGTTGTTTTGCCATGTAAGTTATTTACACCTAGGGGTATGAAAAATAGTTTAAGTACGTCCTATTCTCAGAACTACCGAGTACACAAAAACTTTATAAAAATCCGTCGAACCGTCGAGGAATTTTGTTATAATATAACAATAATTTGATACTAGTATATTAGAGAAAGTTAGAAAAGAGGGATAACAGCTACTTTATTCACAATGTTTCCAATTGTTATCTCTATTTGAAAGTACTAAAAGTAACCTTAAAATGTCAGTTACCTATCATCGATTCAGTTAACACCTAGGCTTAAGAATAAGAAACACTACTAATAAACGCACTTGACTCATAAAACCAACTAAGCAGCCTGATTGAATACCGAGAAAACTTCGAAGACAACACTAAATCTAGCAGGGTTGCCGACCCTCTAAAAGTAGACCCACTTTAATCTCGACTCACTTTACAGTAGCGTTTTAATAGAGCCCAATGGACACAGACGTACAAATTACCGTCTTTACACCAACTTTATGCGATTTTAGTCCTTATTTGCGCGCAATAATGACTTTGATTAGTTTTATGAGAGGCTATTTACGGCCGCTAAGTATAATTTGAACGCAGCAATAAGCTATCGGCCTGCAGCTGCGTCCGTCAGTAGGGTTGCCAACTTGCCGATTTATTTTTAGCCAATAAATTTATTCGGATTATTTGTGACACGCTAATGCGGGATCATTGCGTCAATCGTGCACTGCAATATTGTAAAGGTCTGTCCACACGCTCCGACTTGTCAGCACAAAACAAGTTGCACCAGGCGTGATAAAATTAATTTCTGTCACAATGTTTAATGTATTGAAATTTAATTGTGAGGAATTGTTTTGATGTATTGAAAATTAAACGTGAAAATGGGTATCCGGATGTTAAGTTTATGACTATCTCGTAACGACAGTAGACCCTCGCCTGCGGCTCTTACTTACAAACGTCAGCTCGTTTGTCATGATTTTAATTGCCTTTGACTTCAGAGCTGTTACATAGCCAATTTTTGAAGTTTTCAACAGCTGAGATCTAAGCAGGTGTACAAGCAAGAGATAGTATTAATGTGATAGAATACAGCTTTCAGAAGGTTTCGCTGGCACTGTTGGTATAAACGCTCCAAGTACCTAGTCCCGACCTCTATGGGGTTTTTTTGGAGGAGTGTAGCGAGTCGAAAAGAAATAGAGGGGAAATAAAACAACGCGACGAAAAGAGAGCACAAGGCGCTGTGGCGAACTACTATTGCTGGAGTCGCTATTTCTTTAAATCATTTTGCGGAGTGAATCTTCTATTAAGGTATTCTGTGCCTGCGCAAGCAAATTGAAGAGTGTGGACGAGCCGTAATGGATGTCGATGAATTAGGGCCGCTAATGTGCGCGTGCGCGTTATAGATCTAATAGATTAATATTAATTGCGCTCTGACACCGTTACTACTTACAGTTAATGCGTTAAAGATGTTCAAACAGTTACACAGTGTTTTCAAACCATCGTCGTATTAATTAATAATCTCTTAAAGGATTTTTATCTAACATTTTAAAAAGACGATCAACCTGATAGAAAGGAACTTCATAACAGTTAGGTAGATCTAACGAGGCTTCGGTCGCGGCTGGTACCTTACCGGCAAAGACGTAGGTACTCCCTAGTAATTTAGCTCTCTGGTGCGATGCTATGTAACAACCTGCTGATAGAATCAAGTAAATGATTTATTTCATAAAAGCCTAAAATTACAGGCTCTTATGAAAAATCAGTAAAACGTGATTATACTTATAGTGATAATTGTTTACAAGTTTGCTGTAGTTCTAACTTCTAACGCACCCTGAACTAAGAAGAAGCCCGCATCAAAGTCAGCCAGGATACTTCGTAGTAGTTGAGGGTTTTTACCAGACTTTATTTATACTTTATTTTATTCAGGTTCAAGAAGGTGAAATTGCAAGAAATTAAAAAATGGTTCAAATTCAAGTCAAGTAGTCAGCCCTGACATCCGATATACTGATCAGGAGGTGTCAGAAGTTTTGCGAGTTAATTTGTCCATCGTCTTGTTTAGACTGGCTACTGGCTAGCGGCTAGCGGCTACGTTTAGACTTAGGACTTAGCTCCAACTTTAGCATCCCACTTTAACTTTTGTTTCTGGTTTATTAGGATATAACCACTGATAAGAAAACTCAAGATATTGGCATCCGAACGATACGAAAACCTTTTTCGTACAAGCAAACAGTAGCGCCATCTGTCAAAATTCTATAGGTGGCTGCTGAGCAAACTACAGCGTGGCCTATGTTGGTGGCAAAAATATTTTAGGCACCGATAAACTGGCGATATTTTTTCGCGCTGTCCGCCCTGTCCAGTATTTATTGATGTAACAAACTAAATATTTCAGTTTATTTTTCAATAAACAATGACCTTCCTTCTTCCTTCGAAAGTTTTTCTTTTTGACATATAACTTTAAGCTTCAAGCGTTTGGAAGCAACTTGATTTCAGGATTTCATTTAAGACAATTTCTTGTTTGTTTGTTCCTGTGGTTTGATCCTATATCATGTTACTTAGCGCATGACACTTGGTGTCATTTTGACTGGTCTCAGCGGGCTTTAATGTGTCTCTGAAGGGTATATTATATAAATCACGCGGGGATTATGAGACCGGCAATGTCTCAAACTCTCAACTGACTCAATCCACTTAACCACTCACTGTTTCACGGTACTCTCTTTGGACGTTTCTACATTGTGTACTAACTGTAGCCTTGCGTCTCATATCTACTTTTGTATTCACGGCAAGAAATAAGCTATATTGAGACAGAGCTAGTCTCTGTTGACATAGACAGTATGTAGAGCATACATTTTTATCATACCCAATCGAAAAACGATAATGAGCTTCAGAGGCTAAACTAGGGACAAAACTCAGTTTTGTTCTCATGGGAGTTTGCGTTTTCTCTCCTCTGATTGGTTCCAATTCGTGTCTGTCATCTTTTTTTCATTTTGTTTTCTACATAATTTTGACAGTCAGTTCAGTCTTTTAGTTATTTCTACACATACCTACGAATTTCTGACGGTAAGGTTCGTACTCTTTATATTTTTCTCATAGGCAGTGATGAAAAATAGTGTGTGTCAATCGGGGCCAAGATATTACCTACTTGTTCTCTGGCGTATATATTGAATTCTTAGCTGCGTTTAGGATTCCACTTTTACAGAACTTTAACTAGTAACAAAATATTACGTTTTCCCTTTGTAACACAAATAACTATTAACCAAACCCAAACACACCCTTCGTAATTGCCAGAAAAGCACTGCATTTTTTATGAACATTCAGTCATTACCACGCCACTTGTCAGTCAATCGTCATTACCTTGTCAGAGAAAGGGCTTTACCGTGTAACATAACAATGTCCTTCGCGGAAGCAATCAAGGGCTACTAGAACACACATGGTGTAAACCCCCTGTTGTTTATTCATCTCACCCCATAATGAAAGACAGAGAGGGAGATACATCCGCTGTAAACTTGCCAAAACCGAACACACCGGCTGCATTTCATCTTTAGGCGTATAATCCGGGAGAGAAATTTATTCTTCCCTTGTTTTATGTTTTATTGTCGTTTCTTTAGTTTAGTGTTTGATCACGTGAAGTGTTCACTTTTAATTGGTTGCTAGGTTTTTCCCGCGGCTTCACATTTGTGTGGAATGTGGTTTTATAAATCTTGGGGAACATGTGACTTTTTTGGGAAAGATGATGACGTTTTTTCCGGGATTTGGTTTGAGGATAACCTAATGACCGATTTGATTCATTAGGTGTAAAGCAGTAGCTAGTTTACACCCATATACTCGAGTAACATTAATTATATTTTATAACACAAACACCATTTGTTTGTGTTATAAAATATAATTAATGTACTTAAATATATAATTAATGTAATACTACTAATATTATTCATTAAATAAATAACAATTCAGTTCAATTTTATTAGCTTTTCATTTTGTTACCTATGCTTATTTTCAAAAATAATTTTAATTTTAATATAATTTCGTATCCGCTTACTATCGTTGTTCCAGCTTGCCATAGTATGTTATATAATATGATGCCGGCAAGAATAATATTGAAGAATGCAAAAAGAAACTTAATAGCCCAATAGTCATTACCGATTATTTACTTTTCCCAACACCTATAAATCGTGAGCGAAGCGAGCTTTGATGTCGCGCCTTGCGGTCGACTTTATGTCACTTGTTTTAGATTTTCATGTTAATTGTTATTTATGCTACACTTTGACGGGAGACTAATTTGAGGATTGTGAAAACAAGCTTTATGAGTGAAATAATGGGCTCTGTTCTGTCCTCTCTCTCTAATTATATTATCGCCATGAGAGCGGCTTTTAAGTGAATTTCTTTGGGGATTACGTGGTGACGGTTTTATTTCGGCTATCTAAGCTTTCTTTTGATATTTAGATTTACGATTTCATTCCAAATACAAAACAAACTTTATAGGGTTTCATGTCCAAGTGGCAAGATGGAAGCCACTTAATTTCCTCATGTCTAGCGAAGAAACATTATTATATTGACTTTATTATTGATTCTAAAAAAACTTTATTATTGACTAGGTGATCCCTTTCCTCTGTCAGTTGACCACATTAAGAAACATCCTAAGTTTCAGAATTTTAGGTAGAAGGACGGTCGATTTGAATTGATGACTGTGAGTGAATGATTGAGTCAAGAATTTTCTTATTAAAAAATACCCAAATCAGTTCAAATAGTACTGCAGTGTATTATTTAATTAAGTAACTATTAATTATGATAGGTACCTAGACTGTATACCTACCTACTAAATGCTACCAAGAAAACATTTCGCAGAATAAAGCCTCCCCCACACAGGCGCGTTATTATCGCGCGATAATATCGCAAGCGTTATTGCGATAATGCGTCCCGATTCCTTGCACACAGCTGCGTTTGCAGATGCGAAGACGGACGCAGCGTCCCGCGTTATTATCGCGCGATAATATCGCAAGCGTTATTGCGATATCTGTTTTCAGTACATTTTGTATTAGGATGGTCAATGAAGTAGGACGCTGCGTCCGTCGTCCCACACAGGCGCGTTATTATTGCGCGTTATTATCGCGCGTTATTATCGCAGCAGTGTGTAACTACTTGATCATCCTAATACAAAATGTACTGAAAACAGATATCGCAATAACGCTTGCGATAATATCGACCGATATACTTCCATTGTAGCGTTATTATCGCAGCAGTGTGTAACCACATGACCATCCTAATACAAAATGTACTGAAAACAGATATCGCAATAACGCTTGCGATATTATCGCGCGATAATAACGCGCCTGGGCTTAAAAACAATGATCAAATAATAATAATTAATAGGTGCCAAGTTTCATAACAGAGCTACGTAAATGTAATTCCAGGTATATTGTCACAACTAGACGTACGATTCTTTAATATCCCCGTCAGCAGTGTGGAAATGGTAGGGCTATGTTCATAAGAAGAGCGGTTTAGTTATAATGGAAAAGAGGTGATTATTTTTGAAAATAGGCAAAAGGCAAATATATTAGGGGTTAAAATTGAGCCGTAGAACGACATTTATCCGTAACCCATAAAACAAGCTATTTTGCATTCATAAAATAGAATTTTACGTAGATAGATAAATACTTGAAAGGAATTATTATAATTATACTTACCTACTTACCTATGATCTTTTAAAATTAAAAAAAAAACAAATGTTTTCATCTTTATTAAAGTAGATTTAAAGTTATATTGTTATAGTAGTGTTATTATCTCGCTGCAGACTCGGTCATAAATCATTAGAGTGTTTCGCTTTTGTTGTTCTTTGTTGAGTTGTGCATTACTGTAGAACAACAAAATAATGATTTATGACCGAGTCTGCAGCGAGATAATAATACTATAGTAAACAAATGTAGCCTCATTTGAATCATGGATGAATACCTATAAGATACCGAATGACAGAAAGAATCTTCTAAGGTTTTTTAACGAGAGTTGAATTCGACATTTTAGCTCAGTTTCTATCACTGATCGAGCTTTTAATAACTCAATAACTTGGTAAAAAAATTACAAAAGCGTATAAGCGGAAACAACATGTCCGCCCCCTAGTGTCAGTTTCTCGCGTGAAGTAAAACTACACCGCTTTTGAGCGGTCATTAATATGGTTAATGAAATAATTAAGCGCCGTGAGATATTTGTCCGCTTCATTATTTAATAACACAATTGTCATGATACTGTGTCGCTTTTAAATATTGCGATGTTCCAATTAATGCATGATTAACCATATTTTTGAACTCATTAATTATTTATTGACTCGTCATATAAAAATGAAAAGGAAAATCTTAATTTTTCACATTTAAATATAAGGTATGCTTGATTTATCGGTTCTTATTAAAAGTCAAAACAGTACCGCAAAGTTGTTCAGGTTTGCTCCGAAAAGAACGAGCAAGAAACTCGGAACTCGTTCATTTCAGAATGTAGGTACCTAATGTCAAATTTTGTCAATGGTCCCTTTGGAAACTCACGTGCGGACTAATAACAAGTATAATTAGTAATCTGTGGCGTGGACCGCGGTCCATAGACAACATTGCGGTCGGCTTACAACTGACGCTGTTGGTGTCAAAACAAACTTTTTTGACACCAGTAAACAGGTGACATAATTTTCGCGCGGTCTGTCGGGTCCTTTGTATACGTCTATATTATATCGCATAATAATGATCATGAATGAGCCGACATCGCGGGGTGTACCTATTCTCGACATCGCTGCGACATCGATGCGACATAGTTGTTTCATCGCCAAATATTTTAATTGCCTCCGAACGCGCGCTAAAGAGGGGCTAACTCGATAGCGAGCGCTATAGCTCTACATTAGGGTTGACACCTTAATAATTTTCAATGTTGACATGTTTCCTATCGTAGAAATTAACTTAGACACGAACGAAGTTCTTTACTTCCTCGTTTTCTTCTCGAATTGCCATCTTCCTTACAAAGTATACTTGTAAGCCTAGTACCAATAATTCTGACTAACTATAGGATTGTTACTGTATAGCAAATAGGACTTAAAAAGCATCATCTAGGAAATGTCGCACAAATACAGACCATTCAAATTCAAGATTGTTTATATCACGTTGGTCTATACTTGCTAAAATGTTAAAATAAGTACTTAACGGTTTTCTTATCAAACCTTTGGGTTTAGTTCAGTTTATATATTTTTTTTGTATGTTATTTTCGCTACACATAGTGTAACGACAATTTAACTGCGTGTAGCGAAAATAGCATTACACAGTAAACAGTGAATCGATAAAAAAATACCTACAAAATATATAGAGTTGCAGATTAGGGGTGCTAGTGGAAAATAGTAGAAGAAGTTATAAAAGCCGGATTTTGCGCAGTAATAAGATATCTTAATTATCTTATTATGAATATTTTCTCTGTGACTCCTTCATTTTTTGCGAATTTGAAAACGCTTTCTTATTCTTTGTCTTACTCTTAAGAAATAACATTGTAGGTGCAACGAATTGAGGAGTCAATGAGTCAAGACTACATAAGATTTTTTTTTAATATACTATATAGGCTAGCGCTTGACTGTGATCACACCTGAGTGAAAGTGAAGTCTAAGGTGGCGCTTGCCTAGAAGATGCCTATTCACTCTTCATTTGAAGGCACCCGGGTTGTAAGTGGCAGGAAAGAAAAGAAAAGAATTAGTTCAAGTAACAGTAGCGGTGACAGCCCTGCCATCATCGGCAAGGATTTATCGAGTGTTTACGGCGGTTAATTACAGCTATTTCGCGCGACTCCAGAATAGGGGTGCCTGATTGATCTTTGAGTTAGTGTTATGATTTGGCGTTAGACGGATATAAATGCCAGTAACGACTGTAGGAATAGATATAGCGAGAAATCGAATGTACTAAATCATAGAGTACTTGAAAACTGTCGCTGTATTTCATTAGAATGTTATAGTTCGTGAGATTAATTACTTAAGTGGCTGACTCACTGCTCGCTAAGCTGTGGGCGGATTCAGATTTCAGACGTTCATAATTTAAATTTTAAATCTATATAATACTAGTAATTTAATATATAAAAAAAGTCGTGTTAGTTACAACTCACTTACACTATATATAACTCAAGAACGGCTTTACCGATATGGCTGAAAATTGGTGAGGAGGTAGCTTAGAGCCAGGAGACGGACATAAGATACTATTTATTCCGTTCGAGAGAAAAATATATATGCAAAACAACGTTTGACGGGTCAGCTAGTAAATAATAAAAATTGATTAAGTGCAAGTCAGGCTCAGGCAGTTAGTGTTACCCAATGCAAAAATGAAAAGTCCGGAGAAAAGGCCCGATTTCCAATGAAAAATCCTGAGATTTTGTGCAGTCTGAAAATCTTTCTTCAATTAAATATGTAACAATGTAAAAAAGTAGAAATGTTATCGTTTTTAAACACCGCACATGTCGCTATTAAAGAGAACTTTAGAATGTGCTGTGTTTTATTGAAAATTCCATAAATCCTGAGATTTTATAAGTTTGCAAAATCTGGTTCTGAAATCTCCTAAGGTATGGTAAACCTACACGCACTACCATGAGCTAAGACCAATTCTCAATAGTATTAAAGTAAAATATTAAACACATCTGCCCGCCAATTCAGCAGAGCAAAGCACAATCATAATATCTACTCTTTACGTTTGCCTATTCAATCAAATACATACCATGTTCCAGATTCGAAACAACTCAAGCGCAAGAAGTCAACGGACGACGTGCGGTCCCCGCTGGGCGGAGAAGGCTCGATGACCAGCGAGGAAGGCGAGGAGGGGCGCCGGAAGAAGGCACGTACCACCTTCACCGGGCGGCAGATCTTCGAGCTGGAGAAGCTGTTCGAGCTGAAGAAGTACCTGTCGTCCGGCGAGCGTGCTGACATGGCCAAGCTGCTGAACGTGACGGAGACTCAGGTATGTGCTGCTTTTACTAGGACCAGGCCAGTCTCACTTATCACGTGACCGTCCCGGCTACAAGTACGGGTCCGGACCTCAATATTTCAGATGGTTGCCACTCGCGGGCCGAGTTGCACGCGCTAGTTCTGTACGGTCTATTTTACGCGCCGTCTGACTACGGCAGCCCTAGTACGTCGTAAGAGATAAAGTCAGGCGATAGAAAGAGACCACAACATTGCGTTTGTTGCGTGTCGATTTTGAGGGCGGGGCCAGGCGCTATTGGGAACTGAATTGCACTTTTTGTGTCAGCGCTAGAGTGGCTATTTCTTTAAATTTTCGTGCGGCGTGAACCTTCTGGTACTATTTAGTGTTCTGTGCTAGGACCAAACCAGTAGGACCAATCCCCAATTTGTAGGCACTATGGGCATTCAAATTCAAATTTCTTCATTGCGAACTTGGTTACAGAAGGTCTTCATACAATTTATACATGGCATGCAATATACTTACACGGTTAGCATTGGAATGGCCTCGCAAACTAAACACGTGATCTTGTTGTTATAGTAGTGTTAATATCTCACTGCAGACTCGGTCATAAATCATTCGAGTTTTCGCTTTTGTTGTTCTGCAGTAATGCACAACAACAAAAGCACTCAACAAAGAACAACAAAAGCGAAACACTCGAATGATTTATGACCGAGTCTGCAGCGAGATAATAGCGCTACTATACATTTAAAAAGAACCAATCGTGAGACCTTAGGTACCTTGGTCTTTTACTAGTGGTCCTAAGGATTCTTCTTGCGTCCGGGGCGGGTAGGTACCACCGCAGTGTTATTTATTCTCCCGTGAAGTAGTAATGTTTCGATTGAAATGCAACTGATGAAATGAAATGTTCTAAACTCTCGTCGGTTATATGTATAAACGCCTGAAGTTTGTCCGCGTATATATATTATTAAAAAAAACCTACTTACTAAGTCCTAATACGTTAAGTGTTGACAAATCAATTTTGGGTCGTGTGCAAGTGGTCCGCGGCGCGTTCGGGCGGTTCCTCGAAGTCTGCTCCAAATTAAGTGCTCCGCGCTGCCGCCGGCTGGAGCTTACACGCTCCGCTGACGGTCATGTCATACGCTTAAGCGGGTTGCAAGCGTTAACGGAGATAATGTTTTTTTTTTTTTTTTTTTTTTTTTTTATATTGATAGGCTTGCGCTTGACTACAATCAAGTCTGATGAACAGAAAGGATGAGGTCTAGGATGGAGCGCGCTTGCCTAGAAAATGCCTATTCACTCTTCTCTTGAAGGCACCCAGATTGTATTTGGCTGGGAACACGGAAGCTGGAAGGGTCTTTTCTTTCTTTCTTTCTTCTCCTGGGACTTTTCCGCGATTGGCCGAAATCTCTTCGTCCGTTGCGCGTGGAGTCGCCGATGCGGGTCCTCGCCGGATCACTCCAGCCAGCCGAGCTCACTCCAGAATCCGAAGAGGCCTCCCAGGTCGCACAGGATTTCTTGGAGTGTTGCTGAGGAGCCCAAGTAGGTCTCGCGTTGATCCGACACTTCGGTGCACCGTAGTAGCACGTGTGCCGGTGTTTCGTCCTGTAAGCTGGAAGGGTGTTCCACACCTTAGCGGTTCGTATCAGAAACGTAGAAGAAAAGCGTTTCGTCCGAGTACGCTGGACATCAACCACATAAGGATGCCAATTCTCTCGACGTCTCGCGGCTCTATGGTAGAAAGGTGAAGGAGGCACAAGGTTGTGGAGTTCTTGAGCACACTCTCCAAAATATATCCTGTAAAAAACCGCTAAACAGGCAACACTGCGTCGGTGTTCTAAACAGCAGTTTCGCCCGTGTTAGCGATTCCTTGCCGATTATTCTGCGTGCGCGGCGATCAACCGAGTCCAATGCATCGAGCTGGTATTTGGCAGATCCATCCCATAGGTGACTGCAGTACTCCATGCCGGAACGAACTTGGGCTTCATACAGCGTCAAAAGCTGTTCGGGCTTGAAGTACCGCTTAACCTTGTTCAGGATGCCAAGTTTTTTGGCCGCTGTTTTTGCCTTTTCCTCGATGCATGTTCCAATTTATCAGCTTCTAGGAATGAAATTGGTTGTCTCTAAGTTGTAACTACAAGTTGATAGAATAATGTTCTCCATACCAATCCAGCCGCGGTGGTCAATATTTGCCGTATTTTTCACAGACACAGAACAATAGTGCACGAGTGTGCACGCAATCACTGGTGCACTCTTTGTTCCTCTCTCTCGTATTTTTCTTCTAGTGGGAGTGCTCCTTATACGAGGACCTCCGGTGCTTGCTGCTGGACGGGATTGTTCGCGAAGTTTCTGGCCCAGTTTATTATCAGGATCTCGTGGGTTCGGCGGCCAAGTTCGGAAAGCTACGGGAGTTCGCGCACGTGTGGCATAAGGCGAAGCGGCTTAGAGTGGCATAGAGAATTTATGCTGTGGACAGCGACGGCGCGGCGAGTTCGTCTTTTGTATCGTCCTGCCCCAGAATGGGGAGAGTGAGTTCATAGGGACAAGGAGCGAGAGGAAACAACTTGTAGGGAGTCAAGAAGGCGCCCCGGGAACACGCCAAGAGCAAGTACCGAACGGGCGCCCTCCCGCGTTTCGGCCCCCATAACCGCGAGGTTGATTGGGCCATGGGTGGTAGAGAGTTGTCCCTCTCGTAATCTGTCGGGACAACAGCTCCGACAGGACCGGAGAGAGTGGATCAGTCGGTAGAACGTCGGAGTCCGCCTGGACGGGTCAACAGCGCCAGTTATTATTTATTATTTAAACGTAAGGCAGTAATTGCGAAGCATTACCGTGTTTTGGTTTAAAGGTCACTGTAGCCAGCAAAATTACAGCTGTGCGATTTTGCAGCAATACTTGTAGCATCGACGAAGTTACACCTTGGCCCTTTGGGCACTGATTCTGGTCGATCCGCGTAAGCACTGGTTGGTGAATATTTGCTGATGTGGTGATGGTTGTGTTAATATAATAACCGGCGATGTTTGGGCGATGTACAATTTTATTTAGGCTGCTGGACCCACCTTTTAAAGAAGTTTAAGAAGTCTTAGGATGACGAGTGCAATGCAGTGCTTTGTATGACAGTCCACTTGACAGGAGCAGGCATATTTCTTAACATCAAGTGATCATGTTCCTCATTTCGTCATTTTTTAGTATCTAGATATGTGAAATATGCTTTTATTTCAGGGTTTTTAACATTTTAAAGCCTCTACGCTACTCTAGTACAGGCTAGTGCCTCGCCAGTCGCTTTTGCCTTGAGCCCTTTAAGCTGAGATAATTATACTATCCAAGGTGTCGTCCCCCGTGACGCGGCGCAGATGGCGACACTAATTAGAGCTGTGTCACCGCTCTAACGACACTCGCGACACACGCGACACCACCCCATCAATTAATAGCTGCAGATGATGGCGACTAATGATTTTGGTGTAGGTATATACTAGTGTATAGCACTTAATGAGAATTAATACGTGGCGCTAAAAATAGAGGTGCAGTGTCTCTCTAGAGACTTAATTATAAGTGGTGGATTCATACAGATTTACAAATATAAATAGTCGAGTGTACGGACGGACGTACGGACAAAGTTGGTACCATAGAGGTCCAAGAGGGAGCCCTCGACTTTAAAAGTGCGGCATCAAATACTTTGCCCAAATTGGCAAACCCGAGCCGTCGCTACACAATTTTTCATGCACACTATAGCATCCGCGCACCATACAAATTTCAAATTGACACACACACTACAAAAAAAAAAGTTGCCGCACTCAAGGAGCTGTCGTTGTTAGGTTGGGCTCTATCTAGTCGGAGCGCGAGCGACAACCTATTGTAAATCTATGGTTACTTATGGATACCATGACGTTCCATTTTTTAAATTTTGGTATGGGACCTAAAAAAATGATGAATCCTACTATACTCGTACGTGGTAGGACAGCCAGTAGGCACCCAGCTATAATCACCACACATAAACTTGTTATAGTAGTGTTATTATCTCGCTGCAGACTCAGTCATAAACCATTCGAGTGTTTCGCTTTTGTTGTTCTGCAGTAATGCACAACTCAACAAAGAACAACAAAAGCGAAACACTCGAATGATTTATGACCAAGTCTGCAGCGAGATAATAACACTAGTTGTCTCTGAGCTATCTCATAATCGCACTAAGATGTAGGTATGCAAGAAAGACACGGACCAAGAAGCACGTGTCAAAATAATATTTGGAAAATGTCAGTCGGAAACCAGATATTAGTGCAAAAACTTAAGTGAGTGTTATGGTGTTAAGTCACCAATTGCGAAAACAAGTTTTTATTAATTGCCTACTAGTTTTTGCCCGCGACCTCGTCCCTATCCCGTGGGAACTGTCTTTTCCCGTGGAGTTTCCATCTTGATAAAAATGTCCTGATAAAAAGGTAAAAAGAAATCCATGTGTGATTTCACCCATTGCCTAATAGATGGCGCAAGCTATCTTCAGTAGATAACCGCACTTGAGTTCTTCATACCAATCTGCATACGTGATTGCATGCGTGCCCAATGTCCATTCTGTTGACGAGTAAGAAAAACTTTCTAGATTTTCTTCACGAAAAAAATCCTTTTTCTTTCACCTAGCCCAAACGCGATACCATCCGGAAAGAAACTTTGTTTCAAGAAACAACAAAAAATTTCATACCTAAATATAAACATTAAACACTTAATTAATTAATTTTAACTGTTTGGATATTTTACGAGATGGCACTAATGAATATGTTTCGCGATCAAATTACCCATAGTTTGTATGTTTGTTTGCGTCTAATGTTATCCATACACCCATTATAGCTACGCTAATTGACCCACTCAAATCCATCTTTAGAACAAATCCCTATACATAGAATAATAAACTTTATGTCTATTTAATTTAGAGTTGATTTTTCTATGGAAGCAATTTGTACATGCGCTGTTTGGTACTATTCATAAGTTGCGATCCCCTGGGATTGTTTAACATATAGGATGATTTTCATTATTATCTGTTTTTGTTGAGTTTTTTTTATTACAGTTTCTTTCGATTTATCATCGTTTTCTCTCAGAATGAGAGTAATTTGGCCATTGACAATGGTTCACACATAGCCCATAAACATAGCCCAGGCGTTGGCATGTTGAGAACATCATGCTAACCTAACGTACTCAGCCGATACTGAAAATATAACTCGCTTGTCTGTAAAGGAAAACACATTAAGAAATCTGCATGCCTGAGGGTACTTCATAATGCTCCGGACGCCCACGGCTGGACAAAGTTCTTCCTGCAATGATTTACAACCTACACTCTTGCGCCACTTGCATCCAGCAACTTCCCATAACTCTTTTAATGTCTCCAGTCCATCTGTCTGCCAACACTGCGCTTTATCGTGCGGGGTCGCCATTCCAGCACTTTGGTTCGCCAACTTCCGTCGGTTCTACGAGCTATGTGCCCCGCCCATTGCCACCTCAGCTTCGCGATACGTAGAGCTATGTCGATGACTCTGGTTCGTCTACGGATATCCTCATTTTTGATCTGATTACCAAACAGATACTCCGAGGATAGCTTTCTCCATCGTCCGCTGAGTGACTTTAAGCTTAAAGCTAGAAGACCGTAAGACTACTAAGACATAGGATTTGTACAAAATCTTAATCCTAAGGTACTTAAATTTATCTGAAATAGGAGCATCCTGTAGAGCAAAGGGCACAAGTCATTAGTGAGTTGTGTAGATGTTGTTTTTGCTGTCCCCCGCGGCGACGAGCTTTGCCATCATATTAAACTATTCCCATCATCACGCATTACAGCAACCAGCCGCGACCGAAGCCTCTCACCAGATGAGACTTGCCTTTCTTTGTACCGTAAATCACATGTGAACAATGGGTTTTTCAATTCTCAGATCTCTTTCTATTGCATTAGAAAATTGAATTTTTTAAATGCAAAAATATTAAATTTATTTGACTACACATAAGTACTTAATTATTAATCATTTTTGCGATATTTTTAATTAAAGCAAATATTAATCAAAATTTTAGTTACTTACTATGTGCTTTATGCACAGTCACCAAAAATTTTATACTAATTGGAAAGAAAAATCCTATTCCTGACTAATTCATTGATCGGTACATATAAACAAAAATTTACTAAATTATTATAATTATAAGACAAGATTTCTTGACATTTCCACAGTTTCACCATAGGTCAGCTATTTAAAGTAGTTGCATTAAAATGGCATATCGGGAATATAATTCAGGACTTCTCGCTTTAAATAGTCAGGGACATCGTCAAGGGAGGACCTGACTTTGTACACATTCTTGTCCACTCTCATATTATCTTCTGCATAGCTGGATAATCTCTATCAGGGTTGGCCACCGTAGAATTAGAACCAATTCGGTCGAGGGATTATGATTATTAATCCGAAAACAAATAGATGGGCCATTGAACAGAACTCAGCAATAATTCCTATTAACTCTGTAATACATACGAAATTGCGACTTATAGTCATGCATTAGAGTTGATTTCAGCTTGGGTACTATTCGTAATAGATTAATAACAAGCGATCGAACACAAACTAACTCAGGGTTGCCACGCGACGGAAAATTGGCTTCAATGACAACTCAATTCAATAGATATACTTGAAAAAGTTTTAGGATAAATAACACTAATAACATTATAGACGACGAAAATTTGGTGTGTGTGTGTGTATATGTATGTTTGTTAGCTCTACATCCCAATCTCTGAAGTTGTCTGAACTGTCACATAGCACACTTATTTATAGACGAAAGTTTACACGTATGTATGTTTGTTACTCCTGAACAAAACAATGTAGTCAAATGATATAGAAATTAGTTAAGTATACCTTGGATTAACACATAGACTCCAAATCAATCTAATTAATCTAATTGATAACATTATGCTATAATTTTGCTATTTTATCTTAATATTCTCAATGTGTCTTTATAATTTCTAAGAACTACACCAATATTATTGGTAAAATGTAATCGGTTGTCATTTATTTATTTATAAGATCTTATTGTAACGTACATTTTCATGAATAAAATATCATTCATTCATTCATTTATCAATGGTTCCCACGGGCTTTACGAAACCCCGAAGTTCAAGATGGGATAACCTAGCCCCTTTGTGAGAGGAGCCCCATTCCCAGCTGTGGGATATAAAAAGGGGTTAAGACGATGACAGCGCCATAGCCCCGCTGTGCGAGCCCTGCGTTTCGGTCAGTTAGCTAACAACCTAAATGGGCCGTTCAGTCGCTGTCGGTCGATCGACCATCGGGGCTCGATGTAAATTAATAAACACAAATCGCTTCACTCCGAACGACGCTTAATGGACGTACACATACAATAAACATCATATTGTATCATGTAAAGAAAATACTCATAGGTGGTGGCCGACACTGTTATTACCGACACTTTAAAACAAAAATTACAATTACATCCATTGTAGTTTCCGATAAAAAACAGGAAAACTGAGATTTTGGAGCAACTTTTAGGAGAACTTTCTATCGAGAAAATTTTATCCAATCGTGTTTCTGCTTCTCAGCGATTTTAGTTTAAAGACCCAAAATACATGACGTTTAAATTTGAAAGTAATTGTCTTTATAGTTTTTACGTGAAACTTCATTCAAAATCACTTAAATACGGCTTGTACGCCGCTGTGTTTCTGTATGAAGGGTACTGTAAACTGAGATATAAGAACCGATGTTTCAGGGTGATGAAGGTAATGCAAGGGGTAGTTATTAGTATTACTTATTACACTGCGAAATCGTAGAGAATCAATATCTCCTGAAGATGTTCCGGTGTCGAGACGAAACGTACATCGAAGAAATTATGTGTGGTGTTTCATGTGGATAGCGTTCCTGCATATTGGACCATACAGATTCTTTTCGAGTAGCGGATTATAGCAAAACAAATTTATCTGTCGAATTTCCAAATGCTCCATTCAAAATTAACGTTTATTAGGGTTCCGTAGCCGAATGGCAAAAAACGGAACCCTTATAAATTCGTCATGTCTGTCTGTCCGTCTGTCCGTCTGTCCGTCTGTCCGTCTGTCCGTCTGTCCGTCTGTCCGTCTGTCCGTCTGTCCGTCTGTCCGTCCGTATGTCACAGCCACTTTTTTCCGAAACTATAAGAGCTATACTGTTGAAACTTGGTAAGTAGATGTATTATGTGAACCGCATTAAGGTTTTCATACAAAATTTTAAAAAAAGTAATAAATTTTGGGGGTGCCCCATACTTAGAACTGAAAGTCAAAAATTTTTTTTTCATCAAACCCATATGTGTGGGGTATCTATGGATAGGTCTTCAAAAATGATACTAAGGTTTCTAATATCATTTTTTTCTAAAATGAATAGCTTGCGCGAGAGACACTTCCAAAGTGCTAAAATGTGTGTCCCCCCCCCTGTAACTTTTAAAATAAGAGTATGATAAAACTAAAAAAAATATATGATGTACATTACCATGCAAACTTCCACCGATAATTGGTTTGAACGAGATCTAATAAGTAGTTTTTTTTATATTTACATTAAACCTCTAAAAACAAAGTTAGTTTTGCGGTTCGATAAGAAAAGTGGTTTTTATGGTTTTATTCCTCCAGTTGTAGTACGGAACCCTCAGTGCGCGAGTCCGACTCGCACTTGACAGGTTTTATTAGAAGATTAAGTCAGCTTCTCCAGTAGTATAAATCGTAGGTTATAATTATTGAAACAATCGTAGGTAAATGGATCGTTGGTCCATCGAAAGTGGAAGTGAAAGTGAATCGAGAGTCATCGGCGAGTGAAAGAAATCAGCATACACAAATGTAAACTGTAGACTTGTATAGTCAAGACTGAAGAGTAAAACTTGTAGCGTTAACCCTAACGGGCGATTAAGTGCTGTTTTATAACCGCCAAATCGTCGATTACGGCGGCCATCGGCCATCGGATACGTTAAGTAATTTAAATTAATAAACATGCCGCCATTAAAGTTTGACGGATGGAGCGATCGCCGATCAAACGGGCCGCCTCATTAAGCTTACTGCTCAGCTGGGGTGACTACACGCGCGAGTTTATTTAAAACAAAGTTCTTTTTCTGGTGGTATCGCGCAGAGGCAGGCCAGTCTCACTTATCACGTGACCGTCCCGGCTACAAGTAGAGTTTCGGACTACCATATTTCAGATGGTTGCCGCTAGCGGGCCGAGTTGTACGCGCTAGTTCTGTACGGTCTATTTTACGCGCCGTCTGACTACGGCAGCCCTAGTACGTCGTAAGAGATAAAGTTAGGCGATAGAAAGAGACCATAACATTGCGTTTGTTGCGTGTCGATTTTGAGGGCGGGGCCAGGCGCTATTGCGAACTGAATTGCACTTTTTGTGTCAGCGCTAGAGTCGCTATTTCTTTAAATTTTCGTGCGGAGTGAACCTTCTGGTACTATTTAGTGTTCTGTGGCAGGGGGCTCAAAAATCCCGTCACGCAGAAAATCTACGAAAATTTTCGAAAATCTTAAAGTTTCCTTACTACTACATTTTGTGTGATGAACTCCTCGTTAGTACGAGCTAAGTAAAAACAGCGCCATCTATCGAGCGATGGATGAGATCACACACGCGAATATAAAATGGTGTTTCTTTAGGTGTTATTCGAAACTTTGTTTCTACCGAGTGCTTCACGAAACTCACGTCTTTTTTTCCAAAAACTATGTTTGCTATGGAACTGCGACAGCTATAACGCATAGCTGTCGCAGTTCCATAGCAAACATAGTTATTTTAAACTGCCAATTGGGTTATAGTTTAAAAATAAAATGCACCAATTAGCTCTATAAAACTCTAAGACCCTAAAAAAATTGGTTGTCTGTAAAGTCGGTTTACTGACGATAGTTGAACGTGACAACTCTCGCTTGCACTTCAAGCATGGAACGCCTCAGAGCGAGGTAACGTCAAATGAGTCATGTTTTTTTGTGCGTGCAGCCGGCTCTATGGAATTATAAGACGTCGCGTCAAAAATTCTGTTAGCCGTGCATTCATAGTTAAGTGAGTAAGTGAGTCAATCAATTATATTTTTAATTGTATTCGAGAAGACTTAAAAGAAATATGTTTCTCTGAATTAGCTGGACGCAAGCTGGACGGATATTTTTACTTAACTCAATTATTATACGAATTATTGAACTACGTATACTATAGATACCTACGTTTGAAATGCTAGAAAACAGTGATTCTCCAAACTCTACGAGTTTTCTGGCTGTGACACCAAAGAAAAATGAAAATTTAATTTCGATTTTTTGCTGTAGAACGACACCTTATTTTTAAGATATCGCCCAAAACTTGAGGCCACAAACCACTGTCCAGGTTCTTCACTTAAAGTACTTTAACCCCTTGTGACAATTTTACCACTCCCGGTTTATTTCTAGGACTTTCATATATTTTCCTAAAAAGTTGGTCACCCTAAGCGAGGTCTCGACGGGGCACCTATCCGGCTCTTGTTTGCTCGGTTTTTGTTCGATGGGATTTATATCGGTCTTGTGTTCCATCTCAACTCGAAACATCCTTCTTTTTGTGACTCGGATTAGGTGGAACTAGAAGGAAAAAATGAATAGATCTTTTTTTGTTTTCAATGATGTTTAAATCTTTAATAATACAGCCTTATGGACATTGTATTAGGAAGCAATGCTGTCTGTTTTTTTTTATTTTTATTATCAAGTATTTAATTAATGAACTTACGAATTACGACCTTAATATTTTATCAACTCAAAAAAAGAGGAGGCTTTTTTCATAAATAATTAAACCCCTTTTTACAGTTTAATACTCTTCTTATAATGGTAGTATGGTTTAATTTTCTATGACCTTTAGCTTAGTCCAACATGTTTGCCATGTGCGAGTAAGTGGTTGAATGGTTAGCAGGCTTCACACATCTTTAAAAACAATTCAGTTTGATACGAACACTTTTGTTTGTGTTGTACAGTGTAGTCGATTGGTAGTCTAGTGTCTTAGCTAATAAAACTATCCAAACTTTTTGATCAGTTGGTAAACATCCGCCATACATTGATTTGTGTCACTGATATATATAAACGGTATAACGGCTTTTGAATCAATAGATAAAAGTTTTAATAAATTACATCAAAATTTATTCAGATGTTTCGAGATAAAGAATTTTAATGTTGGTACTGTAAAAGGGACTTAATAAAGACGACGTTTTAATTTTAGGAAGGCGACTCCGACGAAAATAAATCCTCTTTTGATTTATGTCCTATTATAATAATGTAAGGGCTACCGCGCAGCTAATGTGACAATGCTGTGGATTAGATTAGGACATTCCTGTTTTAATGCACGTCTCTATGAAGGAAGTTATTCATACCAGAGAGAAGATAATTTCTGTGTGTGTAATACTGTTAAAAAGTAGATATTTTGAAGTAGTAGTATCGCAGATTCGTATGAGTAGGAAAATCAGTTTAGATACTCGGTATTTTTTTTTTTCAAAAGTCATTGATTTATCGATCACTACCGCATACTTTGCTACTTTAGCATCTAAGTGTTCCGTCAAAATTAGAATAATTATTGTAGTTTTACTCAATAGAGTAGCCTAAAATCATACTGTATGTATTTTATAACTTTGGGATTTATATCGGTTGTTAATGAGTTCTGGAAGTTGAACTGGATAAATGCGTTACAATAGGATGTTAAATCATCATGCAACTTTTGTACAATTCAACTAGAGCTTAAAAACATTATTATTTATGATTTAACACCTGTACATACATACGACAATTTTTTTAGAATGGATATTTTCGCCGATATTTCGACCTAATTACATAAGCCCGGCCGTGGTAAAATCATAAAATAATGTATTTAAACCACGAAATAAGTCTGAAATCTGTAGAGCTTAAAAAGCTATAAGAAGTCTGCCCAAAATATCTCTTTCATGACACTAGCCTGCAGATTTCTAAATGAGCTCTTCTTGGTCACCCTACACCGGTGTTATTGTATCACTAACGAAGTTTTTTGTCCGTCCGTTAATATGTTGTTTGACGGATTAAGGAATATCTCTAACTACCCTCATGCTTTATTACAGTTTTACACGTCGACATATTTAAACCTACTTGAATAATAGTGACAATTTTAATTGCCTGAGTTATTTACTTTATGGATAAATGGATATGTATTTAGCTAGTTTAGGACGGTAAAATATTTTTTGTAAAATTTTTGATACTTCCGGAATTATTCCTGAATGTTTAGGAAACAGGCTCTTAGTTCTCGAAACAAATCCAAAAACTAGAATTGTTAATTTTACTATTTTTATCAACAAGAAATGCCACTAAGCGACTACTACGACAGTGTAAATTTTTTCTTAATATTTTTCTCTTTTGTAGGGTTTCGTACCTCGAAAGAAAAAACGACCATTTATTTCAGTAACTATTAAAGAGATCGACATGAAATTTGGAATAGTTGTAGGTTATAATGGCCCGACGTCTATTTATGTTAATTGTTAATACCAAAAAAAGTCAGGGAGTCAAACCCGGGAACTTACGCTAAAATACTAAAGGCCAAAATGTGCTAGAGAGGTCGTCATTGTATAATGACCACCTATGGTCAGAACAGAATTTGGTGACCATGTTAGGCCGTGTTTGAGCTGCTAACCCAGCAGTTTACAAAAGTGAAGGAATAAAGAGTGCGCCAGTGTTTGTGCACAAACTTGAGCACTATAATATCTCCCTCACAGATGGAAAATCTCTGCAGAGATTGACCGCAGTGGCCGGATCATTCGGAAGGATATTAATAAGTTTGATAAGGAACTGTAAATCATCTGTCAGAAGTCAGAATTGACTTAATTTAAAGCCACTTAAAAGTAGGTAACTCAAAACTGAACACATTTCTTTGGAGTGTCACTCTGTAGACAAACACTTTGATCTCGTTTTATTGTGCATTAAATACACTTAGCGAATGTGTGATACAGGATGTTCAGTAATATCTGGATACTACTGGATGATATTATAGGTTACTAATTAAAAACCAAAATTTTAAAAACCAAAATATCGAAGTTCCCTTTTCAGGAGATTTTTCCTGTGATTGTAGTAGGTAATTGTAGTTTAGAGTTACACATGAGCCCAACTTGAAACTTCCAAGCATTTATAAAATTTTCAGACTCTATCCTCTAGTTGAGTACAGTAATAAAAAGAAACTGCTGTTGGGCGTTCTTGCTTATTGAAAACAGGGATTTTCTATTCAATGAAGTCCTTAGGTTGCAATATAAAAAGACTGGCCATCTTCTCAAAGATTTTCTTGAAAAAGAAAATATTATTATTCGTAATCAAAAAATTGTTTTGATAATTCAAGTCGTGAATATCGGTATTTTATATCGCCTGATTTTGCGATTATATTATATCGTTTAAATTTCATGCATATATTAAAGGTTAAAAAAAATAAAAAAAAATAAAAATAAAAATGGCAATGGGTTCTACAATTAATGTATTTGTTACTGATTTACATATTATTTCTAGTTATGAGTAGGTTAGATTTTCAATATTTGTTGACTTATTGTTGACTTAATACAATGTAAAATTTATATTTATCTATAAATAATGATATTTTTATTAAGAATTGATATTTTTATATAAAGAATTTTTTCGTTTTTCTTATATATTAAAGGTTACTTGAATTTAATTATGTTAAGAGCGGGCTGTAAGCTAGAAAAAAATCAGATCGTGTCACAATTCGCAACGTCGACTGCCACGTAATGTCAACAAAACCGCGAACACTAGGTAAGATAATCAGATAAATTCAGCTAAGTGCATTTCGGACCACTTAGTTGTAGGCAAAAGATTTCTTGAAATTTTATTTGGAAATTGTAAGGGTACACATTTTTGGAATTTTAAAATTTACCACAATTTTGTTATGATATAAGATGAACCTTATTCAACAGAATAAACAACTTTTCGGAACATTTAATCTTTTAGTCTTATATGATTGTTCAATCGTCAGATAAACGTTACCTGGGGAATAAATGTGACGTATTGACAGATTTTGTATGCCATAATATATTTCAAGTTTATTTTCAGATCTGGCGATTGAAAAATCGGCACTTACAAATGCTCAATATGGATTTGGGAAAAATAAGTCTAACTCAAATGCCATGTTTGAACTTAATAATTTAAGAAATGCTAAATAATGGAAACTCTACTAACTAACTGTTCTATTTCTTGACATGTCTTATGGCGGTTGATCTAGTTAACCATAAAAAATATTGGACAGATTAGAACAAGTAGTAATTTTAATCTGAAGTTTTTGACAGAAATAATTGACAGTTCAAAGCCTTTATTGCGACAGCAATAAAGCTTGGTCCATTTGCATTTCTATTTTAGCTTCTTGCATACTTTTTCTGCCTCTGTAAATTTAGTTCTACTTTTTATATCTGTCAATCTTATTAGTTATCCTTCTTTCTATTACTTTCTGCATTGTATCACTTGTAACTATCAACTGTCCAAAGTAAATATGCTCTTCCACATAATCGATTTTCTCATTATTTACTTTGATGTTATATGTGTGTGATGCATTTTTCATAAATTTTGTTTTAATTGTGTTCATTGAAGCCCTGCGCGCTGTCGCGCTGCGGTCTGATAATGTTGCATTTCATATAGTTTTTAGGGACACTGAAAATAGGCTGAGATCATCTGCGAAGCGTAAATCAGTTAGAAATGAGGATTTTATATTAAGTTCATAATCGTCCCATTCCAAGTTTCTGAAGATCATTTCGATGGCTGCTGAAAACAACTTGGGTCACCTTGTTGGATAGGTTGGGTTAGGGTCACCACGAACACCCTAAACATGCTTTACTTCCCAGATATAATCATGTTCCAAAGAGTCTAAGTCTTTGTTATAATGGAAAAAAATGGATGGAAATACGACATAACAATCTACGTGTAAATGTAGAATAAAAGAAATGCATGCTTAACCAGAAATTAAAAGAAGAAAACACTAATACAATACATATTTGGTATATATTAATAAATCAATTGAAATTAAATTTTAAGGCATTTATTACCCGACTGCAAGAAGGGTTATGTTTTTCGCGCGTATCTTGTATGTATGTATGTATGTAAATTTCTTTATGACCACGTATCTTCCAAACGGCTGCATGGATTTTGACGTTAATGGTATCGTTAGATTCGTCTCATTAACCCAAGTGTTTTTAGATAGGTTTTTGAAAATAAAAAACAAAATGGCGGATTTTGGGCCTAAAATTGTCAGTCATTTTTAAAATAATTTTAACCAAACCTATCGAGTAGGGTATCAAAATGAAGGGAATTACAAGGAGATTACAAAAATATATATAAGTCATATGTTTTGAATTAATTTGGAATTATAAACAGTCGATCAATGCGTTCAAAATGGTAACATTTGTAGTTTTTGATAGCGTTATTCTTGTATTGACCAAGTGTGTGTCGTACTTTATATTGTGCATTTTTACTTGGTATATCATAGCATAAATCGAAAACATAATTTAATATAATCATTAAACAATTATTTTAACATCTGTACTTTCGCTACTCGCCCTAGATGGCGCTGTGTGTACTCTAAGACGCGCTCCACTTTGTCGATGATTTAATCTAATCACCCTAACAAGGTAGGCTTTCTAATCTTTAGCATTTTATTTTTGAACGGCGCGGAGTAGACACTGTCTAGATATCGTTGACGAGTAGTTCGAGATTAAAGTGGCACTGGCATCCATCATCGAATTTAATTGATAAAAAAAATTAAATATTAGTTTTAAATATTTTTTTTTTATTGAATTAATAAAATAATTTATTTTTCAAAAGTTTTAGATTCATAGACTTAGATTACCTGAAGCTAAAGAGCTTTAGATAATCCTTGGAAAAAATAAAATTTAATAGTTTTTAAGTATTTTTTTTAATAATAGAAATTTTTGCTTTGTAAAAATATTTTTTTATGGCAGTCACTTACCTGCTTTTAGGTTATTCATTTTTATTAATATAGGATTAGGTCGTTCATTTTAATAACTTGGTTAGTAACCCGACTTTCTGAAGAACAGGTTAGTCATCGTATAACAGCTATACCTATTATAATTCTATCGCTTTTAAATGATTCTGTATAAATTGCATCGTATAAATTGTAGATACATATTGATTTGGTAGCTTAAAAAATTGTCTGTTTTAGTTAGGTTTGTGTTCATATTAAGTATATGAAGGTTTTCTATGTATTTTCGAGTATAGTAGATCGTATTTCTGTACGTATACGAAGAATTTGATATTCTCAAAAATGGCTTTGTCTCGAAAAACAAAAAAAGCTAAGGCGGCTAAAGAAAAAAATAAAACTGAATCTCCTCGATCACGCAAAATACGTCTTACAAAAATGAAAGAGAGAATGGCCATAATTTACAGTCAGCTTTCTGAAGGTTCGAAGAAACAATTATGCAAAGATATAAGTACCCGTAATTCAGTTAGGTTAGCAAAGGAAACTAATGCTGAAAAAATACAAAGGTTGACATACCTAGCCAATCATGTTTCCTCCAAAAGGGAGAATGAGTCGCCCTCATCTAGATCAACCAGATTAAAGTCTATGCAAAAATACTCTTCCACCCGGAGGGAGAATGAGTCACCTGCATCTAAAACAGCCAGGCTAGAGTCTATGCGGGAATATTCTTCTACATGTAGGGAGAATGAGTCATCTGCATCTAAAACAGCCAGGTTAGAGTCTATGCGGGAATATTCTTCTACATGTAGGGAGAATGAATCACCTGCATCTAAAACAGCCAGGCTAGAGTCTATGCGGGAGTATTCTTCTACATGTAGGGAGAATGAGTCACCTACATCTAAAACAGCCAGGCTAGAGTCTATGCGGGAATATTCTTCTACATGTAGGGAGAATGAGTCACCTGCATCTAAAACAGCCAGATAAAAGTGCTTAGGTTTCGCTCGTAAAGTGTGGCAACTAAAAAGCCTGAAATAAAATAAATAATTAAAAAAATCAAAAAACCCGACTGCAAAAATGTCAACTGAAATGCAATAACTTAAAAGACTACAAGGCGGACAACGAAAACAAAATTATAATAAACTTAAAACGATGCAATTTTTACTTCATTTTAACAAACAACATTATGAGCTGATAGCTTTAGTTAAATTTTCGCATTCAATTTAAAAATAAAGCAGGCGGGACCTATTAATTTTCTTTATCATTTGCAAAAATAGGTCCCGCCTTCTATATTTTTAAATTGAATGCGAAAATTTAACTGAAGCTATCAGCTCATAATGTTGTTTGTTAAAATGAAGTAAAAATTGCATCGTTGTAAGTTTATTATAATTTTGTTTTCGTTGTCCGCCTTGTTTCAGTCTTTTAAGTTATTGCATTTCAGTTGACATTTTTGCAGTCGGGTTTTTTGATTTTTTTAATTATTTATTTTTTTTGATGTGGGCTATTAGGTGTGTATTAGGCTAGTCTGATGGGCACTTTTGGCCGGGGAAAAGCTAATAACTCAGCGATAAGAGCACCCAGCCGCGATAGCTGGGGGAAGCGGGTTCAAATCCGCTACGAGTGAAATTTTGATAGGAATTATTGAATCGTTATTTTGCGGAAATCCATAATTAGAAGGACAGATTAATTTGTTTGGTATAATCCACTACTTGAAAAGATTCTGCCGTAGAATCTACAATTTCGCATCGGAACGCTAACATTTCCTGAGGATGTCCCGGTGTCGGGACGAAACGTGCGTTGAAGAAAGTGTTGGAAAATTGTATGTGGTGTTTCATGTGGTCAGTTTTCCTGCATATTGTACCATACAGAATCTGTCCTGCTTATAGGAATTATATCCTACTCGTAAGTGTGTAAAGCACTAATCAAAAAGAGATTAGTTAAAGCTAGAGGTGGTTTTTTTAAGTACACTGTGATTTTGTGCAAGGTTGCCTGACAGAGATCGCTGCTAAGGGATAAGGCCGCCTTTTGTGCCTAAAACTATTTTAATATGTATTTCTGTTTTGTGCAATTTCTTGTGTGGTACAAATAAAGAGTATTTATTTATTTATTAAGTATATTTTAAGTGTCTAATTATAATGGTTCAAGAAATACAGCCTGGCGACAGACGGGCGGATTGACGGACGGACGAACAGACGACTAGCGGAGTCTTCGTAATAGGTCCCGGTTTTTACACTTTGGGTACGGAATCCTAAAAATAAGGCAAAAAAAATATTTAAGCGGAGTCTGTTTCATTAGCTGTGCACAAATTCATTTTACCCTCTTACAGAATTCATTACAAAAAATTTCCTATTTATTTATTGTATCGCAATAAATTTGAAATTTTATTTAATTTATTATTGCACATTATCTCTTGAACTATATTTACGTAGGAACTAATTAACATAGTAACATTTAGTAGTTTTATGAATGTTAGCATGATATTATATCTAATATTTGCACACTGAAGTGTCAAAATAGTGAACATGTTGCACAAAGTGCGCACATACAGGAGCACTCTTTATTCCTCTCTCTCAAAATTGTTTGGGATCGTCCTTTTTTACATATACTACTCCCACCGCCATTGACATGTCATTGCTTGAGGGAATTCAGTGCTCGTTAATTGTGTGCTTTAAAAGTAAAGAGTGAAGGTCGATATTTGACAGAAAGGCTTTTGCTTTAATATACTTTTATTTCGTAGTTTTTGCTCCCCATATTTACAATTATATTATTAACGCCACCAAATCATTTATAAATACACACACAATAATTTATAATTCATAATTTATATATTAAGGATACAAAGAACTATTTTTTTGGCCTGGAGCACAGAAATACAGTCTTCTCGTCTCAATGGAGCAATTGTGACTGATTGTCATGCGCAAAACCTCGTTCTGGTACAAAAGAGCATGGCGCATTACGCGAAATAAGAATGTAGTAAGCGCCATTTATAGTTTACTGTAATAACTTTTCAAATACATGATTTAGAAAGAAAACGATAAGATACGCACTTCGTAATATTTATTGGAATTATAACCCTAAACCTTGGCTCTCTAGTACGTATAACTTTGATAATAAATTGAAAATTGTAAAAGATTGGACGCAACTTCGGGAATTTTTTTTATCGACAAAAAATTATCCTTTTATGTTTTCACTTTTACAGTTTCTCGACAATATGATGTTATATTCGTGTGTTTTATTTCAGGCAGTTGAGACTTGATTTACTACTGTAAAAATGAAATCTTGAACTGACATATTCAGTTAATACCCGCTCTTAAATAAAATATTATGATGTTTTGATAGATTTTTTAAGCAACATTTTACTTATAGCTGTAATTCATGAGATTTTATAGTTTTCTTCACTAGCAATAAATAACTCACAGCACACCCTGTATAAAAGTTATGAACGGTGGCTGGGCAGATCCATTTATTTTTGATGACACAACGTTTTGGCAACGTCTCCATCCCATTTAGTATTCTATATATAGAAGTTATTTTGGCGTGACATTTAGCGCAGCGATCAATGGAAGCTTTGATAATAGATTTGAGGCCATTATGAGATGCATTAGCACGTATTGCGTACCTATAACTATGTACAGGATGTTTGGTTTAATAAAAATGTTTTTTATCTGACAATCTATTTGAACCTGTTGCTGAATCTGATTCGAAAGTCCTGAAATTATTTTTTGCATGATTTTCTATATTTTAGGGTTCCGTCTGTTTGTTCACCATTTATGAAATTATGACCCCATTTCTACTAAAGGAACGTATAGTCAAGTGAAAACAGAAAATGGTCTTGTAAAGGTGCAAGTGTCTAAATACTTCGGTTGCTTGAATTAACGAATAGCGTAACTGTAATGGTGGGATAAAATCCCTATATGTCTACACATTCAGTTCGAAAAACCGAGCTTAAGTCAGGTCGATCCAATAAGTCAAGTCAACATACTTAATCAAAATTTAGGACCATTTTATTTTGCGGTTCAAAAATTCAAATATGGATTATGGTGTAGGTACGTCTCGTCACTGCCGTTGTCTCTGAGCCATGGAATAGTATCGTTATTGTAAGTAATAAGCCTAATATCTCGCTGCCCGTGGCGCAATAATATGGCCAAACACGACGCGACGTCGCCTTTTACCGGACATAAGACCTGTAAATAAAAAAATACACGAAATAGTATAACATTCACGACTTTCGAACCCGAGATCTCAAATAACGATCCGACGTCTCAACCACTAGGCTATCACAGATTCACAGATATTCACTTAGTTAATTTAGTGAGTAACCCACAGTCGATCCCATTTTAACCTTTCGCATTCATCGCCATTCGCCATTCGCGCGGAGGCGAGGGCTCAATATCCTCGCATAAGCTTTAATTTCCGATTGCGAGCGAAACACACAAATAAACAATCAAATAAAATCACAAGAGCACTCATCGACCACTTAGCGAAGCACCAACTTAACGGTACAATCGCAAAAACTATAACAACTCTTATTTCCATTGCAACAGAGTTCTTAATGTCTATTCGTAGACGCAAATGTTAAGTTGTCGCCCCGTAGTTATTTAGGCGTTAGTGTTGTGTATTGAGATTTTAGTCGATGTTTATTTTCTTTTAATGGTATCGAGTATCGAGTGTGCGTATGTCTGCGTTTCTTAGCTCGTTTTATTATATGAACGGCTGTTTGTATCTAGTGCATTTTCCTTTTTATTTCTTTATCATTCTAAATAGGTTTAATATTTGCAATTAAGTACTTTTTTACCTCATCTACGTTCTAAAATCTTAATGTTAATGCAAATTGTATTGTTTATAAAATAAGATCTACTGATTCAGGTCGTCGGTCAGTCCGTTACGATGTTTTAATAATATTTTATCTATAAAATGGATATTATTGGATTGTTCATATACAATACATTACACCTATCTCAAGTAAAGAAAGAATACTGTAAGGTATGCTGCTCTAAGTAAAAATCGTGTACCACATGAGTTTCGATTTTAAAAACTCTTGTTAAATGATTAATCATCTTCTTTTCCTATTAAAAAAAGTACACACAACTTAAAACTATACATTAAACTATTAATGGAAAACTATTTAAACGCCCAAAAAACAAAGTATGTTTGCTTCAGTGTCTCGCGTGTAACCCAACCAAAGCCTAACTTCTCGCTTAAACTCCATACCTTTCCATGTAATAAATCAGACAAACTGCCAAGCGTTTGCACTTGCGAAGTCCTTGATAAGGTGGAAACCATGAGATACCTAGGAGTCATCATTGACGGAAACCTGACGTGGCACCCACATATCACAACACTTGCCAATAAAGTCAGAAGGCTTATACCAATATTTAGAAATCTCCGCGACATTGTAGACAATAAATTAAAAATGCAAGTATATAAGGCCTTATGTGAATCCCTAATCACTTACTGTATATCAGTATGGGGAGGCGCAGCCACTACTCATATGATTGAGGTTGAACGAGCCCAAAGAGCCATCATAAAGGTAATGCTTGGTAAGCCCCGCAGATTCCCCACAGAGGAACTATATAAAACCGCAAAATTACTTACAGTTCGGCAACTGTATATTGAAAGAAGTGTTCTTCGTTATCATCAAATCCACCCAGCACCTCCACCGGTCCATACTTACCCTCACCGGCGTCGGTTAGATATACACGTCCCTCGCACACACAGTTCATTTGCACAGAGACAGTTTAACTACATGAGCTTATATTTGTATAAAAATATCAACAAAAAGATCAAGACCTCCCATCTTAACAGATATAAGCTCAAAAGTAAACTAAGAAATATTTTAAGTGATCTAAATTACTATGACACTGAAAAGCTTATTCGGTAATAATTATCAAACATGTACACTCTAACACACGCACACACACACACACACACACACACACACACACACACACACACACACACACACAAACACACACACACACACACACTATCACACGCACGCATACACACAAACTATACACTCGCAACCACACTAATATAAATGGTTATGTTACATTTACTGTTGTCCGTCCGTGTCAAAAAATTGTTTTTGTTTAGAAACCGGCCCCCAAGTCACGGGTTTCCTAGTTCAGGGTAATTTTAAGATAACTGTATTAATTTTCTGTTCACAAATAAACAATTTATTTATTTATTTATTTATTTGTTGCCGTATGAATATAAAGGCAAAGTTTGTACGTGTATAGGTGTGTATGTTTGTTACTCCTTTACGCCGTAACTCCATAATCGATTTGGCTGAAATTCGGAATGGGGATATATTATAGTCTGGAAAAACGCATAGACTACTTCTTATTTCGGAAAAGCCATGGTTCCCGCAGGATTGAGAAAAACCGAAAGTTGAAAATTCCTACCTAAGCTATAGATAAAAATCATCAATCGATATTATTTTCACAACCAGCGCATCCCTAACGCATGTCAATCCCTAACAATTTTGAAAATACTCCCTTCACTTAGGAATCTCGTAAACCATATTCAGCGGTATTCCTCCCGCCGTGCGAGCGAGACAGATTGCTTTATTAACGCAAGAGTGAGAGGGACGTGAACAAAACAGGATGACGGACGCTTTTATGGCGGCATAATGGGTTAAATTGGTCTTTTAATAAGCGACGGGCGATGTCGTAAAGAGTCGCAATAATAACGATTGTTGCAATTGTTTACGAGCGTGATTGTTTGGAGAGAGTTTGTGTTATTTCAGCGTTGTATCAACGGCCATTAATTATTAAAATGAAAAATTTCATTTATTTCATTTATTTATTTAGTTACATGTCCATTAAAATAACGGAACCCTGTAAGGGCGCTGTAACCAGGGAGGCGGACTTATTGTGTCGAATAACAATTAATCAGATGGAGGAAATAACTTTTTGACTTAGGTAAATAATTATTATGTAAAAGGTCTACCACCACAAAAAAGATATTCTTTAATCTGGGTACCTTCAAGAGAAGAGTGGATAGGCGTTATCTAGGCAAGCGCGTTCCAACCCAGACTTTATCATGGCTTTCAATCATTTGGCATGATTGAAAAAAAAATAGAAAAAGAGACAAGTATTCTCTGATCTGTGGTCTACAGCTCTACACCACAGAAAAGAGAAGACACTAATCTGTGGTCCACACTCACTTTCCCTTGCGGTTTTTTGTTTTATTACAAACTTGCGGAAATCCGCGAGAATTTTGGAAAACATGGATTTTTCCGGGATAAAACATGGCCTATATTTTAATCGCGGGTATTATCTATCTTCATTCCAAATTTCAGCAAAATCGGTTTAGTAGTAGCGGCGTTAAGGAGTTACAAACATATACACTTACACGCATACAAACTTTCCCTTTTATAGTAACACAAGCTTCCCCCGCTTGCTTCGCTCGAATGACCCCAAAGGGATTAAAATTTAAGAGTAAGAGAAATACTTCCTTATCCATTGTCTTCATTACTAAGGAGCCTTGCCTCAGTGCCCTGCTTTTTAGGTCAAAGCTTTGGGCTCGATAATGAAGGTCAGTACTTTTTATTTAGATATAAGTAGAATTTCAAGGAAAACTTGATTTTTTTTCTTCAGATAAAAAGTAAAAATTCCAATAAATCGTGGTTCATGTAAGTCGAATATAAAGCTTTCTTCATTCCTTAAAAATATTTCCTAATCCTTTTTTTTAGAACTTTCAAAATATATGGGATCATGAATATGTATGGTGTATTGGTATGGTATAACCACATAATATCGTTAAGTGTGAAGATGCCTTAGAAAACAGAAACTCAGTTATAGCACTTGACTGCTTTCATACAAACTAAATAGTTCTGCGAAGTGCTACCTTCTAGATATTACTGCTTGAGATTAATTTGCCCATTAAGTGTAATTTCCACATACAGAGTGTTCTATTTTTTATTGTTTGAATGCGCCTTCAAATCGCAATATATCAATTTTTTTAAATTTTCATGTATAAAGTGGCACTGTGCCTTGGATACATAAAGACAACTATGAAATGATATAAATTCGTTTTCAGATTAATAAAAAAATCTTCCTAATTTCTTGTCTACGTCATAATTCAGTTCTGCAGGACTTAGATTGTGGGATGGCAGTGAAGAGAAGATTTCCTCAATCCTGTTTTTAATTCACGTTTTACTAAATCAGCACTCGATAAAATGATGATGATCATAGCAGTTTATTTATAAAACGTCTGCATATCACACGCGATATTGAGAGCAAGTCGGAAGTAATACACCATCCGTGCTAACGACCGGGCGTGGGGCCACGGCTTTCTCATTTGTTTACTCCGAAGTCCGAATGATATAACATAGTACAAGCTAGTATAATGTAAAAAAATTATGGAGTTGCCTTACCAAAAATTTAACGCGAAAACCACTAAGATTATGGCTAATACCTATACATAGTCTTTCTTTATTTTTAACGTGGTTGTAGCAAAGAGCTACTTTCGAATCTACACAGTTTGAACTCCAATATTATGTACTTTATTTACTTTCATTTTTGTAAAATAGATAATAAATTGAGGAAAAATCAAATTTTCAAATAGTGAAATAAATTACTAGGCACATTGAGACTTCAAAATTGATACTTTAAGATAATGAACGCAGTACCTACAGTATGTCATACGCATAAAATAATGCGATACAAAGTCGTAAGATAAAATGTATCTGGTATGGGCCGGCGTATCATTAATATCAAGCGAAAATTTTGCTCATCTCGTCAATCTATAAAAAAACTCGCTCGTACGACAAAGTTGTGGCCTATATCCAAAACGCTACACCGTCATTGAAGCCGACTTCAATTTGACACATTTTGAAACAACCTGTATAATACGGCCCCGTCCATTTCGCGCCAATTACACTTTGTGTCAAATACACTGAACTAAATCTGACTCACACAGCGCAAAGTAAACTCTGACTCGATAGACTTAAAGTCCATAATACCTTGATTGTGTTGACGTATGGATAAAGTCATGAATTTAAGCCATACAAAGTAAAATAAACTATACCTCAGTTGAGTTAGTGTTCACAATGGGTTAATGGTTTTGTACGGAATAAAGTTATGCAGTTTACCAAAGGTTCTGGTTTAGGTTTCAAAGGAAAATGGGACTTTGGCAGAGCTTTTGTGCGATTGTGATTTGTTTGCATGAGAGATCAAAGGGCAGCGCTTGACGACATGTTATGATGTACCAGGACGCCATAATAGCGTAGTGGTATTGGAAAATGATACGGGAAAGTAGTGGAAACTCGTAGTTCGTTTGTGTAGTTTGTGTTTGTGTTCCTTGTTCTCTTGTTCATTTCTGTCTCTGTTGTGATTTTATAACAAGTATTAGATAGATAGATAGATAAATATTTATGTCCTATAGGCTTGTCCTATAGGATTGAAACTTATCGTTATCGCTGCGACAGCTGTCATCGAAATCACGCCCATTAAGTTCTAAATTTTGTAACGGTATAATAAATAATTATGACCTGTGGCAACGTAGTCCTGTGTCTAAATGCCTTCAAGTCTGTAAAGACCACAGAATACAATAATAGTTCATTTTTAACTTAGTCTCATCCCTAATCATGTCACTTTGACAGCTGTCGCAGCGATCAAGCTAAATTTTAAGGATTATAACACCAATCATGTAACTATGGAACCAGCTACCAGCAACAGTGTTCCCTCAAAGCTTAGAACATGGGGTTATTATATTAAAGAGGCGGATAAACCAAGGCAACGCATTCGCAGTTCCTCTGGTGCTACAAATGTCCATGGGCGGCGGTGATCGCTTACCATCAGGTGACCCGCCCGCTCGTTTGCGCGTTGGTTTAAAAAAAAAAGATTCCTACGAATTGAGAAACTCCTCCTGTTTTTGAAGTCGGTTAAAAATAGCAAAATCTGAATCACTCCAGTCTTATTTTAGTTAGTTTACGCTTTGTCTCTTCTAATAACCTGAAGTGTCTATAGTCTATACCTATATACGAATTTCATGTATTTAATACTTTCTACTTTTACTACTTTCTTTCAACCAGGTAGTGATAAAAATAGTGTGTGTAACTGGAGGCCAAAATATCTTATTCTTGAGTGTCTAGAAGTAATTTCGTCGTAATGCTCAGGATTCTAAAGCCTTCGAGGCACAAGATTTCACTTTGGCGCTAACTATTTCAACCTACCTCAACGTTTTCTCAATATAAAATCTCACATAAGTTCATCCCTATGACTTGAGGGCTAATTAGCGCGACCCTCCAGGGCCCCCCTTTTGTCCCTTTTATCCCCCCCCCTTCAACACGGCCCCTCGAGCTACGTCACAGCGTTTAATTACGTCTGCCGTCTATCTGTGCCAATTAGGTACCGCTTCTTTGCATTGATCTCACCTGATGGTAAGTGATGATGCAAGTACCTTTTTAGGGGTCCGTACCTATAGGGTAAAGAACAGGATCCTTTTACTAAGACTCCGACGTCTATCTGTCCGTTCGTCTGTCACCAGGCTGTATCTCTTAAACCGTGATAGACAGTTAAGATTTTCACAGGTGATGTACCTAGTATATCGGTTGCTGCTATAACAATTAACATCAAATAGTTACTAAAATACAGCATAATAGTAGTTTATCTACGCTCATTGCTTAAAGTTCGAATTATGAAATCGAAATGTGTCAAATAATTACCTACTTTATTCACAGACTTCTATAATTATTAAAAAGTTATTCATAATAACATCGCTCTACTATGGAAATATTTAAAGAAAGTTGTATAAAATCTATAACGATACACGGCTCTGGACTCCTGTATTTGTATCTGGGGTAATATTTTTTATGTAATATTTTTTAAGTGAATCCACAGACAACTTATAGTTGGTAGTCATTGCCGAGAGTATGGATGGGCCATGATTGACCATAGACAACAACACAATGTCTATGGGGTAATATTTTTTATGTAATATTTTTTTAAGTGAATCCACAGACAACTTATAGTTGGTAGTCATTGCCGAGAGTATGGATGGGCCATGATTGACCATAGACAACAACACAATGTCTATGGGGTAATATTTTTTATGTAATATTTTTTTAAGTGAATCCACAGACAACTTATAGTTGGTAGTCATTGCCGAGAGTATGGATGGGCCATGAATCATGATTGACCATAGACAACAACACAATGTCTAACGTTCCGCGTAACGTTCCACCTGGGCCTGTGATTATGATTACGATTACGATTACGACTACGATTACGATTACGATTACGACTACGATTACGATTACGATTACGATAACGATTATGATTACGATTACGATTACGATAACGATTACGATTATGACGTTATCTCGTAAATCTATCGTCCGTAAACCGACTTTACAGACAACCAATTTTTTTTGTTACTTAGTCAAAACTTTGCGCTGAAAAATGTCTAGCAGTGAAACCTACTAAAGAAAATTTCACTCCACCTGATATCTTAGTAGTTGCAATGATTTACGACAAACGTTAGCAAGATTTTATGATTTGGGTAATAATATGAGCGTAGATAAAGTAGTGTATGAAACTCTACATAATTAGGTATTATGTAACCGTTACATAAACTACTATTATGTAACGGTTACATAATGGGGGGTATTAAAATACGAGTGTGAGTTTAAAAAACGAGCCGCAGGCGAGTTTTTTAGTAGTATCACACGAGTGTTTTAATACCTATTTATGTAGAGTTTCATACACTACTTTATCTACGCTCATATTATTATCATAAATCCAAATCATAAAATCTTGCTAACTTTTGTCGTAAATCATTGCAACTACTAAGATGTCAGGTGGAGTGAAATTTTCTTTAGTAGGTTTCACTACTAGACATTTTTCAGCGCAAAGTTTTGACTAAGTAACAAAAAAAATTGGTTGTCTGTAAAGTCGGTTTACGGACGATAGATTTACGAGATAACGTCATAATCGTAATCGTTATCGTAATAGTTATCGTAATCGTAATCGTAATCGTAGTCGTAATCGTAATCGTAATCGTAATCATAATCATAATCATAATCACAGGCCCAGGTGGAACGTTACGCGGAACGTTAGACATTGTGTTGTTGTCTATGGTCAATCATGGCCCATCTATACTCTCGGCAATGACTACCAACTATATGTTGTCTGTGGATTCACTTAAAAAAATATTACATAGAAGTACAAATAAGTTTCCGCCGTTTTTTAACACAAATTAAATATTTATTATAGAAGAACGGTAATATAAATTTATTCAAAATATTGCCCATCACTTGCAACCACTTTTTCCCATCTCTCAGGCAGCATTCGAATCCCACGTCTGAAGAACTCCTTGTCTTTTGAGGCTATCCACGAATCGACCCAATTTTTAGTATCCTCATAAGATGTGAACCGCTGCGCCGTCAGAGCTTGTGCCATGGACCGGAACAGGTGATAATCGGACGGTGCAATGTCTGGTGAATACGGCGGGTGGGGTAACACTTCCCAATCAAGTGTTTCCAAGTACTTTTTCACGGGAGCCGCAACATGTGGACGAGCATTGTCATGCAGAAGAACAATTTTTTCGTGTCTAGAATAGTATTGAGGGCGTTTTTCCTTCAGAGCTCGGCTCAGTCTCATCAATTGTGTTCGATAGAGGGCTCCAGTAATTGTTTGAGATGAATCTTCCTCCAATAATTCCTCCAATTCTGCATCCTCGTAAATTTTTGGCCTTCCACTGCGATCTTTGTCTTCTACGTCGAAATCACCGTTTTTAAACTTTTGAAACCACTCTCGACACGTTCTCTCACTTAAAGCACCCTCACCATATTCTTCTACAAGCAATTGAAGCGCCTCAGCAGCAAATTTCTTTAAATTAAAGAAGTATACTAATATTTCCCGCAAATGACGCTTACTTGGCTCAAATTTTGACATTTTCAACTTATAAAAATTATATTTTACCAATATAAAATCAGTGGTATTAATAGGTTATGTTGTTCTTGAATGTCCAAACTATTTTTTAAGGCGGTTATCATTTGCAAAAGCTAACCGAAACTCCGTGCCGCGCCATCTACAATAAAACGGCGGAAACTTATTTGTACACCTAATACATAAAAAATATTACCTACCCCAGATAATTGTAACCGTTAACCGTTGTATTGCCGATAGCGGTACTGTAATCAATTCCTTCAAAACCCCAGATACAAATACAGGAATCCAGAGCCGTGTATCGTTATGGATATTAAACAACTTTCTTTAAATATTTCCATAGTAGAGCGATGTTATTATGAATAACTTTTTAATAATTATAGAAGTCTGTGAATAAAGTAGGTAATTATTTGACACATTTCGATTTCATAATTCGAACTTTAAGCAATGAGCGTAGATAAAATAAATAACATGAAAGGTGGCTCCCATACAACACATGTGATTTTAGTACTCGTTTTTACTCAATATGGAAAATTGCAACAGGTAGACGCTGAAAGATTCAAACCATATTTAGTTATACTATATTTACATTGAAAATAATAAAATTAAAATATATAACAAATATTTACGGGGGCTCCCATACAACAAACGTGATTTTTGTGCCGTTTTGGTACAGAATCCATTACGAAACCCTTTAGAGTTTGGCCACGATGTTATATTGTGTAGAAAGAGTTAAACTACTTTGCTTACCCCTTCGAAGTTAGTACGATAACATCTTTGGTTGCCTCATCACATACTAGCAGGTGCAGAGGCACCATACTAACTTGTAGCGAGTGAAAATAAAACTAAAAGTTTGGGTTTTGCCATTTTCCTTCGATTTTCAATTTATTGAAGACAGAGAAGGACAAAATAGCTAAACTATTCCACGATTAAGTGTTTGTTAGGCGTCTGGACCCTGCTTAAAAATCCAATGTGTGAAAAAGATTAATCAAAAAACAGTTTCCACGAACAACCAAAATAAAACCGACGTTCCATAGATTGGGCTTAAATTGTCTCGCTATCTAATTAACAAATCCGGCTATAAGTGGAGAAGACTAGTGAGATTTCGCGGAAATGTTTGTTGACACGCGCGTCAGCTCGACTGAAAAATCGCTTCGAGAAATCCGATCCTACGACCGCTTAATATATTCGTAAAGCTCGACGCGTAGCGGGATGCGAGCGCGATAATATTACAAGCTATATAATATTTGTTCGAGTGGAATCTTGCAACTCAGTTTTGAAGCAGTTGTCTACAACTGATTGAGCTTAAATTTTGTATGTAGGTATACAGGTTTAGTATCTGTGGTGTACACTCGTAGTCGATGTGGTGTACACGTAATCTGTGGCAGCGCGAGCGTGCACGAGCGCCACCGAGATGTAGGTACTGAGCAAACCTATAAATAGGTTGCCGCGCACGAGCTCGCTCTCTGTTACGTTCTAGCCGCCTATGCGGCAACAAGTGGTCACCTGGTGAGTCATTACATATACTATTGTGTGTATAGATATTATACAGATTAGTAAGCGTAGGACATTACACCGTTTACTTACTGTTTACAATTGAAGTTTATTATTTAAATAATCCCCAAGCGTCTAGTGGACGCCACAGTGGCGACGAGTAAACGCGCAGTAAGTAAAATTACCACTCAAAACAAGTACCTGTTTACGGAAATTGGTCAACAATAAAACATAAAATACTTAATGAGACTCATCAATGACATAATTTAAAGTAAACTCAGTCAATATTCCAATCAAAATAAAGAGGAAAAGAGAGAGACTATCGCTGAAATGCAGTTTTGTAGATTATCTTACTACCTTCATTCTCATATCGAGTTTGTTGTCAATTTTTAATTCTGCATGATTCGGATAGCTCACACTTTTCACGATTGAGATTTAATTGTAGGTAGAAACCTTTCCACAGAAACAAAACTGTCTTCTGCGAATTCAATTTCCAAGCATGGATATTACAAATCTAAAAATAGATTATTCTACTACTACACTTTTATCAAACCGATAACAAGGATGATAAAAGAAATGTATTTCGTATGTTGTCGTCTATATTTGAGTCTAAGCACAGAGTTGTATTCAACGGTCAGCTGTGGCGTGGAACATTGGAAATACATATCACGCGACGGCTGGTTTTTGCAATATAAACTTTGTGTAAAAGCAAGGTATTTCAAATACTATAACTGTTGTTGATCAAATCCGTTTACAAATATGATAGAAATAAAACATTTTTCTATTTAAATAAGTACCAACGATGAATCGTTAAATTCCTCTTAAAGCAAATACCTATCACTGCAAAACTAAACAATAACGATCCCGTTTGAACTAAATATAAACTTCTATATAAGGTTATATAAATTATAACAATGCACCTGTTGTTATAAAGTTTATAAGTTTGTAATAACAATGTATTAATTAATTAATAATACATTGTTAATTAATAATATTAATTATAATATATAAATGTTCGAACAAAGTACTACAGTGATAAATTTGGAATTTGATACCTATCACTGCAAAACCAAACAATAACGTTCCCGTTTGAACAAAAAATAAACTTCTATATAAAGTTATATAAATTATAACAATGTACCTGTTATTATAAAGTTTATAATAACAATGTACCTGTTCGAACAAAGTACTACAGTGATAAATTTGGAATTTGAATTCCATACATTAAAAAATGGTTGTAGGGCCTAAACTTAATGTTCCAATAACAATCGTTAAATGATTACCTGCTTTAACAAAGTACTACTTTGATAAATTCGAAGTTACGTGATTGTACCATGCTGTCATAATATCAAAGGCGTTTTGCCCTGTCCATCAATCAATAAGTATTAACTATTGAAAGTCTATCGCCGAGTTTCAATAAAGCCTACTAATTATACTTTATGATTGATTGCATACGTATCTCATTATAAAATCAAGTACTCTTAATTCGTTTACAAATTCAATCTTATGTACTAAGTACGAAGTTGTTCCTGCTTCCTGTTAAGGGCTAATCCTTCATACATTTTACAACGAATTAATTGAATACCTGACTATTATGGACATCAAACATACCGGTATATAGTACCGAAAAGTGCCAATTTAAATATTTATTTTCCATATTTCGTGTTTCGTAGTAGGTACTAAGTACCATTCTGAGTTTCATAGTATTGATTCTGAAAATGATTAAAAGTAAACAAGATTCGCTGACCATTATTTACAGGTCGTTCAACATGTCCCAATCACAAATGCCTACGCGGCTGTGAAGATGCCATAACCTCCACAAGTTTCCGTTTACATTATAATTTAATTTATATTATCAATTGTACCTAGGTTTCAAGTACTATATTACATCGAGTCAAAGTCATTTTAGTCTCCAAAACTACTTTGTTCACTTCAATATTAAAGTTTCCGTTTTAAAGCAAGCTTTAGAAATATAATAATATGTTGTAGTGACCAACTTCAATGACTGTTCACAAGAAACGTGCAGTATTACTGCATTCTAGAGGTTTGCCACTACAATTCATATATTTTAACGTAACCGGAGCTCACAAGACTGACGCTGACAAAGACGATATGCATGATATTATTATTAAGTATTTTCCCCTAAAAAACAGTAGTTTATTCGAAGGGGACATCTTTTAGTCAATGAATTAAGAATTAATCGAAAAATAAAGTTCTTAATTCGCTTGAGACATCAAAGCTCAAAAGTTCATTTTGCTAATAAGATGAAAGTCTATAGACCAAATGAGAGAGAAGTGTAATTCGAATAAATTATGGAACAATATTTTGTTACTCGGGAAGACAATTATTCAATTTATTTCATATAAGCAATTTATTTCATATATTCAAATTATTCAATTTATTTCATTTGGAGAGTGTGCTCAAGAAGTCCACAACCTTGTGCCACCTTCACCTTTCTACCATAGAACCGCGAGACGTCGAGAGAATTGGCATCCTTATGTGGTTGATGTCCAGCGTACTCGGACGAAACGCTTTTCTTCTACGTTTCTGATTCGAACCGCTAAGGTGTGGAACACCCTTCCAGCTTCCGTGTTCCCAGCCAAATACAATCTGGGTGCCTTCAAGAGAAGAGTGAATAGGCATTTTCTAGGCAAGCGTGCTCCATCCTAGACCTCATCATTTCTGTACATCGGACTTGATTGTAGTCAAGCGCAAGCCTATCAATTATAAAAAAAAAAAAAAAAAAAAAAAAAAGCTTACTTTACAACTTATTCATAGTCAGTACTTAAATGTTCAAAGTTATTAAATGGTGATAACTATTTAACGACTTAAAACTGAGTTTATGAGATACAGGAAAAACGGTAGTATTTTACCAGAGGCAGATTATGTTAAAACTGTACAGCGCAAACTATATGAATTCGGTGATAGATGAGACAGGACAAAATGCAACAACGAAATTGAAAGCAAAATTAAAAAAGATTTACTACTACCATAGATATACAATAACCATAGTATTGTATATAACTACTACCTACCAATTTAATTCCTGCTACCGATGTGGTGGTAAAAGTCACAAAGGTGACAAAAGTTGCTGCTGCCGATGTGGTGGTAAAAGTCACAAAGGTGACGAAAGTTGCTGCTGCCGATGTGGTGGTAAAAGTCACAAAGGTGACAAAAGTTGCTGCTACCGATGTGGTGGTAAAAGTCACAAAGGTGACAAAAGTTCCTGCTGCCGATGTGGTGGTAAAAGTCACAAAGGTGACAAAAGTTCCTGCCCTGCAGTGTTTCATAGGTATGTGGATTCAAGGGTAATCCCAATAAACACTGCAGAACAAGGCCTATTAAAATAAAAAATGCCAAAAATAGTACTAATAGTGAGCAGTAAAACTAACCTAAAGTCTTCCAAAACAATTATAGTTCATTAGATGATTAATTACATTTTCCGCATAAATAACGATGCGAAAATCAAGTCTGAGGTAAATAAAGTTAATATTCTGTAATGCAGAAATAAAAAGTGATTTCAAATCCTTAAAATGAAAGTTTCAGGACATAAAATATACACTATTATTATGAAAATTGTTAATAAGTAACTTCTTGAGAAAACTGCCATCACTATTAATATAATACTATAGTAATAACAGAAATACATTTTGACAAGTTCAAGGATATCCAAAATCACCATTGACAAATAAGTTCCGCCAGCTCGTCAAACTTATAAAGGAGTCTCACTTTCCTTGGAAGCAATGAAAAATAAAAAAGTAATTATGAGCTGGGAAGAATGGATATCATTGAACGTATAAAATAAGCTGTCGCCAAGGATTTCTCCGGTGAAAATCAATGAAAATCTAGCTCCATCTCTGCAAAGTACCAGGCGTTCAGCAATTTGGAAGAGAAACTTGAACTTGTAGACCAGACGTAGCGCTAGAAGCTGTTGCGTAGCACCGTAGCGGTAATGGCACGGCGTACGCTACGCGAGACAGCGTGCATTATTAAGCGGGACGGAGGTTGGGCGTTGCCTCTTACAGAAAACTCCTTTCACTTTCTGTGGTCCTAGTATCTCGTAATAATTAAAATTGTCTATATTTTATTTTAAATGAAGATATTATTTAGAACGTATATTGTTTAGTTTATATATGAGATATAAGTTCCATTAAAAAATAAAAATAAAAAATTACTAATTTACTGAACGGTTCCATTATCGCGGGTACACGCAATTTAAGTTAACGAATATTTGAAACTTACAATCATAACACTCTTAAAAAGCTAGAAATTTAATGTGAGTTTTGACTTCTCCCTTCATGTACAAAGTGTCAGATTGTTAGCGCTTAATTTCTGTGGAAAAAGTAAACTTTTAAATTTTTGTATCGTGGGTGCAACAAGTAAACATTGCATTCTAGCACTCATTAATTCTTAATAAATAAAAACATTTACTTTCATTTTTGGAACAGAAAGATAAATGATTATTGACAAGTTTAACGTCTAAGACATAATCTCCAACTATTAACAACGCCTATTTTACGACACTGTTTCTAAGAGATTATTTTCAGTTTGTATCAACTTTGCGGGTGGTATTATTTTCAAACTCTCCAAAAAATTTAATATGGAATTAAATCGAAAAAAAAAGGAAAAAGACTTTCTTCATTGTACTACTCGCATAAAAAACAACTAATTTTAAAAAATGATTTAAAAAATTAATGTCGGAAGCGTCTATAGCGGAATCGCCCTAATCTGACAAATTTCGGTTGCTGTACCACATAACACACATATCATTTTGATCTTAGTTATGAGATATTTATTGCTCCATGATTCCATCGATCTTTGCAGTGAAAAGAAATTGCAAACACACTTCAAAAAATTAAGTTCCAACTGTTGTAACTTTAGTATTTATCAAGATATAATGTATTATATCTATAATGCTAAAATTAACATTTAAGTATGTTAATTTTATATTATGTTAATTTATTCAATTTATTGTGAGTAGGTTTGGGTTGCTTTGTCGGTTTGCGCCCCCTATTCCTCTCAATGCAGTATTTCAGTGCCAGTGTAGAACTCAGTATGAATAAAAACAAATTATTCTTATTTTATAATTAATTTGCTAAGGCTAACATTCATCTCCTGAATTGGATTAGGTTTGTTATACCATAGATAACACTAATGCTATTATTAATTGTTCAGAGCAAAGTTTAAATGGATTTTGCAGTTCATACAAAATTCATAAAACGTTGTGACTAGGAAGTCGTTCTATTCAGCAGATAACGGTTGTTTGAACCGGTTATGCACTGTTGATATTATTTATTATTGGTCTTTGTTTTTCATTATTATTTTCATGAAAAAACCCCTACATGAGCAAAATCTTTCAAAGCACTATCATTCAAAAGTATGAGTAAGCAGTAAATATTTTCGAAATATTTGATTTGGTTATGATATCGGAGAAACAACACTCCGGGTATCTATTGGTTTCATGTACAAATATTCCAGTAAATTATTATTAAATATTATTATTATTATTAAACGCCCTTAGTTAATTTAAATGGACGTTTTTAAATAACAAGTAGTCCAAAAAAAAAAAAAAAGAGGGAACGGATAAGTAGCCAATATTTTAACATCTAGTTATAAAGACATAAAAAAAAAAATACGAAAAGGAAGGGATGTGGTGTACACTCGTAGTCGATGTGGTGTACACGTAATCTGTGGCAGCGCGAGCGTGCACGAGCGCCACCGAGATGTAGGTACTGAGCAAACCTATAAATAGGTTGCCGCGCACGAGCTCGCTCTCTGTTACGTTCTAGCCGCCTATGCGGCAACAAGTGGTCACCTGGTGAGTCATTACATATACTATTGTGTGTATAGATATTATACAGATTAGTAAGCGTAGGACATTACACCGTTTACTTACTGTTTACAATTGAAGTTTATTATTTAAATAATCCCCAAGCGTCTAGTGGACGCCACAGTATCGATGACAATGCATGGTTGGCTGTATGACATCATACTATGGCTAAGCCCTAAGATCTGAGAAGAGGTAGGTGGAGTTGAGTTCAACATCATTCTACAATTTTGTCGTTTTGTTTGATATCCTGCACGCAACTTTGAAAGACTAAAAAGAGACATAGCACTCTGGAAGTGTTGACAGAAGTGAAACGTAAACAGAGGTGTCGGTTACAGTAACATTGTCGCGAGTTGAATGGTCTTTTCCCATCTTGAGCAGAGGTGTCGGCTACGGTTACATTGTCGCGAGTTCAATGGCCTTTTCCCATCTCGAGCAGAAGTATCGGTTATGTTAACATTGTCGCGAATTCAATGGTCTTCAGGCATCGGGTACGGTATCGAGTTCAATGGTTTCTTTCCTTCTCCAAAATGCACAACACGCCTAAAGATGTTTTCATTTCAAAAATATGTGACATAATTTTATCTTCTAGCTGTTACATGGACAATGATCCATAACATTTCCATCTCGGCATCTCTGTCGAATGTAATTTGACAACTGTCCGTCCGTTAATAGCCGTTTTCCCTGTATATATACCGCCTCGTAGATTACAGGCTCTTCCACCTCTTCCAATTTCCAGTGAAATATGCCCGGCGTTTCAACACTCCGTCGCAGATATTCCGAAACGCTCGAAATAGTCGTTCGTCGTAACGATTGGGTGATTATGAGGTGTTTGAGAGATCTCACACTAGGGGTATTAGAGGTATATTATTTGTAGTTTCACACTTCAGCATTGGCTTATGCTTTCGACATTATTTCATATTTGTTTATGTCAATCGAAGCTTTTTAAATTTTACATGGGTTTACTAAAAACATTTGATGTTTTCCAACAAAAAACTGTTTTCATGTTTTGAGAATTAAGCTGTCAACTCATGTATCCAAGCATTATATCTGTCGATTCTTGCACCTATTTACACTTTTAGGGCTCCGTACGCAATGGGTAAAATGGGGACCCTATGACAGAATATCCTAATCTGTGCTATTACTAAGACTCCGCTGTCTGTCACCACACCAGGCCGGATCTTGAAAACGTTATAGTTACTTAGACAGTTAAAATTTTTAGAGATGATGTATTTCTGTCGCGCCGCTATAAAGATAAAATACTGAAAAACAGAATGAAATAAATATTTATGGAAGTTCCTATAGGTACTTACATAGGTACAACGAACGTGATTTTTTGGCTCGTTTTTGAATTTCGCAGGCAGATGGCAGGTTTACTTTAATACCTACTATTGAGAATTAGTTTTTATAGTCGCCATAAGGCAGAATGTACAAGGATATTGATTGTTATTGTGACCACCTAATGTACCTACATTCTCATGAATAAAGGACATTTATTTATTATTATTTATTTAGTACCACGACAGTACAAATCCGACATACACTTGGCATTTTTTTTAAACCTCTAGATTCTAGAAGATAGTAGGTACTTACCTACTTGACAACGATCTCACCTGACTGTAAGTGATGATGCACCCGAAGATATATTATAATTATCTTGCTAATTTGGAAGGGATAAGCGCTGAGAGTGTCAAAGTAATATGTCCATCTGTTATTAACCATGTTTTTAAGCAAACAAAGGCTTACTTTATTACCAATGATGAAAAGCGAAGGATTCTTATGTTGTACTATAAGCTCAGCATTTCCAAGCGTTTGACATGACAAGAATACTAAGGCGAGTAATTTTTCTACAAAAGTTAATTAACACAGAAAGCACGAGTAAAAGCCGAACAGATAATGGCCGTCAGAGGCCCGGTCGCCATTCGTTAGCGTCATTACAAAATATGCAATTAAAAATCGGCAAATGACCGCTCCGCCGCCAAATTCCGGCGCCTCGCCTCTCGAGTCCCGGGGCGCACCGTGCGCCGGGGCGGTGCATAGCAAAGAAACAAGCACAATTAAACCAGCCGAGTGGACACTAATTGGTGCTGTCTGTTTGACTGTCAAGTGCCTGAAGCCTTCATAGCTCGGTAAGTAGAACGTTGACGATCGCTCTGACACAGTGGCGCGCTCCGATTAGAGTGGGAGGTCATGGGTTCGATTCTCGCCACGGGCTACTTATGTGTTTTAAAATTTAAGGGCCGCAATACTTTCAAATCGGATGCCTGCATTGTAATTTATTTCTTTGATGTTCTGGGCATATTGATTGTGGGGTCCCTATTAGGTATCGGTCGTTGGTCTGACAGGAACTATGGGGACCCCAAAGATCGCGAGTCGCGACGCCCTGCGCAGTTGCTCAAAGAAGGGCTTGGACTCAACGGAAAAGAAGGGCTTGGACTAATCTATCACCACACAGCTTCTACAGAATGGGTAGGGCTGTTGGCTTAACCCCCTGCGCGATGCCATCCGAAAAGAAGCTTTGTTTCATAACTCTGAAAAAATTTTGAAATTGAAGAATAATTAAAGCAGTTAACGCAAATTGTTAGTATTTTTCATCGCCTTTGTCCTTTGTGAGTCGGATCAATTAGCCGGGACTCGAACCCCGGCCCCGCCGCGGGCAACGCTGAGCTCACGTTGTGATTTGATCCCCGTAACACTCCATTATTACGTCACGAGGAATTACACAACTAGGGTTGGCACTCTTGCCAAATACTTTACGAAAAGTTACTGAAGACGTAAAAAAATAATTTGACTGAAATAAAAGCTGATTGTATAACTGTTGAATCGGTCGGTCAATTATACATAAACATAAATTTATGAGTCGTGGAATATTGACGGTACCTATAGTATACGTTTGTTGTATGTAGTCAACTGTGGTACAAAATCTTACTTATTTGCACGATATCGCTTCTGCAACCATATGACATATTTATGGTCGCCACAGAAAGCTGTCTAAACTGTGAGTGCTAACTATGAAAGCTGTGAACTAAATAAAAAAAAATATCTATTATGAGAATGTATATCCATGCAAATAAAATACTGTACCTACCTCATTGTCGCGCAGTCCCGTACAAGCACTTCTTTACTAATTTGAAAAGCTCTTACAAAGATTAATCTAACAGTATTTCATACATATCTGCCATTGGTAGGTATGTGATTCCGTGTTCAATTCACATAGACCTAACTAAGTATACAGGCAGTTCTGATTATTCAAATTCAAATTTAAAATATCTTTATTTCACATAGGTAGGCCTAACGTAGGTAAGGCTCATGTAAAACGTCAATATGATATTTGTCGCATATGTATGGTGCTCTGGTGATAACTACAAGTCGACTTAAAACTAAGTTTAGATTACTTTTTAATATTCGCAATTAACCATTATTATAAAAGCAGACAGTAAACGTGCATTGATATCATGAGGCGTAGCCATACATATTATGACATATTTTGATTAATAGCATGTAAAAAAAATCCAAAAAATTTAATACACTTGTTATACCTAGTTATACTTGACGAAATCTCAAACGCTGTAAGTATGCTAAAATTGCTTATTATGAAGGTTCGCTAGCTATATGTTGAGACCTGTCTGTTCGATATACTTTTTTGCTAAGCAGTACGAAAAGTCGCCGGCCCTACTAATCCCCGTAATAGACACAATTTAAAGCGAGTCATCATTAAAATAAAAGCGTAGGCAACGAGCCGCCCCGGTCTCCCCTCGCGCCGATAACGCACGCCGGGGGAGGCGCGGCCGAGAGCGCTCGTGCTGTACCGAGCATCGATTCATTGGATAATTGACACGATGTCGCCAATTATGTCTCAATTTCTCCTCGAAACGCTTAAATATTTGATGGTTTAAAGTTTTTGTTTCGTCTGTCAGGAAATGTAGATAATGTAGGTATCAATGGTAATAATAATAATCCTAAAGCACCGTTACTTCAGATATCTACAAAGGTGTGGTCTTCGAAATTATAAAAATTATACATAGGCAAACCATCGACGGTAACCATAGCAATGTAGTCACCAGCCACTTGTCGCCTTGGCTGCATAGGTAATCGATGCAAGCATTACCTAACCAATCAGCTCTAGATGTAAACTTGTAATTGCAATACTTAAGTATTTTTGCACAATTAAGGGGAAGGTATTTCCGTGCTTAGATGTCGCATCGATCGACCTTGCGTCAATCACTTACAAAACAAGTTACAAAATGATGATAAAATAGTCACAGACCCTTAACCTTGATGTATAACACATACATCGTTTACATCCACTATATCCCCAGATATTCGCATTTCGCACTAAGCATCGATCGACCTTGCATCAGTCACATTACCTACTGGGGTCATTCACAGACCAATACATGTTATGATTAAAAGCTGAGTGGTGGGGAATAGGCGCGGGAAATGTCTCTTTTTTCGGTAAGTGGCTAATTCCTACCTTTCTGGCCTCACGCCTTGTTGTCCTGTTGAGTACTTGTACCGTCTAGATCCCCCAGACATCGGGTCAGGTCATCACCGAGGCAGTCCGGTAATGTCCTCCTAGGCGCTGTGTTGCCGCACTGGCGAAGGCATACTATAACAATCCGGGTATATCACCCCGATATATCCGCAACTATCTGCACTAGATATCGCATCGATCGACTGCGCGTCAATCACATGGCTACGATCATTAATATATCAATTACACGTTATGATTAACAGCTTAGAGGTTATATAGCCACTCTATATGTTTTGTATCGCATAAATTACTATAACAATCCGGGTATATCACCCCGATATATCCGCAGCTATCTGCACTAGATGTCGCATCGATCGACCGCGTTTCAATCACATTACTAAGGTCAATCACAGATCAATTACAAGTTATAGGTATTACAACTACTTTTTTTGTATCGCATATTATACTATAATAATCCGGGTATACCACCCCGATATATCCGCAGCTATCTGCACTAGATGTCGCTTCGATGGACGGCGCGTCAATCACATGGCTACGATCATTCATATATCAATTACACGTTATTATTAACAGCTTAGAGGTTATATAGCCACTCTAGATGTTTTGTATCGCATATAATAGGTACTATAACAATCCGGGTATAACACCCCGATATATCCGCAGTCATCTGCACTAGATGTCGCATCGATCGACCGCGCGTCAATCACATAGCTACGATCATTCACAGATCAATTACACGTTATGATTAACAGCTTAGACTTTGAGGTTATAATATAACCACTCTAGATGTTTTGTATCGCATATAATACTATAACAATCCGGATATATCACGCCGATATACATATACGCAGCTATCTGTACTAGATGTCGTATCGATCGACCGCACGTCAATCACATAGCTGCGATCATTCATATATCAATTACACGTTATGATTAACAGCTTAGAGATTATATAGCCACTCTAGATGTTTTTACCGCATATAATACTATAACAATCCGGGTAGGTATATCACCCCGATATATCCGCAGCTATCTGCACTAGATGTCGCATCGATCGATCGCGCATCAATCACATTACTAAGGTCAATCACAGAATCAATTACACGTTAAGTATAGGTATTACAACTACTTGTTTTGTATCGCATATAATACTATAACAATCCGGGTATATCACCCCGATATATCCGCAGCTATCTGCACTAGATGTCGCATCGATCGATCGCGCATCAATCACATTACTAAGGTCAATCACAGAATCAATTACACGTTAAGTATAGGTATTACAACTACTTGTTTTGTATCGCATATAATACTATAACAATCCGGGTATATCACGCCGATATATCCGCAGCTATCTGCGCTAGATGTCGCATCGATCGACCCCGCGTCAGTCACATTACTAAGGTCAATCACAGATCAATTACACATTATAAGTATTACAGCTATACTTGTTTTGTATCGCATACAATACTATAACAATCCGGGTATATCACGCCGCTATATCCGCAGCTATCTGCACTAGATGTCGCATCGATCGACCGCGCGTCAATCACATAGCTGCGGCCGCGGTTTGCGGTCAGTCACGGTGGATATACAGACCAATTATTACATCATACATGAGATGATTAATAGCTTATGTGTAATTAGAATTGTTTCCACTAATTAGATACTTACAATTACATAGTCCGGCTCTACCTAATTAGAAACTTAGAATTACATAGAGTCAAGCTGTGTCCAATTAATTAATTACAATATCAACGGAATACAGAATCAAATCGTGAAAAGGGTAACTTGAAATAGTACATTTCAATATAAGAGTCCCGGTTTGTTGACCCAAGCCGAAGGTGAGGGTCAACTATAAGGACGAGTAAAAATGACAATTCCGTACGTGCATTGAACGACGTTTTTTAATACATTTGCGAAAAAAAAATTGGTTTTACATGTTTGCCTGCTCCGTGTTTGCATGCCGTGTTCGTGTTCATGCGCTCCTGGTGCGCCCGCTCCGGTGCCGCGTAGAAGGAAAACACAAAAGCACTAGTGCGGAAAAGAATAACTTTGCGCACGCTAAACACACATGGAAATGTCAACTTTTTGAGCAAAAGTACTAAAAAAATATTTTATTTACAGCGGCGGCGCAAGACAGTGGTGTTTGGCGGTCATTTCAAGAGGCCTAGGTATGTCCAGCAGTGGACGTCCAACGCCTGAGACGACGACGACTTTATTTAAAGACGTTTTTAGGGTTCTGTTTCCGTATTAGGTACTTCAAATATGAAAACTGATCGCTTTTACGATGATATAGCTATGAGTGGAAATCACTTCGTTCTTCATCTATGACGGACACTGTCATTTATGGCCTTTTTCTCAAGATAGGGCTTTCAAGGTGTAACTGGTAAGTGGTAGGTATCAAACACTAACAAATATAGTCCCTTTGAGGAAACCGAAACCCTAAAGTTTTGGGTGCCTATGGGGTAGGTTAAGTTAGTTAGTAATTACAACATACGTAGACCTTAAACTACTTACCGTTGACCTTCAAAGGTAGGTAAAGGGAAAAATCCAAAAGAAAAATGCAGTAAAAAATTTTCACACCGGTAGGTGGGTACAGTAGGTACTTGTAGCTCTACTTAACTAAAATCAACATTATCAATAATGCGTTTGATGGTACGACCTGACTCGCACTTAACTGTTTTTTTATAGTTTAACTCACACTTCGCCATTTATAGGTAGCAAACCTGCCGTCCGCGTCGGAGGTCGTGGGTTCGATTCCCACTCTTGGTAAATGTTTGGGTGATGAGCATGAATGTTTTCTAGTGTCTTGGTGGTTTTCAATATATATATATATATATGTGTATATCAGTATCTATGTATATTTATCAGTCATCTAGTACCCATAACACAAGCTAACGCTTACTTTGGGGGGTAACGCGTTTGAGATGTGTGTAATATTCTATTATATATTTAAAAAAAAATAGTTTCAGGATTTGGCAAAACCAAAACTTATCTCGTAACAAGAATCCCTCTCCAATTAAACAGTAAATCGCATTTCAAACACTTAAGTAAAGGAGAATGCCGCAATTAAAGCTAAACAGCTAAACGAATAAACTCGGTAGGTACGCACTACGCACGTAGAATCAATTAAGGTGCGTGTCTTTGCATTTTTATGCAAATGCAGCGCCCCGGTGGTCCCGCTTTTACACCTCGGCGTCCCGGACGACGGCAGAGTCCCGTGTTGAGAGTAGCGGGTTCCGGATTGCGACATTTATGTACCTATTTTTTACTTAGTTTAATGGTAATTGGTAATGGCTATGATCTTGCGTATTTATTGAGAGATACAGATAATACAAAGTATAACCTTTTTTTTAAACAATAATACAGGCTAGCACTTGTCTGTGATCACACCTGATGGAAAGTGATGATACCCAGTTATATAATAGAATCACTATTTATTAAGGTATTCTCACCATTTAATTGAAGGTTACTTATTACTTATTACGAGAAATAGTGAGGTGTGACGATTCATCTAAAGTCTAAACTATATCGTAATTAATCTACGCTTCTGAATTCCTTAAATATAATTGCAGGTAAGTATCTATTTGAGTTAATGGAAATATAATAATTCGCGTGTTTAATACTATTAATTCATCCTTATTAATTTACCACGAAGACGACGAAATTGCTGACCTATACTTACTAAGACCACGTCGGCGGGAGTGCGGGAAAAGTCTAAAACAGAGGGGCAAGGCATACTGTTATTCTCCAGTAGATTTTGCTGCTGTTTCCCACACATAATTTTTTTGTATAGGTGTCGCTACAAAACTGAAGAACCTAAAAAAGTATGTACGTATGTAAACAGTAATCACTACTAAAGTAACTAAACGCTTTGTCAACCCTACGAGAGTTACTCGTAAATAACATAAAACAACCACAAAATCGATTAAATACCCGAAGCTATTCATCCGATTAGGCTTAATTAGCACCTCGAATTATCGCGCAAACTATTCTAAATCGATTAAAGCTACCGAACTGGATTTACCTCATCCTTTGCCAAGCTTAATTGTGCTTTACAAGCTTAATAATACAGTTCTAAACAGTTGGCCTACTGTGTTTTTAGTTATACAGTTTTATATTTTCTGCTGTGAAGTGGTATCTTTTTAATTAAATGAAATAGATACCTATTAAAGACATTCTCCTTAAAATATAATCAATTTTGTTTTTCTTTGTTTTATTATTTTCTAAAGTAAGAAAACAACTCGAAAATATATGTAAAGTAGTAAGACTTAACTATATCTATACAAAGTTAATTATGTATCTATGTATTACAAACAAATATTACAGATTTAGTTTAGTTAGGTATTTAGTTCAACGGAATAATTAGAATCAATAAATTTTTATTAAATTGTTGGCTGGATTTCTCAAAATTTGATGATTTTGTACATCTAACACAAAATTTCCCAATGTTTAACACCAGTGGTATAAAGAAGTTTAAATGCATGGCGCTGAAATATCTATCGCTCTTTAACATATCGTTGGTAACATAAATACGAACACAGGCCCCGCCTAGTTGATTTCTTGCCAAAATATTGTTGTGAAATCTCCAGCCAATCAGCGCGCAGCGTTTCACGGCCTAGATACCGCGGACCAATGGGAACCCTGCGCGGGCGCATGTTAGTTTGCAATTCATGAGGCAGCGTGGTTTTAAATGCCGATTTAAATTCAGTATTCGTCAAATATTACCTATTAGACTTTTTTTTCGTATTTTGCGTGTTGATATGTTGATTGCTGTCATTTTCACCCTATTTTTAGAGTTGGTAGGTACACCTACCTACCATTATAACTTTATTCTATTCAAAGCTCCTACAATGTTACGTCTTATCTGTGTTATATAAAATCTAGAAGAACCTGTGTCTATTGTAGAGTGCTGTGTTTCAGTTTGAAGAGCACATAATAATTACTAGAGATGGTGATACCTACTTAAAATTTTAATTATGTAGGTAGGTACTTAAAGGCATAAAAGGGCTATAAGCGACGTGCATGTACTATAGAGGCAATCAGTTTCAAATTTAAACGTCATGTATTTTGGGTATTTAATCTAAATTCGCTTCAAAGCAGAGAAACACGATTGGATAAACTTTTCTCCATAAAAAGTTCTCCTAAAAGTTGCTCCAAAATCTCCATTTTTTCTAATTTTATTGAAAATCACAATTGATGTAATTGTAATTTTTAATAACAATATCCAAAACCGCTCAGAACGGTTTTTTAAGAACTGGCTTAGCTTTTTAGTAATTAGGTAAAACGTCGTTTTTCTGTGACATTCGTCAGCGACGCTGCATGTTGCACTCAACAACTTTTTTGTAAAAGTGCAGAGAAAGACAAAATAAAATCATAATATATTATATGCAATGAAGTCCCTGGTTATTGAATTATACTTAGGTAGGTATAGGCAGGTGCGTAATATCAATAAATGCAAAAGTCTTCTTGTATTCTAAGATATAATAGAATAGAAAACTATTATAGCTAGCACAGATAAATTGAACGCTCTTCAGTAGGTACCTAACTCCGAGCTATGAAGAAAGAGACCGGCATTTGGTTAAGTGGTGTGTTTTATATATAATTTGGTTTGGTGCCAACATCTCTGCCAGTCCGAGGCACCCGCTGCCAAACGTGGCAAGCGCATACACTTGCAGATATTGCTAAGGTGGTACGGAGATAGGTTTGACTAGATGTGTCAGCGTAGTTAGACTCAATCAGAAAAGCGATTGAAACTCATGATGTCTAAAACTGTCTTAACTAAATTGAGATCAGGACATCCTCAGGTGATGTTAACTTCACAATGAAAACGTAGATTATATGTGTCGGGACGAAACGAAAGAAATTGTTAGAAGAATTGTGTGATACATGATACTGTGACGACAGATCAGTTCTGGTAGATAGGTACAGTCAAACCTGATTAAGTGAGAGCTCAAGGAACTGAGATCTCTTTTTCTCTTATACAGGTTTGTCACTAACCCGAGTTTAAGAGTTAAGAGGGCAAAATGACGGGACTGGTATTTACTCTCATTAATAGAGTCTTTTAGCTTACCCACTTCTCACTTAGGTACCTACTCAGGATCAACTGTACTAGGTTTTTAACAACTCCAAACAAATACCTAGTCTGAGATAGGTACTGACACCGCCTAAATATCTTAGGCTATATCATTCCTTATTACTCGTAACGAGACTCAGTATCATTTTAATTTATTTACAGCCGAAATACTTACTTGGTACGGTTTATGAGCATGGCTATTGACTAAGCCATTTGTCAAAATTTGACTCTAATTCAATATTTATGACTTTCATGCACTAAAAATTCTCTCTCTCCGTCGTATTCCTCCACCCTTTCCTCGTCGTATTACTGAGGGTCGTGACCCCTTCCAGCGACGACTTTCTTTAACACGATGTCGCGCCATGTTGCCCTGTTCGCTGCGACGTGCAGAGCATCGTGGACGTAACTAAAGTAAGTGGACTAAAAATTAAACAATCAATAATATATTAAAAAGGGGGACAATGTTTTCTTTGTATGAATTAAATAGCATGACGATTTTTAACACGTAGTTTTTTTTCGGTGTCTAATCTAGTAACCCTAGATCTCACAATGTTACCGCGTGTATTGAGGGTTTTGAGAGCTAAGAGCAGCATCCGGCGCACATCTCGCTCGGGCTTTGATGTTATCTCGGCGATGCTACTTACTCATTCCTCTTCCGATGCGCCCCGGTACCTATTACTGCACTATCATAATATGCATACAGATTTACAACTTGGCAACGAATAAGGTTGAAGGTTGGTATTAAAAATTTCGCCTACTTCCACAGTGTTTTCAATATGGTATAATGTTTTGGGGTAAAGCTGCTGATGTTGAAAGTATCAATCAAACTCTATTAACGCTAGTAAGGAAGGATTTTTTAAAATGTAGCCCCTAAGAGATCAAAATAGAGGTCAGCTTCAAGTATAAAATTGGATACGAATTATTATGAATATATGATTATTATGATGAAAGTAGTTGCAGAATTATAGGAGTGTTATTATCTAGCTGCAGACTCGGTCATAAATCATTCGAGTGTTTCGCTTTTGTTGTTCTTTGTTGAGTAGTGCATTACTACAGAACAACAAAAGCGAAACACTCGAATGATTTATGACCGAGTCTGCAGCGAGATAATAACACTACTATAGTGGTAGATATAGTAGGTATATGTTGTATGTCGATTTAGTAAAATCGCGAAACATTTAGATGCAATTTATTTGGCAAGTTCTCAAGCACCTTGAGTGCACTCAGGTCCAGTAGTGCAGCACTGCACAAATGCAGCAGAGTTCATAAATTATAAACAGAGTACAGACAGACTTCTGACTGTAGGTTAGACACATCAAAGCTATTCAAGGCTACCTTGTGCACAAATGTACTATACCTTGTTACAGAGGGCTATGTACCGATATTTGAAAACGTGAATAAAATATTAAAAAGGTAGACTTCATTCATAAAGATGTGAGTGAAATCTAATATAGGAAAATCTACTACCTTTTAAATCATGCATACTTAAATCATGCATATCGATACGTTGGCTGCATCTCATTTACCGGGTACGTACCAAAAGGCGGGTGCAGCTGCAGAGTCTGCCGCCGCAAATATTCAGTAATCAGCAAGGACTATGTTTTTGCGGCGCTTGCATTTGAGACTTTAGGTCCATGGTCATCGGACACAAAAAATTTTGTGAATATGTTATCCAAAAAGTTGGTTCACGCGTCAGGTGACCAAAGAGCTGGCGCTTACTTAGCCCAACGGCTAAGCCTAGCTATACAGCGAGGCAATAGCGCTAGTGTTTTGGGCACCATGCCATTAAGCGAGCATTTGGACGGTGGTGTGTACCTACATTTTGTAAATATTTTTAGTCTTAATTTATTTGTAGACATAAATTACAATGTTTTAGTTTTACAAAGATTGCATATGTTTTGACATAAAAAAAAACATTATAAAAAAAAAAAAATTAATTTATATGTAATGCATACTTATAAAAAAAATATTCCGACGAAATGTAAACCTCCTCCTTATTTTGAAGTCGGTTAAAAATTAAAATAAATCTTACTATTTTTATACATTAACACTAGCTGACCCTGCAAACGTTGTTTTGCCATTAGGGATATAAAAAAAAAAAAAATAGCTTACGATCTACTCTCAGACCTACCGAACACCGAAATTTCAGAACAATCGATCGAGCCTTTTCGGAAGAATTTGGTAACAAACACTGCAAGACCCGAGAATTTTACGTACCTATTAGAGAAGATTTTCTTTTGATTTCAGCACTAGTATGTATAAGTTGTACCTATAATTACTCTTAGTTGTTTACCTAGCATAATATCTGTTGCAAGAAAATATGTTAAGAACCTACAATACCTAATTTTAATTCGAGAGTGAAATACAGAAATAGTAATAATTCACAACTCGGAATTCACAATCAAAACTTTTTTTAAATACGTAGGCAGATACTTAATCTTCTAGTTTTGAATCAGTGCTCAAAGTTTTAAGCTAGTGTTAGGAAGGTATTAAAAAATTTTGTGCAATGATATGCTCAAAATTTTTAACAAGTTTTAGGTATACCTAAACGTCAGAGGTGTTTAGGTAATTGTCATAAGCGTACCCGGGATTTGAACCCCCGATCCCTTAAGCAGTGATCTGAACTAATGGGTTATCAGTAAGTACCTCTGTTTTGTATATTTATTCGTGTGCCATTAATGTATTTTTCGAGTCGCCGCCGGCGTTTAGCGCAAAAGCTCACATGCGCTTGATTACACGCCTTCCTAATTAGCGAAACCTGTTTCAAAAATATATACCACATACCCACATATATTATACCAACTATATCTACCTGCTATATCTGGTAAATCTATAAATAAAAACATTGGTTTTGTTTAGCAGGCCCGACCGTTAATAATGTTAAATTGAAAGTGTTTCCTGCAGCCAAGTACAATCTGAATAGGCATTTTCTAGGCAATCGCGCTCCAACCTAGACCTCATCATTGCTTTCCATTAGGCTGAATGTCGTCAAGCGCAAGCCTAGGTATCTGAAATAAAAAAATTCCTTGCGTAACGTATCTTGTTTATAATATATTTTTCGAATTCAAAACCAAATCACATTTAGAGTTCCGTACCCAAAGGGTGAAAACGGGACTCTATTAATAAGACTTCGCTGTTCGTCCGTCTGTCTGTCAACAAGGTCAGCAGGCTGTATCTCTTGAACCGTGATATTATGGCATTTGAAATTTTCGCAGGTGATGTATTTCTGGAGCCGCTATACCAACAAATACAAATAAAAATGGAAAATTCTTTCCAAAAACCAACTTCAAATGCCACTACAAAGAATGAAATAATTTTTAATGTACACCAATTCGAAGTCGGGCAATGTTTCGTTCGTTCACTAATAGTCCTTCGTATTGTCAATAATATTGTCATTTCTTTGCACATCAAGTTTTATAATAATAAGGACAATTAATGATTGAACAAAACATTGCCCGACTTCGAATTGGTGTACATTAAAAATTATTTAATTCTTTGTAGTGGCATTTGAAGTTGGTTTTTTGGAAAGAATTTTCCATTTTATTTTATACTTTTTAGAGGAAAACAACTAATGCGCAAGGCATTGGAAAAAATGCCCACATCGCTTGAAGTATGCTTCTAAAATCTGAAGATTTCCCTCAATTTCTCCAAGATTCCATCATCAGATCCTGACTTGATGAATACAGTCATTACTTGATGACTGCAAGGAAATGCAATAGTAACTATAAAAAATACCTAAATCGCTTCAAGTATACTCGCAATATTTGAAGAGTTCCCTCGATTTTACCAAGATCCTGTTAGGTTTTATTAGACATGACTGCTAAATCACCGTCACTCTTATTTGCAAATGTATAAATTAATCAAGACATTCATATTTTTATTAATTTGTCAACATTAAGTATCTAGAGTTAAAGCCTTTACTTGATTATAATTTGTTAATTTGACTTCCGTTGACGACGTCAACCAATGATAGCGATAGAAGCGTCGACCAATCACAGCCTACCTGTCGCTGGGGCATTCGGGAGGGGGCTCGGGAGCCGGTGGTGGTTGTTGTAAGATTAAATAAAAGGCGAGGATATATCAAGAATTGGGTAATCTAGTATTAAGCGGTATATTGGAAGGATATAAAAATTGTGTAAAAGTAATGTAACAAATGTGCTGAAAGTGAATAAATGTTACGAGTATATCGAGAGGAAGGCTATGTTTTTATTACGCGGGAACCTGACCCAATAGGTCAGAAGTGGGATTATCGAGAAAATATATTATTTTCTTGTCACGCCCACTGGATGAAAGAAAACGTACGTATCGTTGAAAATTTACGCATGATCTATTTTTCTTATGTTGACAATTTTTTTTTACTTTGATTGAGTACATTTAACTGCTATTTACTATGAATAATCAGACAATATTATTCTTTTCTTGCTGTCAGAGAGAATATTTTTTTTTTATTACCAAAACCCCTAAGTATGGCAGTGCATTGCTGTAATCGTACTGATCATTCAGTTTAAGATTGTGAAAGTACGGTAGTAACACAAAATTAAGATCCGCTTGAGTTTTTTCTTTTTAGATCGATATGGTCAAATATTTTAGTGATTTTTCTCGAAAGGCAAACAAAGAAAATAAACAGATGTTGATGGTACCCTCGTTTTGAAAAACAAATCAAATTTTCCTGATTTTATTCTCTAAGTAATAATACAAATATCGTAGTAGTATATTTGCTCAAGATTTATTTATTCTGTTCCGGAATAGATGATTAATTTTTGTTGGCATTAGAAGGACAAAGTTGAATAACGTTTTCGTAATTTTATTTTGAACGGTCTGAAGGCTTAAACTTTAGGAACTGCTTTTAGCAGCAGTAATAATGCCGTACAGCAATCCGAAAAAAAAAAGAGAAAACAAGGTTGATTTCGCTTTATTTACATCAGATTTCATTGTACTTAATTTGGTTATTAATTCGAGGTATTTCTCTTCAGTGGATTCATTTATCTGGGCAGTTATACAGTAATTTAGTAATTGGAATATGTGATGGGATATTTTTGTTCATTGCTTTAAAAAAAAAATAATGTAGCGTACAAACAGTCAGTAAATCGTATAGGCAAAAAAGAGCCCGATAATCAAACGACATAACCCCATCGAATTTAGGCTCGTCTGCCTAGTCTTGACGAGTACCTACGTTAGTAAGGGTCTGGTATTGGAAAGAAATTATCTTATTTTTAAAATGGATATTGATATATTTTTAACTATTACTCGTTTTGGCTATAAGACTCCTAAATTTTATAATTGCGAAATACATTAGGGTCACAAATTATAATGGTATTGGGTAATAATAATACAGAATCAAGTATGATTGCGACATAGTTACTGTTATTATCTCTTTATTGACATTGTGCAGTAAATGAGGACAAATAATAATTTCTAATTTTCGAGATTAAAGTGAAGACAATGCGCCCGGTCGCCCTTTGGAGTGCAATGCGAGGGTACTACGTCAAAAATATGATACTAATGTATAGTTCAGCGGGTGCACACGTTATCCTCGGGCCGCGGTCGGAGGGAAGAATGTGTTGTGTGAGGGAAGGGGGTAATGGAACAGTTCATACGATCCGTATCTTTGGTACCAGTTATCTCTTAGAAATTCAAATGGAAAAGGATTAAGGTGCAGTTTACTGCTGATATAGAATTTCTCATAAAAGTTGGAGAATAAATTCAAGTACCTCCGGAAATTTTATTAGTCTATTTATGCAAAATTTACAAACCATGTCATCCTAAACCAAGGTCATTCTAGTATAGGTATGTCCCGACTGAACGATAAGAAAGGGGTGAAACCAAACTCTTCTCTGAAGGACTTAACTTAAGAAAATTTTAAAGTTTATGAAATAAACACACAATTACATAAAATTTCATGACTGACTTTGATGCCAAAGAAAAATCAAAGCAAAATAAAGGAGAATATGTCATCGGAAAATTTGGAGAAAGAAAAGGGTGCTGCTGACTCTAATGGGAATCTTGTCAAGGTTGGTCATTACTTTGGTCGTTAAGAAATGAAACTAAAGTTAAATATGTGGCTTGTTGCATTAGAAAACTTAAATGGACGTGGGCAAGTCATCAGATGAGAAGCAACAAAGGCAAATGGACCAAGAATGTGACAGAATGGTGTCCGAGACAAAACAAAGGAGAAAAGGTAGGCAGCGTCGCAGATGCGAGGACGAGATTCGCAAAACAGCAGGGATCACTTGGGGGAGAATAATATTCAACAGAAATGTATGGCAAGCGCTTGGGGAGGTCGTTGCGGGAAAAATAAATAAATAAATATTATATTTAGGATTATATATATATTATATTTATAATATATTTAGAAAATAGATGAATTACTCATGTTTGGAAGGTTGTTGAATAAAAGCTAATGGCTTGTTATAAATTGATATATCAACGAAATTCCAGATCCATCTCCGCAAAGTACCAGGCGCTTAGCAACTTGAAGGAGATTTACTCGAACTTGTAGACCAGACGTAGCGATAGAAGCTGTTTCCGTAGCATTCGTAGCGGCCTACGCTACGCGAGATAAATAAGCGAGACGGAGGATGGGCGTTGATTCTTACAGGAAACTCCTTTTACTTTCTGTAGTCCTATTATTTTGAGTTAATTAAAATCGTCTAAGTATACTTTATTTAAAATTTAAAATAAAATTGGGGCACGTCAACTCGCTATCGAGGTCCAGCGGGAAGAGGAGAATACTCCTCCTGAGGAGCAGTATGTTTTTGGGTCATAATGTACATAACCTTACTGAAGTAAGCAAATCAGCGAGGATATCGGAAAAGATGGGAGAATTAAAAGACTGCAAATACTAGGAAAGCATATTGAAAATATAGGTGTTAAGAATGCAATTAAGGAATTGAAAGAAGTACACAATGAGGAACCTGAACCAAAGATAATCCCATGTGAAAAGTTACGGATATAGGCAAAATACCTAAATAGTGGAAAACATCGCATATTATCCTTATTTAAAAAAAAAAAAAAGGAAAAAGAAGGACGAAAAGAAGACATTTGATAGTGATTACCACGGACCAATATGGAAGAGTCTAGTCTTGCATAACAGGGAACAACCTTCAAAATATATCAGAATTATCAAGAACATCTAATTAAATAACGAGGTTAGGATATAACGGGAAACCTTAAAGAAAGGTTCAACGTAGTCTTAACCATGCCTATACTGGTCAGTGAAGAAGATCATGACATCTAACAAGCTAAGGAGGAAAACTTCACAAAGAAAAGCTTGAACGCTGCCGGAGAGCCATGGAAAGAGGCATGACTGATGTAAATAAACAAAACAACTGGTGTACAACCATATCCCACTGGCACCCCAGAGATGAAAAGCACAGTAGACGACGTCGACAGGTGAAATGGGCAGATGGTCTGAAACATCATGGCTGGAATCTATTGGAAGAGTGTTGCGATGAGGCAGATCTCAACGGAAAATGCTGGAGGAGGCATATGTCAGGAGACGCATTGAAATGCGAGATATTTTCTAACGAATTTCTTAATTCAGGATAAAGGGGCTTTATTATCGTTTACTATTATATCTATGCAATTGTGGCCTTATCGTAAAAAAATTTCTAATGCTGTACAAATACTGTATTAATTGGAGAAGTTCATCTGATATCCTTAAACGCAATTTAGCAGTTCTTATATATTTATATATATAATCTGAACCTCGAAAATGGTTCCAACTGATTTCATGAAATTTAGTACGGGGACGATAAATCCATCTAGCAAGGGTTCATTTTTTTTAAAATGTAGTTAACCAAAATAAAAATTAAAGTATTACTCCAGCGGGGTAGGCATGGGTAAGGGCTGGCCTTACAAGTAGGTACGTCATACTATCTAAGTTTAGTTTGTGATGTTAGTCTGCTCTTACGATTTGGGATTGGGCTAAGGGCACCTATATAATTATCGGCGGGAACACCAATGACTGCCAGTAGTTGTATTGACTAGCATTGATTTATTTTTATTATTATCATTAATTATCATTTGGATGGTTACGAATCACTTAAACGATAGCTGTTAGGACTTCGTGATCCCAAGTAAAGGTCAGGGTTTAAAAGATAGCCGGTAAAAGGTAGCGTTGGTAACGTTAAGGTAGAATGGAATTCTGAGTGTTTTAATGTAACGGTAATGGTTAATAAGGTTTTTATTAAAGGTAATTTTGAGGTGAGCCGTCAACATCTCTTTATATCGACACAGTTCATTCCTAAAATTATAATAATCTTATTTAGTAATTTTGTTTTCTTATTTAATCGACATTTTACCTTCAAACGGTTAAATAGTGTGGCTTTTGTGGCTTGATGATTGATTTAAAAAAAAAAAAAAAAAAAAAAAAAAAACTCGTGTAAGGTTATGTTATCATTTTACTGACGGCCTCGGGCCGTCATGGAACTTTTGGCACGTTCAATGCACTGACATACGCTTACAACCTTAAGAGGGTAGGTCATGGGTGTGCTAAGTCCAGTTTAGTTTAGTATTAAAGTAACGCTGAGGTAGCAGACAGAACAATTCTATATTTCAATGTTATGTCAAATAATTTTGAAGGTTCTTAATGAGGGAATTAGTATGCATTAAAAAAAAAAAAAACATTGGTCGTCTGTAAAGTGTGTTTACGGACGATATATTTACGTGATAACGTCATCATCGTGCCTTTCTATCGCTTGTTGTCTCGCTTGCGCGCACAGGCTCAGGTGGAACGTTACGCGGAACGTTACTATTTTTCATGTGTGTTGCTGGTGTTCATCAATTTATAAAACGTTATCACGTCAAAATTGGCTTCTGTTTTGGATTCGTTAAGCTTTTGTTTCCACTTAGTAAGAAATTAATACTTGGTAATAATTATGATTTGGATACCGTATGGGAAGAAAATAGTAACTAAAAGTGTTATAAAATGAAATAGGTTTGGGGGTATTACTCTCAAAATGGACACTAATGTTGTGATGTCTAAATGTCATGGTATTAAGCTGGTATCTGTCAGTTTCAGGAAAGCAGGCAATGGAAGGAAACCCTAGGTAAAGGGTGTAATCAAATTGAGGAAAACCCTAGGTAAAGGGTCTACTCAAAAGGAAAAAAAAACCCTAGGTAAAGGGTCTTCTTAAAGGGAGGAAACCCGAGGTAAAGGGTCTAATGGAATTGAGGAAACCCTAGGTAAAGGGTCTACTCAAAGGGAAACCCTAGGTAAAGGGTCTAATGGAATTGAGGAAACCCTAGGTAAAGGGTCTACTCAAAGGGAAACCCTAGGTAAAGGGTCTAATCATTTTGAGGAAACCCTTGGCCGGTGGTGGCCAAGGGTCTACTCTAAGGAAAATTCTAGGTAACGGTTCTAACAAAAGGAAAGGATAAATCTGATCAGGACGAGGGTGTAACATGTTGAAGGCAAGGATATGCATAAGGTGATGTGAACATGAAACTGGAAAAGACTTTTAAGTTTTAAAGTTGCGGAGTATTCTCACTCAATTTTGTAGCTAAATGTAGAATAAGATAGTTTTAAGATAGCTTTAGTACCTAACAGAATAAGTGTTATAATATTCTTATTAATTTGAGGGATAGTGATCATGGATGTGTGGATCCCGTATCAGGCTGAATCAAATCCAAAACTTTATTTTTGTGGACTGCGGTCTCCCAAATTAACTTCTACAACTGTTACTTTTTTTTAATAACATCAGGATTCTGGGATTATGGGCAAGCAGGCAGGTCGTACTTCTTATTAACGGCCTACAAGCCGTATTTAGGTGATTTTGAATGAAGTTTTATGCAAAAACTATAAAGACAATTACTTTCAAATTTACACGTCATGTATTTTGGGTCTTTAATCTAGAATCGCTTAGAAGCAAATAAAATAAAATAAGCATATAAAATAAAATAAGATAAAATTTTCTCGATGGAAGGTTCTCCCAAGGGTTGCTCCGAAATCTCAGTTTTTCTATGTTTTATCGGAAACTACAATGGATGTAATTGTAATTTTTGTTTTGATGTATCGGTAATAATAATATCCTAAAACGCTTAGAACAGATTTTTGATAGCTGGCTTAGTTTTTGAGTAATTGGGTAAAACGTCGTTTTTCTGCTGTATTCTTCCGCGACGCTGCATGTCGCACCTACCAAATCTCCGTGAGAGTGAGAAGGACAAAAATAAATTCAATAAATCCCCGTTAACGTGGATTACTTGTGCCTATGGTTCTTAAAAAAAAAATTGGTTGCCTGTAAAGTCGGTTTACTGACGATAGTTGAACGTGACAACGTTTTCTTTGTCGCTCGTTCCGCGCTCGCGAGGTAACGCTGGTAACGCCGCATGAGCGAGGTAACGCCGGTAACGCCGGATGAGTCATGTTTTTTCGTGCGTGCAACCGGCTCTATCGATTTATAAGACGTTGTCACGTCAAAAAAGAGACACTATTTTGTTTTCCTGGAATGTTTTGGTTTTGGGTAATGAGAGGATTTGGTGCCGCCTTTGTTTTTTTTAATTGATAAAATGTATGTATAACAACTATTCGTTATATTTAGAAAACATTATAAATTATTTTGTTATAAGATGTATGTATGTAGGTGTAAAGTAATATTACTTTGAGAATAATTAATTATGTTACAATTTATTATATTATATATTTATTATGTTTGTATGTAGGTGTAAAGTAATATTACTTTGAGAATAATTTATTACTTGTGAGTTAAAATGTTTTTAGTTGGATAATGAGTTAGGAGTAATTGTTTAGACAGAAATTATAATTTAATCGTTCAAATCAATGATGTAATTAATAATAAATTTATATAAAAGCGATGGGACTCGCTTAGGGTCGGATGGCCGAGCTGTTAGGTTTTATTAGACATGACTGCTAAATCACCGTCACTCTTATTTGCAAATGTATAAATTAATCAAGACATTCATATTTTTATTAATTTGTCAACATTAAGTATCTAGAGTTAAAGCCTTTACTTGATTATAATTTGTTAATTTGACTTCCGTTGACGACGTCAACCAATGATAGCGATAGAAGCGTCGACCAATCACAGCCTACCTGTCGCTGGGGCATTCGGGAGGGGGCTCGGGAGCCGGTGGTGGTTGTTGTAAGATTAAATAAAAGGCGAGGATATATCAAGAATTGGGTAATCTAGTATTAAGCGGTATATTGGAAGGATATAAAAATTGTGTAAAAGTAATGTAACAAATGTGCTGAAAGTGAATAAATGTTACGAGTATATCGAGAGGAAGGCTATGTTTTTATTACGCGGGAACCTGACCCAATAATCCCATCATCAGATCCCGACCTGATGACCATAAAACTACCTGGAAAAAATTACTCTTTCAAACAATACCCAAATCACTTCAAGTGTGCTTATAAAATTTGAAGAGTTCCCTCGATTTCTCCAGGATCCCATCATCAGATCCTGACTTGATGACTATGGGACCATCTGAGAACTATACCCTTTCAAACAAAAAAAAATAATTTCGAAATTGGTCCACGCATCTTCGAGTAATCGGGGAACATACATAAAAAAAAAAAAAAGATTCCGACGAATTGAGAACCTCCTCCTTTTTTTGAAGTCGGTTAAAAAATAGAGTAAAATCAATATTGCCCTTAAATATTGATTTTATTCAAATTTTTTTTTTTTCAATTTTCAATACTTACAACAAACGTGATTTTTGCTCGTTATTGCTCGATATTAATAATGGCAATATGTAGACGCTTGAAATATTCACAGAATATTTGATTATAATATTCATTTTAAAAGTAAATAGTAAAAGGCTCACAAACGCGCCCTGCCACTGAGAAGAAGTCCACAACAAACTCAGCCGTTCAGTAAATTCATAGCAATTCCGTATCACTCCCAAAGGCTATGGGGTCGATATTTCGATACGTACCTCCCAGACGTACCTATTCAATTATAGTTTATATTGTAGAACCAATTGTTTTTAGTGGAACATCCTCGAGCTTGCTTCGACATCCTTGTTCATCGCATTACACATAACAGTAATGTATCGTAATGTACTAATACACTTTAGCGTAATGTATTAGTGACTAATGACACAGCGCTGGTATTAGCGACACGGATTACGAGATTGACATAAGCGGGCTAAGAGGCTTAGCCGGCTATACAGCGATTACTGGCACAATTACTGTGTCAACTCAAGTTATGTACAGACAAACTTATACCTACTACCTACACCACCGATGAGAAACCTCAGGATATGGGCAGCTGAACGATTTACGTAAAATCTTTTTAGTACAAGCACACAGTAGCGCCATCTGTCAAAATTATATAGATGGCTGCTTAGCGAACTACATCGTGGACACTGCTGGTGGCAAAACAAGCACCGATAAACTGGCGACATTTTTTCGCGCCATCCGCCATGTCCAGGGTTGATACTTGATATCTATTAGCTATACACAATATTATAATATACAAGATGTATGCCCGCGTGAGTTTCGGTTTTTCACAAATCCCGTTGGATCCATAGATTTTTCGGGATAAAAAGAATATCTAGTGTCAATGCAGGGTATAATCTATCTCCGTACCAAATTTCACCCAAATCGGTTCAGTAGTTTTAGAGTTAAGGAAGAACAAACATACACACATTTAGCGTTATTCATGCAGTAACGTTATCAAACAATGTGTGATGCGAATCAATAAATATTTAATGAAAAAAAATTGAAAGTATTTCAACATAGGGAAATACAATCCGTACATATTCGCGCAAAGTAAATTAAATTTCACGATTCTCGACCATGTTGCGCTTTGAACTACATTCAATTTTACGCTCTATTTCAATATTCATAAAATTATTTTTTTAGTGTACGCTAAAAAGTTTTCGTTTCAATATCGTCTACTTGTATATAAATATGTGGAATAATTATTCCGTTCGGACAGAAATTTTATTTTTGTTTTGGTAGAATTTATGATTTTTCATACATTCACATTAATTAAAATAATCATAGGTCACTCATTTGTCAATGTTGAAATGTTTTGTAGTAGTCTGTGGTAGTTTTGAAGGAAGTTGTCAAAAGAATGTAAGACTGTGATGTTTTTGTTGCTCATAATTAAATAAAAAAGAAGTGTAAATAAAGAGTGTTTCGCCTCAATCGTGCCACATTATCCCACAACTTTTTGGGGGCTCGTCCGGGATAACATAAAATTTGAGGTGAGACGAAGACTGAAGACGGCAAGTAAAATCGCAAGTCATAAGACGGCAAGTACCGGTGCGCCGCCATTTGCCCCATTGTGAACTGCTTTACCGGCATATCGTGACGATCTGAAGTCGGAACAAGATCGTATGGTCGGAACCGACCGCGAGCGGACCATAGACGAAAGTATGGAATACAGACTGCTTTACCGACTTCACCAAACGTCGTGGTAGAAAATGTTGCCAGCTCAAGAAAATTTCTTCTAAAATGGTAGTTTTGTAATTTGGATTTATTAAAGATTTATTTTGAAGACTTGAAGACTAAAGATTAAATGAGTCCAAATAAACCATCATTTTGCACCAAGACTAAGAGACGTAATTCGAAGAATTTAAGAGTTAATACGAGTTTGAATACCACCATGCCGCCGAAAAAAGATGAAAAAGAAAGTGAAGATGAAGAAGACTTAGATGTACAAATTTCGTTTAAGGATTTAGAGAAGTCGATGCACATTTTTACCGGAGATGACACCTACCCTATTGAGACATTTATCGATGAATTTGAAGACATTGCCCTAATTATGAAGTGGACGAAAGTTGAGAAGCTTATTTACGCAAAAAGACTTTTAGATGGAACTGCCAAACTGTTTTTACGATCTATGGGAAGAGTTAAGGACTATGCCAGCTTAAAGAAAGCTCTCAAAGAAGAATTTGGCCCCAAGATCAATAGCGCAATCATACACAAGAAACTTGCATCGCGTAAAATGAAGAACGATGAAACTTATCAACAATATTTCCTAGCTATGAAGGAATTGGCACTTCATGGCAAGGTTGAAGATGCTGCATTAATTGAGTATGTGATTGATGGCATACGCGATTTAGAAAACAATAAAGTCATTTTATATGGTGCCACAGACCTAAAGGATTTTCGGAAAAAGTTGGACATATACAGTGACTTCAGAAAGAAGATGCCTAACAAAGCTACCCAATCCGGTCAATCATCTTCCGGGCATCATTCAGCCCGCAAGACGAATGTAAAGAGATGTTTTAATTGCGGCGACCTGAACCACCAATCACCCACCTGTCCAAAAGGAATAAAATGTTTTAAATGTAACAATTTTGGCCATAAATCAACCGAATGTACAAGCCAACCTAAGAAGACGCTAAATATTCAGAATGAAAATGAAGAAGAGAAGGTACCCTACAAGAAGATAAAGATTAATGGAAAAGACTTTGTTACTCTCATTGACACCGGAAGTGATCTGAACCTGATCACAAAATCAGAATTCGAGAAATTTAAAGAAGGAATTGAAAATTATAAAACAGAATCCACGTGTATTACAGGAATAGCAGAGAAAAAGGTTCATACTGAAGGCATGTTTACAGCTAATGTACAAATTGATAATTACTACACCGATGTTAAGTTCCATGTCGTGAAAGACAGTGAGATACCTGTAACTGTATTGATTGGAAATCCTATCCTAAAAGACTTCGAAGTATGCTTCACTCCCGATGGTATTTTCGTAGAAAAGATTAACCACCTCACACTTTTAATGGAAGAGAAAGACAATGACCAAAAATATGATATAGAAGATTCAAAATATGCAGAAAAGATTCACGAGATGTGTAAAGAGTACAAGCCTGATGAAAAGAAGAAAGAAAGTAATGTTGAATTGAAAATAATACTTACCGATGAAAATCCCGTTTACCAAAATCCTCGACGCCTGTCACCGTTAGAAATGGATGCTGTGAATACGCAAATAAAAGAATGGCTAGACAAAGGAATTATTAAACCTAGTAAATCAGATTTTGCCTCTCCTATAGTTCTGGCTGACAAGAAAGATGGCTCACGAAGATTGTGTATAGATTATCGACGACTTAACAAGAAAGTCATTAAAGAAAGATTTCCTTTACCCATAATAGAAGATCAAATAGACAAGTTAAAGGAGGCTAAGACATTCACGTCTCTTGATCTGAAAAATGGTTTTCTACACGTAAAAGTACACAAAGATAGTCAAAAGTACACCTCATTCGTAACACCGCAAGGTCAGTACGAATTTCAAAGAATGCCTTTCGGCTTGTGTACAACGCCATCTGTATTTCAGAGGTTCATCAATGACATCTTCAGTGATCTAATTACTGATGGAACTCTGTTGGTATACCTCGATGATTTGATCATACCCTCAGTAACAGAAGACGAAGGAATTAGCAAATTAGAGAAAGTACTTAAAAGAGGTGAAGAATTCGGTCTAGAATTTAATTGGAAGAAATGTCATTTTCTAAAAAAAGAAATTCAATACCTTGGTTATATTATTTGTGATAACGAAGTACGACCGTCTCCAGAAAAGATCAAGGCTGTAGCGAATTTTAAGAAGCCAAACAATGTAAAAGCCGTTCAGTCTTTCCTTGGACTTACAGGCTATTTCAGAAAGTTCATAAAAAACTATTCTCTTATAGCAAAACCGATGACTGATTTATTAAAGAAAGATGTTGAATTTGATTTTGATGAAAGATGTGAGAAAGCTTTTATAGAGTTGAAGCACATATTATGTAGTTCACCAGTTTTAAGAATATTCAATCCAAGTTTGGAGACAGAGCTTCATACGGACGCAAGTATAGACGGTTACGGAGCAGTCATTCTTCAGAGAAGCCCCAAAAATAATGAGTTTCATCCCGTACATTATATGAGTAAAAAGACTACTCCAGCTGAAAGAAAATACCATAGCTATTACTTAGAAATTTTAGCTATTGTTGCTGCTATAAAGAAGTTCCGAGTTTACCTTCTAGGGATACATTTCAAGATAGTCACTGATTGTTCTGCTCTGACCATGACGCTTCAGAAAAAGGATTTGCCACCGAGAGTTGCTCGTTGGGCCCTGCTTTTAGAAGAATACGACTACAAAATTGAACATAGACCAGGAACACGAATGAAACATGCTGATGCTTTGAGCAGATATCCTATTTGCATGATACTTACTGAAACTTCAGCACGTATAAAGAAAGCACAGAATGAAGATGACCATATAAGACTGATAAAGAAAATTTTAGAAACAGAAAATTACCAAGATTATGTCATAATAAACGAAATATTATACAAAAGGAAAGATGGGAATAATTTAATTGTTGTACCAAAGAAAATGCAATATGAGATAATAAGGAAAAATCATGAAAAGGGACATTTTGGAATCGTGAAGAGTGAAGAATTGATAAATAGAGAATATTTTATAGAAAATTTAAAAGATAAGATAAGAAAAGTCGTAAACAATTGTGTCGAATGCATCCTTATATCGCATAAAAGAGGTAAAAAAGAAGGGTTCTTACACCCTATTGATAAAGGTGATATCCCACTATCGACATACCATGTAGATCATCTAGGACCAATGACTTCGACTCACAAGAATTACAAATACATCCTTACTGTCGTGGATGCGTATACGAAATTTACATGGATTTACCCCGTCAAGACTTTAACCACTGAAGAGACGTTAGAAAAACTAAGACTACAACAACAAACTTTTGGTGCTCCTGAGCGGATCATTTCGGACCGAAACGCCGCTTTCACGTCAAATGACTTTCAGGAATATTGCAAAGATGAAAACATAACGCACTACACCATCACAACGGGTCAACCAAGAGGCAATGGTCAGGTTGAGCGCATTCATCAAATCATTATCGCCGTGCTGAGCAAACTAAGTGCAGATGACCCTACGAAGTGGTATCGCCGAGTATCACAGGTGCAAAGATGCCTTAATGGGACCTATCAAAGAAGTATCGGAATGACGCCATTTGAACTGCTTTTTGGCACTAAAATGAGGGATAAAGACGATGAACTACAAAAATTAATCGAAGAAGAAAACATACAGAATTTTAATGAAAAAAGAGAACAAATGAGGAAAAGCGCTAAAGAATGTATCCAGAAAATACAAGACGAAAATATCAAAAATTATAATAAAAAGCGAAAAACAGCAGTCACCTACGATGTTGGAGACTTGGTAGCCATAAAGAAGACGCAATTTTCCCAAGGAAGTAAACTATTTCCGAAATATTTAGGCCCCTATGAGGTTATAAAAGTCAAGAGAAACGATCGATATGACGTAAAGAAGATAGGTATCAGCGAAGGTCCTATTAACACTACCACCTCCGCTGACCTGATGAAGCCGTGGAAACCGGAAGATTCATCTGGGACAGATGAATAGTCCAGGACGGCCGTGTGGAATAATTATTCCGTTCGGACAGAAATTTTATTTTTGTTTTGGTAGAATTTATGATTTTTCATACATTCACATTAATTAAAATAATCATAGGTCACTCATTTGTCAATGTTGAAATGTTTTGTAGTAGTCTGTGGTAGTTTTGAAGGAAGTTGTCAAAAGAATGTAAGACTGTGATGTTTTTGTTGCTCATAATTAAATAAAAAAGAAGTGTAAATAAAGAGTGTTTCGCCTCAATCGTGCCACATTATCCCACAAATATGTAAGTTCCATGATGTTCTTAAACAATAAACATTTCACTTCACGAAATGTAGCCGATGCATTACGTGAATCGACTACCAGTAGTTAAGGCATAATGCGGCTACAGCAGCTATAATTCTCTCAGATATAACTAGCTCTTAACACTAATGATATGAAACATGTCGATTATAATTAAGTCATCTCAAGCCCAGTCATATGCTGTGTCGCGGTAATCCCTTGATCGCGTGAGGTCACAGGCAAGTTAAGTTCAGGTTAATTGTAATATATCTAAGTGATTGTCGACTCAACATAATAATATGTAGTAGGTACTGGATTGCAAAAGTGGATTAAAAATATAAACATTTCAAAAGCATTGCCTCTGATGTCTAAACTAAATGAATACTTAATTAAATAAAGTTATTTAAGTTGGGGAAGTTATAAGTTATAAATACGGGTTGTTGATGTCCAATCAAGTTACATATAAACGTGGCGGGAGCGCGGTGAATACGATAGTGAATCCCGTACTCCCGCCAGCGGATTTGTTGAAGGAACAGACAGTGTTTTGTGGTTGCAAGTCCCACATATAACCCCTTCGTTTCCCCTGGAGGGGGTATGCGTTAAGCACTTTCTGTCTATAAAAGCTACATATATGGTACAAACTACCCTGAAAAATAACAAGTGCGTGTCTGGGACTCAAACCCGGGAACCCCCGAATATAAAACAATAGTTTTCACCACTATACCTACTATAACCGATTGTGCCTATACCGCCTGTAAACTATACCTATATTAGTTGAACAACGATTTAATTCAATCATGGTTATTGGTTATTGCCTCTCCCATAAATGTAATTTAAAGCCGTACAAACGTACAATTCAATGGTCCATAAAGAATGTTTGTATAGTCTATACTCTATAGTCTGTGTGCAATAGCAAAAATAATAGTTTTCACTGTGGTAATATGGTAAATCGTCGATAATGGGCATTTACACCTTTTTTTGAAAACTGTTTTAAATTAATCCTGTGATCGTAATAAACCAATAGAATTTTTATTTCAATTTTTCAAAACCAATAAAAGCCTTAAAAACGATTTTATAATTACGATTTTTAATTTTCGCGCGGAAACGGCTCGTGACGTCACTCCGTTAGTAACCATAGACTAGAGCTAGACAATCAACAGTAGTATAACCACGGATTAATGATACTGTATCTTGAGTAAAACCAAAGAGTAAAAAAAATGTCAAACGTCGGATGGTCATGTTCAGAATCCAGTAATAAAATCTTTAAAGTGGACTGAAAAGAAAAAAATTAGATTTGTAGCAGACTAATGGTAATATTTTAAAGAATTTTCTTATAATTTACGTAAAAACTTTTTACACATATTGCTAGTGAGTTGGTTCAGTCAGTCAGATGTACATGTAAGGTCAGATGACTAAGTATTAAAATTTAAAACTTACACTTCTGAACGAACACATAGTCTATTTTATCTTTAGGCCGATATTACACTATCATATATATAGGATCATAGAAATGTGAGTCATTTTTATATGAGGAACATATGACAGTGTAATATGTAGATTTGTCTATAGTCATATTTCTAGGATCCTATTTGATAGCATGCGCACAAATAGGATCATATGTCTCTACTCTCTACTCTCGTCTGTGTAACCAAAAAAATGGCGTCTTCCAAAACGAATTTCGACTGGAATATTGAAAGTACAAAAAAGCTAATTAGCCTTTACGAAGAAAATGAGTGTTTGTACAATAATCTGGTTCCAGATTATAAAAATCGTGATAAACGATTGTCAATAATGGTAGTCATTGCAGAAACATTATCGGATTTATCGGGAAGAGTATGCCTCGTTGCAGATGTACGAAAAATAAATAGCCTCAGATCTCAATATCAACGAATACACGGCTAAATCGTTATCCATCTTGATAGTATATGACGTTTATATGATCATTGTAGTGTAATATGTAAAAATGAAGAACTGAATCATATAAAAATGATCCTAGAATTTGACAGATATGACATCATTTATATATGATGAATATATGATAGTGTAATATATATAGATAGCGCAATCATAGATCGAACACAGACTTCTAACAGTACAAGAAACACTTGTTGATTAAAAGCTCCAAGTTTCGTGATCTGTGGCTCCAATACATTGGAAACAGGAAAAAAATAAAAATATTACAACTGTTAGAGCCCTGCAAAAGACGAAGTATAAAATGAGTTCTAAAGTTTATCATTGGTGTCTTGTGCCTGAATGCAAAAATACAAGTGTAAAAACGCCACAAACCTTAAACATGCAATTTTATATTTTTTCTTACATGATGTAAAATACCCTATTGTGGTCTGTGATGTACTCTGTGGCGATAATCTAGGTTGTGTAATATCCATAGAGTAATTTTATGTGTACCACAGACCACAAAACTAGATGTGTACTGTCACGGTACTGTCGGTGTGACGTCACGTTATGGTGGATGGCGTTTTTGGACAGATAAAAAAAGACGATTTTTAAAATGGAATTATAAAATTCACATTGCAATTTTATAAATAAATAGTGACGTTTCCCGTTTACTTTTTTCAAAATCTATCTTAAACATGCATTTTTATATTTTTTCTTACATGATGTAAAATACCCTATTTAAATTGGTAACCCGTGTAGCAGCCATTAGCGAGCGCCTAATTAGCTGGAATAACCGCCCAAATATAATGCCGCCTGCCACTGATGTACGAGTTTTATTGAGATTTCTAGATGTGGCTTAAACATGCGTCATCATTACTAAAAATATCTCAAATTAGAAAAACTCTCAACAAATTCCTATAGAGTACAGTATTAGACATATACCGTATAGACAGGGCGTACGGCGCGAAAAAATGTCGCCAGTTTATCGGTGCCAAAATAGCTTGTTTTACCACCAACAGTAAGGCCACACTGTAGTTCGCTCAGCAGCCACCTATAAAATTTTGACAGATGGCGCTACTGTTTGCTTGTACGAAAAAGGTTTACGTAAATCGTTTGGATGCCCATATCCTGAGGTGTCTTATCGTTGAATATTATAGTGATTATACTTACCTTACCTTTACCTTGCATATACTTTTTAAAACCTTAGAGCCTATAACGAATTATCAGTACCAGTTCATAGTAAGAGGTATGTAAAAGGGAAAGGACTGACTGACTGACTGATTTAACCACTAAACCACTAGACGAATTTAACTGTTTGACATAGCTACTATACGACTTTTAGCTATCACCATACATATACAATATGCGACAAATATCATATTGACGTTTTACAAGGGGCTGTACGTTAGGCCTTTGTGAAATAAAGAAATTTTGAGTTTGAATTTGAGTATATATGCATCCACCTAAAAAGGACTTTTGAAAATTTATCCCTAAGGTAGCTAGGGTGGAAGGGTCTTATGCCAACAACTAGGAATGAAAGACCTTAAAGTATCATATATTTTATTTGCATAAAAAATAAATTAGTAAAGCTGTTAAAACCATATTTTACCAAATGACTAAGTACTAGTTAGGTATTATTAAAGAATCAAGAGTTTCACTGTTTTCAATTTTGCATCATCAGACCTGGTTGGTAAGGTGAATTAAAAGAGTTCAGCACGGTTTTCCAGACACCATTGAAGAGTTACACTTAGTCAAAGTCAACAATAACTACAAGTCGACTTAAAACTAAGTTTACGAGGGTTCCAACGCGCCCTGCACTGAGAAGAAGCCCACAACAAACTCAGCCGGGTTTTGTTTTCGGTTATCACCACTTCACAAATTTGCTCTTAAAAACTAGTTGAGCTAGTAATTATAAAACAGCAGTTCATTCACTCCCAAGGATTTGATTCATGTAAATAATCCTTAATACTATAGTAAGCTTTATTAACGAGCTTTCGTTTTACAGCGACTTTGAACTTATTGAGGGATAAGTTTAACATCTCATTAGGAAGTTTGTTGTAAAAGCGTATCCCATTGCCTTTAAATGATTTATTTATTAAATAAAATTAAATAAAAAAAGGAATTTGTTTATATTACGGTACAAATAAATATTGATAAAAATTCCATTTCAAGAGGATTCGAATATTTTTAAGTCACTTTCACATTTAAAGTAAGTCAAATAAATTATTATTACAATGATAGTATACAAGACGTCAAAGTCAAATTTAATGCCATTTAGAATTGTTCACGTAAAAGTCGCCTCTACGGCGTAGGCCTCCCCCTCTCCCTTCCTAAGAAGAGTTAAACTTAGCAGGAAGTAAAACGTAATGAGTTTAACCTATGTGGACTGGATTTACTAATTAGTAATGGTTAGTTTATGCGGTATCCATTCATGTTTGATCTCTGGAAGGTAATATTATGTCAGTGCGCTGAAACAGACGGATTACCGGTCGCAGTTATTCACGCTTCGCTTATTCAGTCCACAAATATAGTTATATCAAATACGTATTATAATTATATCAAAGTGAAAATCAATTGCCTTTCAATCAATATGTAACTCATCAGTACAGAAGCCAAAAAAATTGAGAAAATTTTTTCAGAATACATATACAGACCCTGTCAGTAGATAGTATGCTATGTTTCTTTCTTCTTTTTCTGGACGTTTTTCCACGCTAGAAACATTCCTCCGCCGTCTACCTAGTACCTTGGTATTTATCACAACCTCAGAATTACAACACAAATAGATAGCCTGAAAGAAGTTATTGCGACTAAATACTTGTAATTGGTGAATTTCCTTTTAATTCCACCACCACCTTAGACTCCCATCCACCACATTAGACTGTATCATCACTTTCCATCAGGTGTGATCACAGTCAAGCGCTAGCCTGTTTAGTTAAAAAAAAATTTGGTCGAAGTTGTAGGGTCGATGTGCCGGTTCGCCGGCCACCTTCAGTTCTCGGCCTTTACGCGTACACGATGCCGTAAAATTGAGAAAATATCACTTAGAAATACTATTTCCAAGTAAAATCTTTATCCAGATATTTGAAAATGTTTGCTTTCTAAATGAAAACATTTTTGGTCAGAAAACACCTTCGAGTGATTTTACAGAATTTGTTCATTTTGGAGGCGGCGATTAGAGGTAACGCAAACTGCAGAAATTAAAAAAAAAATAGTGCCGCGCGTTTCATTCCAAAGTAATCTTTGTGTAGTTATTCTAAATAAATGGTATTAATAAGTATATAAAGCACTTCAAAAATAACTTGGTAACATATTCCTAATATAACTTTTGGAATATTTTGTATAAAACAATAATAATGATGGGGGCCGGGAACTAACATTTAAATTTTTTCAAAACTTTAGTTTTCGGCCTAGGGGCCGAGATCTGGAATATCAAGTCTTCCATACTTTCATGTCTTTTCTACAAATGGTGAAATATTTTTTCTCACGATTCTTTCTTTTAATAATGTACTTAATGCGAAGACTCACGCCATTAGTTTTCGGCCGTCAGTTTATGTCGTAATCATTAAAAATATGGATAAACGGGGAAGACCATTTTGGGGTGGCCGAAAATTAAAAGGTAGATAAAACGGTACTTCAGTTTTCGGCATAAGTTAAAATTGTATGAAAAGCATGGGGCCGAAAATTAAATATCACTTTAGATTTCGGCCATTATGCGCCAAAGTTATAATTTTTAAAATTTTTAGAGCTATTTTATTTAACATACCATGTAAAAAGTTATAAGTAAGTAATTTAAACGTGTGTCTTTAACTATGTCTATTTGTAAAATCACAACCAACTCCCAAAATAATCGGCCGAATCAACGTTTACAAGCTGATATAAGCTAAAATAATTCTTACTTCTTAGCTATAATGATTTTCAAGCGTTCAAGCGTCCGAAGATCATCAACTCATTTACTACCTGGCAATTGGACCTTTCTTATTTTCTTTCACATGTCCGATGGATTATTTGAAGTAAAGACTAACACATAGGCTACTTTTTATCCTGGAAATATCCATGTTTACGGCGAGGTTTGTGAAAATCCAAAATTCACGCGCGGGGATTAATTCTTCAGGCACAATTACGGAACTGATTCGACTGTTTGGATTGGAGATAGATTGTATTAACACAAAGGCTACTTTTTGTTCCCAAAAAATCCATGGTTCACGTGAGATATGTGAAAAACCGCGGAGAAATACTCCTTCACGCCGCAACTACAGAACCGATTTGGTAGAAATATAGCATGGAGTTAGATTATGTTCCGGCTAACACATGGGCTAATTTTTATCCCGGAAAATCCAAGACAAAATTCACGTATGGGAAATACCTACTACTTCACACCGCAACTACTGAACCGACTTGGCAGAAATGTGAAATAAAGTTAGTTCGTATTCTGGATTAACAAATGGGCTAATTTTTGTCCCGGAAAAATCCATGGTTACCGTGAGATTTGTGGAAAGTCGAAATCACGCCGGAGAAATACTTCTTCATGCCGCAATTACTGAACTGATTTGGCAGAAACTTGGAATGGAAATAGATTATATCCTAGATAAACACATTTAAAGGACTTTACGCGACTTTATAAAGGACTTCAAAAACGGAGGAGGCTTACAATTCATCCGAATTTTTTTTATGTATGTTCCCCGATTACTCGAAGACGCCTGAACTGATTTGGAAAATTATTTTTTTGTTTGAAAGGGTATACTTACCAAATGATTTGGTAGAAATATAGCATGGAGTTAGATTATGTTCCGGCTAACACATGGGCTAATTTTTATCCCGGAAAATCCAAGACAAAATTCACGTATGGGAAATACCTACTACTTCACACCGCAACTACTGAACCGACTTGGCAGAAATGTGAAATAAAGTTAGTTCGTATTCTGGATTAACAAATGGGCTAATTTTTGTCCCGGAAAAATCCATGGTTACCGTGAGATTTGTGGAAAGTCGAAATCACGCCGGAGAAATACTTCTTCATGCCGCAATTACTGAACTGATTTGGCAGAAACTTGGAATGGAAATAGATTATATCCTAGATAAACACATTTAAAGGACTTTACGCGACTTTCTAAAGGACTTCAAAAACGGAGGAGGCTTACAATTCATCCGAATTTTTTTTATGTATGTTCCCCGATTACTCGAAGACGCCTGAACTGATTTGGAAAATTATTTTTTTGTTTGAAAGGGTATACTTACCAAATGATCTCATGTTCATCAAGTCAGGATCTGATGATGGGATCCTGAAGAAATTGAGGGAATTCTTTAAGAATTGAGAGAATTTTATAAGCTCACTTGATGCGATTTGGGTATTATTTGAAAGAGTATGCTTTCCAGGTTGTTATATGGTCATTAGGTCACAATCTGATCGTGGAATCTTGGTGAAATCGAGAGAACTCTTCAAATTTTACAAGTACTTTTGAAAGGATTTGGGTATTTTTAATGGCATTTGCTTGCAGATGCTGACTTAATGGCAAAAGTCATGAAGTCAGAATCTGCTGATGGGATCTCGGGGAAATTGATTGAACTCTTCAGTTGCAATAAGCACACTTCCAGCGATTTGGGTATTTTTTACATTGACTTGTGCATTTGCTTCCAGAAATCAATATTTAAACCGATTTCATAAAGGGGGTGGTTCTAAATTCATCAAAATTTAATTTATACGTGTGCTAGTCTCTTGGAAGTAAAAAAATTCAAGTCTGTACTCAATTGAAGCTACAGAGGTGCTTTTCAACTAAAAAGTAAAAATAAAATAGAAAATTCTTTTCAAAAAATCAACTCCAAATGCCACTACAAAGAGTGAAATAATGAAAGTCGGGCAATGTTTTGTAAAATCTTAGTTCTTCGTAATACCTATTCGATGTGCGAAAAACTAAAATAATATCATAGACAATCACCCGATATCGAATTGGTGTACATTAAAATTATGACTCCAAAAGTCATTTTTTTAAAAGAATTTTCTATTTTTTCCCGGAAGAATCCATGGATCCCGTGAGATTTGCAAAAAAACGGAATTCATGCGAAAGAAATATTTCTTCACTGCCTTGTTTGTGGGTAATGATGTATTTCTGGTTTTTTGTTTATTTAAGTTTATTGTATTATGTTGATTGTCATTTTAATAATATTTGGATATACTATGAAAATAATGATTAAGTTTTCATATCATTTCATATAATTTTAGACTTACCAATTCATTTTAAATCCATCGCAATGCAGTGGCCGAAAATTGAAATACCCCATGCCGAAAACTAAAATTTGTGGCCGAAAACTGAACTTTTAGCTTTTTTCCAGATTAAATTAAAAATAAAAATAATTAATAACTTCCAGCATAAAACAGTTTTTTATAAATAAAATTGATTATACTGGCTTTCATATAAGATAGTGAGTGCAGCTATAATATGTCTGCAACATTTTTTTCTGATGTCCTGAAGTTGATAGGAGCACTAAAAGGCCGAAATCCGGCACATCGACTTACCTGCTACAAAACTTCCCAGTACGTTTCGCCTACGTACCTATACCGTTCGCTCCGACAGCGGAGCATCAACAGCGGGCTTATTCTGTATTTCAGTGCCTATGAACTTTAGTTGTACACTGGCATATTTTTTTATCCATTGAAGGTTTGCTACGAGAATATTATTTTTATTTAATAGCAAACCTTCAATGGATAAAAAAATATGCCAGTGTACAACTAAAATTCATAGGCACTGAAATAGAGAATAAGCCCGCTGGTGATGTTAACTTCACAATCGCGCATTTCTCTACGACCTCACGTTGTGAAGTCAACATCTTCTGAGGATGTCCCGGTGTCGGAACGAAGCTTGCGTTGAAAAACGTGATGGAAGAATTGTGTAATGTTTCATGTGGGCGGTGATTTTTTTCAAGTAGCGGATTATTATAGCAGAACAAATTATTTTGTCCTGCTAATCAATATAGTACCAAATGAAATTGAAAATATTTATTTTCACATAGGCCTAAATTATAGGCTCTTATGAAAAGTCAAAACTCTACCGCCAGGTTCGGAAAGCAGGTTTGCACCGAGAAGAACTGGTAGGAAACTCGGCACTTGCTCTTTTCAAAAATGTCATTGTTATAATACAAGATTTCATAAAAAGTATGAAAAATTATAACATACATATTTCTAAGTAAGATATCTCGTGAGGAGATGGAAGCATATTTCTATCATTCCAAGAATATTTGTCGTTAAGAAATTCTTCAATGGTATAGTAACCAGTAAGTAGAAGGAATAAAACTATTTTAGTCATTTTAGGTTGTATGGACTATAGACGCTGTCTTTAGAAAGACCTACAAGCAACGACCACTATCTTCAACCGAAGCATTTATCCTCGCATCAGTCTCTGTCACTCAGCCATAGATTAGTGTAGGAGAGACAAGGACGGGCTACATCGATTGGACCCACTTGACGGCGAGTCGGCTCTTCAATGAATAATTGTTAGATTAGCGAGCCTTTATACATCGACTCCGATCAGAAGGGAGATAAGCTTAGGGATGGGGAAAATAAACTATCGATAAATGTTATTTAAACAAATCAGGAGCAAAACTCCACCTGCAATCATTGGCTTCTTGGGACTTGCTTTGGGCGTCTTTTTGATTTTCCTTACAAGTTGTTTATTTGCATATTTGTCCCTGTTTTATTCCTCCTTTAGGACAACAAAAACACTGTACTTAAAAAACTGTAACGCAGTACTTACTTGGGAAGTATTACGGTGTTTCGGTTTAAAGGACACGGAAACCGGAAAAACTACAATGCTTAATGAGACTTAAAAAAAAATGTTCGCTAAATACCATGGTATTGTGTCACCTGGGACGTGAAACCACTATTTAAAATAATTATAAAAAAAGAAGCTTTTACACAGAATTTATAGTAGGATCGATAGTTTTTGCCATTAGCAGCAGTTATTCCCATCCCTATAGCCCAATATTTCGTATGCCTTGAGTTAGCTATCGTGTTCGGATAATTTAATAGAGTAGACGTACGATAGAGTTGTTGCATATCCAATCGATTTATAATATAAATTTACTCACTTAATAACTATCGATAAACACGCAATCTCCGAAAACCAGTAATAAGAATTTACAATAATATAGGATTGAAAATTAAAAAGACACCTAATAAAGTGCCCATTTCTAAACTGATTTTGATAAAACTTGCACTGCCTCTAAGTTGGAGCTTTTAAGCCAACATTATCGCTCCGAGATCTGCAACCCCCTAAGGTACCTACATGGGTAAAAAGAAAAATATGGTAGAAACTGTCCCAGTGGACTCGCATACGGATTGCGGACTAGTAGTATAAATAGTAATCTGTAACGTGGACCGCGGTCGATAAACAATACTGTACCTACAGACGCCGCTGGTGTCAAAACAAACATTTTTGACACCAGTAAATTTTGCGACGCGGGGCGCCGGGTCTTGTGATGTCTATTGGCTAGGCCCAGTGAGTGGGTTCCATCTCAGTGAGACGACGTGACGCGCTGCGTGACGCGTGTATCCGGAGATTGTCTCGCTAATTAATCCGCTAGCTGTGATATTGTGACATTTGACCCGATGCGGTCCAGCCGCTAAACGGGTAGGCGGACCGTCCGATACGAGCTTTGCGGATTGACTCGTTAAAAATTATTGAAGTATTTATAAACTTTAATTGTAAATATTATATTAGTATGTAAAAGTATGTTAATTAGTTCATTAAAAGTCCTTTTAAGACCATTCATGCGTTGGAATTATGCTTGAGTTAAAATTGTCAATTTTCGACGTAACATAAGAGTGTCATGTGTTCAAGTATTGATTAGATAATTGCTATCATATTATTTGGCATTTCATAATCTAGTTTTTGTCTCAAAAATATTTGAAAATATGTGTATAACTTTCTCATTAGAAAGTTTAAGGTAAAGGCTATAATTACTCACTTAGCGGTGGAAGCTCTATTTTGATGCAAGATATTTGCCATGTTTCATAACACAAACTTATAAAAATGACATATTTAGAAAATTAATAACATTTACTAAAAAGTGTCTCAAAAAAAACACGATTTTCCTAGATTTTCATTCAAAACCCTAAAAAGGAAAAGTGTCATTTTTAGCATTTTTCGATAAATTAAACGTATTATTTTAGGATAAAATCCAAGATATTTTGTTATTTCGGAATTATAGTAATTTAATTCAATTAATATTCAATGTCACTGATTATTTACTATTTTAATAATTAGTATATTTATTTTACTATAATTTTTTTTGTTATAGCATTATCAGCGCAAAATTGCATCAGCGCCAACGCAAAACCAATTTAGTATGGCAAGAAGCGCGATGCGCGTTGTTTTGCATAAACGCTCTTAACTTAACTGAAAACTATAGCTTTTGGGGATTTTTTCTACAGCGTAAAATTGTGTTACAATGGTGTCAATTCTGTTGTACAAAACCTCTAATATAAACTAATTTGGTGCATATAAAAGAAGTGCTATTATTTTCCATGGAGATCTTTTTAAAAATGACTATGTTTAATACTTCTTATGATTTCAGTTTAATAAAGGCTATTTTATTTTATTTTATTTATTTATTTATGTTTAGACGCGTCAACTTAGATTTTGCCTCAGGATTTTGCACTACAGAATTGGCACCATTATCAAGAGTCATACAGAGTATTACGGACTAGGTACAGCAAAATTATTATTTATTTATTTTTATTTGTGTCAGCGGTCATACAAATTACATTATCTAAAAGAATTTCTTAGCATTTTAATGGTACTTAAAAATTTAATTATTAAAAATGTCATAATTACAATACATTACTAACACACATGCAATTTCAAATACATCCCATATTAACTATGTGATCCATTGATTATCATGGATTCCTGCAATGTAACGCCTTTGTGATTATCCTAGTGCCAGAATTTCCACTTTTTTAAATTTCGAGGCCCAGTGCTAAAATATTTTTAACTCTGTATGTATGCTCATAGAGATGTTCTTTCTTGCGTCTATATCGACATACAAGAAAGTAATCATTTTGCTTATTTGTTTGTTATGTTACTTCGCCAAGTATGGACACTCAGCCAACATTTAATTGATAGTATTTTTAAGGAGTTATGAAACACATATTGGTTTTGTGCGTGTGTCAGTTCAATAACAGGACAGTCCTACATTTCACAACAGCATGGTGTCCCCAACACACCTTCAAATTACAACACAATGCAATCCACTTGGTCGCAAACACGAAGATAATTATTATTGATTGCGCATTAGCGCTGTGTGAGAGGGAGAGGGCGATAGCGAGGGAGGGGGTGCGAGGGAGAGGGGAGACGGGATGGTTTGTGATGTGAGATGTCATAACTATAGATATAAACAATATGTCAAAACTGTTATGTAATCGTTTAGTGAAGAGCGTTTAACCTTTACATATAGTATTTGTCTCTATAATCCTAAGGAGCGATTATTTAATTAAAGTGGGCAAGGTGACTGTCATGACTGACATTCTGATTTCTGCCTGACTGACTCAATATTAACTGCGTCATACTGCGGGGGTAGGTTGAACCTACCCGGATGAATTTGGCAAGAATCCACATAGGATGTAGAACTAACAGTTATGATTCCCTGTTATTTTTATGGTTCCATACCCAAAGGGTAAAAAAGGAACCCTATTAGTGAGACTTCGCTGTCCGTCCGTCCGTCCGTCTGTCACCAGGCTGTATATCTCTTGAACCGTGATAGCTACGGTCTCAATTTAAATATTTCAAGGAATTCTTCAGAAACCGTCATGTTCTTTGGGTTATAAACCAAACTTATAAAGATGCCTAATTACCTACTAAGTCCCTGTCTATATACGAAATCTAGAGTTAGACCAAATTGATAGCATTTTAAAAGTCGATTTTTTCTTCCATTCCAGGTGAAGATCTGGTTCCAGAACAGAAGAACGAAATGGAAGAAGAAGGACAACGTGTCGAACGCAGAAGTAGCGGAAATCAAGCAGCAGAACAAACCAGCGACAGAAGAGAAGATAGAAGAAATCAAAGACCCTTTAGCTTTAGACATGTCCAAGAAAACCTGCAACAAAATACTCAGCGAAAAACTGCGAAGCACTAAAGTTGCGAACCTAACTCAAAATATACCAAAACCTAGGCGAGTAGAGAAGGGTGTGGTTTTAGAATCGATTTGCGACTCGAACGATATAGAAAGTAGGATATCGATTACAAAAATAACGAATAAGCTCTCGAGTACGGACATTTCGGAAGCAGTTTCTGTGAAAAGCTTCAATCCTGAGGAGGTGAAAGAGAAAAACGATTCGAGAGAAGTGGAGATGTGAATTTTAGTTTATTTTTGTTTTTAGGTTAGGGCGCTTCTGGTCTGGGGGCTTACCAAGGACGAACCTTGCGTTAAAACTTACAGAATTAGGTTTACCATACTTTTATGAGGTTCATTTTGTAGGCAATTGGACATTTGACTCCAATTTTATCACTTTATTATAAACTAGGATAAACATAATGACGAACACTGAAACTAATTTTTTATTTTTTTTTAAATATATATGGGACATTTTACATATCGCAATCTAGCCCCAAAGTAAGCGATAGCTTGTGTTATGGGTACTAGATAACTCATAAATATACATACCTACATACTAATATACATAAATATAATAGGTATATTGAAAAACACCCAGACACTGGAAAACATTCATGCTCATCACACAAACATTTACCAGTAGTGGGAATCGAACCCACGACCTCCGGCGCAGACGGCATGTTTGCTACCACTACGCCATTCGGTCGTCAAATCAAATAACAAAAAAAAAGTTATAAGCATTTAAATATTTCTGATTAGATAGAGATAGCGATATTAAATTGTGACGTCACACCTCACGAACGCCATAGTAACTTCGGGCGGCTTCATACAAATTTTCGTTTTGCGAGAAAGGGATAGAAGACCCTCCCACTCCAAAATTAAAATGCCTCTAACATTGTAAATCTTTTTCGGATTTTAGTTTTTTTCAGCCTAGGTACGTCATTATTTTTAGCCTAGTTTAATAAAGTAATAATATTTATCAAATTTGAAAGTGGGATACTAAGTACCCAATTATACTGAAGGTGCTGCGGTGTCAGAGCGAACGCGCGTTCATGGCGAGCTCCCTGAAACGATCTCTGATAGGTTATTTTTGTAAGCGTGTGTGTGTAAGGATTTAGTTTACTGTGCTTAAGGTTCTAGGCAATGGTTTTCCGATAAATTCATTTTTTTTTGTTTTAGCAGTTTGTGAGTTACTTACTTCTAATTATTGGGAGTAATATTAAGGATTTGATATAAATATGTAAAGATGAAATTGCACTTCCCGCATTTTACTATAAAAAACCGATTAAATAAGTATATCCTAATTATTGCGAAAAACAAAAAAATAAGAATTTTACGGGCAGTTCGCCTTAAGCTGACTGTCCACCGGTCATATGAAATCGAAACATTAATATTACAAATTGAGGTGGAATTTATTATATAAATAATTTCAAAGAAAAAAATCATCAACTATATTAAACATATTATAATTTATAAGTATCTACTTATAATAATATTTATTTTTAAACATTTGTCTTAAAAAATTTTAACGACACAAGAACCTATAAAAACAATAACAATTTTTCTTAAGTACATAAAAGCATGTAACAGTCGACTTTTGAAATGTATACGAGTAGTTAAGAAATTAAAAGTCTTAAATAAACAAATGGCGCTAACATTTCAATAATTATTGCTTTAATTTTAAGCAACGTCTAATGGCAGAAGCGCTGCAGTGTTTTTATAAATACATCTAGAGTAAAGTTAATCGAGCATTGACCCCCGACACAAAGTATAAAAAAGATTCGGACGAATTGTAAATTTCCTCCTTTTTTGCAGTCGGTTAATAATAGTACAGTCCCAGTTGAGTTAATGCCGTCCTATATTTTAGCGGAAGACATAAATGCGATTTTCAAAACAAGAGACAAAGATATTGTGTGAAAAAGAGATTGATTGTTAAACAAATAAAATAATTTGTAAATTGTTTAGTAAAATTTGGGCTACCTTAATTAATATCCTTATTAGTTACTCCTATGACACAAAACTCGATGCATTTGCTCGAATGAAAAATATTTTTCAGATTGCAATTACCTGTCGTATATCCTCTTGTAGGGATCATTTTGTTATTCTTACGTAATTTTAATTTTCTTTCAAGTACGTATTACCTATTTGTTTCATTTTAATCACATGAACAATATAATCCGAATATAATATCGGCTTTTTAACTGAAAAATATGTAAAAATTATTTAAGGCCTTACTGAGAAAGAAAAAATACTCTAAACTTTGAAAATCATAACACTTACAGTGATTATAATTTTTCCACTACATCAGGTAAACAAAAATTAAAGTTCTGTCAGTAATCTGTCAGTTATCATTAAACCATTGGATCATTATCTATCAATAAGATCATAATTATAATTATAATAGTCCACTGTTGTTTATTTCATGACAACTATAATAAGCTTGATAATTTTGTGCAATACTATTTTATGTGTGAAACTAGCAGAGTTTTTTAATTTTTTATGTTTTATGAGCCAATGTAGAGGGAGTTTCAGGTATTTTTGCCTTTATCAAAGCTATGTAAATAAAATAGGCATAACGTCGACGTTGGCTCTGAAACATTTTATGTTTGTATACCTTGTTTAAAATATTTAATATAAAAAGATAAATAAATAATTTCTATTAATTTTGGTCCATAAAAGTTTTCTCCGGGTGCCTCGAATTTTTGTTTTTGAATATAATAGTGTACCAAAATGCATGACCTAGTGAACAAAACGTACTGATTTTGAATGAAAACATTCGTGTATATATTATTTGTTTTCGGCCTATCATTCTGTTCTTTTAAATATAAATATTATATTACTACTAATTATATAAAATATTATTTTGTTCAATAATATCAGTACACAATATACCTAAATATAAATACTTAACAACCCATGAAATGCCACTAAGCTAAAGTACTTTGTCATGAAAAAGTATTTGAGTAAAATTAACAAATATACTTATAAATTTTACACAAACTGTCACTAAAAAGAATAATTCTATTTATTAATTTTACTTTAAAAAAGTCTTTAGTCTGGTGGTGTGAAACTGAAGGTATAATGAATAAGAATATCTAATTTTGCTTCCTATAGAAATAAGATGGAAATTATTATAAATTATTTATTAAATTCATGAAACGCTGAGATTAGAGCTGAACGTCAGAGCGCATGTTTTGTAGTTTAGAGATAGTGAGAGATGGGAATGAAAAATACAATAGTTTTTCATATTTTCGTCGTTTTATTTAATTGCACAGTATATTATATCCCACAGCTGGGCTTAATCTCCCATGGAAAAGGTAGAGCGCAAATCGTCCATCCTTCTCCAGGATGAGCTGACGTTGAGCAAAAAAATAAACAACAATATTATTAAAAATAGGTACAAAACAGTCCTAGAAGGGGTCTACACATAAGAAGGGGGTACGCATAGTTTTATTTTCTCGTATTACGCAAAAAATATCTATAAAGGAGATAGAAAACAATGCAGACAGTGAACCCTCAGCTTTATGACAACGAATTAAATACAGCGCCATCTCGTGAGAACAGTAAACACTAGCTTGCATATACAAATTGAAGCGCCATCTCTGCTCTTATCGCTGAACTACTACACGTTTCGGAATCATCTCGCACAAATTACACTTCATGTAGGTAGGTAAGTCTTGAGTAATTAAGTAGTGTGATAATAATGCAATAGATGTCGCAGCAGGAAGCGAGTCTGATGTTTGGGTCATTGAACGTTTTTTTCTTACCACCATGCCTCTAAAGTGCGGATGGCAGGCTTGACATACCTTTGAGAACATCATGAAGGAAAGAGATAATACTAATAAAATACCTCGGAAGAATGAAATAAATATACCTACCTTCATTATAATATTTGAGTTGCAAAAAAAACTTTTATCTATAAAACTCCGACTCAGAGGTGCGTACCTAGTTATGTGGGTTTCGAATCTTTGACCTCCAATTGGGTGGCAGACGTCTCAGCCACTGGGCTCTCAGAGCTCGCTGAGTTGAAATTCAGGCTACAGGTATTTTACCGCCTTATGATTTTAATGTCTTATCACTTACATGTCAATTTATACACTAGTACTTAATTGGTAACCCAGCAATTTGACAATATTAATTTTAAACTAGTTGTGTTTGATAAGTAAGGTACCTATAGGCTCTAGGTAACCTTCTAGAGTCTAGAGTTAGACCTATGGTGCTTGTGTTTACAGTTTTTCCGCAAATTGGCAGCTTTTTTAAAGAAAGCCCGATTTTCACTGAAGAAAACCGGCGTTTCATTATTAAGATAAATGAACAATATCAATTCCCGGGTCATCAGTTGCGCAATTTGAACAAGATTTGAACAATTTGAACAAATCTCAACAACAGATGATTCGGGGTAATCCCCGGATCGCATCATTCGCCATTTGTTTGTTGCTGGTTGTTAAGTGGGAGCGGGACGGGTGTACGCGGCGGGACGTGGGTGCAAGTGGGACGGACGATCGACGCGTCGATTTGTCCCGCGTTCGTTGAACAAACACCTTGGAACGGTTTGCGCACACGTGCGTTTTGTGAATTAGAATTATTATAGCTACAAGAAATTGGATCAATTTGCCTAATAAAAATTAGAAATGCGATAGTTACTAAATAGTTAATTTAAAAGTCGAACCAAAGAAGGAAGTAGGGCGCGTAGTTGAGTCCGCCATTTTGAATTTTTTTCAGCTCACTGGCAATTGGATGACGTTTCAAATGACATTTGGTCGAGAATCCCCCCCTATCTTCAATACCCTGGCAGCTCTTGCTCTTCACCCGTCTCCGAAATCCTCAATCATCAGCTCTCTCCATATTTTTGTTCGTAATGAATTTTTCCCTTCTATACGGAATGGTCATTGAAAAAAAAATCATACAAAATTGTTCAGGAGAGGTGATCAATCAGTCAGTGGCCAATCAGCACGAGCAGCTATAATATAATTATAGTAGATTAATTTCTCCTGGTCAGAAGTCGCCATTTTTAGGGGTTTTTCCGTTTGAAAGTTTCCGTTCGCGACACTACCGGTGCTGCAGCTTGTAACCTCTGCAGGCCGCGGCTGAAAGGCATAGATTCATATAACCAATTTGTCGCTGCAGTTTGCGGTTTGCAGCCCATCTCGGGATTATAATATTATAAGACGAAATAATATATAGGGACAACCCTCCACCACCCATGGCCCAATCAACCTCGCGGTTATGGGGGCCGAAACGCTGGAGGGCGCCCGTTCGGTACTTGCTCTTGGCGTGTTCCCGGGGCGCCTTCTTGACTCCCTACAAGTTGTTTCCTCTCGCTCCTTGTCCCTATGGGCTCACTCTCCCCATTCTGGTGCAGGACGATACAAAAGATGGACTCGCCGCGCCGTCGCTGTCCACGGCATAAATTCTCTGTGTCACTCCAAGCCGCTTCGCCTCTCATGCCACGTGTGCGCGAACTCCCGTAGCTTTTCGAAGTTGGCCGCCGAACCCACGAGATCCTGATAATAAACTGGGCCAGAAACTTCGCGAACGATCCCGTCCCAGCAGCAAGCACCGGAGGTCCTCGTATAAGGAGCACTCCCACAAGACACGGTGGAGGTTCTCCTCCGCCAGTCCGCAGAAGCACTCGCCACTCTCGACCAGACACATATCATGCAGGCAATAGTCTTACAGAAGTGGTCGTGTGTGCGCACACCACTAGTCGTCAGAACTTGAGTGATCGTGTGATTACGGTGAACGCGGGATTAGCCCCAATTTTAAATTGTTGATTACTTTGCACCTCCCCCCGCCCTCTCCCCCGCCCTCTCCCCGCCCCTCTATCACCTGCAGCCTCACAAGTCACAATCTCCCTCAATAGCGGAGCTTCTGGCTACGGCCCTGTGAAATAGGCGGGAATTGTTCTGATGATTGCCAATTGGAGGTACTTATCATGGCATCTAAATCTTTTTAACACAAGCACTAATTGATAATTTTATAAATATTTTTTTTCACTCATTTTATGTTGGTAAAATATTGACTGCGATCTCGCCTAGTGGTAAGTGATGATGCAGCAGATGTTATTGAAGTAAATTGGAAGGGTAACACCCCTTAGCGGTTGATACACAGCATCGCACCGGAACGCTTAATCGCTTGGCGTTGTCTTTGTCGTAAGTATCCCAGACCAAATAACCACTATAAGAATATAGAGATTCACTTCTACATAAATTCGCTTGAGAGGTCCCTGCAATCTTGCAAAAGCCTTTCATATCCCTACTCTACATCGTAAAATACCCTCTGCAAAAAAAAATACCTATAGGTCAATCGTACAAGAAATGTTTCTTTTGCTAACCATACGGAACCGTACTCGAGTTGGCTACACACTTGGCCATTTTAACGCTAACGACAAAATCACAGTCAACCTTCATATTTTTAGTTTTTACAAATCATCGCTAAACCTACTTATCAAGTTATCACCCCAAAATCAGAAATTGAAATTAACACCCCAGCACACAACGATCAAGCTAAATTACATAACGATAAAATCAGATTTTCCGACTCAATGAGTTTACACCTTTACAATTACAGATGTTCGAGCGATCTCCCATACTTTACTGGATAATAAGCGTCATTATTGAATGAGGCATAAATGTGCGTTATTTGTCACACAATTTGTCCCCAAATTGATACGGATTCGAACCCGCGACCGACAGATGCTATCGGTGACAAATTGAGAAAAAAACTGTTTAACGTTTCACGCTTGTTGAGTTTACATTAATGGTATATATTATTGAGTTTAAGAATAGGACGAGTGCATTGCAGTGCGTCGTATGACACTGCATTACAAAATCTCGGGATGCACTACCGCATCCGCACCGCGATAGATCATAGATGGAACGAAACTGTAAAAATCGATGAAAACTGTCACTGAATTTCTTTCCATTTCCATTACATGTATTGTATCAATGCAATTTCAAATGGATAGAACTCTTGGGCAGACATACTTATAAAGAATACAAAACTAACATATAATGGCAAGTTTTGATAACTTGCAGGGCGTGCATCAGGTTTCGGTTTTCGAGTTTAGGCACAGGTTAGAAAATACTTTTAAACAAGACGGGGGTAATTGCGTAAAGAATAGTTATTTGTTATGCAAGGCCGCAAAATGGATTTTTGGGCCGAGTGTCAAATTTGAATGCTGAGCGGCGAAGGATTCTAGGGTTGAACCCTGAGCGCAGCGAGGGGTTCAAAGAATAGAATCCTGAGCATAGCGAGGCATTCAAAGGACACGAGACCCAAAAAAAATTGCGGCCGTGCATAACACAAAAATTTTCATCTCGCCACAGCGAGGAAAATTACTAGAAGAACACTTGGATCGGCATTGCGAGTATGTATATATTTATAATTAATAAAACTAAATAGGAGTTATTATTTTTATTGATATTCTAAGAAAATGTAAAAACAAAAAGTAATGTACCTACACCTATACAAACTCAAAGGTCGAACTTCGTTACTGACCGTATGCATTATTTAAAAAAAAAAGAAGTCTTCAGTTTAATGGTGGCACCACACATGGCTATTTGTATTTGCCTATTTTTTTATATTTGTCAAATAATTTCCATGTGTGGAGAGTATATTTGCCAAAATTATTGCTATATTTGCCTGTTTGGCAAATACAGCCAATAACATATTTGGCTCCATGAGGTCGAAAATTTTGGCAAATACGCAATCATCCAATCACAAATACAAATAGCCATGTGCCACCATTAGACTTTATTATAGACGCAATACGAGATTACGTCATGTTCGAATTTAGAAATGCTTTGCGGCCCTAGGGCGGGAAAGGATTTTCATACTACTTTCTCGCCCTAGGGCGGGAAAGGATTTTCATACTACTTTCTCGTCCTAGGGAATATAATAGCATTTCCCGCCCGCATTTTGGGCATTAAAAATCTCCTTTCCGAGCGGGTGAGATGAAAAAACGTTTTCATCGTTGTAAAAACAGCGAATTAGCCAATCAGAGGGTCGTGTCAACCAATCAGTGCACAGAATTTGCTGCTGATTATGATTGCGTAAATGCGTACAATAAAGAAATAAGTACTACGTTTTTAAATACGTAAATCAAGAGGGTTGAGTTAAATGAACATATAGATAAGTCTATTCTAATTATGTATCTGTTGCACATCTGGGTACATACTTATTAATATAAATACTTAGGTACTAAAAAAAATTGAGGTCGGAAGTCGGGACGTCCAGTTTCAATGCCATAGCGCTTACTTACTTCAAATACCGTTACCGTTACCGTTGGGGTAAATTTACTTACCCTTCCAAGTTAGTACGATAACATCTTAGGCTGCATCATCACTTACCATCAGGTTTGATCGCAGTCAAGTACTAACTTGTATAGAGTAAAAAAAGTTATAATGCATTTCAGACCCATAATAATTAGAATTACGGATTAAGTGAAACTAATTTATTTTTTCATTCGCTCTAACATCACGCATTTTTCTATAAATCGAGTAAATAGGTAAACAGCCCAACTGTCGTTCAGACGTGTCAATATCAAAGTCAGGAATGGTATTATTGCAACACCGATTGTGTAGACTTTGCATTATCTACAGCCAACTTAACTTTGCAGTTGGAATGATCAAAAATGTGTTTTAATTACCTTTTAATAAGGGTGTATGTCACTGCTTGTCATAGTGGTTTTATAGCTCATTTGGAAATTAACACGTTCAAAGTAATATAGAGTTTATTTAGTTGTGTTAAGGGTTAGAGAGGCAGCAAAATACGATGGTTTTCGGTAACAATTGACACAGGCGTGAAAAGTGGCGATCTGTTACGATAATCGGATCTGAGACGTGTCGTTTGAATGGGATTAGCGCAGACTGAACTCTGCCAGGCCGTGATAGCTCATTGCTTCAGATCTCTGCCTCGCGTCGGAGAGTCTTGGGTTCAAGACCCACACATGCACCTTTAACTGTACAAAGCTATATGACGTGCGTTTGTGGAAACTAAATATCACTTGCGTAAAGGTGAAGGAAATCATCGTACGACCTGAGAGTTTACAATATGTTTTCAAAGATGTGTGAAGCCTGCCAACCATAAAAATCTCGAGCCAATTTTTGTTACCAAACTACTCCGAAACGGCAAGAAATGTTCTGTGTAGGATGTTCGGCAGGTCTGAGAGATCGAACTTTGATCGTCCCTAAGCTATTATTTTATATCCCTTATGGCAAAACAACGTTTGCCAGGTTAGCTAGTACATAGTATATAGGTACTAGCCAATATATACTATTGTATGTACTATAGCCATAGTAGGTATATACTAAATAGAACCGGCCAACTCTTAAATAACTTATATTCTTTAATTTTTCAAGATTGCAAAGATGTCGGGCTATTATTACAATTACTAATCGTAATTTCATATCGAAAGCTTTAGGAAGGTATAGTACCTACTTACTGAAATAAGGGGTCGTGAAAGACAGACAGACAGACGGACAACAAAGTGATTAGGGTTCCGTTTTTACTATTTTGAAACTGAAAACCCTGAAACGGATATAATTAAAAAAATAAGTAACTAATGCCGAGTTGCACGAAACAAATCCAAAAATTTAAGTGGTACTTAAACTAATTTAATCACAATCAATGTCAAAAATTGTATGAAATTTTGACATTTCTCGCGATTAAATTAGTTTAAGAAGCGCTTAAATTTTTAAGTTTATTTCGTGCAACTCGGGGTAGGTTACCTTACCATTAGTTTTGTAGCAGCTAAGTTTTTGTAAAAACTCTTAGTTCCTATCAAAATAAAAGCCTTCCCGTATTTCAGCACCTAAGCTAAGGTTTACTCGACCCTTATCAGGCCCTCTCGGCCACATTACCTCGTAGAGGGCATTACCAACTAATCGCAAGCCCTTCGCAAAGGTTCTCAGAGCCTCTCCTAAATTATATGGCCGGGTAATTAAGTACAGCTATTCGTTTGAACGTCTCATTATCTGTAGTAACTTTGTTTCCTCTTTATTGAGGACCAGCGGGGCTAGACAAAGTAACAGTCGTTTAGCGTTCACGACAGTAGATAAAAATGTATGGACAAAACAAGTGACTGTAGAAAAACCACGTGACCGTTTAGAGGACAACACGCTTTTTTTGAAAATCGACTACGTCAATTTGAACGCTCCCTGGCGTTTTCGCAGACGTTGTAGATAACTTTAGCGTACTTCGCATGACAATTGACAGCCGACCGTGAACAACGCGAAGCATAAAGTAGATTCTGCTTTCATTTGTTTCATTCGTCACGTGGTTTGTCCATACATTTTTATCTACTGTCGTGAACGCTAAACGACTGTTACTAATTTGTCTAGACCCGCAGGAGAGATAATATTGAAAATAGTGTTTTTACATAAAAGTACCTACTCAGACTAAAAGTATCTACTCAGTACTTCACTGCAGTCTCATCAGCACCTCTAGTCTCAGTAGGTTTAGGCATTTTACAATACACTAAAAAGCCAGAAATGGAACGAAATTCAAAAATGTATGAAAATATAAATATAAATAATTATATATCAGGACAATATACACACATATTAAGATCCCTAAATCGTCCCTAATGGCGGCTTTCATGGGACGCTAAATTCAGAGCCAATTTAGAAATCATAGAGAGATTTTGCGTGTATTTGGTTCAACAACAATAATAGGTAGGTACAGTAGGTATAGTTTTTTCCTAAGTTAAAAAAGTTTCTGAAGTAAATCGAAATATTGAAGCTTATAAGTAATTTTTATGCTTCAATATTTCGATGGCTGTACTTAGCTGAATTGTAAATGCATTGAGATGGCGTTTCAGAATATAACGAGAACAACTAAAAGCAGTCTATATTTCACGCTTAGGCGTCATAAAACGTTCAATTTAATAGGAATTAAAGAGACACGGCCGAGGCAGGCACAGCCGCGCGGGTCACAAAACAAATATTGGTGTTTATTTATTTTATTTGTTATTGTAACGTATTATATTGTTGTATATCGCGTTAAAATAAGCCGGCTATAAGTTAATAAGCCGCTTGCGAGGAGCATTCAACGCACGCTAATCTGAAAGTAACGGTTACATGCCGCCGAAATGCAGAAGTAATTACGGGCCGAGGAGCCTACTAAAAGCAGATCGAGGGGCCTAGTATTCTTTATTTCGTAAATACGAGTAGCTGCTGTCTGTCTACGATGGGGTATTCTAGACCGATTGAGGATAGCCTGGGTTATGCGCGTATAATATAGACCATATAGACCCGCGGGTCTGAATGCTGAATCTCTTTGCCAGGGCCCCTCGTCACAGGTAGCTGACGTCTACTGCTGTGTGCTCCCATGCTCATATGGGGCACACAGCACCATGCTGAGTTGGGGCCTTTTTCCGGGATGTGCCACATGTGACAGGCGGTGTCTGGTGCTTCCGTCACTTGGGCAATTATTGGTTTTTGTTGCCCGAGTGAGGGAAGCTTCAGGCATCGTTTTAGTACGTAAGGCGTATTGTTATGTTACGTGTGGCATTTTCAGAATAAAGTTTCTTTTCTTTCTTTTTCTTTCTTTCTTACTTGATGATTTGACCATGGATGGCCCAGGTTTGGCCTGTCGTAAGCGGTGTTGAGTAGTCCAAGGGGTTATCTGCGATTTAAAACCGTAGAGGGTTTTTTTGCCCTCCTCGCTGTTACAACTAGGTTGGTGGACTGGTGGGTGGGTAGCGACAGGCAACATTGCGGAAGAATATGCCAGAAAAATGACGTTTTACCTAATTAAAAAAACATTGTATTGTAGTTTTTAATAAAATAAAAGTTTAAAAAAAAATAAAAACCGACTTCAAATAAAAAATGGAAAATTCTTTCCAAAAAACCAACTTCAAATGCCACTACAAAGAATGAAATAATTTTTAATGTACACCAATTCGAAGTCGGGCAATGTTTCGTTCAATCACTATTAGTCCTTCGTAATATACAACTTGATGTGCGAAGACATTATTATCGACAATACGAAGAACAATTAGTGATTGAACGAAACATTGCCCGACTTCGAATTGGTGTACATTAAAAATTATTTCATTCTTTGTAGTAGTGGCATTTGAAGTTGGTTTTTTGGAAAGAATTTTCCATTTTTTATTTGAAGTCGGTTTTTATTTTTTTTTAAACTTTTATTTTATTTTTTGATTTTTAGTGGTCTGAAGTTCACTATTTTTTTTAATATGGGTAGACCTACTAAACGTGCTGCTCATGTGAGACAGGGCCGTTTAAATGAAACGCACAAAGTCACGGACAAACTACCTTCTTGCGTGGTAACTGGTATAAATCGCACCTACATATTGATGAGTAGCAATAGTAAGTTGATTTTAAAGTTGTAGAAGAATATTTTTTGTTAATTTTTTATTTTTATTTTAAGTGGTCTGAAGTTCACTATTTTTTCAATATGGGTAGACCTGCTAAACGGGCTGCTCTACCAAATCAACGCAGTTGATGAGTCGTGAAGTAGCGACATATGTTAGAACACCACCAGAGAACGTAATTCCCAAGGACGTCAATAGCTGTGGTGATTTTCTGCCATCGATAAAAATTGGCGTCGAATCCCGCGTGATGTTAAGACGCAACATCGTTGTTTCAGAAGGACTAGGAGCTGAGCAGAGATAAAAAAAATCAAATGGCCGGCTTTGAGGAGAGATCAATAAGAGGATGGAGAGCTACCAGAAGCCGTGTATGTCAAATGTGATGATGAATCTATTGGGCTTAGGCTAAAAGATAGTGATGGTTGCATACCCATACCTCCATCTAGTACTACTTACGTTTCAGGCATTAAGAGGCTACGGAGATGTGGAGCGCCGAATGCTGCCTCTAATATTAAGCTGGGCGGTTACAGTCCATAAACTTCAAGGCACCACCCTTGAGAGGGCTGTAATCGACCTTGGCAAAAAAACTTTGCTAAGGGCCAAATATATGTTGCCCTTAGTAGAGTTAAAAGTTTGGAAGGCATAGTCTTATCAGATTTGGACGCCAACAAATTATTAAATAGACCACATGACGAAAGATCATAACTAGACTTCGAAATCTGTCTTCCCATTGTCGGAAGAAGGATTTCACATGAAGAAGGTCACATGTTATTAAACATAATATAACGCATCAGCATTTAGTGACGTCACGCATGTTACACTCATGTTGCAATGCAACAACGAACGTAAGCGCATTGAAATTTGATTACAGATTGTTAGAATTTCTGCCACAGGTCGCATCCTTACTCTAAGCCGTTAGGGAGGCCCGTTCCATTGATCATCATCATATTCGGTTACGGCAGTTATTTGACCACTTGACCATAACGACGTTATGGTAGGGAAATATCTGGATAGCCTATAAAAGATTCAGCTGAATATCAATAATTTGCTCCTAAGAATTGAAGAGTTCCGATATTTTGTCATAGATACCATTATCAGAACCTAATCAAGTTTTCACCAAACCACCCTTAAAGTACATTCTTCCAAATAAAACAATAATCATCGAAATCGGTTGGCGTGATATTGAGTTATTCATCTATTTGTCGCGCAAGTACTTAATGAAAATTTAATACTTATATGGTTTTCTCATGGATACCGTTATCAGAACTGGATGAAATTAAAATGGGACCACATGGGAAGCGTCAGCTTTCTAATAAAAAAAGAATCATCAAAATCGATTCGCCCAGTCAAAAGTTATGAGGTAACAAACATAGAAAAAAAAAAACATACGCGTCGAATTGAGAACCTCCTCCTTTTTTTTTGAAGTCGGTATTATCAGAACCTAATCAAGTTTTCACCAAACCACCCTTAAAGTACATTCTTCCAAATAAAACAATAATCATCGAAATCGGTTGGCGTGATATTGAGTTATTCATCTATTTGTCGCGCATGTACTTAATGAAAATTTAATACTTATATGGTTTTCTCATGGATACCGTTATCAGAACTGGATGAAATTAAAATGGGACCACATGGGAAGCGTCAGCTTTCTAATAAAAAAAGAATCATCAAAATCGATTCGCCCAGTCAAAAGTTATGAGGTAACAAACATAGAAAAAAAAAAACATACGCGTCGAATTGAGAACCTCCTCCTTTTTTTTTGAAGTCGGTATTATCAGAACCTAATCAAGTTTTCACCAAACCACCCTTAAAGTACATTCTTCCAAATAAAACAAAAACAATAATCATCGAAATCGGTTGGCGTGATATTGAGTTATTCATCTATTTGTCGCGCAAGTACTTAATGAAAATTTAATACTTATATGGTTTTCTCATGGATACCGTTATCAGAACTGGATGAAATTAAAATGGGACCACATGGGAAGCGTCAGCTTTCTAATAAAAAAAGAATCATCAAAATCGATTCGCCCAGTCAAAAGTTATGAGGTAACAAACAGAAAAAAAAAAAAAACATACGCGTCGAATTGAGAACCTCCTCCTTTTTTTTTGAAGTCGGTTAAAAAATAGAGATTTTATATGGAGAAAATTTCTCCTAATTGTGTTTCTTCTTCTAATCTTTCTCTAAAAATAAAAAAGAAATACACATGACGTTAAAATTTCAAATTCCTTATAGTTTTAACCTAAAGGCCACTAAAAATCGCTTAAATAACCGTTTAGTCCACTAAATCTAGAATTTTCAAAAATCCTTACTTTGGGAATGCCTACGTACCTTCCTAACTCATAATATCAATTAAAGCGTTTACATGTTTTATATGCGTTATGCAGTTTAAACTCGTGTGATGATGCTAAACGGTAGGACCATGTAACCACGGGCCAGTCGCCTGTGCCCAGTTAGCGATGGCTCAATGGCGCGTAAACAAATATATTTATTTAATAAGTTTTTATTGCCCGCACTGCCTCTGAGCCGCACATAACTTACGCTGATAAGAAGATCAGCCGCAGCCATTGCAGCAGCTCTAGAACAGCTCTAGTCATATCCTCCATGCGTTTTATAAGATTGCTTTTGCATCGTTTTCGAACAATATTCGAAAAATGTATGGGAATTATTGCAAAATTAAAAAAAAGAACGTAATTCTATCACAAAATTTGCTAAACTTGCTAAAATCGTATGGCGCTTACTGTTTATGGAAACTTAACACTTTTGTTTGGTTTAAATAATTATTTATTTTTATATATGCCGTACTTAAATATTTATGAAAATCATTTTTATAAGTACAAACTGTAGTAATTTTAAATTGTAAATGTAGTGATCAATCGAAAAATGGAGGCCGGAAGAAGCCTGAGCCCAGACGACCATAGACCTTAATTTATCTGGATTGTTGTAATGTAGCTCTGGCCTTTGGGCCCTTTATGAACACTTACTTTCGACGAAAATTTCTCGTTTCACAGTGTTTGTAATCAAACTCTTTCGAAACGGCTTGAATTTTACGAAATTTTTTGTCTACATTCGGTAGGTCCGAGAATGGGTCGTAAAATAGTTTACCACACATGCCAATACCACAACATGGCTAAACAAATTTTGCCGTATCAACCTATCACAAAATAAAAACCGACTTCAAATAAAAAATGGAAAATTCTTTTCAAAAAACCAACTTCAAATGCCACTACAAAGAATGAAATAATTTTTAATGTACACCAATTCGAAGTCGGGCAATGTTTCGTTCAATCACTATTAGTCCTTCGTAATATACAACTTGATGTGCGAAGACATTATTATCGACAATACGAAGAACAATTAGTGATTGAACGAAACATTGCCCGACTTCGAATTGGTGTACATTAAAAATTATTTCATTCTTTGTAGTGGCATTTGAAGTTGGTTTTTTGGAAAGAATTTTCCATTTTTTATTTGAAGTCGGTTTTTATTTTTTTTTAAACTTTTATTTTATTTTTTGATTTTTAGTGGTCTGAAGTTCACTATTTTTTTTAATATGGGTAGACCTACTAAACGTGCTGCTCATGTGAGACAGGGCCGTTTAAATGAAACGCACAAAGTCACGGACAAACTACCTTCTTGCGTGGTAACTGGTATAAATCGCACCTACATATTGATGAGTAGCAATAGTAAGTTGATTTTAAAGTTGTAGAAGAATATTTTTTGTTAATTTTTTATTTTTATTTTAAGTGGTCTGAAGTTCACTATTTTTTCAATATGGGTAGACCTGCTAAACGGGCTGCTCTACCAAATCAACGCAGTTGATGAGTCGTGAAGTAGCGACATATGTTAGAACACCACCAGAGAACGTAATTCCCAAGGACGTCAATAGCTGTGGTGATTTTCTGCCATCGATAAAAATTGGCGTCGAATCCCGCGTGATGTTAAGACGCAACATCGTTGTTTCAGAAGGACTAGGAGCTGAGCAGAGATAAAAAAAATCAAATGGCCGGCTTTGAGGAGAGATCAATAAGAGGATGGAGAGCTACCAGAAGCCGTGTATGTCAAATGTGATGATGAATCTATTGGGCTTAGGCTAAAAGATAGTGATGGTTGCATACCCATACCTCCATCTAGTACTACTTACGTTTCAGGCATTAAGAGGCTACGGAGATGTGGAGCGCCGAATGCTGCCTCTAATATTAAGCTGGGCGGTTACAGTCCATAAACTTCAAGGCACCACCCTTGAGAGGGCTGTAATCGACCTTGGCAAAAAAACTTTGCTAAGGGCCAAATATATGTTGCCCTTAGTAGAGTTAAAAGTTTGGAAGGCATAGTCTTATCAGATTTGGACGCCAACAAATTATTAAATAGACCACATGACGAAAGATCATAACTAGACTTCGAAATCTGTCTTCCCATTGTCGGAAGAAGGATTTCACATGAAGAAGGTCACATGTTATTAAACATAATATAACGCATCAGCATTTAGTGACGTCACGCATGTTACACTCATGTTGCAATGCAACAACGAACGTAAGCGCATTGAAATTTGATTACAGATTGTTAGAATTTCTGCCACAGGTCGCATCCTTACTCTAAGCCGTTAGGGAGGCCCGTTCCATTGATCATCATCATATTCGGTTACGGCAGTTATTTGACCACTTGACCATAACGACGTTATGGTAGGGAAATATCTGGATAGCCTATAAAAGATTCAGCTGAATATCAATAATTTGCTCCTAAGAATTGAAGAGTTCCGATATTTTGTCATAGATACCATTATCAGAACCTAATCAAGTTTTCACCAAACCACCCTTAAAGTACATTCTTCCAAATAAAACAATAATCATCGAAATCGGTTGGCGTGATATTGAGTTATTCATCTATTTGTCGCGCATGTACTTAATGAAAATTTAATACTTATATGGTTTTCTCATGGATACCGTTATCAGAACTGGATGAAATTAAAATGGGACCACATGGGAAGCGTCAGCTTTCTAATAAAAAAGAATCATCAAAATCGATTCGCCCAGTCAAAAGTTATGAGGTAACAAACATAGAAAAAAAAAAACATACGCGTCGAATTGAGAACCTCCTCCTTTTTTTTTGAAGTCGGTATTATCAGAACCTAATCAAGTTTTCACCAAACCACCCTTAAAGTACATTCTTCCAAATAAAACAAAAACAATAATCATCGAAATCGGTTGGCGTGATATTGAGTTATTCATCTATTTGTCGCGCAAGTACTTAATGAAAATTTAATACTTATATGGTTTTCTCATGGATACCGTAATCAGAACTGGATGAAATTAAAATGGGACCACATGGGAAGCGTCAGCTTTCTAATAAAAAAAGAATCATCAAAATCGATTCGCCCAGTCAAAAGTTATGAGGTAACAAACATAGAAAAAAAAAAAAAACATACGCGTCGAATTGAGAACCTCCTCCTTTTTTTTTGAAGTCGGTTAAAAATAAGACGACCTCCCTGGCACAGTGGCGGCGCGCTCGGATTCGAGTGGGAGGTCGCGGGTTCGATTCCCGCCACGGGCCACTTTGGAATTTATAATTTCTAAATTGGCCCAGGTCTGGTCTGGTGGGAGGCTTTGGCCATGCCAAGTTACCACCCTACAAGCAAAGACGCACCGCCAAGCGATTTAGCGTTCCGGTGCGATGCTTGTAGAAACTGTTAGGGTAAATTTACTTACCCTTCCAAGTTAGTACGATAACATCTTAGACTGCATCATCACTTACCATCAGGTGAGATCGCAATCAAGTACCTACTAACTTGTATAGAATAAAAAAAAGAGCCACACAATGTGTGAAAGATTCGAATCTGTGAACTGTAACCACAAACGACGGAGTTCACTAAAAGAAGTCCTATATCATAATTATTGAGACGTCGGGGCACCAACAGATAACAAACCGCCGAGTCATCGCGGCAGCTAACGAACAGGTAGCGGGTTCGATGCCGCAAAGAGGCAAGAGGCATGCGCTAAGCCGCCTTGATAAATGAGCCGTATTGTCGGCTACCGGTGTTAAGTGCGGGAACCGGGGCTTGGAACTGAGGGTCCGTATGATTAAGATAATTTTTTTTTAGTAACGAGGGAGAAATCTTTGAAATATCAAACTTGTGAGTAGGTTAGATTGTGTGAATTTTTACACACTAAAACCCCCTCAATGGACATTCTCAGCACTGTTGGAAGCACAGGAGTATATGTTACTCCTTGGGTGCCTCGGAGATCTCATACAAATGCACCGGAGAGACTTTGGGCTGGTAGATGATGAGTTAAGAATTATCTCAAGCGTTCGGTTTTACGACTTAACTGACTCTCATTCCAAATTATTTAACTTGTCCTACTTTTCAGGAGTATCAGTTGTTGTTATTATCTTATTGGTACACATAAGTACAGCATTCCACCAGAGCTGAATGGAGTAAAGGTTTTTTAAATCGTGTCGCGGATCCCCAAAAGAATAAAATAAAACAAGCCGCCGTTAGCGCGGTGTATTAATATTAAAAGTTGGTCGGCACAGTTTATTGATGGAGTTTTATTATTTTCACATTTGTTTTCTCCCTCTCTCTGCCGATGTAATACTATGTTCTTTCTTTTTCCCTCTCGAGCAGCTACCGGGTCATTAGTCCCGCCAGTTAGTGTAGACTAGTTTAGGTGTAAATTAGTGGGGTGGGAATTATAGTCAATTATAGTTATTATATTATTAGTCAACTACATGTTATGTAAAGCCTCATTTCAAGGGTATGGCTGGAATGACATCTTAAAAGGTCTCTCGATGATCAGTCGTTAGGATTGATCATCAAAGGACATTTTTGAATTAACGATTTTGTTTTTGAATCGAATTAAAAATGGATGATCAACAAATTATTTCGAGTACCTTAGTAAAAAACAAAGACTTATTTTAGCGTAAAAGAAGAGACAAACATTAGTTACTAAGTATTTTGTTTGTAGATGGAAAAATTATTACCATGTCATTTTAGCATCGAATCTTAAAATTGTCCGTACTTATTAGATCTCTTTAATTAAATTCTAAAGGAACGAATGCGGATAAAGAAATTTAGGTTTTTTTTAATACGCAACGGTTATCGTAACTGAACCCTCCTCCCCTAATAATGTTAATGAAATAATGTTTTGTTTCTTCCATAATATTATTGTAAGTATCAACACGCAATTAGCGGCGAGCGGAAACCCGTAACAGTGACAGAGGTGACGGATGACAGACTAACAGGCATCGCCCTATCAAAACACAAGACAGACGTTTTGTTTTGGTAACGCTAATGGTTGAAGGCTAATGAAGCTATAACGTTATAATATAGCTTAAAGCCTCCCCCACACAGGCGCGTTATTATCGCGCGATAATATCGCAAGCGTTATTGCGATATCTGTTTTCAGTACATTTTGTATTAGGATGGCTATGTAGTTACACACTGCTGCGATAATAACGCCGCAATGGAAGTATATCGGTCGATATTATCGCAAGCGTTATTGCGATATCTGTTTTCAGGACATTTTGTATTAGGATGATCAAGTAGTTACACACTGCTGCGATAATAACGCGCGATAATAACGCGCCTGTGTGGGACGACGGACGCAGCGTGCTACTTCCATGACCATCCTAATACAAAATGTACTGAAAACAGATATAGCAATAACGCTTGCGATATTATCGCGCGATAATAACGCGCCTGTGTAGGGGAAGCTTAATGGAACAAAATAAAAAAAGACGTGTGGCACACGCAGATTGCCGCGGTAAAGCTATTGCATAGCTGTTTTTATCAACTAATGCAATTGTAATTATACAACCAATGCGACCTAGAGACGAGTTGCTGAACTAAAGAGACAAGCGTGATATTTCAAAAAGTCATTAAAAGTTCTGCTATTCATCGATAGATGGCAAAACTAAAAAGTATTACCGCTGTGCCGGTCGGAGTGTTAGGTTATTTTCGTTACGGAATTTCTGGATTCGGTCTCCAGCTCCACGCTCAAGGTCCGCGATAGAAGCTACGCAATAGCTTAAAAAAAGTTTGTGAATCGCGCAAGTTGGTCTGCACCGAAGTCACGTGATCAATTTAGCGATCGGATATGTCATTCTCATACGTTTTTTGAATTTCATTCCATTTGGGTGATTGATTGGTTTCTGCAGACTGCGACGACCGTAAAGTATGACATACTATACTATAGTAGTGTTATTATCTCGCTGCAGACTCGGTCATAAATCATTCGAGTGTTTCGCTTTTGTTGTTCTGCAGTAATGCACAACTCAACAAAGACTCTTTTATAAAGTTGAATGCTTTTTTTTCAGGCTCAAATTCATAAAAAAGTTATATTACTAGAGGGCGCCCGCGGCTTCGCTGACGTGATCCGAGAAATAGTGACTAAAAAGTATACTTGGTTGAGTTCTTGATGGACTTCTTGCAGGGCACGATGGAATCTTCAAAAACTTAGTCAATTATATAATATTTTTCACACCATAAAAATATCTTATAGGTGACTTTTCAAAATTGCCTGTAACTTAGATCGGAATGATGAAGTCATGAAGAAATACTCAATATTTTGTTTTAAATATAATAGCCCAGTGGAACACCCCGGATCGGGCTTCACACACTTTTTAAAACATTATGGAAAACTTTGAGACATGCTGGTAAAATGCTCTCAGGTAAGTAAATGAAGTCAAATGTGACTTCCAGGGAGTTCCAGGGACTTAACCTTCGAACCCACGATCAAATACTATGAGGTAGTGATTGACCACTGAGCCATCTGAATAACTTTTTATCATAACATAAAGGCGAGCTTCAAATTTCTTATTTCCCATACGAATGACACGTAAGTAATTTAAAATCCGATTAACGAAAATTATTTCTCTCCAACTAAGTAGGTAATCCGGACATAATAGCAACACCTTTGAAAGGCAATTAAATCGAACATAATATCACTAAATAGACAAAATTAATCCCCAAATTCTATTACAAAATAGAAATCGACTCCATTCAATCGGAAAACATTAAAAGTTAAGCCAATAATGGCATACAATATCCGTCAATTTGCCTTTTTTTTCACAAGACTTGCAAATATTTTACAAGTTGGATCCGAAATTACATGGCAGGAAAATAATCTCTATATGTTTCTAGAAATAATAACTATTATCCCATGTACATTTTAAGAAATTACAGGTAGTTGTAACTTGTAGATTGTACCCGATTTCCTTTAAGGTACAATAAATGGTACACAAAGCGTTGGACCGGAAACCCCGTGTGATAAAAGTCAGTTTTTTTCCACCGTCTCAATGGAGTAAGTCCATTGACGGTTACTAGTTTAAATGTCGCGTAAAATACGCTTTTTTCACGTTCCAGTTGTAACGTGCTATTGACAGATATTTGGAGATTCGGTTTATTATGCAGAAAAATAAAAGGTTTTCATATCTACGATAAGAGACGTATAATATGTTCATACTAAGAACTACCTCGTTGATATGTGGTCTATATAATAATTGTAATTTGTACCACGAATATACACAATATAATATTGATAGCTATTGTCTAAGGAAATATTCTAACTCTACTATGACGGAATGACCTTAAATATTATATTATGTCATGGACGATAACATTTTAAATTTTTAATAATTGTAATTAATCTACTTATGCTATAATCTTACTATTTTTATGTTAATGCTCTCACTGTGTTATTATTATTTCTAAGACCTTAATATTCATATTTCATACACCAATATTATTGGTAAAATGTAGGTAATCGGTTGTAAACACTTATTTCAGATGTTATTGTAACGTATATTTTCATGAATAAAATATCATTCAATCATCATTATAGTAGATAGGTACTTATCTATACTCTAGATAAAGGTACATACTTCTTAGCCAAGCTTTTTGTTTGTGGACTTAAAAATAAGTTACCCTACAGAAGAATTAGTAGATTTTATTAGTATATTAGTAGCTCAAGCTGCTGTGGTCAGGCTTCACACAGCATTGAAAACTCTATGGAGTAAGTACTCTCTCTCATGCTTGTTTGTTTTACTCTCTAAATGTTTTTTCTCCACCGTAATGCATATGATATGAAATCAGCATATCCTTCTAACTCAGAAAATTCTGAGGCCTATGTAAATGTATCTTTCTAACTCAGAAAATTCTGAGCCCTATGTAACACTACCTAAGTATAGTTTTTTCTCACTTGAATTAAAAAGTTATGTCTAAAACCATTCCAAAACAGATCTTTATTATTTTTATTTCGATTTGTCTCCCGTCATCCTACAATCATCAGCTCAGATGTCATCAAGTTTCATTAACCAAATTGGATATATTTTTGGAGGCAAAAAATATCAAAAAAAAAGTTCCAGTGCAGACGGCGTGGCACCGATCAACAATGAACCTCAACTTACGTCCCAGACAGCTAGATCATTCCAAAATACACTTATAAAACATTAAGTCATTGAAATAACAACCTAACTGCTCTAATAATACAGAGTTACAAAAATTTTCTTGATGATAAAAATAAGTTGGTTACGTCAATACAGATTTGTTGGTTCAAAAACTTTGCCAGAGGATTTTGAACTGTATTAAAGAGAAATAAGGGTGGGATTTTTGATTTGTAAAGGTGTCAAGAGACCCATTTAACTGTCAAAAGCGAAGGAATTCCATTCATGGTAATGGATAGCTTTAGGAAGGAAGTTGCAGGTATGCAGAAAAAACAATGAATGGATGCGCGCACGCAGCCTAGTATAATATAGGGGGTGTAGTTTGTGGCGTAGATCGTTTTATGATCGTGCTTTGGGTTATTTTTTGGGTACGTGATTGGGTCGATTTTTATTATGGCCCACAAATTACAATGTTAAGGATTTAATCTAATTAGTGTGGTCGAATAATGTTTTATTACTGCATTTGATTTTTAATATAATTAATTTTGAACTAAGCTGTTGTTTGTTGTGCACGTGGGTTTTTAAGAATTAGGATTCGGGAACCGTTTGCAGTTTTTCCTGGGACAAATTAATTAGGGTAACTATACACTTGGATTTATTCCCTAATGAAAATAAGAGGCTTGTAGCGGTCTTCGATAGCTGACGATAGATGGCGAAACCAGTACCCTAGCACACGCTGACGGAGCTTTCGACGAGCGTGCTATATATAGAAGTTCCGACGTCACACGCTCGGATCACAAGCGGTCCCCAGGCATAACACCTGCCTGGAGGGAAATTTCCCTATTGCCCTACATCACCGGCAAAGGCTCATTAAAACTCTGCTCCCACTTTTGAAAAGCTTTCTAGCGAGAACAACTAGCAAGAACAAGAAATATGGGGCACATAGCACCATGCTGGGTCCATTTCTGGGTTGTTCTAAATATTGCAAACGATTTCTGATGCTTGGGCAATAATTGGCAGGTATTTATTGTCCAGGTGGAGGAAGCTTCAAGCATTTTGTACATAAGTGTGTAGGTACTTTATTCTGGCACCACCTACCTCGTATCCAATGTAAAATATTCCTTCATGCCATTGGTTGCCTGGAAGAAAACGCTATATAGCGATAAGGCCGCCAATTTGTACTCCTAAGTTTGTGTTTTCATTATTTCTTCTTTTTGTTATATTTTTATTCTGTGGTGTGCAATAAAGTGTTTATTTATCTATCTATCTATCTACTTTTTGTGTGTATCGCATTATGTTCAAATACTTACATTACTTTTCCATTTTGCTTTCAAGAAACTCGGCTCTTGCTTGTGTAAAAAAAATCCATATACCTATAGCTACTAGGAGCCTAAACGTTTAAAGTTAAACGTGATGTAGTTTCCAAAATTACACAAATAACACAAAACTCAATCTCTCTCGAGTCTCGACTTACAACAGCAAGATCTCACGTTACAAGATGCTGTAACGTATGAGATGAGACGGTTGTGTAGAGAGAGACGCGATCACAGTGATATGTGACGCTAATGATGTTACATTCATTTATTATAGATTTTTATATCGCTACAAAAATTGTGGAGAGTAAGATACAAACCTCTGAAAAATCAGTTATATCGACGATGAAGGTATCTTCTGAAAGCTTTCAGTCATACATATAGACACTTAATGGGTGGTATTTTTTTTTGTAAATACTAAACTTTTTTTTTGGTGAATACAAATCTCTGTAAGTATACTAAATTTCCTAAAAATCCTGTTTGTATTATTTTTGCACAAGTTATCAACCTATATAATCGTATCATGTCAATATATACCATGCTATATTAGTGTTATTATCTCGCTGCAGACTCGGTCATAAATGATTCGAGTGTTTCGCTTTTGTTGTTCTGCAGTAATGCACAACTCAACAAAGAACAACAAAAGCGAAACACTCGAATGATTTATGACCAAGTCTGCAGCGAGATAATAACACTACTATAGTTGCTAACTTACAAAAAATAATACAAAAAAATGTATTTTTGCTTCGGTGGTCTTAGTCAATAACGCAGTGTGAGTTGCTAAGCTAACTAACGATACAATATCAGCCCCACTACACGTGTCCACAACGACCGATATCGCCTGCCTTTTTCACGTGCATTTATTATGATATTGAGTGCTATACTTACCGAAAACTGTGCAGCTGATCTTAAAAACTAAATCCATCGTAGAAGCGGTTAAAGTCACTCCTATCACGTCAGCACTCCTGAATCGAAACCTAAAGTTAATCCTTTTCGGCTACCGGTCGTAGTGGCCGCGTTTTTTATTGGAGGATTATAAAAACATTATAAAAACCGCTACAATCAGCCAGTTCATACCGCCGCATGACCCTTAACTGTAGGGCTCGACTGCACTTAAGACACGACGTGACAACGACGCAGACAGTGCATTTTTTTGACGTGACAACGTCTTATAAATCGATAGAGCCGGTTGCACGCACGAAAAAACATGACTCATCCGGCGTTACCTCGCTCATGCGGCGTTACCGGCGTTACCTCGCGAGCGCGGAACGAGCGACAAAGAAGACGTTGTCACGTTCAACTATCGTCAGTAAACCGACTTTACAGGCAACCAATTTTTTTCGCTGAGTCTATAGCAAAAAACCTCGGTATTTGTAAAACGTTTCTTTTTCTATGTGTTAAAAAAGGCAAAATTTCTATATTTCACATATTCCCAACTTACAGGCACTTACTTAAGCTCAATACGACATTTTATGATGTAATATTATAGGTAACATGGTGATAACTACCTAGTAGTCGACATGAAAGTAAGTTTAGGAGATACCTACTTCCAATAGGTAAGATATTTAAAATGTGAAACTAAGATCTTACAGTCTAAGCTCTATTCATTCTTATTAATCCTCATAATCCTATTATTATTCTACATAATATCTTGTCTTTGTACTATGAAATAAAAAAAGAAGTGAAATTATTTATAGCAAACGCAGTAGGTATTATGAACTTTTAAGCTCAAAGCTCACTTGCTCAAAATTTGCGTCGTTGTCTAGTCGTGATCCGTGTCGTAAGTAAGATTTAACCCTTAGTTTAAAGACTGATTTTCTTGGATGATGTTATTAATAGTCGATTTATTGGTCTTCTCGAGAGATTTAAATTATGTGCCTCTTTTGTGTACCATCAAAATGGATCACAATGTATTTACCGGATGTGACGTATACTGTAGCAGCCAATTAATGAGGTGGACTTTTGTTACCTTTTCAATACATTTTGGATACTTACGGTTTTTTTTGATAGCGTTTCTTGTGGATTAATCAGACATTTTTCTGGAGAAGTTAGTCCTCCAGTTCCAAGTTTCGAGGCAAGGCTAGGTTTAGTTTTACCACTAGGGTAGGGAACCATAAAAAAGACTAAACTAACTCGCTACTTTAATAGTATTAGGCTTCTTTATGTGAAGGAAAGTCCCAGTTTCGATTGGAGGCACAGATTTGATCATTTCCAAATTGGCTTAAGTCTGGTCTGGTGGGAAGTGGGAAGTGGGAAGCTTTGGTTGCGGCTAGTTAAGTGTACTTGCTAGGTACTTACTGTCGGTAAAGTCGCCCTACAGTCCGATATGATTCTGTATAACAACCACAGAGCAACATAATAACTTTTTATTTTTTCTGTGATAGCAACCTTTAGAGGTTATATACCTCTTCCAGACTAAGTTGACTAAAGAATAAAAAGAAGACATAATATCTTGTGCCTTCTTTCCTTTCTACCATAGGACCGCAAGACGTCGACAGCGGTGGCATCCTTATGTGGTTGACATCCGTCATCCAACAAACTCGCACGAAACGTTTTTCTTCCACGTTTCTGATTCGAACCGCTAAGGTGTGGAACCGCCCTACCAGCCTCCGTGTTCCCAGCCAAGAACAATCTGGGTGCTTTCAAGAGAAGAGTGAATAGGCATTTTCTAGGCAAGCGCGCTCCAACCTAGACCTCATCATTGCTTTCCATCAGGCATGATTGTCGTCAAACGCAAGCCTACAATAAAACAATAGCCCTTTCTCTATATATGATCAGTGATTTATTTTTCCAGCAAGTGTAGCCATCACCAAAGTGTCAAGAGTGAGTGGTTGTGCCACGGTAGATATCACTTTTCGTGGCAGGAAGAGGATATTTGAACTTAAACTAACAACATGTCAACGCCAAAAAATATCCACACGTATCTGTTATTGTAACCAAAACGATTATTTTTTGTTCGCCATCGTTTTGTATTTAAAGATAATAATCATATGGAAAGTTATATTATATGAATAGGTAACTGTCTCGTTTGCTAATCGTGAAGTTCTAGATTTAATTCCCGTAATTATTTTTGTGTTTTGTTTCACACCAAGCCTCAGAGAACACGTTAAGCTGTCGTCAGATGCAATTCGTATGGGTCCATCAATTCTCATTATCATATTATTTTCATTATTAAAAGTCACCTTTCTTTATTGAAAACGGGAACCGAAAGGTCTGAAATTAAAATACATATTTACTATGGAAAGGGAAATCTTTTAATTTTTTTAATAGTGCGTGCATTATTATTAATTTTATTAGATTCTTAAAAAATAATAAAATAAATATAGGTTTAGATTTAGCCATCGACAACTAAAAATAACGCAATAACTCGCCAACTAATAAAATGGAAAACTCTTTCCAAAAAACCAACTTCAAATGCCACTACAAAGAATGAAATAATTTTTAATGTACACCAATTCGAAGTCGGGCAATGTTTTGTTCAATCATTAATAGTCCTTCTTATTATAAAACTTGATGTGCAAAGAAACGACAAAATTATCGACAATACGAAGGACTATTATTGAATGAACGAAACATTGCCCGACTTCGAATTGGTGTACATTAAAAATTATTTCATTCTTTGTAGTGGCATTTGAAGTTGGTTTTTTGGAAAGAGTTTTCCATTTTATTTTATACTTTTTAGTGGAAAACAACTAGTGCGCAAGGCATTGGAAAAATTGCCCACATCGCTTGAAGTATGCTTCTAAAATCTGAAGAGTTCCCTCAATTTCTCCAAGATCCCATCATCAGACTTGATGACCTGACTTGATGAATACAGTCATTACTTGATGACTGCAAAAAATACCTCAATCGCTTCAAGTATACTAGCAAAATTTGAGGAGTTCCCTCGATTTTACCAAGATCCCATCATCAGATCCTGAACTAATGACCATAAGACTACCTCGAAAAAATTACTCTTTCAAACATTACCCAAATCACTTCAGGTGTGCTTATAAAATTTGAAGAGTTCCCTCGATTTCTCCAGGATCCCATCATCAGATCCTGACTTGATGAATATGGGACCATCTGTGAACTATACCCTATCAAACAAAAAAAGAATTAACGAAATTGGTCCACGCATCTTCGAGTAATCGGGGAACATACATAAAAAAAAATAAAAAAAATAAAAAAAAAAGATTCCGACGAATTGAGAACCTCCTCCTTTTTTTTGAAGTCGGTTAAAAAAAACGTGTAAAGCCGACCGCAGACGGGCGAGCGTCCGCCGAGCAATAAATACGTGGAGCATATAAATAAATAAATATAGGAATAAATCCCTCGTTATTTATGTCGTTGCGGCGCGCGATGGCGATTTAATGACGCCTCGACAGACAGCCGGACGGATTATTGTCAGTGATATTAGTAATAAAACACACAGGTAACAAACACGTCCGCGAGAAGACGCTGTTTCAATGAATCATAGACACGCTATTTATTTTAGAAATTAAGAAAAAAGCAATTTGTACTCATCTGCAATATTTTGATGTGATGAGAAAGAGTTGTATACAATTTAAAAAAAAACTACAAAGATTTAATTATATGAATAAGAATTTTCGATCACGTATTAATATGGCAGTGGATCAAGTCGCTATTATAAAAATTATTTTAAGAAAATTATGTCCGGGGCATCTGGAAGAGATCCTCATTTGTAGTGATAAGATGTCCTTGTGCATGTCTTGTGTTTTTTCTTTTTTTTTTTGTATCTATGTTATGTGTACAGAATAAATAAATAAGTAAAATTGTTAAAAAAGTTCATCAGGCTAAAAAGAGCAAAAGTTTTCTGAAGCATCTACAAGAATTTTGTGACAGCTATCACTAAAATTGCAGTTAAAAATGTCTTAGGCAACCTGATTTTTACAAGATTACTTTTAAGTAAATAGGTACTAACATAGTGAATCGATAAATGTAAAATACTTACGCGCAATTTTATCGAACTGCTACTCTTTAATATAGAATAAACTTGGACCCAATGGTCTTATACTTTAAAAAACTTTACCGCTATGTATAACACCTCCTCATCGATGGACAGACATACAACCGTTTGGATATTACTAATAAAACATACCATCCGACCGTATTTCACTAAGCGGAGGTGTTTTTACAAACGAACGATTTAAAATTCTATCACAGTTCAGTAAAGTTAAAAATCCAACGCGGAATCTTAATTACGCTTGTAAAAATTAGTCGTTTTAATTTTTTTATAGTCTACTTTTATTTTCTTGGGCTCTATTCTGTTGAGATGGAGTTAAGATACGGGTTGAGGGATTATTTTAATTGTTGTAATTTGGTTGATTCGATTTTAGATAATGTTTTTTTGGTTCACCCGATAGAAAGCCATGGTCTACGATGCAACTTGCTACTCGAAATGCAACATGAACGTTGGACAGAACAGCCTAGTTACAAGTATTGAATGGAAGCAGGCGTTATTTTGCAGAAATCCATTATTAGCAGGACAGATTAATTTGTCTTGCTATAATCCGCGTAAGTAGGGCTGACTCTACGATTGTGCATTGTGAAGTCAATATCTCCTGAGGATGACCCGGTGTCGGGACGAAGCGTGCGTCGAAGAAAGTGTTAGAAAATTGTGTGTGGTGTTTCATGTGGGCAGTGTTCCTGCATTTTGTACCAGATAATCTTTTCAAGTAGCAGATTATAGCAAAACAAATTAATCTATCCTGCTAGCCTAGTCACAAGTGGCAAAACCAGCTTGGACTCAAAGCCTTAAGAGTCGAGGTTCATAGGCTTGTTTTGCTAGGCGATTAAATGCTTTCTATATTCCTTCACTCACATTGTCCGATGAAACGGCAGCCTCGTCACGTTCAAAGGGAAATCAGGCTTTGAGGGAATATTGCTGCTGGTAATTGGTTCCATAATTTACATGTGTGCCAAAAAAAGTATCTGATAAACCGGGTGGTTGAGGATTGCCAGCCATCCTGGTAGAGAGAAAGCTCAGAGAAAGTGGAAGGTGGAAGGTGGAAACAACCATCCATTCCAAATTCTCGGTCCCGACTAAAATGAAGAATTTCTTGATTTAAAGAAACTTTCTTTTTGTCCTTCAAGTATTAATTTTTTCACGTAAAATAAAGGTTTTAGTGAAAATATCGTAATGATTCTTCTGATATCAAACCCAAGGCTCCGCGAGTTGCACAGTGTATCAGTATAGACTGTGTCGTATTCTGAATGCGAGGGTAACTAAGAAGTCGAGCCTTCTTTCCAACAATGGTCCGCTCACATTCCGACCACATCGACGCCAGTAAAAACATTGATAATAATTCCGTTTTAGTGCCTCGCAGCGACGGCGAGGCAGCGCCCGAGGCAGGCATTAAAACATTTTAAAATGTCGTAAATAACGCCTTAACGGCTGAGACATGAGCCCACATTAATCACGGCCTCAATTTAATGCTACTTTTCATTACATGTAAATGAGCAGTGTGCGCATACCCTTACGTGAAAGCCTTTTAGAGTCGACGATTTTTTCTTGTCTTTAGCAACGCGGTGGTAAGTGGAAGGCGGGAAAATTAAACATGAGATTGATTACGATTGCACTGTGGAATCTTTAATTGCGATTGAAGATTGTCGAATTTAAAAATAATAGTGTTTATGATGTTTTGGGTACAAATTTTTGTTTTATCGTAATAATCATTGTCCAAAAATGTGCAATGTAGGTATGCTTTTTCACTAGTTTTGCTAAATTTTCCCAAAATTCGGGATTGCGTTCGAAACATTTGATCATTTATCATTATGCTGAACCCTCGTTATAAGTCGTACCTACATATACAGATATACGTATATTGTAGAGCTGAGACAAAATACCTATATATTTTACCTTTTCAGCCTGTATGGACTTTCTAGTTTATGTTTAAAAAGCATATTTTATATACATATACACAAAAATTGAATAAGTAGGTATAGTAGTTTCCATAGAAACATTTTTTTTTTATAAATTTTTAAAAGCTTACCATTCTACAAAAAACAATCTGATATACCTACTGGGATTGTCGTGTAGTATAAAAAGATTATGAATGGTTTTTGATAATAATTAACTAAAAGCGAACTTCTTTTACTTACTTGTCTGATTAATTATACCGAAATAGTTTACAACTGATATTTTACAACTTGCGAACTTTAATTGAAAGAAAAATATAACTAAAAGGTGGTCATGGTCGGTTTTTTTACTATCAGAGTTTTTATGACGAACGTCCCATATCTACAATAATATACTTACGTTATTTTTTTAATATTCTGCCTAATTAATTGAACTATAAACCTCTATCGGTCATTAAAGTTCTTATCATAGCACAACACCCTTAATCACAAATGTATGCAAATGTGTCTAATAAATATAATTTATAACGCAATTCAGAAATTTTTGCGAAGACAGGCATAATGTAATAATTACCCGAAAAAGTTGATATCTCTGAAACTCCTTGCTTGTTGAAGTCTTGGATTCAATTCCCAGGTCATAATTTCTGATTAGGCTCAGGTTTTGTCTGGTGGCAGGCTTCAGTCGCTATCCATGGGTCAGTAGTCGTGAAGTGGCGGGAACGTAGTGAATACGAAAGTGAATCCTGTACTCCCGTCAGCCGTTTCGTCGTGGAAACAGGCAGTTTTTAGTAAGTAGGATGAAAGACCATTATAACTTAGTTTCCCCTGACAGAGGGGTATGCGTCAGATCAGGAATTTTAAGTGCTAAACGCAACTAAATATATTATTGGTAATAGTTTCCTGGACTGGATGAGGTAGGTACCTATAACCAATAGGTAGATGTTATTTGTAAAAGGTTACAAAAATCTTATGACTAATATACTTATTTACTGTTGGTACAACTTCCTATAACCACGTGAATTTCTAATACATTTTAAATAATTATTTTTTATTTTAATTTTTAATATTATGATGTTAAGTAATGATTAATTTTATAGACTAAAGAATTTACTGTATAATATAATGTTTAATGTGATGACTGAATATTGTTTACTTTGATTATTTAATTGTTTAATTTTATGACTATGGTGACCCAGGGAAACGTATTGGAGTTTTCTGAATGTGTTCCTGGTTATGTAATACAATTATATATTAATATTGCCTATGAAAATTATTGAAATTGCTTTCTGAAACCATTTTCAACATAATCAAAAGATGGCCGCTAATTTTTTAACCCAATAAACCATACGTATTTTTAAAATTAATTGATCTACATACATAAAAATCAATTACCAACTATAGTAAATATGGTAATTTCAATTAAATTATTGTAATAAAATAGATTAATTTTATTACGCAGAAGTCAGATTAGATATTTACAATGTATTAACATAAGCGCACACCTGTCGATCAATCAAAATAAATAAAACTTGATGAGTTATTTAATTAACAAGTTCTCGGCTGAGTTATTTGGTACAGTTTATATTGGCTGTTTATTTCTTGGCCTCGTGGTCTAAAAACATCATTTTTGACCTCTTACTGGAAGCTGTAAATCTATTCTTCGTTGTCGTGCCGAATTTCTTGTCAGTTCTTCTCGGTATTTTCATACGTTTTGAATTATCGTTAGTAGCTCATCGAGGGGTTTTCTTGCAGAGTCCATCTGGGTCCCTATCAACTCAGTTGCATTTATTCTAATGTGAAGAAAAAAGGAAATTATGGGCGCTTTGATATTTTGTCCTAGCCTGTATTGAATTTATTTTTGTCTTTCTCACTCTCACGGATACGTTGGTAGTTGCGACATGCAGCGTCGCAGAAGAATATAACACAAAAACGACCTTTTAGCTAATTACTCAAAAACTAAGCCAGTTATCAAAATTTGGATATTGTTATTAACTTTACATTAAAACAAAAACTAGAATTACATCCATTGTACTTTCCGATAAAAACAGGAAAACTGGGATTTTGGAGCAACTTTTGGGAGAAATTTCTATCGAGAAAATTTTATCCAATCGTGTTTCTGCTTCTAAGCGATTTTAGATTAAAGACCCAAAATACATGACGTTTAAATTTGAAACTAATTGTCTTTATAGTTTTTACGTACAACTTCATTCAAATTTCAAAATCACTTAAATACGGCCTATAGACGTCCACTGCTGAACATAGGTCTTTCCGAGAGCGCACCCCCACACACGGTCCTCCGCCTTTCTCATCCACCCGCTACCAGCGACCTTTTTCATGCCGTCGGTCCAGCGGGCAGGAGGTCGTCCTACGCTGTGCTGACCGGTACACAGTCTCCACTCCAGAACATGTCTGCTCCAACGGCTGACGGTTCAGCGACAGATATGGCCCGCCCACTGCCACTTCAGCTTGCTAATCCGTTGGGCTATGTCTAGGGCATGCAAAACCGGAAAATCGGAAATCGGAAAAATCGGAAATCGGTCACTTTTTGTGAAATTTTGAAAATCGGTTTTCGACATGAGAATCGGTGGTTTCCGATTTTTTCGATTTTCAGTTTCAGAGATAAAAGTTAATATTTTCGTTTATATGTATATTCGGACAATATTTATTTCGATGGGAGCGTGGGGAACTCCCGCCCAAGCGTTCTCTTTTTGAAAAACTGGGTATCGTCTACAAATACAATAAAAAGTATGGTAATGAGCCGACACAGTTAAAGATAATTTAAAAATCAAGAAATTGAGAGACGAAGGGCGATCGCGATTTTGCGTATCGTGTGATGAGTGGACTTTATCAAAAAAATAGGAGATACCTTAATGTCAACATTCACTGTCAAGGATTCAAGAACGGCAATTTCAAAAACCTTGGACTTGGCACTATTACTGGATCAATGCCTGCCTGTCGTTTGAAAGAGAAGTTAAACGAAGTTTTAGGAAAATACAATTTATGCCTTAGTGAGTTATGTCGGTTACTTTTGCTCTCCTACGGATGCCCTGGATCTATTAGAGATTAAGTATTTTTAAGCACCTGCCATAGATTAAGCACTAGAAAAGACCTTTCGTATCAATACTGCCATCTTAATAAAACCCTCATTGCTATGATAATAACGAATATTATACTGTTATTCAGTTCATAATATAGTGCAGTAATAATGCAGCAGTGGTCCGGTCCGGACAGTGGTCGCTTGGCGAGTGCGTGCTAATTGTCAATTATGCTTATTATTGCACCTTCCTCTCTTTACGACCAATCAATATTCAATGTACTAGCTCTGTGGTATGTCTGCACTCCTGGTATTATATCTACTAGTGATAAGAAAGACGTTCACCAGATGTTTAGTGATAAGCCTACTCATCCAGATGCAGTGTTCCGTGACTGCATTGCAATATTGCGACGCACTGCATTGCGCTCATCACCCTGAGAAATTCTTAGGTGATATTGCCCAGTAATAATGGCGGCGTACAGTGCCTTTCAAACCGATACACAGCTTACCTAAAAAAACTTTGATTCTAGATTTTCAAAGATTTTCGTAGATTTTTTCAAGACAAAATTTTCGTCACTCATAAATGTATTTTCCTTGGCCTATAGCCCCCTCTGCGATACCTACTGTCTGAAAAGAAACTTTGTTTCAAAAATGCTCGATTGGGAGAATCCGAACTTCCCAAGGTTTTCAGTAGATCAACTGTAAATTCACCCTAGTTACTTCAAAGAGCTCACTTAGCTCAAAACGGTTAGTACAGATTTTCGTAGTCTCAAGTCGCTTCGCACAAACGAAACGAATTCCTTCCTACATTTACAGGCAGGTCGACTCGAAATTTGTACAAAAACCTGTATTAACTCTACAGTAAATTAAACCGCGCCTTCAAATGAACAGACAAGACAACTTGTTTAATTATAATGCTAGTAGTGAAGACACACGTCATACGCGCGATACGACTGGGTGTTTATTGTGGCATCGGTTTACAAGCAATCGCGCGGTTTACAATAAATTCGTCGGCTGTAATGATTTTGATGGCGACTGTAAAGATGCACGGCTTTATCTTCGGATTGATTGATTGAAACATCATGCGGACTGTGGTTTACAGCTGTTATTTTATGTTTGTACGAGTACGTCATATAGGGTTATTATTTGGTATCTAATAAAGGCATTAAAATTTTTTTTGCCGAATTGCAAGGATCGAAAAAGGAGTGAAGAAAACATCGCCATACATCCATTTTCCATGGCATAAATACTCGTTACAAGGAATTTTGCCGTAACGCATATGCATCCTGTTTTTATAAAATGAAAATGAAAAATGAAAAATCTTTATTTTCACATAGGCCCAATTAATAGGCTCTTATGAAAAGTCAAAACTCTACCGCCAGGTTCGGAAAGCAGGTTTGCACCGAGAAGAACTGGCAAGAAACCCGGCACTTGCTCTTTTCAAAAAAATTTCATTATATCATTATATACAATGACATTTTTTTTTATTTACTTTTATTATTTTGTGTATATAGTATGATTATTAATCTACTTTAATAGTTAAACTTTCTATTTTTCTGTTTGTAAATAGTAGCTTTTAAATTTTTTAATGTTGCCAACTGGTGGCATCAGCAGTGGTGCCGGAACCAGCGCCACTCAACCTTCAGCTGCGCAGATAACTTGCTCCCACTGTTCCCGTGTTTTCAATAGTGAAAGGGGTTTAAGAGTACATTGTGGGAAAATCCATAAAATTCACAATGTGTCTTTACCTATTACAACCCAGTTTACCCCACTAACACCAGCTAGCATACCTAATAATAAACCATTTTGGCAATACCTCTCTAAATTAAAGAGCACCACTCCCATTTTAAAGAGAGTCCCCCGTGGCGCGAGACCAACGGTTGCTCAATGTCTAGCAAAATATGTCCGTTGTGCTGCCAGAGAGAACACAAAGAGTGCTTGGGAACAGTTGTTAACTTTCTCTTACAAAGTTCTACACGTGGAAAAGAATTTGGCCGTCAAAAAAAGTCTTACAGCTCAAATTAAAGAAAACTGTACTATTTTGAGCACTTTCGATCCCAAATTTTTAAACCCTAAATACCATAAACACAAAGAATCCTTCCAACATGTAGAGTCGAAAATAGGCGATGGTGACATTAGTGGAGCAGCCAGAATTCTGTTTAGCAGCGATGTGGTCGCGCCTTACTCTCCAGAGACTCTTGCAGCTCTGAAGAGTAAACACCCGGCCCCATCGGATGGCCTCTCTTTCCCGGATTCTTTTTTTTTTTTTTTTTTTTACTCTATACAAGTTAGTACTTGACTGCGATCTCACCTGATGGTAAGTGATGATGCAGCCTAAGATGTTATCGTACTAACTTGGAAGGGTAAGTAAATTTACCCCAACGGTTTCTACAAGCATCGCACCGGAACGCTAAATCGCTTGGCGGTGCGTCTTTGCTTGTAGGGTGGTAACTAGCCACGGCCAAAGCCTCCCACCAGACCAGACCTGAGCCAATTTAGAAATTATAAAATTCCAAAGTGGCCCGTGGCGGGAATCGAACCCGCGACCTCCCACTCGAATTCGAGCGCGCCGCCACTGCGCCAGGGAGGTCGTAAATTCACCGGATACCAATTGTCACAGTCTATCAATAACCTCGCGTGAAGTGATCGTTGCCTTGAGCACCTTCAAATGCGGCTCCGCCGGTGGGCTAGACGGCTTGACACCTCAACATCTCAAAGATTTGACATGTCAAGGCGCTGGTGAAGCTGGTGAATTGCTTTTGAGGGAGCTCACGGCCCTGATCAATTTAATGCTCTACGGCAATGTGTACGAAGGCATCACCGACATTTTGTACGGGGCCAATCTCTGCGCTCTGCGCAAGAAAGATGGGGGTATTCGTCCAATTGCCGTAGGGTGCACTTATAGACGGACGGCAGCCAAGATTTGTTGTGCCCACTACCGTGAAATCTTGACCAATAAGCTACAGCCCATACAAGTGGGATTTGGCTCTAAGGGGGGTTGTGAGGCTGCCGTCCATGCTTTATCAACTTTTGCCCACAGCAAGGAAGGAGAGGTCATTCTGAAGGTTGACATTAAAAATGCCTTCAATTCCGTGAACAGGGATACCTTGCTGGCAGAAGTTCAAAAAGAATTACCCGAAATTTTTTGTTTTCTTTGGCAATGTTACAGACAACCATCAAATTTAATATACAAGGACAATCTTTTGGTTTCAGCCGTCGGATGTCAACAAGGTGATCCTCTTGGACCAGCCATTTTCAGCCTTGCGATAAATCCAATAATTCGGCAACTAAATTCGAAATTTAATGTATGGTACCTAGATGACGGTACCCTCGGAGGCGATCTCGAAATAGTCCTAAATGACTTTATTTTCTTAAGAGAGAAATTACAATCTATTGGATTGGAGCTCAATATCTCAAAATGCGAACTTTTCGTACATGACATCCCCAATAGACAAGCTTTTATTTCAAAATTTGATGCACTAGCTCCTGGCATTAAAATTGTCGATAAAAGTTCTCTTCACCTCCTTGGGTCCCCAATATTCGTTGAATCCTTCCAAGAATTCATCGATTTAAAAATTCAAAATTTTAACAATATTTCAGATAGATTGTTTAAAATTAATGTGCATGCGGCCTTTACCTTAATTAGATACTGTTGTTTTGGCCCAAAATTTACTTACATACTCCGTAGTTCCCATTTATGGGAGGTTCCGCATCTGTTAGACAAAATTGATACCATAATGCGTAATACACTCAACGCTATTTTAAATGTGACATTGGACGACCGAGCTTGGACTCAAGCTACCCTTCCTATTCGGTTTGCGGGTCTCGGCGTCCGCAAAATTTCAAGTATTAGTTTACCAGCTTTTTTATCCTCCGTCCACAGCACTAAGAAATTAACTATGGATATCTTATCGGGTTCCCTGGTTGATTTCGAGGTGCCGCGTTTGACAGATGCGGTGGACGCTTGGAAAATGGCCTGTCCAAACTCGGAATTGCCCGTCAACCCGGCCTCCCAGAGACAGTGGGACGAGCCGCTTTGCAGATTGATACGGAAGAATTTATTAGATACGTCACTCAATCCTGCGGAGCGTGCCCGCCTGCTGGCTGTGGGGGAATGGGAGTCGGGCCTTTGGCTCCAGGCGCTGCCATCGCCCGGTATAGGCACTATGCTGGACGATGTCACGTTCCGGCTCATTGCTAGTTTACGCCTCGGTGCGTCTTGTGTTGCTTCGCACCGTTGTCATTGCGGAGTAGCTGTCGACAGTTTCGGACACCATGGCCTATCGTGCTGTAAAAGCGCGGGCCGCATAGCAAGGCACGCCACTATCAATGACATCATCCGCCGTGCTCTTTCTACCGCCGGCGTACCAGCCGTATTGGAGCCCAATTGTCTGGTGCGTGACGATGGGAAGAGACCGGACGGTATGTCGTTGCTGCCCTGGAAGTTGGGTAGGCCTTTGGTATGGGATGCAACCTGCGTCGATACCCTTGCGCCATCCCACCTTCCCGCCACGGCAGGCTGTGCCGGCGCAGCTGCTGCAGCAGCGGAGACCCTCAAGCGGCGCAAATATACCAACCTTATAGGTAACTATGAGTTTGTGCCGTTTGGGGTCGAAACGCTGGGGCCATGGGGTCCGAATGCACATATTCTATTCAGAGAAATTTCTAAAAAGCTAGTCGACGCTACACGTGACCAGAGGGCTGGCCTATTCCTTGGTCAGAGGTTAAGCATTGCCATCCAGCGTGGCAATGCTGCCAGCCTTCTGGGCACTTTGCCCGATGACGACGGTGCGGAGGAATTCTTTGATGCATATTAGCATAATTTTCTTTTTATACTTTTTATGTTTGATTTTATATTTCATAGAATAGATTGGTAATGTTAAAAATTAGGCATTAAAAATACTGTACTTAATTATATAAAATACATGAATTAATATCAAAAGAATTTCGAAATCAAATGATCTAGAAATTTATTAAGAAATTTATTACTTAATATAATTTATATTTCTTAAGTAATATCAAAAATTATTACATAATTTTTAAGATATCTCGTGAGGAGATGGAAATATATCCCTATCATTTCAAGAATTCTTGTCATTGAAAAATTCTTCAATAGTATAGTAAAAAATATAGCAAAAAATGACGATATTACCAAGACGTTCCCCTGATGTTAACATAGACATACACTTGCCCATGTCAGTTGCAGTGCGTCCCAGGACTTGCCATTGCAATGCCATATTACGTACTGCACTGGGCTCGCCTTTGTCTCATTGTGCTTAAATTCGCTGGCTATAGAGCCCTTCACATTTGTCTCATTGTGCTTAGTAATTTCGCTGGCTATAGAGCTCTTAAAACCGAGATTAAAATATAAATGCTTCGCAGTTCCTTCTTTTCGGTTACAATACCTGATACAGTCGCAGTGGTAGGTAAATTTATTATGTGAATAGTTCTGAGACAAAATTGTATGGTCTACTCGAGATTTGTGTAAGCTACGATAGCAAGTGTGGCGTCCACTTGGACGATTAGGGATTATTAAATAATAAACTCCATTTGTAAACAGTAAGTTGACACTCAAATAAAGGGTAACCACAGACTGTACGTCTAGTTTGCCCGCCTCGCGGATGACAACTGGCCACTCTTTAGCTGCGTGCTTATTTATTGTGTAAGTATACCACAGCAAGGGTGGATATCTCTGCTTCGCCTGTTTGTTCTCGTGGGATTAGAAATCCGTCTTCATTTCATGTCATGTGGATTACAACTCTGGGGCAATGCTGCTGATATTCAAACGATCTTCGTATTGCAGAAAAGAGCAGTCAGAGCTAATAGATAAATAAATAAATAAATATGGGACATTTTTACACATCGCAATCTAGCCCCAAAGTAAGCGATAGCTTGTGTTATGGGTACCAGATGACTGATCAATATACATACATACTAATATACATGAATATAATATATTGAAAAACACCCAGACACTGGAAAACATTCATGCTCATCACACAAACATTTACCAGTAGTGGAAATCGAACCCACGACCTCCGGCGCAGACGGCAGATTCGCTACCCCTACGCCATTCGGTCGTCAAATATAAAATAGAAAAAGACAGAGAGAAAGATATTTAAACTCTGTAGCTATGAAACTGTAGATATCACTACACTATAATAGGAATTTCTGTGCATCGTCTTTCTAGAACCAAGGGTTGTGTTAGGCTTAAGTAATGATGACTCAGGGAGTGTATTAGGGACTCAGATATTTTCTTTTTATTTTGAAGTTAAATTGATTACCTGTCTAATTTATTTTTGTAGGCTCTTAAATTAATATGACTTTTACAAATCAAATTAATTGTGTCAGTGATTAAACAACATGAAAACGTTTAATTTTAGGGTCGATCGACACTCGTTAATACAAAATCGATGACAATATTTTAATCTGGACCGAGCCAAGTGAATCGTTTATTGTTGTCATAAACTGTTTATTGATGGAAAAGGATCATGTTACATTAATGACTATGAGGTAGGTATGCCGTCATTAACTGACATTTTTTGTGTCAATCATACTGGCTTCAAAAAGTGGAGTAAAAGATATGTTTGGTCTCATAACCCTTTTATGGGGCAAGACCTTTTTCTTGAAATGAGAAGGGTTTTGCCCATGACATTGGTCAAATGCGGGTTAGCGAGCTTTACAGACCTCTAAGAATACTTGGGACTCTCAGGCATTCAGAGTTTTCACGGTTTCTGGCCAGTGTTCTTTTTCAACTGGGACAGTATGGGGAAAACTCCAAACAATATAGAAGATACAAGTTGTCCATAAAATTTAACTATTATCAGAAGAAAAAATCCTGATTTCGGCAATTGGTCATAAACGTCATTACCACACCATCGGCTTAACGATTCAGTTCGATGCTGTGTAGTAACCGACAGAACTTCATTGCAGTATAGTATTATCAGTATTTCCTAGGTTTTAGCTTTCGTTCTTGATAAATAGGTGCTTTCTTTTAAGTCGGAAAAGAAATACACTTCCCTATAATGAAACAAGACATTCTTAATTCCCGTTTCACGGTACAGCGATTTGTAACTAAAACCAAATGACCCTACAGACGGTCGAGAGTCCAAATAGTTTCATTAATGTCCTATAAATAAGACGTGCTATAAAAGTGACGGCCTAAAACAAAGACTCGTAAATACTAACAGATTGATCGACACACTTTGGAGGCTCTGTCGAAATGTAGTTTATTACGTACTAGTTTTAGGCCGCTTTGATACGAGATTTAATAGTTTGATATTTTTTCTCATCTTTATCACATCGTGCATCGCCTCGGAGTCTCCTCTCAGAAATTAGGTTATGGTCATAGGTCACCATGCTAACAAAGCGTGGGATGACAGACTTCACACACATCTTTAGCACAGATGGGAAGTGGGAACAACCGCAGACTATGGTTGTCAACTCTGCAAAAAAGTCCTACCAGCTGGCTCTATCCATTTGGCATATGCAATAAAAAATGGAAATGGAAAGCAATTCAAAATATGTATGTATGAAAATGATTACTAAATTGATCACGTGACTTCAAGAACTTTCTTTTTTAATATGGTTGCATTTCCATACCTATTAGTAATATTACGCACTTTTTAATATTTCTGACACATTACGTCAAAACGTCATTATTTACGACAAGCCGCGAGCCCACGGTTCGTCTATTGGGTTAAGCTCAACAATAAAGAATCCGATTTTAATTAGCCGCGAGTGGGTGCGACATAAATCATTCGGACGGACGGACGGACGGACGCGCAGTAAATTACGACGGATCACTCGCCGGTAGGTACGATACCGACTTCGATGACGATTGCTGTGGATTGTGGGTTAGTCCGACAATTATTCGAAATTTCTTAATTTTTCGAAATGAAAACTTCTATAGACGCGTTGGACATTTTCGTGATGGGGGAAAAGACCATTGAACTCGCGACTGTTACCGTAACCGACACCATACGTACCTAATATTTAAGTTTTTACTTCTGTCGGCACTGCCGAAATGCTCCGTAAGTTTTTGATGAGAAACTAGCAAAACGATCACCTAATGTAATCGATACAAGAATGGTTATCTATTTAAAATGCAGTGTGTCCGACATTGCAATGTCATACGACGCACTGCAATGCATTGTCATCTCGAGACATTAAGTCTTAAGTCTCATTATCCCTGTATTTTCATTGCAATAATTTGACGGAAGAATACCTGACACTGCAGTATGGTACAAATTGGTCTACAAGAAAGTCCTAGCACCTGCTAAAATACAAGTAGTTTTTTTTGATTCAGTCGGTAACTCTTGTTCTTCTTTTTAAAATCATATACATAGCATTAAGTACCCATTACTAAGTTCGGTAAAAAAGAAGAGTGACCCCATAACTTATAATAGTTTGTGACGTCATCAGGGTAAGTTAGTAGTTATTTCTCGTGACTTAGGCTATTTTAACTCTTGTTCATAATATTATACGTATATGTAATTTAATTATGAAAATCACACTTCATTTATTACTAAATAAAAACCAAAATCTCGTCGCAGAATGAACCTCCTAATCAAAGTGTGTGGCCAATAGAAGGGACAGTTAACGTAGATATGTTTATACCTCGATCTACCACGTAGGCTGTTAAAATGATCTTATTTTTACATCTCAATTTATTGGAATTACTCTAGGTCATAATATATAGCTATCTACAAACTAAAAAAACGAAAAAAAACTATAGTGATTAGCATCAAGTGCCGAGTTTCTAGCTCATTCTTCTCGGTGCAAAGCTGCTTTCCGAACGTGACGGTAGATCCTGATATTTTTTATGTGCCTGTAAGTTAGGCCTATCAGTTTGTTATCCTGCATTTACAAATTGTTTGCAGCGACATTACTACGACGCGTAACTAAGATCATTGACGAAAACCAACCGGTTGAACAAGCAGGATTTATTAAGAACTACGCCACAATTGACCACATCCACACGCTCAAACTGATAATAGAAAAATACAAAGAATTTGACATGCCATTATATATAGCCTTTATTGACTACTCAAAAGCTTTTGACTCTTTACATCATCATTTTATCTGGGACTCCCTAAACGAGCAGGGTTTAAATAGAGACTACATAGAGCTCATAAAGGAAATATACAACACTAGCAAGGCTTGAGTGAAACTGGACTCACCAGGCCCTTATTTCAAAATCGAAAGAGGCGTTAAACAAGGAGACCCACTATCACCTAAATTATTTATCGCTGTTTTGGAGAGCATTTTCAGAAGATTGCAATGGGAAAACAAGGGCATAAAAATCAATGGCAGATATCTGTCACATTTACGATTCGCCGACGACTTAGTCTTGCTCTCGGAGGACCCAACTGAGCTGCAGCTTATGTTACAATCATTGCACCAAGAGAGCAAGGCTATGGGACTAGAAATGAATGAGAGCAAAACGAAGTTGATGACAAACAAGGATCATACACCTATCGTTATAATGGTATCACCAATAGAATATGTAGAAGACTATGTGTACCTTGGCCACCTTATTTCTTTCAAGTCTGGTACAGAAAAAGAAATAGACCGACGGATAAAGTCCACATGGAACAAGTACTGGGCTATGAAAGATGTATTTAAAGGAAAACTACCACTAAAGTTAAAATCAAAAGCCATGGACATATGCCTAACACCATAAATAAATAAATAAATAAATAAATGTCATTTATTCATCAGAATGTAGGTACATTATAGGTGGTCACAATAACAAATAATTTCCTTGTACATTCTGCCTTATGGCGTATGAATATAAAAATAAAATAAGTACATAATGTCAGTATTAATAATTCAATATTATCAATATTATCATTTTTGTAAAATTTATCATTTTTCATAAAATTGTCAATTATAATTCAGAATGTCAATAATTAATTGTAAATATAAATAATTCATAAAGTCAAGAAATTACTAATCCAGAATGTCAATAATTGTAGATAGATAATTTATAAAGTCAAAAAATTATTATTTCAGAATGTCATGTATAGTCTTTACTTTCGAAAAAACGAAGTATTTCCATCTGAGTGTTCGGTCGCTTCCTGCAGTTCATTTACTTTGACTAATTGTTCATTTAATTTATGTTGAATGGGGCAAATAAGTGACTGAGTTGTAGATTGATTTACCTGGGCTAATTGTATATTCGAAACATGTTGATTAGGGGAAGTGAGTGGCTGTATCGTAGATGACGGTTTAATTGGAACAGTTTCCTTTAAAACATTTTTTGTTTGTTCCTGTGTAGGGTTTAACTTTGAGCTACTCGTAGCACTAAAACTCTTTATGTAGTGAATGTAGTCAATCTCAATATTTAATTTATGACTTAGTTGTTTAATGTAATTTCGCCTACTATGTATATTACTTTTGCTTTGATTAAGGGAGATATATGTACAATTTTCGTAGGTTTTGCATATCAAATGTATCATATTATTAAGCATATATGTATTTAAATAGGGATTTTGTAGAATGTTAACAACAAAGACCTTATTTTCTTTCAAAGTATGGAGTGTGTTACATAGTTCGGTATACAACTTTGTTGGGTTTTTCTCATTGGAGCCAATACCTATTATTACAATGTCATTCCTTTGCAACGTTTTGCTTAAGTTATTACTATCAATTAACGTTTGGGTACACGTGGAGTATGGCCTAATAATCCCTTGTACTGTATAAATATCATTCCAAGTGTTCAGCCGCGCAGAATGCATTTCCGTAGGTAGATAACTGAGCTGTTGATCGCCAATGATAAAGATTCCCGGGTTGCGTGGACGACTCGCCGAAGACAGTTGCATTTCCTTCGCCGTGGACGCAGGACTGCTGCTTGCGGTTTGTCATGCCATGTCTAACATATGCCGCGCAGACCTGGCCAATAACCAAAAATAATATTGAAAAGATAGCTAAATGTCAAAGAGGAATGGAACGCAGTCTTTTGAACCTAAAACTAAAGGAAAGAGTAAAAAATGTAGAGATAAGGAAAAAGTCTAAAGCAAAAGACGCTGACAAACATTTACTTAGATCCAAATGGAAATGGGCGGGGCACATTCAAAGAGTTCCGGAAGAAAGATGGTCGAAAGTCGTTACCAACTGGTATACACGGAATTCTAAACGCAGGCGTGGACGACCGTTCAAAAGATGGGATGACGATATTGTCAAAGTCGCAGGTAAAACCTGGTCGCGAGTAGCTAGGAACAGAAGAGACTGGTTGCTAATGGAGGAGGCTTTTACCGCCATAGGCGGTCCTTACAATAACTAAAATAAACTTACTGACAATACTAACCTAGATTAAGACATATTGCTAACCTACTAACGACCATAGTTTATTATGCTAAACTTTTTCAGATAACATGTAATTAGTATTAAGATAACTATTGTAAGGAAAGAAATAAAGCTATTATTATTATTTATTATTATAAGTTAGGCCTAGATAATGTGAAAGTACCTACCAATAAACATTTTGATTTTCTTATGAAATGAAAGATTAAATGATATAGGTACTTACTTACTGCCTTGATTTGATGTGAATTCGCTGTCCTATGGGATGCCAGATTAAATTAGTAACTGTACCTCCTATTACTTTTTTTTATAAATATATATCAAATACACATCGCAATCTAGCCCCAAAGTAAGCGATAGCTTGTGTTATGGGTACTATATAGATAACGGATAATTATCGGTACACATAGGTATACTAATATACATAAATATAATATATTGAAAAACACCCAGACACTGGCAAACATTCATGCTCATCACCACAGCTCATCACACAAACCTTTACCACAAGTGGGAATCGAACCCACGACCTCTGACGCAGACGGCAGGTTCGCTACCGCTACGCCTCATCGTCATTATATTTGCCTCGATGGTTTTATGATGCTGTATACTAGGATCACGAAGTCCAGGGTTCAATTTTTAGACCAGAAAAAACAGTTTGCCGCTTTATGAACAGTGCTACGATGGATTCATGAGTTCAGTTATAGTAGTGTTATTATCTCGCTGCAGACTCGGTCATAAATCGTTCGAGTGTTTCGCTTTTGTTGTTCTTTGTTGAGTTGTACATTACTGCAGAACAATAACACTATTATAGTACCTGTATAGAGTCGTATAAGGTAAGAAACAGACGGTGTTTGTTCATGTCTATGGTACGCTATCTCGCAAACTGTCTCCAAACCGAACACTACCATTTATTCTTACTTCTTACACTTCCATTTATCGAACCTGCATGGCTCTAGGGTTGGCAAACCGAGGGTTTTTCTTCAAAAATGAAATTAAACGGTTTTTTTATAGGAAAGAATGATGAGATGGACACAACGTTCAACTGATTCTTGCATACGACGCACTGCACTGCGCTCATCATCTTGAGACAACTATTTTTACGTCTCATTTTGCCCAGTAATCACCTCGGTGACTGTACCTTTCTAACCGAAATACAGTTATCATAGATATATAACTAAGGATGAAAAGTGTCCGAACCGAAAGAAAGATAAACGCGAATAGGGAGACAATCGCACTATAGCTAGTTGCAAGTAAAATTATGCTGTATACAGTATAATAATGGTTTAAGTCTTAAGACATAAATTACAATGTTTTAGTTTGTTTATAAAAATACACATACACTCGTTTATATACCTATAGGTTTTCTCGGGACACTTTTTTCGTGAATTTTGTATTACACCTGGTGTCCTTAGATAGTAAGTCAATGACAGTACCTAATGCATTTCTGTTTCACGGTAGAATAGACACTGCGATGATACTTACTTTAACCCGGACAAACTTCACAGGAGACTATCAATGTCTCAATTTGATAAAGTAACTTAAAAAACCCTTATAGTAATGTAATATAATATGATCTTTTGGTATATAGTTTTCCCCTCGTGACAACCCTATAGTATATAACACAGCCACTTTCCACTGCAAGTGATCAGAAAGACCTTTGCAGCTATCGAAGGAGGCGCCAGCAGAAATCGCGACGCATCCCCCGTTGCCATGGCGACCCGGCCGCTTCCTGCAATACAGACAAACGATAACTTACCTCATAATTAACGAAATAGGGTTCATTTTCCATTGCAACCCTCATGTTTACAGTTTTCGGAAAATTGGAGGTCGTATACAGCGAAGTTTTGTTTTGCAACATTTTGTCTTGGTGTCTCAATTATTCTTGAGTTACATATTATTTGATCAAAATACCGAGATTATATTTTTACATTGGGAAGTTATGATACTTTACTGAAATCTTGTTTGATCGGATGAACAGGACTTGATGGGAAGTATCTTAACCGCTGTACCTTCAGGAAAACCATCTTAAAAGATTCTTCAAACGAGGAATTCAGCTCTGGATTTACAAAGAAAAACATACTAATGGCAATACATTGCTGATTAGACTTTAGTTTTATAAACCACAGCGTCAGCGAACACTTAGGGCATAATATGTCAAACAATCAAAATATTTTGTACCTAAAACAAAATTCTGAATTAATTTGAGTGGAATGCGGCTTATCCTTTTAAAAAAAGTAATAGCAAATGGTCTTACCAATTCCACAAGTTAGAATTCAATACTTACTTTAAAAAGTATCTAGATATTTTTAACGTGTGAGAAGTCGATAGTTTGGTCATACCCTAAAAACGCGATGTGCCGTGTACTTATAAATGTAAAACAGAGTTTTACTGGTCCATGTTAAAAAGAGATGGGCAATTTTTCTCGTAGGTAAGAAAAGGAGGGGGTGAGATTTGGGTGTGAGGTTAGGGGATTTTCTTTCATTTGTTGTTGCTAGTGCTGCGGGAACACGGCTCACCTAGATGATTCACATCTTTTCAATATTAACTCATTCATATCACTCATTTGGTTCACTAGCTGTTGGTTGGTGCAAATGAATAATGATTTCGTTTAGCTTAGGTAGGTACTGCTAGCGCAGTAACTGTCACAGAACTTTTTATCTGTATCCTGAATCCTAACAAAACACGGAAGCAGCTATCCTATCATTCAAAAAATATGTGTTGTGACCTATTTATATAAATCGTTTTTTTCGCCGACCACACTTAAGTTTCAGAGTTTATTACTTGGTTGCTTGTTTTCTTCGAAAAATAAGATGTATGCGTCTGACTTAGGAATTTTGTAGGACAAATATGCAGAATATATGTTAATTATGGATTATAATGCATAATAGCCTGCCACTTTGGACTATAGTAGTTTAGAGAAACAAAACATTACATTTTTAGCTCTATAATTACCTTAACTCACACTGAATAAAGGATGTAAAGATCTAACTGAAACATTTCTAGTGATCGTAAATCTAGCCACATATAATAATTCATCGTTTGATGCAGCTCTGCGTGCTGTAGCCACGTTTTATTTGTGATTTTGCCATTTCAAAGAAGGGGATCTATGTTAGGCAATTCACAACTCTACTTTTATAGAGTAAGATCCCAGGGCCGCCAGACGTTACGTATTTTCTGACGAACAAAATGTGCACGATTGAGTAGCGTTACTATGTACTAAGAGCGCATGCCTATTTACTAGCCTGCTTAGTGGGCCAATTTTCAGGTATCAGGTGATCAAGGGACATAAAAACATTACTTACCTTACGTAAATTCTCCAAGCTGATTTTTACGTATATTTTAGGCAATACCCTCAAAAATAAGTCGCCAATACTCCCAGACACTTTCCGTGGGCCGTATTGCTTTACAGACGCTTTAAAGTTCACAAAATAATTACTTAACTTCACGTAAATTCTCATGCTCCATTTTTACATACAGTGGGAGTCTTCATAATGTGCACATATTGAAATGAGGGAAACTATGCTTAATTTTATCGACGGAAAACGTATTAAAAAAAATCTAAAATTTTTTTTTATATTTTTTTGGAATTTTTAAAAATGCGTTCCCTACTATGACTCTTGTGTAAACAAAACGGTGTAACTTTTAAACTAAATGGTCTATCACGATGAATCAAACTTATTAATGATTGGAAGTAATGGTCCGTTCTCATGAAATGAAAATTGTGGAAAAAAATTACCCTCAATGGAAAATACACGTGTTTTTAATAAAATTTCTGTTTTTTTTCACTAATTTTTACAATAATCGTAAAATTTCGCAATAAAATGCCCCCATTGTGTGCCTTTTTTATTACTTTAAATTATTCCTTATCGTATTAGCTACGTTATGGTAAAAATTGCATGTTTGTAACTTAATCCTAACATCTCTTTTTAACTGTTCAAAAATAGCACTCCAAACGCGCAAGTTATTGTTTTCCTAAGGAGGGTTCTACGTGATATCTACTATCTCAATAATTAGTGCGTAGCCGTGTCTTAGGCCTTTCTTTAACACTTGATAAGAAATGTTACAATTGAGTTATAAGCATGCAATTTTTACCATTAGGTAGCTTATACGATGAGGAATAATTTAAAGTAATAAAAAAGGCACACAATAGGGACATTTTATTGAGAAATTTTACGATTATTGTAAAATTTAGTGAAAAAAAAAACCAGAAATTTTATTAAAAACACGTGTATTTTCCATTGAGGGTAATTTTTTTCTACAATTTTCATTTCATGAGAACGGACCATTACTTCCAATCATTAATAAGTTTGATTCATCGTGATAGACCATTTAGTTTAAAAGTTACACCGTTTTGTTTACACAAGAGTCATAGTAGGGAACGCAATTTTTAAAAATTCCAAAAAAATATAAAAAAAAATTTTAGACTTTTTTTAATACGTTTTCCGTCGATAAAATTAAGCATAGTTTCCCTCATTTCAATATGTGCACATTATGAAGACTCACACTGTATGTAAAAATGGAGCATGAGAATTTACGTGAAGTTAAGTAATTATTTTGTGAACTTTAAAGCGTCTGTAAAGCAATACGGCCCACGGAAAGTGTCTGGGAGTATTGGCGACTTATTTTTGAGGGTATTGCCTAAAATATACGTGAAAATCAGCTTGGAGAATTTACGTAAGGTAAGTAATGTTTTTATGTCCCTTGATCACCTGATACCTGAAAATTGGCCCACTAAGCAGGCTAGTAAGTAGGCATGCGCTCTAGTACATAGTAACACTACTCAATCGTGCACATTTTGTTCGTCAGAAAATACGTAACGTCTGGCGGCCCTGGGATCTTGGACTATTAGAGGCTGATAATAATGAGGAGTTTCAAATTTCAATATTATTTATAGTTTTACAAATATCCATGATCTTTCACTGATCAGTGATGATCTGATGATTCAGTCAATGATAGATGAAAAAGAGCGAAGGATTGAAATGAAATATATCGAGTGATCTCGTTCTCTTCTATCTTTCTTCCGCCCACCACTAACATTTAAGGGGGTGTTCCTTCATTTGTTGCGGCTCCGTCGGCGCGATAAGGCGGCCGCGTTTTATTTATGACTCCATTTTAAAGTGGGGGGGATGTTAGGCAATTCGGCGCGGAGTGATTTCTTACCGCGCCGGGATTCGGGAAATAAGGCCAATATGTATAGGTGTGTTGTAACTTGTAGGTACTGATTTATTTGCAACTTTGCCGAGTGATATGATAGAGCAAAGTTGTTTTGAATGTTTTACGCGTGTTCTTGTGTAAGTGTACTTTTTAACCGACTTCAAAAAAAGGAGGAGGTTCTCAATTCGTCGGAATCTTTTTTTTTTATATATGTTCCCCGATTACTCGAAGATGCGTGGACCAATTTAGAAAATTCTTTTTTTGTTTGAAAGGGTATAGTTTACAGATGGTCCCATAGTCACCAAGTCAGGATCTGATGATGTGATCCTGGAGAAATTGAGGGAACTCTTCAGATTTTAGAAGCATACTTCCAGCGATTTGGGCATTTTTTCCAATGCCTGCGCATTACTTGTTTTCCACTAAAGAGTAAAAAATAAAATGGAAAATTCTTTCCAAAAACCAACTTCAAATGCCACTACAAAGAGTGAAATAATTTTTAATGTACACCAATTCGAAGTCGGGCAATGTTTCGTTATTGTCGATAATTTTGTCGTTTCTTTGCACATTAAGTTTTATACCTAATACGAATTAATATTGAACAAAACATTGCCCGACTTCGAATATGTACATTAAAAATTATTTCACTCTTTGTAGTGAATTTCACATTTGAAGTTGGTTTTTTGGAAAAAAAAATTTATACTAATAAATGATGAAGGCCGGCAAGATGTTAAGGGGTTTGGGCCCAAGTAACCCGCGAAATTCAAATTTTATTTAGTTTTTCGCAAATAGTAAGCTAATTATGCATCGTAGGCTTATGTGAAAGAGTTTTGCGAGCATAGCGTTTATGCGTCAATACCTACTTACACACAAGGCTTGAGTTACATCAAAATATGATCTAAAACTACCAGTAAGTACCTATACCTAAACAAGTGGTCAACACGTGTTAAACTAATTATGTAGCTTGAGGTTACCATTACCATGACAATCAAGGCTTGATGTACCGTCAGGGTCAAAAGTGCATATTATAGAATTTGCGAACAAAATCCCTTGCATGCACTCGGCTAGTCAGTAATCACATAATCAGTATACCTCCCCACATTGTGTAGATAATATTACATAGAAATATTTTAAACCTAGATCTGTGGTCTTAAGGTTGATAGTCTGTTTAAGGTAATACCTATACAATTATTAGGAGCATACCGTTTTAGGAATTAAGCTATGTACCTACCTATGCATTTTTGACCCTGATTATACTTATGCGATCTTTACCCGGAGACCCGTTTGTTTTGAACAGTTGATTCTTTATTCTTTATTCTTTATTCTTTATTTCTTTGCTTACATGACCACATAATCCATATATACAGTCAAAATGCCCTGTCAGGGCGTGGCAAATTATACTTAAATCTAAACATTTTTTCCCCAGATAAAAGTCATTTTATACATTAATACAAATAATCATATGTTTTTATTAATATTAAGTTGGATGTCGTGGAACTGAGGTCAGTTTAAATTTACTCATTTAAAAATTCATTTATGCTGTAGAAACATTTTTTAGTCAACCAGTCCTTCAGTTTGCTTTTAAATAATGTTTCTTTCACTTCATCTGTAATAGTTCTTGGTATTTTATTGTAAATAATTATGGTTCTGCAATATGGACTAATTTTCGCTATTGTGTTCGAGTTATAGTATGGCAGGGCTAACTTTTTATTTTTCCTAGTTTCTCTATGATTCGTGTTGTCTAAGAGTTCAAATAAGTGTATATTTTTTCTAACAAAAAGGGCTGCCTCCAATATATATATACAGGTTAAAGTTAGGATTTTTTTCTCGACAAAATGCGGTCTGCAAGAGTCGCGTCGTTTGATGTTTGCAAGTATCCGAACACATTTTTTTTGCGATACGAATAAGTCACCTACGTCGGTACTTTGGCCCCACAGGATTACACCATACCTAAGCAAAGAATAAGCATATGCATAATATGCAGACAGCGCAGTTTCGTAATTTGTATTCGCCTTAAGAATGCTCAGGGCGAATACAAACCGCGATAGCTTAGTCCTCACACTCTGCACATGCTGTTTCCAGCTCAGGTAGGTGTCTATGGTGAAACTTCTAATAGTTCTATTGGTGGTAGGACTCTTATTGCAGAGTTCTTTCTGGTAAGTATAGTGTAGGTACCACCGCAGTATCTATTATAGTCTAATCGCTTAGAATACATCGTTACAAGTACATGCACACGGTCGGCATCGTTTGATGTCCTTTGAGAACACCGACGACGTCAAACGACACCAACCGTGCGCAATGTGCAACGACAAATTCTAAGCAAATAGACTATAATTCTACCATGAAACAGCGAGTATTGCCTACTTACTGTGTTTCGGTTTGAAGGGCACTGTACGCCGACGTGATTATAGGTACTAGGCAAAATGAGACCTAACAACTCATGGTTCAGGATGACAAGCGCACTGCAGTTTGTCGTAGATGTTACAATGCAAAATTATAGGACACACTGCATCAGACATGGGCATGTCGTATCACTTAACAGCAGATGAACGCCCTATCATTCTTTTTTATAAAAAGAAATCCAATCGCTATGATTGTCAGAATCGAATGGCTTTACATTCTCTACGAAGTGTAAGAAGTTACTCGAAATTGGCTGCCTAGAATAGACATATTATAAGTATCCTGGACAAGGCGGACGGCACGAAAAAAATGTCCCCAGTTTATCGGTGCCAAAAATGCTTCTTTAGCCACCAACAGTAAGGCCACGCTATAGTTCGCTCAGCAGCCACCTATAGAATTTTGACGGATGGCGCTACTGTTTGCTTGTACGCAAAAGGATTACATAAATCGTTCGGATGCCCATATCCTGAGTATTCTTATCAGTGCTGCCAAGCCATAAAGTATACCTACCTGTTCCCATTTTTGACCAGCTTGGGCATCGAACCCAAGATTTTGTTATTCAATGACATTTATACCAAGTAGATATTTTAATACTCATTGTATTTTCGAGGTTTACAATAAAACACAGAAATCAAATGTCTTTTAGTTAACACGTTTAATTAACCTGCTTTACATTAAATTAGCAAATAGAAGTAGGTAGGGCAGTATGTACAGCTGTGCTTTAGCGTACCGTCAGCAGAAAAAATATCAATAAAATATACAAAATTTAATTTAATTACTAGTAGGTACCTACTTCTTATGATAAAAGAAAGACAGTACAATTATTGCTTTTTCCATAGTTTTACTGATGCTACTTTTTCTGCTGACCGTACGTGCTATAAATCTTCTCGTGTGTTCACTACAGTTACATTAAAATAGTTAAATTCGTTTAAATATTATCTATGTACAATAATATCCTTATATTATGATACAGTATATGGTACATATTGCAATGCGCTTTCTTAAACTTTATATTATAACTAGACTTAGTTACTTACTAATTATTCAGTATTTACAGTAGGTATATAATATTATTAAGTGCATAAGAAGAATTACAAATTAAAATTACGCTTTGTAATTTCTGAAAACTTTTTGAAAAATTATTACCTCATCTGTACACATTTTGTGAATATTAAAAAAACTCTTAGGTTTGCCAGGTTTCTTCTTCGTATTTATTTACCAAACCAATTTGCCTGAAAATTGTATAGTACTAGAGATTAATTTCAATTAAACTCAAGGTTTCCGCTCGACTTATTAAGGTTAATTGCAAGATATCTCCGCCAAAGCCAATTTTTATTTAATTTTCGTAATTCTTAAGCTATTTACACATTGCTTGAAAGTGTTTAGTCTAGAAATTAGTCCGAGAATTGACTAATTATTGAGTTACTCGCATCAAACTCGATACTCGAACTAATTTCCTTAAATAGACACTTTTAGCACAGAATACCATTATAGTACCTTACGGTGTTTTACAAATAGATTTTAGTACAAATATGCCTGATAGTGCCATAACTTTACGTCATTATTACTTAGCTTATGAATTGGGATAAATAGAATAAAATTTAATTGGGCGGGCATATCTTGCACTGGACCTTAATAAATCCTGTGAAAACCTTGAGTTTGAACCCATTTAAATCACCTTAAACGGAAAATAAACGCGGACGATGCTATCGCCAAAACTTGTAGACAGACACAATTTCAAAATTGTAAAAATTTTAGAGTACAAAACGCAATATATTAATTTTGTTTGTAACCCTACCATATAATACAAGGTTGTAAATAAATAAGTATTACCTTTTTTTAATTACGAATCCAATTAAAAAATCTTTAATACTGGTAACATCAATAACTGCAATGAGCCATCGTAAATGCATTTAAGTATATTTAGTTTATTACCAAAAGGCGCCTCAAAATAAATGTTTTAATAATAATCCTACTACCACTTTTAATTCGATGTGGTAAAATGAAGTTTCTAAAGTCATAGTAAATTAAATAAACCAAAAAATATATATACTAATCAAAGTATTTCACATAAATATAATTTTGCTTATGTTGTAATTATTTATTTATCATGTAATATTTTAAGTTTTGGAAGTGAAATAAGTATAATAGCAGATTTATTGGAGTTTTATACGTCATTTTACTGCATGGAATTAAAAGTAGGAGTATATTTACTTGGGTACCTACTAGCTTGGCAAATAAGTCATAGAACGGATCTATATATTTTTTTGTTTTCCAAGTTTGATCCAAGTTGCATTCAAAAAAATTAATATAAGTTTAAAGAAATTTGAATATTTTAAAGTTATTTTTCATATTTCTAAAAACTTATAATTATAAACTGTACTTATTAGTTTTGAATATAACGCCAGTTTATTTTGTTTTAAGGTGTATAAGAGTTGGCACCGGAAATAATTGTATCCCCTAATTTTAAATAAGTAGGTTTACCTTGAGGACTTTGTTTGTAAAAGCTAGACATTACTTACAATAAATTAGTGGGGTATCACATAGCTTAATTTATTTACAATACAATTCTTAAGTCTATTATTATATTATACGATTTCTATCCTATATTTCTTACAAAGCGTTTCTGTTTAATTTGAAAAAACTTTTGGAACATTTGCCGGGTGTACAAAATCTCTCCCTTTAAATGAAATAGACATAGTCTAAAATATTTAGTTTTATCCTTTCTTTGTGAAAAGGAGAGCAGTACTTTAACATTCATTATAGACTTTGTAATAAATTAATATGACACTAAACATTAATGTCGGTACACACCTGCTCAAAGTTTCAGTCGCGTAACACGTCGCATGATACAACAACGCATTAAATGCGCGCGTAAATAGCCGCTTGATGGAAAGTTCGGCGCTACGCTACTACTCGGAATGTGGCGTAGTTTCGGCTGATGTGACGATGGGATAGGTAATAGTTGCATAACGTTGCGAGCGTATTGAACATTCGCTGAATTAAATTAAGCAGGAGTGTAGGAGGTACCAATGCGAAAGTCTGTCTCTGTAGTCTGGTACCTACTAATAATTCTGACGCTGTAGTTTAGTACAAATTATGCATACCTAGTTATAAGGCAAATAGGTCCTTTGCTCGTATTGTAAGTTGTAAACGTCAGTATATTTTCAGGCGATCATATCAAGCAACTGATGAGGAGATTCGTCGATCAATAGAAAAATGTCCTGAAAACGTTTCATAATTTAGATTGGTAGGTATTGTGGTTACAAATTACAATAGATACGAGTAAAGTTTTTAGTTTTAAGGCTTTATGAGACAAGGTAACGTAGAAACAACTAAATACCTCGTGGTAAGTATAGCTGCGCTATTTGTTTCAATAAGAATTGTAAGCGTCTCGTACCTATTTCTTTATTCATTTATATTTTATACTTTATGGGCTCCACTTTTTACAACTTTTAAGTCTGACAAGGCTCTACTATTATGCGTTTTCAAAAATGGTAATACGCGAAGTTGATAGGCTGATTCTCATCAGCGGGGTCATTAACTTGCACATTCACGTCATCACTGTCAACCGACTCACTGGTTCTAGTGTCCCTGCCCTCATCCCGTACCTGCCAGTTGGACAGATCGAAAGGCGCATCGTTAGTCTCTCTATAATTAAAGTCTTTCCTATAATCGTAATTGTAATAAAAGTCTGCACTAGTATCGTAGCGGTCACTAGGTTTGGCACTCGCGTAAACTCCGGAGCCGTCTGTCTCTGTTCGAAACTGGATCTCTGGTTCGGGTCGGTTCAGACGGATCCGTTCTGGATCGGGCGCAGACGGATCCACGCCGTGGTCGGATCACTGCCGGTGGTGTGGCATGTGTAGGTGCAGGTCCAGGCGGGGCCGCTTTGCTTCTTCCTCGTCGCTGCATCCGTCTGCGTCGTGCGTCTCTTGCTCGTCGCATTCTTCTCCCAGTTCCTCTTGCTTGCGTTTCGCGGTCGCCATTTCTGCGGCGTGCTTTTTCCGCCACTTCGTTCTTCTGTTTTGGAACCACACCTGGACAAAAAGAAAATAAAATTTTATTACCCTTTTTCCTTACAACATTGCATGGTGTTTTTTTGCGCTGTGCCAACGTGGCTGGGCCCATAACCTTAAACACATTTACGAGTCTGAAATTCCCTATTTCGTATCAACATTAGTCAATAATCAATATCCCTATAGTACTTTCAATTGTCTTCAGAAATAATTCTTAATCTACCATAAATAATAAATCAGACAAAAGTTAAAATTGATTACGCCACAGCCCTTTCCCAACGCAACATTCAAGTTTCAAACTTTCAGACTATTTGCCGTACCCAGTTTAAAATTAGCTCGCCTGCGGAAATTTCAGAATCATCCACCCATAATTTGGCCTAAACTCAAACAAAATGTGCTCGCAGCTCCGGCGGGCGACATTTTACATTTGGAAACGAGCCACTAAACCTCCATGTTTGTTCCGCGCAAGCCAAATATAAAGAGCGGGTCAACATTCCGCGCCATGTGAACCTAATCTGTACGCCCGACATCATAATGCCTCATTAAATACCGCCTTTTAAGTCGCAACGAGGGGCTCCTCTGTCTCTTTCTTTCGCATAAAATCTTGTCCGGGGCGATAAAGACAACGATAGTAGCCATGTTCTACGGTAATTAAGGGTCGTTTTGCAAATTACACGGTACTTAACCAGCCATATAACACTCATTAATCACCGGGACCGGGAGTTTGTTTTCCCTCTCTCTCGTTAGTTTTCGTGTATCCTCCGTCTTTGTTGCACGGGCCCCGAGCGGCAGACAGGAGTTTAATTAGGTCATAAATACATTTTCATGATTAGGGCCCGCGTCGATCCTTGGTTCGAGCTATCATGGTACTTGGCAGATATTTTGTATCAGATATTTTAACTCGACAGCGAAATAGTCGTCTATTTTTACTGTAAGAGTTGAACTTCGATATCAAATTGGCAATTTCGTTTTAGTTCACGTAAGCTAAGTTTGTTTTGGGCTTCTTCTCAGCGTAGCCTGCCTAACTTTAATTTTAATTCAAATCGTAAGGTACCACCATCATCTCATGACTAGTATCTGTGGAAATTGGCTACCGAAGCTATTTGATTGGAAGATTATTCCACGGATCCATGTAAACAGCCCCTAAACGTTGAAGCAATCTGCATTCAGTAGGTCGTAACCGTAACATCCTTTGTTCCGCACCACTCTGTTTTTATTCGCGTCGTAATCTCGAGCAGTATTAAACGCGAGTGTTCGATGGCTGCCACGAAATCTATTAAATGTTCCCTTAGGTTTAATAACCTTGTCAGATGGGTAGATTACTTATTTAATACAAGGGTTTGCCCACGATTCTATCAAGGTGGATTTAGGATTTACAAATCTAGCAGATACTGTGTTTTTTCCAATGGGATATATGCCTGACTAGCTATCTCCATTTCTGATTTCAGCAAAAATTAACAAACGAACAACAGTTATTAGTTTACCATTAATTATAACTATATTATCCTAATCTACGAGTAAAATATTACTTTTATTAAATGGTTTCAGTATTATTATACTTGTTACAGCGACTTTTTCTTTTTTCTCTCGGTCGGTAAAATTATTATTGGCAAGCAGACATACCTAAATACATATTATTAGGAACTAATTGAATATTACTACAACACACTATTTAGTACTACAACAGTGTTAATTGTAAGTTGTAATGTAAGATGTTGTTAATCGGCTTGTAGACGACATGAAGCGGCAGTTATATGTCGTAATCGCAGGGTCTTGGTGCAAAATACATCCATATTCTGTGGTGTTGAGCTCGTTTGGGACCCTTGTTGCGATCTACAGAGATATTATATTAATTGAGGCAAGTATTGTAAATACCAGACACATAAAGGTGAGTAAAATGTAAATAATGTACGCTGTACGCAGGTATGTCCCCACACTAAGTTTGTTTTTAATTCTGTCATTGGTCTATCGATTTTACCATTCAAAAATCGAATTTCTTATGAATCTATCTCTATCGAATATGTACTTTATTTAGAACGCAAACTGAATTAAAACCTTTCAATGTTTAATTTACAATGAAAACGTTTTTTTTTGTTAGATTCAAGTACCTCTTTATAAAATATTTCGGAACACAAAGAAACTTACCGTTTCAGTAATTTTATAGCCATTTAATTAAACCAGTAGCATGTTAAAACTTTAAAACGCTATTAGCATAAATTCAAGAATAATATAAAAAACCTGTAATTATTAATTAAATATATTAATTTTTTGCAAGCTCGTAGTTTCTTTATGAGAGATAATATTTTCTTTTTAATTTTGTAAACTTGAATTTTATTTTAAAGTAGAACCTTTAATTTCAAAAAAGACAAATACCTACACTTTAGTAACAATATTGTTCTTAACCAGTTTAATGTAAGTACTGAGTATTAAAAAAGATAATATGTAACTATGGAACTGTATCAAGTCGCTACTCCAAAATCAAGCGTTCAGTTTGTTATTTGATATTTCAATAAAGGAAAACACAAATCAAAAAGATTTAAGTGCTTACACCCTTGCTTTGTTACAGCTTGTATACTGTCACTAAACACGCCAAACTCGTCCGTGTGTCATCAAACAGACTGACATTTATTATTATATTTACGACTGTTACGAGCGAACTACAGTACAGAAGTTCGCATAAGAGCATTATTATATTTATTATTATTTCCCACTGCTCCTTTCATTCCCGACTCACCCCTGTATTCAATTACTTAAGTGCTAAACGACGAACTGGCGGCAATACATCTGTCTTGTTTTCTCGCGCCTATAAAACTAATGTGGTCTCTTTCGCCCGGGGAAGGTCGGGGTGAAAGGATAATTATGTGAATATCTATTATTTTTCAACAGTAATGGCTCTGTAGAGGTAAAAACGTCTTAGGTTTATAGTCCGCCATGTTATTTTGTGTGTAACTGAGATTTTTAAATGTTATGTGAAGGGTAGATAGGATAAAGAGATTAAGGAAAAAAATATTGGACAGCAACTTTTTAGTTTTACTGTTGAATTTCAAAAAATAGAAAAAAAATATACAAGTTTATGGCAAGAATGACCTATTTTAGGTAAGTAGGTACCTATGGTATTAAAATAAGTGATAAAGAACTGTTAAATTGTCACAGTTCACTTTATTCTAGTTCTGAAATAAGATCCATGAAAATACAATCTCTACATTTTGCACTGCTTTTCAAATCTAACCCACGTAATTTTAGAGAGCAACGGAAATCTTTAAAAGGACTCTTAAAAGTAAATATAATCTAAATCTGGGCCCTATTACGACGTTTATGTTTCCGATAAACGTTTGAGAAAATCAAACCATTGTGAGATTTCGTTTTCGTTGAAAAGAGCGTGGTCTTATAGATTAGATAGATCTAGTTTACGTATATATCTCTAGGTCACCATATCTCGCTGCATGCTGGGCAATAAAATAAGCAAACAGGCAGCAGGCTATACGTTTAGCTGTTTGTCACAATTACGGACTTCCACTTTTATCATTTTATTGTACTATGTGCAGCGAGATCCTGCAACCAGTTTAATAAAGTTCGCTAAATTTTGAATACTAAATATTGCTATCCAAGTTACAAACGCCAGATTTGTACTGTGTTTTAATAAACACAGTACAAAGCTGACGTTCCTTTTGACTCTTATTATATGGTATTTGTAGCTTATATTCGCTTCAACCTGAATTAAAAGTTATTAGCCGCTCGGTATATTGAAATAAATAAATCTCTCTGTTGTATAGGTGATTATTTTGAATGAGATGTAAAATATATCGCTTCCGGGCTTTATAACAGTTACAAAACCCGTCGATTTTACTGAGCTAATAACGCGTCATATGCATTTATAAGACATCTTCTGTGATGAAATGATGGTGTAATAAAATAATTATTACGTATCAAATCACAATTTATTGGCTATCAAAAAGAGAGATTATAGATTTGCCTGGGAGCTATTTCTAGAGTATGAGTGAGAGAGATTGCGTATATGACACTTGATACTGAAAAAATATCTAGGATTATGAATTATGAAAAACTATTAATAATTGGGTAAAGTAATTGGGTACTATGACTTATTTTATTTACTTTTTTAATAAACTAGGATAAAAATTATGACGTCCACAAGAAATAAAATTATAAAATCAAGCAAAGAAATGCAAAGTTATAGCCATTTTATCTCTTGGAGAAGGAGTTTTCTGTGCATTTCTCATGAAATGAAAATTTGTATAGAGCTACTGTAGTATAACATGACATGATATAGAGCTACTGATTATGATTATTGTGATGTCATAGTTTAACACAGCGGTCTCTATCTATCTAATCAGAAAAATTAAAATGCTTATAACTTTTTTTGTTATTTGATCGATTAATTTAGTTTTTTACCATTTTATTTGTTAATAACACTAGTTTCCAAAATGTATTATATTAAATAATCGCTAAATTGGTTACGTGTTTTTTTTTATAATTATATAGGCTAGCACTTGACTGTGATCACACCTGATGGAAAGTGCGACATAGTCTAAGGTAGAACGCGCTTGCCTAGGAGGCGATTCACTCTCACTCTTGATTTGGAGGCGCCCAGGTTGTAAGTGGCAGGAGAGACAATGCCTGGGAGGGTATTTCCAAACCTTTGCAGTGTGTATCAGGAACGAGAATCACCGCTTCGTATGCGTCTTTGGTACGTCGACTATGTATGGGTGGAAGCCTTTCGATGCCTTGTCATTCTTCCGCGCATTCTTATACATTTTTTGATGAGTTTCGTTCGAAAACGAGGCAAAAGCAATCTTAGGAACCATAGTGGTACTTATAGGAGCTAGCAACGTTTTCGAGAAAGAATTTTAGAAGAGCTGATTTTGTGATATGTCGTCCTTCTTGCACTTTCGGTTAGAGTCTGGGCCATCTGGCTGCTGGAAGCCGTTGCATTCATTACTGCGCATCCTATGTGCAGCTTACGCGTCCACAATGTTTATACCAATGTTGTCGGGGCTACTAATTGCCCTTAAAATTACTACAGGCGCACTATCATTTATGATGACGTTTCATTTTTGTATTAGTCAATTGTCAACCACATACGAGTTAACATATGAAACGTCATCACAAATGGTAGTGCGCCTGTAATAATTTTAAGGGCAATTAGTAGCCCCGACAACATTGGTATAAACATTGTGAAGGCGTAAGCTGCAACACCTGGACAGACCAAGGATGCGCATTAATGAACGCAACGGCTTTCAGCAGCCAGATGGCCCAGACTCTAACCGAAAGTGCAAGAAGGACGACATATCACAAAATCAGCTCTTCTAAAATTCTTACTTTTCAAACGTTGCTAGCTCCCGTACCATAGATATATAATACTAAGGATGACGTGACGGGTCAGCGCTAAAAAGTGTCCGAACCGAAAAAACGCGAAAAGGGAGAGAATCGCACTATAGCTAGTTGCAAGTAAAATTAGGCTGTATAATAATGGTTTAAGACATAAATTACAATGTTTTATTTTGTTATTAAAAATACACATAAGTACTCTCGTTTATATATAGGTTTTCTCGGGACACTTTTTTTCGTGAATTTTGTATTATATTGATAAGTCAATGTTAGAATTAACGCATAGAATGGGACATATGGCTAGAACTAAGGGGAATATTAGCATGGACTATTCAGTATTCAGTTTCGAGTCAGTCTGTCTGTCTGTCACGTATAGGTAGAGAGCCAGTAAGCCGCACATCATTAGGGCGCGTCGTTTGTCACGCCTTATCTCACGAATGGTAATTGTCGCGGCACCTCCGCCGCCCGCCCGCCCTAGCGTCGTGTGTTCACTAATGCGCGCTGTTCATCTGTTCATTGTTCACATTCCGATGTTGTGTGTTCACCGGTGTTCACTGTTTGCTGTAAGATTTATTGCAGCTCTAGCAGATGCCTGCGGGTTCGCTCATTTGATTTTGTTATTTGGGGTTAAATTTTAAAATACACAATTACGTTTTGTTTTTTTTCTTGATTAAAATCTTGACCGTCATGACTATTTGTAAGTTTTTGTAATTATGTATGTTAGTTATTTAGTAATTTGTTGTTATAAGTTCGTTGTTAGGTAGCCCCTGCTACGCACAGATGGTAAACCCATGGGAATTTCTTTAATTCAATTATAAAATTTGAAAAATACTTTCTTATCCTTTGTCTAAATTATACAGGGATCTCAAATGCAATTTTTTTGAATATATGATATAGGTAACAATGAAGAGTCAGTAAATCAGACAATAATTAGTGAGTTAGGATTTACGTTTATTTTTATATTATAAGGTTAAAATTCAGCCAAATTGGTTCAGTAGTTGCGGCGTGAAGAGTATAACAAACACAAAATTTATTATATTATTATGATCAGTTAAAGATAAAACTTTAAAAGTAATCTAATTAATTAATAAAGTTATTAACAGCCGTTTAACCTCATAACCGACCCTATTATTGGACACTCCCGCTGTCGTCCGAACAATAGAACGGCACGTCATCAATCAAACGCGCCATTTTGCATCCTTGCATCCTCGCGCGGGGTCCGTGCGAATAAAATGCATCGTACACAATCCATTTTTTCTCTTTTTTCCGTTCGCCATCGTCCATTAGTGCGGGCCATCGATCAAAAACACAATTCCAATTTACCTATCGGCCACAAATTCTTCAAAACGACTGCCCGACTGGCGATAGGGCGAAAAAATAAATTGCCCGGCGCGTGTCACTCGCATTTTTTTCCGGGCGTTTTTTGACGTTTTTTATATTTTTTCAATCTGTATTATTTACCGTGTTGATATTCAATTCGATGCGATCGAGGTTTTTGTGCGGTTTTATGTATTTTTTAATTGTATGGGTGGTGGAATTGAGATTTTATATCGCATTTTGTAACTTCTTGTGGGAACTTTTTATTTATCTACTCATAGATCAGAATAATAAAATTGAATTAAGGAATATGAAAATGAGCAGTGTGTAGGAAAATGATGAAGTTGCATAGAACTTGTCACTGCATAGGTACCGCATGCCGCACCTATAATAACCGACCAGTGACAAAGTGCTGGAAATATTATGAGCTCATTTTTGACTCTTCTGAGTGCAGAACAAATTTGAACCCTTTTACTGACTGAAACCTAATCAGGGCAAGTCTGAATAAATCTGCTTTTATTTTAACTAAAATTATTTATTAAGTGCCGAAAATAAATAAAATTATTGATTTAGATAATTTTTCAATCTGTAACAATCCTATGTGGACCAATTTGATACTACTTTTTATCCAAAAATTATCGATATTATAGAACGAACTAGGTCACTTTTAAACCGGACAAACTAATACTTGAGATGAATTTTTGAAGAGATGTAGGCAAGTTAGCGAAGTCTGCGCGAACTAAATTGCGGATAGGAGCTAGGTGATAAAAACCCTTTCTCAAAAATAACTAAATGAGATAGGCAATAATAAAAACAAGCAGTGAAGCCTGGATCTGCATTCAAACGCCATAAATCATGGAAGGATTAAAGCGGCGGCTACAAATTCGCCGTTATTAAAAAAACTCATTTGCAAATTTGGAAAGACAAGAAGATATTAAAGCGATAAACTTAATTATCTTCAATTTGCCCCTCCGGGGGGGTGCGACACCCCTTTTTTTTTAAGTTGCATAAAAAGTTGATGCTCCCAACTTAACGATGTTATGACTGGAACAAAAAGCGGCAGTTATGTTAATTTTGTAAAAAATAATTTTTAATGCACTTATCTCAGAATTAAAACTGTATGCATTTGAATTATCAGTGATTAAAGTGAATTTGAATAATATTTTAAAAACGCTCATCTTTTTGCGAGAAACCTTTGTTTGTATTTGGCAATCAAAATCGTCCAAATCCTCCTTTTGGTAAATTGGCAATAAAATTATAGCCACCCACAGAGGTCCAGCGACGACGTTTATAAATCTATGGCTACCTAAGTTGTCATCAGTTTCAAACCTACGTAGGTACTCTATTTGAATTGTGTTAAAAAAATTACGATGATGCGAACAAAAAATATAAATTAAATACAAAAAAAATTAGTTGTCTGTAAGTCAGTTTAATGACGATAGTTGAACGTGACAACTCTCGTTTGCACTTCAAGCCTTACATGGAACGCCTCAGAGCGAGGTAACGGCAGCCTCAGAGCGAGGTAACGGCAATTGAGTCATGTTTTTTTGTGCGTGCAGCCGGCTCTATCGATTTATAAGACGTTGTCACGTCAAAAAATATAAACAATTTACGAGGTAGCATGTTTTACTGTCACACTGTCCAAAAAATCCAAAAAACTAATCGTACAAGCATGTCCTTCTATTCAAATCAATTTCTATTCCAATTGTGAAAACCAAAAACCAAAAAAACCATGTAAATAAAACACAAAACAAACAATTAAGGACAATTTCATTAAATTCAAAGTGAATTTCCCAACGAAATCAGTTTAAACATCTCCCCGATACAAATCACACCGCGCCCAACCGGACAGCGGAAAAACAGCGAAACTTTGCAAATTAAGAAAATGTAATTAGTAACCACCCCCCAGGGTGCCACGCCGCCTCCCCCCCACGGACATAATTAAAGCGAATCTTGTTGTAATTTTGACATTTCATTTTTTTCCCGCCGTCACCTTCCCTTATTAATTAATTTTAAAAAGTACCTCTAAAATTTAATCTGTGCGCTTCTTTTTTTGCGTTGCGTTGACATTATTTTTTTTTCTTTTCCAAGAGTTAATGAAACGGCAGAGATTTTTTGATAGCGCCGCCTGCTCATTACTTTTTTGTTTCAACTTCTTCTGTTTTAATTAATTTAAGTTTTACTTTTTTCTTTATTAATTTACAGTGCTTTTCGAGATCTGATAAATAATGAGTGAAAAATCACCATTAATTATTATTATTATTTGTTGAGGTTACTTACAATTTTAACGATGTTATGACTGGAACAAAAAGATTTATTTTGCCCAGAGAATAAGTATCGCGATACTACGAGGCAATGGGGCTAGCATTTTGGGAACAATTCCCTCTGACAGCGGTCTACTAGATTAATTTTTTTTTTTTTTTTTTTTTTTTTTTTTTTTTTTTTTTTTTTTTTTTTTTTTTTTTTTACATTTTAGATTAATATGTAGTTTTTATTTTAGATAAGTATGTAGTTTTTAATTTAGATATAGTTTAATTTTATACCTAGTTTTAATTTATAACTTTTAATTTAAGCTTATTTTAGTTATTGTGATGTGATAAATAAATGCTTCTCGTGTGTAAATAAATAATACATCGATCGTCTTTAAAATTAAATCCTTAAAAGTAGTACCCTAAGTAAGTACCCTATAGATACATAATATAACATACTATTTTTATCCCAAGAAAATCACAGTTTCCACGTGATTTTGTGAAAATAGAAATTAACGCGAGTGGAGCCATGGGCTACAGCCATTGATTATTACTAAGGATAGGCCTGTTCGAACATTTTGCCAAAGCCTTTTTCATACAAGGAAATTTAGCGCCATCTATCAAACATCCTGCGAAATACTTGTTTAGTTAATTAATAAGATAGTGCGCGTACAATGGGGACATTTCCCCATTGAACTGGCGACTATTTTTCGCGCGGTTCGCCCTGTCTCTATATAGAGGTCAATGGCTACAGCAAGATAAAAGCTTGTAAAAATTTCGATGTACGATTCAGATAAAAGAACAACACAAAACATAATTTTAATTTGAAAGTCATCATAGGGCTAAATAAGGCGCAGTGCACATGTCGCGCGATAACATTGTGATGCAAAGCGATGGCCCAAACAGGCAGTAATCTCGCTATCTATCGGATAAGGTTTAAACCGAGGGTCCCGCCACCGCCATGTAATCCCGCCCTTATCTTGTTAAGCTTTCATCACGGCGGGATATTTTTGAACGATTTAAAACAGACTTTTAAGTAGGTTATATGGTCCAAAGTGTTTATATACGTACTTACATAATTATGTACCTAATCATATAAACTTACTTAGAGTATAATTGAATATCACTTAAATGGTAAAGAATAAAAAATACATATATAGAGAGAGCCCTTAAGGAGTATGGAAATTTAAAATTTATTAAATTTTGCTATTTTTTTTCAACCATTTATAAAATAATAATATTGCCTATGGGCAGATCAGTCAATAAAAATGAATAACTGAGGTAAAATTAATCTAAGCTTTTCAAATATTTACAGGTGTAGATGAAAAATAATTCATAAACGAATATAATAAACCCGTTTTTGTGTTACCCGTGGTAAATAAATAACTTCGGAAACACTATCAAAATTACATCTACTCGTAAGTCGTAACATGTAATAACTGCTTCTATTACAAATTAAAATTAAAGTTGGCTTAGCGTTATTATTATAGGAAATTACAAAAAACCATGTAATTACGTTCGAAGCCGCCTCATTTCCGCGGCTAAGTCGCGGCGGGCGGCGCGGCTTAGCTGTCATTTAAATTTAAATTAGGGAGTTAACTTGTTGTGACACGCACTTACGCATTCGCTTGTCTTACCGCTCGCCCCGCCCGTGGGCGCGCGGCTTTACATTAGGCTTTCTCCACACGTGTCAACTTAAAAGCTCAGTACTGAATGATACTATATGAAATACCGGGTAATAAAACGTGCGTAACAAACATAAATTGAAAAAAAATTGGTTGTCTGTAAAGTCGGTTTACGGACGATAGTTGAACGTGACAACTCTCGCTTGCACTTCAAGCCTTACATGGAACGCCTCAGAGCGAGGTAACGGCAAATGAGTCATGTTTTTTTGTGCGTACAGCCGGCTCTATCGAATTATAAGACGTTGTCACGTCAAAAAACTAATACCAAAATATTGTCTTATTATAAGGTTTCAAAGTATAATTATATTATAACTGCGGTGTCCTAAAATTGGGCAAGCACCGGAAAGTCTGCATTTTTTAAAATAAGATAACATACAGATACAGTTGACTCGGTAGGACACCAGCAACCCAGAGTTAAGAGCGTTTATGCGGCACGGTGTGAATCGCGTGTCGCTCCATACAAAAAAAGAATTCCGTTCCCTCTGACGCAATTTTGCGCGGAAAATGGTAGGTATTACAGAAAAAATAATAGTAAAATAAATATACAACTTATTAAAATAGTAAATAACCAGTGACATTGAATATTAATTGAATTAAATTACTATAATTCAGAAATAACAAAATATCTTGGATTTTATCCTAAAATAAAAAATGCTAAAAATGACACTTTTCGGTTTATGGTTTTTGAATGAAAATATAGGAAAATCGTGTTTTTTTTTGAGACATTTTTAGTAAATGTTATTAATTTTCTAAATATGTCATTGTTATAAGTTTGTGTTATGAAACATGGCAAATATCTTGCGTCAAAATAGAGCTTCCACCGCTAAGTGAGTAATTAGCCTTTATCTTAAACTTTCTAATGAGAAAGTTATACACATATTTTCAAATATTTTTGAGACAAAAACTAGATTATGAAATGCCAAATAATATGATAGCAATTATCTAATCCATAATTGAACACAATATGACACTCTTATGTTCCGTCGAAAATTGACAATTTTGACTCAAGCATAATTTCAGCGCATGAATGGTCTTAACCACATACTCTTAAAAGTTTACTCCCGAGCCTGAGCGTAGCATAAAAGGCTGTGGTAGATAATAAGAGACATCGACCCCGGTAAACGATCTCATGGAGGTTAGCGGGACAGACAGGAATTGCTTCCCATATGGCCCGGTACCGGGGTAAATCATCGGGGTAAATGGGACGAACCCATCCTAGCCCGCTGAAAAGCGTAGCCACATCTGACTTACTATGAGAGGAGACCCGAGCGTAGGCATAGCATAAAAGACTGCTGGACAATTTCCACGGGTTGCTGAAAGTCCACTCCGGTAAACGATCTCATGGAGTTTACCATGGTAGATGGGAAATTTTCCCATCCGTCCCGGTACCGGGGTAAATGGGACCAATCCGTTCCCGAATACCTACTGTTGATTGGAAAGAAGTTTGAAGATACTAAGGGAAGCTCAAAGTGACTCGTAATCTGTGGTTCACAGGCCACGGGCACAACAAGTTAATGCCTCAATTTAAATTTAAATGACAAGTAAGCCGCGCCGCGCGCCGGCTCAATCCGTGACGCGCAGTTTAGCGCACTTGTTGATGTTATCTGTTTGAAATGCTGTTACTTTTCTTCATTATTATTCGCGCCCTGCATGAGGAGTATTACTATTAGTGAAAGGTATTATTATATTATTAGATGCTTACATATGAAATTGGCGTTTTGTCGTACTGGCCACTTTGATCTCAAATATCTCTTCTTTGGTTAGAAATTCCAATTTCAAATTTATACAGCTATTTACTCATGCTTTTGTGTTTTGAAAATCGTAATTCATTTGTTTCTTTCTCTTTTGGTTTTTTTTTTGCGCCACTCTGTTTACAAAATGGAAAACTTGAAATATCGCGTTATTTACGAGTACGAGTTCCATCGTGGCACCAGTGCTGCAGAAACGGCTCGAAGGATTAATGATGTGTACGGCGAGGGTGTCGCAAAAGAAAACACAGTGCGTTTTTGGTTCCAACGTTTTCGTTCTGGAAATTTCGACCTGCAGTACAAGCCCCGTGGACGGCCGGAGACCAAAGTTGACAATGAAGAATTGAAGGTTATTGTGGAAGCGGATCCATCGCAAACCACGTCCGAGCTAGCTGCAGGCTGCGGTGTTAGTGATAAAACTGTTTTAGTTCACTTGAAGCAAATTGGGAAGGTGAAAAAGCTTGAAAGGTGGGCACCTCATGAATTGAGTGCAGCAAACCGACTAACGCGCGTAGACTGCTGTGTTACATGACTCAACCGGCACAGTAATGAAGGGATTTTAAATCGAATCATTACCTGTGATGCAAAATGGATCCTGTATGATAATCGGAAACGCTCATCGCAATGGTTGAACCCTGGCGAACCAGCCAAATCCTGCCCCAAACGAAAATTGACTCAAAAAAAATTACTTGTGAGCGTTTGGTGGACTAGCGCCGGCGTCGTTCACTACAGCTTTCTTAAATCTGGCCAGATGATTACGGCGGATATCTATTGTCAGCAACTGCAATCCATGATGGGAAAGCTAGCTGCTAAACAACCGAGGCTGGTCAATCGTTCTAGGCCACTGCTGCTTCAGGACAACGCTAGACCACACACTGCACAACAGACGGCTACCAAATTAGAGGAGCTTCAATTGGAAAGCCTAAGACATCCACCTTACTCCCCGGACCTTGCTCCAACAGATTACAATTTTTTTCGAAATTTGGATAACTTCTTACAAGGGAAAAAATTTAACTCCGATGAGGCAGTCCAAAGCGCTTTCAAAGATTTTATTGATTCCCGTCCGAATGGCTTTTTTAGTAAAGGGATCAATGAACTACCTATAAGGTGGCAAAAGTGCATAGATAGCAATGGTATATACTTTGATTAAATATATATATTATATTTAAAAAAAATCGACTTTATGTTCCTCCCATACAAAACGCCAATTTCATATGTAAGGACCTAATATTAGTACGGGAGCTAGCAACGTTTGAAAAGTAAGAATTTTAGGAGAGCTGATTTTGTGATATGTCATCCTTCTTGCACTTTCGGTTAGAGTCTGGGCCATCTGGCTGCCGGTAGCCGTTGCGTTCATTAATGCGCATCCTACGTCTGTCCAGGTGTTGCAGCTTACGCCTCCATAGTGTTATACCAATGTTGTCGGGGCTACTAATTGCCCTTAAATTATTTTAGGCGCATTTGTACCATTTATGATGACGTTTCATATAAAAACATATATAAATTGGGACAATTTATATGTTTAGGCATATAATGGGGCAAATGAAACACCAACTTTAGCCGTTAGTTTTATGGTATAATGTTAACTCGTATGTGGTTGACAATTGACTAATACAAAAATGAAACGTCATCATAAATGGGTACAAGTGGGCCTATTAATTATTAGTTGCCCCGACAACATTGGTATAAACATTTTGGAGGCGTAGAGAAGCTGCACATAGGATGCGCACTAATAAACGCAACGGCTACCGGCAGCCAGATGGCCCAGACTCTAACCGAAAGTGCAAGAAGGACGACATATCACAAAATCAGCTCTCCTAAAATTCTTTCTCGAAAACGCTGCTAGCTCCTATACCATATTCTGTGGTTAGTGACTGGACCATAGCACCGAGAGTAATCCAAATGCTCTTTTACGAAGTTGGTAGTCCGATCGCTATATCTTATTTAATTTTTATCAACATAATTATAGGTAAGTGTCTATGTTTGAAAAGGAATAAGAAATCAAGAATTTTTGTAAGGAATCTATAGTTTCACTTGTATAGATATTTTAATCCACGATGACGCGCCCCACTCTGTCAAACTCCATACGAATCGAATGAAACAAGCAATTTTGACACAGTGGGGCGAGTTTTCATGGATTGAAATATCTATATACAAGTACGCTGCTTTCATCAGTACGCGATTAGAAAGAATTTTCTATTTTATTACAGAGATTGGATTTAGTAGATCGCAAATTAACATTTCCACCAATTTCAAATTAAATTTTTTTAAGTTTAAATGATCAATTATGAATATCAAAGTGAAACCCGTTTTCAGAAAAATCCTAAACCCGACGTTGGTAGGTACGTAGGTACCATAAACAAATTGGCAAAAACACCCATTTGTTATCCATTTAGTATCACTGGTCCATTAATAACCCGGGTTTATCCCGGCCTAATCTGCCGCTCATTCCCGCTTTCCACGGCCGATTCTTTTCCGCGCCAAAAAACTCCGCTCGCGGCCCGCCCTGTCACCACAGATTTATTGCAAGGGATTATGGGCTTGATAAATAATAAAACAGTGTGTATTGTGTGTCCGCTTGAAACTGTGTTCAAATTTTTGTGGCGAGGTTATAGTTTGTAAGTTAAAAGAAGCGGTATTTCTAAGACGAAGAGAGAAGAGAGCTGAGAGCTTTTCGTAATTATATTTTCGTGGAGACATTCTTTATGGATACCCAAGCGCCACGGAAGGTACTTTGGATGTGGGACTCTACGCCTAATCGGTGGTAGTAATTGTGGTGGTTTCAGTTCTATAATAGTCTGGAAATCCCGATAGACATGTATCGTTAACGTAACATGCTCGACAGAAGAAGAGAAGAAACTATACAGTCCACTGCAAGCTGCGCCGAAGAGGGCACGACGAACAGCGAAGGCACACGACGGGCGACGACCATCCCATCGCAGACGGGCGCCGACCTCAGCGCCGACCAGCGCTGAGACAGGTCCTATACCTGTCTCACTCATAAGGCAGGGTTCCCTATCCCTGCCTTACTTGCGCTACGTCTACCCAGTGGGGACATGTTCCCCGGCGTAGGTTCGGCATACGGCCGACGCGCCGCAACAGGGGTGGTTTTTCATGTGGGCAGTGTTCCTAGGCTATATTTGCAGTGTAGAAGCTGTTCGGAAACCTGTACGTCGTCATATGGTAGGTATTATATTATCTATTAATTCTACACGACTGACTTCAATACATACTAACGACAAACGCTGAATACTCTTCACACATGGTTGCACACATAATTTCTTATGAATAATCTATATATATAAAAGAATGAGGCATTTTGGTTGTTCCACGGATTCCGCCAAAACTATAGGTCGTAGAGATCTCAAATTTGGTACCTAGGTAGATATTAGGTCATGAATTCGTACTAAGACGGGAATTCCAGAAATTTCGTATTTAAGGGGTAAAAACCGTTGGTTTTCGGGATTTCCCCATAGAGAAGTGTAATTTGTTTCGTTGTTCCAGGAATTCCCGAAAAGCTACAAGTCGTAGAGATCTGAAATTTGGTACCTAGGTAGATATTAGGTCATGAATTCGTACTAAGACGGGGATTCCAGAAATTCCGTGTTTAAGGGGTAAAAACCGTTGGTTTTCGGGATTTCCCCATACAAAAGTGTAATTTGTTTCGTTGTTCCAGGAATTCCCGAAAAGCTACAAGTTGTAGAGATCTGAAATTTGGTACCTAGGTAGATATTAGGTCATGAATTCGTACTAAGACGGGGATTCCAGAAATTCAAATTTTAAGGGGTGAAAACCGTTGGTTTTTTGGATTTCCCCATACAAAAGTGAAATTTTTTTCGTTGTTCCAGGAATTCCCGAAAAGCTACAAGTCGTAGGGATCTGAAATTTGGTAACTAGGTAGATATTAGGTCACGAATTCGTACTAAGACGGGGATTCCAGAAATTCAAATTTTAAGGGGTAAAAACCGTTCGTTTTATGGATTTCCCCATACAAAAGTGATTTTTTTTTCGTTGTTCCAGGAATTCCCGAAAAGCTACAAGTCGTAGAGATCTGAAATTTAGTACCTAGGTTGACATTAGGTCATGAATTCGTACTAAGACGGGGATTCCAGAAATTCAAATTTGAAGGGGTGAAAACCGTTGGTTTTATGGATTTCTCCATACATAAAAGTGTAATTTTTTTCGTTGTTCCAGGAATTCCCGAAAAGCTACAAGTCGTAGAGATCTGAAATTTGGTACCTAGGTCGGTATTATATCATGAATTCGTATTCAGAAAGGGATTTTCGAGATCCAAATTTTGAGGAGGAAAAATTTTGAACTTTTTGGCCCCCATTTTGAACTTTTTTGTTACTGGGCCGATTGCTTTGCAAATCGACTTTTGACTATGGCAGCAAGCATAGAGAAGGAATTTGTGGTCAAAATTTAAAAAAGTGGCCGCCATTTTGAACTTTTTTGTTACCGGGCCGATTGCTTTGAAAATCGATATTTGACTATGGCAGCAAGCATAGAGAAGGAATTTGTGGTCAAAATTTAAAAAAAGTGGCCGCCATTTTGAACTTTTTTGTTACTGGGCCGATTGCTTTGAAAATCGATATTTGACTATGGTAGCAAGCATAGAGAAGGAATTTGTGGTCAAAATTTAAAAAAAGTGTCCGCCATTTTGAAATTTTTTGTTACTGGGTCGATTGCTTTGAAAATCGATATTTGACTATGGCAGCAAGCATAGAGAAGGAATTTGTGGTCAAAATTTAAAAAAGTGGCCGCCATTTTGAACTTTTTTGTTACTGGGCCGATTGCTTTGAAAATCGATATTTGACTATGGCAGCAAGCATAGAGAAGGAATTTGTGGTCAAAATTTAAAAAAAGTGTCCGCCATTTTGAAATTTTTTGTTACTGGGTCGATTGCTTTGAAAATCGACATCTGATTATTTCACCAAGCATCGAGAAGGAATTTGTAGTCAAAATTTAAAAAAGTGGCCGCCAATTTGAACTTTTTTGTTACTGGGCCGATTGTTTTCAAAATTGATATCTGATTATCGCAGCGAGCATAGAAAAGGAATTATTGGTAAAAATTTAAAAGAATTGGCCACAATTTTGTACTTAAATGTCTTACCATGGTAGCAAGCAACCACGGCCGGATGGACGAACGGACGGTGGAGTCTTAGTAAGAGCTTGTACCCTTTGGGTACGGAACCCTAAAAATGGCCACCATATTTAACTTTTTTGTGACGATCGAATTTTTCAAAATCAATATGTGACTATTACCAGGAAGCAAGAGAAAATTTTGTGGGCAAAATCGTGTGTAATGCAGGAATTTTGGAAATTAAACCACCATAGTAAAGCATAACTCAGAAGTTAACGTGAGCGAAGCCGCGGGCGTTTGCTAGTTTTGTATATAAATACAATGATAAAATGTTTGTATTTTTTGTATTAGATACACTTGAAAAGAATAAAATCCTTATCTTAGTGTTTGGCTATGGCGAGATATATAGAGTCTTCTATTTTTTCTGAGTCCGAAGTTCGAATCCCCGTCACGTATCTCGATCTGTAACGCAACTGAGTCATGAGGCAACCAGGGGCCGTACCACCGTCTCTTATAGCAGTATTATTGTAATATTGTTTCAAAATGAAAATTTTCATACTGACATTGTATGAAAATGTCAAAACAATCTATATCTATACTTATAATAAATCTGTAACAGGTCAAATTCTGTACATTAAAGATATTTTGAAAATTTTTTTTCGAGGGCACTCTAAAATCGGTTCTGGACCCAAAACTGTATTTTTTTTCATTTTTGTCTGTCTGTCTGTCTGTCTGTCTGTCTGTCTGTCTTTCTGTATCACGGCCGCGCATCACGCCGAAACTACTGAATGAATTCCAATGAAACTTGGTATGACTTGAGTTCATACTACGAGGAAGGACATAGGATACTTTTTATCCCGAAATTCAGCATGGTTCCCTTAGGAGAGGGGATAAAAGTTAAAATGTATACTGAGTTGTAAATCTTTAACGCGTGGTCCGATTTCATTCATTCTTTTTTTGTTAGAAAGGGGATACATTAAAGATTGTTCTGTAAATATTTCAAAGTCATCGGTTTTGTAGTTCAGAAAAAATAGACATAATAACCCTCAGTATTTGTCCAAATAGCTTGAAACACGGAATATGCAGAAAACTTTGAACGTACGGCTCATCTTAAGCTGGCGTACCCTGTTGTGAAAATTAGACCCTTGAGCCAGGAAACGGCTATAGGATACATTTGATTTCCCTAAAAGTAGAGGAACGATTGCCCTGGCCGATTTAAGGTCGTACCGCTGTATGGTGGAATCAAACGAATCACACATCAAATGAAAGAGCGTAAAAAAATACTCGATCCGAGTCGACGACTTATATGTGGAGAATTAGGATTACCGAGTATTTTCAAAATAAAAATAAAATTAATAAATTGATTTAATGGCGTTGCTAAGTAAACATTTAATTGCTGTCAAATTTTTTTCACGTTCAATTATACGTCAGGTTTTTCCATAGATTTACTGTGGTGAGAGATCCGACCTCTTAGGTCTATTTAATTTATTAGCCCAAAGTTTATTTGATATGCAAATAACGTTATAAGATGCGATCAGTCCGATTGTAGGTTTCGGAGAAAATCGAACATTACGTCGATGTATATGTTTAAGAAAGGGTTAACGCTGAAACAGATTAATAAAGTCGATTTTCTGTATTCTGAGATAGATAGATAAACACTTTATTGCACACCATAGAATAAAAATATAAAAAAGAAGAAATAATAAAGTAGGATCTCTCCATCGTATACAATCGTTGAAAAATGGTCAGAAGAATTGACGCACTGAAGATCAGAGAAGCTAAACATATAGCATTGAACATGAGCCACAAGCTGGACGGCCATCAGCTTCGACTACTGAAAATAGCGTCGGAAATATTTGGGATTTGATACTGGGGGCCGTTGAGATAGCTGAAATCATAGGTATATCCTATCAACAAACTCGAAATATATTGAATGGAAGCAGGCGTTATTTTGCGGAAATCCATAATTAGCAGGACAGATTAATTTGTTTTGCTGTAATCCGCTACTTGAAAAGATTCTGTATGGTACAATATGCAGGAACACTGCCCACATGAAACACCACACACAACATCTCCTGAGGATGTCCCGGTTCGGGACGAAACGTGCGTCGAAGAAAGTGTTGGAAAATTGTGTGTGGTGTTTCATGTGGGCAGTGTTCCTGCATATTGTACCATATAGAATCTTTTCAAGTAGCGGATTACAGCAAAACAAATTAATCGGTCCTGCTAACTCGAAATATAATTGTCGTAATGAATTAGGTCTTCGCAGAAAGCTTAATAATTAGTGAGATATAATTAATAAGGCAAAACAACGTTTGCCGGGTCAGCTAGTATTACAATTTATACTGCTATAAGAGATGGTGCCTGGTGGTACGGCCACCGCAGCCGGCACCGGAGCACGGTTCGCAAACACGCAACTGGCAAACACGTACTTAAAACCAAATTTTTTTTCGCAAATTTATTTAAAAACGTCGTTCAATGCACGTGCGGAATTGTCATTTCGAGTGCCGGTTTCTTGACCCAAGCCGAAGGCGCGCGTCTACTATAGGGACGAGTAGATATGACAATTCCGCACTTGTGTTGAAATGTACTGTTATGTACATGTGTGTAGTGTACTTAATGGCTGACTGGGGTAAAAATGATAACCTTCTTCTCTAGCTCTTTAGATAGCTTTAGCAGACAGTAGAAAATTCAAAGGATATTCAAGAATTCAAGATACTTCCAAGATGTAAGTACTAACTTCCAAAAGTTTAATTTCGATAAGAAAATAGTTATGAATTCGCTGTTCTATATATACCTACCTACCTTTTAACTTTTTGAGATAACAGTTTTAATAATAATGCTAAGATAACTACTAAGTAACTTAGGTACGATTTGTAGAGTATAGCTGTACTTACCATAGGATAGCATGAATGTTTTCTATTGACTGGGTGTTTTTTAATAATATAAATATTTATGTATCTATGTATATTTATCAGTTATCTAGCACCCATAAGACAAGCTATCGCTTACTTTGGGGCTAGATTGCGATATGTGTAATGTCCTGGTATAAACAAAGAGGTTCTGCATTCGACCCGTATGTTTGTATGTACTTAAGTATATTATCTTAGTCCGCGATTATTTAAATATTTATTTATTTATGTATGTATGGTCACTAAATGTAAAGGTTCGTCGGGTTTCGCGTTCACTAGTTCTGCAAGAGTCCATTATGTCAACATATCAGTACAATCGACCAGTGCAAACGAATCACTTTGAAAATCGACGAACCTTTTCATTCCGTGACTGTATCTACGTCATACGTGTAAAACTCTCCGAGTGTCAAATCATAAACTTAAAATTTGCTACATACCTCGTATCCATTCTTGTAGCAAACTGCAACTATTGCATATCAAGCAATATCACAGTATTTAGTAATTTTATTGCCTGCACGCTGCATTCTTACCTCAGTCGGTACGTATATTTACTTCTATAATATACCGATCGAGTGGGAATTGAGATATTCTGAATAAATGCTTGCAATATTAAATTCAGAGACGATTCCGTAAGACGTGAATAATTCGTAACGAACTATAAGTAGGAAAACCTACTAATACTACTACAACTAGATAATATATTACAGGAATATCTTGTGAGGAACTGTCATAGAAAAAAAAACTGGAAATATATTTTTTGCTCATAAGCCTAATGTTTCATAAAAACAAAAAAAAAACATTTTTGGAAAAACGTTAGGGTTATAATAATGGGGGGCTGGCCAAGCAACCTCCTAGTGTGTCCGAGTGCTACGGTGCCTCTCTGTAGCGCACGGGCCGGTGCTCCCTGGTAACGTCGGTTAATAACCGACGGCTAATAGCTTGGCCCGGTGGATAGGTGACGTTTCTTCGCGTGTCCCTCTGAGTCCCAGCAGAGGGCACAGTGTCGAAACGTCAACACCTAAACCGGAGGAGGAAGAAAACCTCATTAAAAAATTACAGGCGGGGGCGGAAACGCCCACAAGTCCCTTCGGGGCACTACGAGGAAGACAACCTCGTAAAAAAATCACCGAAGTGGGCGGGAACGCCCGTCGAGAGGGATAATTACGGCGGCACATCCCTCTCGCAGGAGACGCACCGGTTGCTGGAGGACGAACATCTTTCTTCGGCTTCCGTGTGCGCCGGCCTGCGGGTGACGGACGTAAAGGGCTATGGCGTCCGTTGCCCGAGTTCCATCAACAGGCCGAGGAGGTGGCGCGCCCTGTTTTGGACGCGCCTCCCAGGAGGAGCCGGCGGCGGCCAGGCTGCCGGCAGCAGCGACGGGACCTGCCGCTTAGGTGGCGGGTCGGGTCCTGGCGGGAGCGCGGTGAATACGCAAGTGAATCCCGTACTCCCGCCAACGAGGTCCGTCGTGGCAAGCGACAGGTTTTAGTGGGTGCAAGCCCCACATAACCCCTCCATTTCCCCTGACGGAGGGGTATGCGTTAGGCATTTCCTGACATTAAAAAAAAAAAAAAAAAAAAAAAAGGGTTATAATAATAATCTTAGAACAAATCTTTTCTATTATCTATAAATAAATAAATCAATATACAAATAATTCGGTGGTAATATCAACGGTTCAAAGCTCCAAACTACTTTTATATTTATAATTTTGTAACTAGATGGCGCTGCACGCATTTAAATCGCGGCAACAGTTCCCCGCGTTCAACCGATATAATAGAAGATTGAGTTGAATCTATGTTAAGTAAATTATGATATGATTCATTATATAAAATTTTTGGAAACCCGTTAGGGTTATAATTAGAGGTGGGCGATTATGAATGATTAGTATTAGTATTAGTATTAGTATAATCGAATGGTTCTAAACTACTAATTTTCATAATCGATTATGAAATTAGTAACTAATTTATTTTTATAATCGAATGACTGAATGAATTTTTATAATCGAAAATTAATGATAATTATAATTAGGGTTATAATTATCATTAATTTTCTATTATCTATAAATAAATAAATAAATAAATCAATATACAAATAATTCGGTGGTAATATCAACGGTCCAAAGCTCCAAGCTACTTTTATATTATTTTGTGACTAGATGGCGCTGCACGCATTTAAATCGCGGCCACAGTTCCCCACGTTCACCCGAAAAAATAGAAGACTGGGTAATGATTAATCAACATATATGGAAAAGTCAATTTTTGGAAACCCTTTGGGTTTAATAATTCTAGAAAATCTTCAAAACTGACATACGCAGCCCCGGCCTGGTTCGCGCTGGCTTCAGAAGCTACCAAGGCCACGCTGAGGGTTCGACAATCAGTCGCCATCAGGAGACTGGCAGGAGCACCGCGGTACGTCCGGAACAGCACCCTGGCCCGAGACCTGAAGATCGAGAGCGTCGACGACTTCGTAGCGCGACTCGCCGTCAGGATGTTCGGGACTGCAGACGCCTCCCGACATTCCCATATCAGAGGCATCGCGCCACACCACACGCGACCCCCTGATGGACGTGCTTTCCCGCGTGACCTGGTCACGCGCCCGACTGACTGACTGACAGACAACCAAAGAAGCCACGGAGCGGTTCGCCACTCCTGACCGCTGGTCGCTTCGCTGGGCCTCCCGTCTCCTCGGAGCGGGTCTCACCCGGCGGGGCAGTACCGCGACGGAACTGCGGCCGCTCCGTTCCACACAACCTCAAGCCCGCATCCCCACTTCCTATAAAGGGGGACAAACACCATGGCCAATAGATCGGCCACCCCAGTGACCCTGGCGTATTTGCGCCAGGCGGAAGATCCCGCTTGAAGGGGGCCCAGCCCCGAACAAGCCTGCCCGCGCCCCTACAAGGCGTGAGCGATAATACGAGCGCCAGTCAGTCGTCACGGAGAAACGGTACGAACAACACGTGTTTCATTTACTCCTAAGAAGAACCTCTGCAGCTCAAAAAAGAGCATTAACGAGCAACAGAGTAACGAACATTTTTGTTGTTATTTTTGATGTTTCTGCGATCAGTCTCTTGACTATTAGCAGATTGGATGTGTGATTGTGGCATGGGAGAAGGTCACTCCATTGAGCAACTCTTCTCATAGTAAGAGCTTTTACTTTAGACTAAGGTTAGTGATCTTTTAGGTCTCTTTGGCCTGTTGTCTCTGGTTAGTGAGACCGCGAGACAATTAACTATAGTCTATAGTGTTTTTTGGCAAAGTTAGCTATCTCTTCTTTTGCAGATTTTGGCAAAGTGTTTTCTATTTCTTCTTTTACAGAAGGCATTGATAGGTGCATTTCTGATGTTTTGGAACATAACGATATAGTTATAGATTGCTATAAACATTTCGGTTTTGTTTTAGGAAAATCCTGCGGGGTCTGTAGATTTCCCGGGACAATAAGTAGCCTTTATGTTAATTCAGTTTATATAAGCTGCCTACGATCCAAATATCAGCTACTATATTACTACTATGTAGCTATAATATGTTACTACTATCTATAGCTATGTTACTCCTATCTAGCTATGTTACTATAGTATGTAGCTAGATACTAATAGCTTTTCAAAAATCGGTTAAGAAGTTCTGACTTGATTGAGCAAGCATACAAACATTCAAACATGTTTGTATGCTTGATGTTCAAAAACATTCAACATCACAATTAGGTGATGGGTAAACTACACTACAATCTTACGTATTTTTCGCGTCAAAGCGATTCGCCATGTTGTATTCCCTGCAGATTTATGTGGGCTTATGGGCTTGATAAATAATAAAACAGTGCGTCTCTGCGGCTTTATGGCGGTTTTCAATTTGTTACGCGATTGTGCCATCGGCGCGGTGGGGTGCGAGATCTATCGACGGGCGAACACTTGCCGGGAATTGGTGGTTTATCTTAAGGTGTGGGAACTTTGATTACCTATCTCATGGTATTGGTTGATGTGATTGTATACGAAGGAGAATGGAGTAGCTATAAGCATGTATAGATATTTCAATCCACGATGACTTCACGATCCACTTTGTCAAACTCCATACAAATCGAATGAAACATAAGCGATTTTGACAGAGTGGGACGCGCCTTCGTGGATTGAAATACATATCTATATTCGTTAGTGTGGCTCTATTCGTAGTAGAAAGGTAGGTATGAATGAAAAAAGCTTCTTGGATTTATAATGAAAATAAAATGAACATGAAGTCCACGACGTACCTTCCTATTAATTACCTATGTGTCATTAAAAATAATGATTATAATGATTATTCTTAATGAGATTGAATTTTCTGTTTAGACGAGGTAGCTTTAAAAATGTGTTTATGATTTTTACTACGTATTATTTTAAGTACAGTATTATACCTATTGATTGAAATGTGTAAAGATTAATGAACTATGAATTGATTAAAATCTTCTTGATATTTTTTCTTTATTTTTATTATTCTTTACTTATTCAGAGCACTTAGAATCGTGGGTCATAGCATAAAGATACTATAAGATATAGCTCCTACTTAAACGCTAGTTTATTATAAAAATGTTTTATAGGGTGAGAATACACCCTACCACCACCCTAGCCACAATTCATGGATTCCGATCAAACTACGATTAATTTCCGAAACCTTTGAATTTCATACTTCAGTGGCCTAATTCTGTATCGTTAGTTAGCAACTCACGCTGAGTTATATACTTAGAAAAAGTTGACAAAAATCCTATTTTTGCATTATTTTTGAACAAATTAGCAACTTGCATGGTATGTTGATGCTATACCATACCAACCTAAGTTGGTACCTTGTTCAAAAATAGGATTTTTTTACCCGTTTTCTTAGTTAATAACTCAGTGCGAGTTGCTAACTAACGATACAGAATCAGGCCACAGTAATATGCAATGTCCTTTAACTTTATTGTCTTTATATTCGCTATAGTTTACACGAAAAAGGTAAAATAAGGCCGTTGATAAAAACCCGTCCACGTAGGCACCTTTTATTGAACACGCGGCTCGTCCTCGAAGGTACGATACATGGTATTATTACGGGCGGATATAAAAGATATCCTAAAACATGTCTATAAAACACAATAATATCGGAATCGCGTAGTCAGCGCCTCGCCGGAACAATGGAGGCAGGGGGGGGGGGGGGGGAGAAAATGGCGTCAGGGTTGACCCTTGGCTGCAGAAACCTACATATATTGAAAAACATTTAATTTTCTTTTAAGCATAGCGAGATACGCCAAAGTGATAAAGTCGTGAAATATTTATCACTATTCTAGAGATATTGCAAAATGAAATATTTTGTCATAAGCGCCTTTATTAGCTAGACCTATATGACCTATATGAAATAAAGTACCTACATAATGTATTCTGATTCTGAATATGTACGTCACAGTACTCTTCATTGATGTCACAAAAAATGTACGTAGCACTCCGGAAGTGCCGACAGAGTGAGGTGTCGGTTACGGTAAAGGTGTTGCGAGTTCAATGGTTTTCCCAACTTGAAAAAATTCTTTACGCATTTCAAGAAGTTTTCACTCCTAAAAAAATTATAACTAAGAATAAGAAAAAAAAAATTTATGTTTTGTAAGGTGATAAAATTCAAGACCTCAAGTTCTTAAGCCACGTTACAAGCAGGTTCGATACCATCAAACGCTTGATTTAAGGGCAAGTAGGAGGCACGCGTCTATGTGGTCATCCCCAACAAAACGGATGAATACGTTTAATCCTGGATGCTACCAGTCCCTTCGTCACCGACTGCTCTCGCAATGCTGTCAATACTAGCTGCTAGAGGTTGACATATTTGACATGTGACAGATTTGACCTCATGACTATGACCACTATGCCATGAGTGAACTGAGAAGCAGTAGAAGATAACAATGGTTTGGAAAATAAGAAACACTTCAACCTACTTTGTTTCTCTCACTGACAGCACTTAGTACTTATGACGACCGACTGGCGTAGTGGTAGCGAACCTGCCGTCTGCGCCGGAGGTCGTGGGTTCGATTCCCACTACTGGTAAATGTTTGTGTGATGAGCATGAATATTTTCCAGTGTCTGGGTGTTTTTCAATATATTATATTTATGCATATTAGTATGTATGTATATTATCAGTCATCTAGTACCCATAGCACATGCAAGCTATCGCTTACTTTGGGGCTAGATTGCGATGTGTCAACTGTCCCGTATATATTTATTTATTTATTATTTATCCCCAATGTTCCAGACACCCCTAGATAAGGCGGGGAGGGGGTGAGGGATGGGTGGGGCGCGTCATAACCTGGCAGCTGACTTGCGCGAACAGCGGTGACGTTTGTTGTTTAATACGTGACAGCTATATTCCGAGACATGATATTAGATGATACCTACAAATATTTTGTAAGCAGAAATAAAAATAAAAAATTGTTATTTTGAATAATAAAAAATTTGCCTGGGATTTCCTGGGGGAAGCTTCGGGCATCGTTTTAGACTTTTAGTACATAAGTGTGTTTGTGTTTGTGACTTTTAGTACATTGTGTTGTTTGTGTGTCATAATGTTGTGAAATAAAATATTTTAAAAATAACATATTTTTTCTATCTTTCTTTCTTTCAAATAATTTTCTATTTACAACTAGGGTCTTGCATTAAGGTTCTTACGTTAAGAACTGCCATACAAACATATCCAAAATTCCTTTTTTTTGTAAGTTATCACTATCTCACAAAATTAACTGTAATTTAAAATTTGTTTGACATTTTTTATTAGACTACAGTCAAACCTGGTTAAGTAAGGGCTCAAGGTATCGAGATGTCTTTTTCTGTTATAGAAGTTTCTCACTAACCAGAGTTTTGAAGTTAGGAGGGCAACATGGCAAATACTCTCATTAATAGTTTTCCCACCTCCTCAGGTTTGACTGTAATGAGATTAGATCACTGGCAGTTCAGTCTAAAGAGGCACTTTTATCCAAATTGCATAACTATCCAATAACATAACCCATACTGTGTAAGATTCTTTTCTATATAAGCCCACTGATTAAATGTTAGGAGTCAGGACATATTATTGCTATTGTGTTGCTCTAAATACGTCCCATTGTACATCCCTTTTTACAAGCGTTCGAGCAATCCAATCAAACCTTATACCCACTTGAGACTTTTATTACATCGTAGCAACGCTACGACGTAGGTACTACGGTGCTACGGGCTACGGGCTACGAGGGAGTAAAAGAGTGCAGAATAAGGTAGTATTAAAGGAGAGGGATGTTCGAACGCGCGAAACTTTGCCAATAACACGCCGTCACAAGGCACGCCTCTACACTGTACACCGCCGGACATTTGCACTGTGCAACTTTATACTTATTGAAAATTTAGTTTTCGAAGACAGTTTTTCAATAGTTAATATTTTCTATTTTACACTATCAAACTTAAACTTTGTGATGAAAATAAATTTTGCTATTATTTTTTTTTAATTGAATTTTATCCTTATGTGTGGTAACTGTTTAGTAAATGGACGGAATAAGATGATAATTATGATTTTATGACATCAAATTGTACGTACATTTTTATGAATAAACTTTCATTTCATTTGTAACTCAGCGCTACCTCCAGTATGTTAAAATAAAAACGAAGGTCCTTAAAATTTTGTCCTTTCAAAATAATGCTTTTTCTGATAGCTACATATTATGTATCAAGTTTTCCCTGATCCCGGAGCTGTAGGAGTCACAGTATCACAAAAATATTCGAGACCTTTAACACCGGTAATAATGAAAGGCTGGCTTATATTTACACAACGAACTAGCTTAGCTGTTCAACATGGAAACGTATAGCTAGTAATTTAAGTACTGACTTATATAGCAATATTAGCTGACCAGGCAAACGATGTTTTGCCATTAGGGTTATAAAAAAATAGGTTAAAATCTACTCTCAGACCTACCAAAAATACACAGAAAATTTCATAACAATCAGTTGAGTCGTTTTGGAGGAGTTTGGTAGGAAAGTATAAGTTAACGATAAATCATAAAAACCTTATCTATAAGAAAAAAAAATACAAAACCTATTTTTGTCCCACGTTGTATAGGAGCAAATTTTAACAAGTTATTGGTGCGAGAGTGTGAGGGACTAAGCTATAGTGATGATATTATATACCCTGTTTTTACCGACATACAACGCCCGCGGGACCGCGCCAAACTTTCTTGTTGCGACATAATCACACTAATATTAGGTCCTTACATATGAAATTGGCGTTTTGTCGTACTGGCCACTTTGATCTCAAATATCTCTTCTTTGGTTAGAAATTCCAATTTCAAATTTATACAGCTATTTACTCATGCTTTTGTGTTTTGAAAATCGTAATTCATTTGTTTTTTTCTGTTTTGGTTTTTTTTTGCGCCACTCTGTTTACAAAATGGAAAACTTGAAATATCGCGTTATTTACGAGTACGAGTTCCATCGTGGCACCAGTGCTGCAGAAATGGCTCGAAGGATTAATGATGTGTACGACGAGGGTGTCGCAAAAGAAAACACAGTGCGTTTTTGGTTCCAACGTTTTCGTTCTGGAAATTTCGACCTGCAGAACAAGCCCCGTGGACGGCCGGAGACCAAAGTTGACAATGAAGAATTGAAGGTTATTGTGGAAGCGGATCCATCGCAAACCACGTCCGAGCTAGCTGCAGGCTGCGGTGTTAGTGATAAAACTGTTTTAGTTCACTTGAAGCAAATTGGGAAGGTGAAAAAGCTTGAAAGGTGGGTACCTCATGAATTGAGTGCAGCAAACCGACAAACGCGCGTAGACTGCTGTGTTACATTACTCAACCGGCACAGAAATGAAGGGATTTTAAATCGAATCATTACCTGTGATGAAAAATGGATCCTGTATGATAATCGGAAATGCTCATCGCAATGGTTGAACCCTGGCGAACCAGCCAAATCCTACCCCAAACGAAAATTGACTAAAAAAAAATTACTTGTGAGCGTTTGGTGGACTAGCGCCGGCGTCGTTCACTACAGCTTTCTTAAATCTGGCCAGACGATTACGGCGGATATCTATTGTCAGCAACTGCAATCCATGATGGAAAAGCTAGCTGCTGAACAACCGAGGCTGGTCAATCGTTCTAGGCCATTGCTGCTTCAGGACAACGCTAGACCACACACTGCATAACAGACGGCTACCAAATTAGAGGAGCTTCAATTGGAATGCCTAAGACATCCACCTTACTCCCCGGACCTTGCTCCAACAGATTACCATTTTTTTCGAAATTTGGATAACTTCTTACAAGGGAAAAAATTTAACTCCGATGAGGCAGTCCAAAGCGCTTTCAAAGATTTTATTGATTCCCGTCCGAATGGCTTTTTTAGTAAAGGGATCAATGAACTACCTATAAGGTGGCAAAAGTGCATAGATAGCAATGGTACATACTTTGATTAAATATATATATTATATTTAAAAAAAATCGACTTCATGTTCCTCCCATACAAAACGCCAATTTCATATGTAAGGACCTAATATTATAAAAGCGAAGGTTTTGTATACATGTGAGTATGTATATGCTGAACTGATTTGTCTTAAAGATTAAATGGACTCTACAATTTCGCATTGTGAAGTCAACATCTCATGAGGATGTTCCGGTGTCGGGACGAAACGTGCGTCGAATAAATTGTTGGAAGAATTATGTGTAGTGTTTCATGCAGGCAGTGTTCCAATGGATAATACAGCTTCTTTTCAAATAGTGGATTATAGCAAAACAAATTAATCTGTCCTGCTGGTTTGGCTTAATTTGAAATGTTAGCCCACTTTATCTTGGAAAAATTCAGCACTCCACGGAATGGTGTAAACCCGAATTTAATGTGGATGTGGTCTACGGTGCTATAGCCTTTCCGAAACCCGGTTTGTTCTGGAGGTTGGAATTCGTCTGTTAAAGTCTTTTTACGAGAAAGTCGGTTTGTAATAACCCTAGAGAACAATTAGCTTGCAAATATGGCTCAGAAGTGGGATGGCCGATGGCCCCATTGATATATATGGATTTTGGGTAAGCGCTAAAAAGTGTCCGAACCGAAAGAGAGCCAAAACGCGAAAAGGTTTCCAATCGCACTTCAGTCTCGTGTTTGATTCATCAGAAAGAACACGCGTTAATACCGCTCTTTGTTTTATTCAGAGATATACAAAATTACGCTATATGATAATGGTTTAACACATAAATTACAATGTTTTAGTTTATTTATAAAAATACACATGTACACTCGTTTATATAAAGTTTTTCTCGGGACACTTTTTTCGTGAATTTTGTATTACACCCGGGGTCCATTGATTTATATGACAATGGATGCCTATAATTTTTTAACAAGTTCTTGTTTGTTTCCTTTCTTGAAGAAGAGTAATGTAACACTTCTGCTCCATTCTGTCTTAATGCTGAACACATTGATCGCCATTGTGATACTCTAACAAGGAATCCCGTGCTACATGTCTAGTCAATCGATACGAAGATGAAATTTGATGCGCCATCATTGGGTTGTAACGGTCGGCGCTGCGACTCGATTCATGAATATATATCGCGAGTAATCGATTCTATCGTGATTGTTTTTTCGATATCCGATTCTCTCTTATTGTATTGTTAATGGATTCGTATGATTGTATGGACGATTCTTTTCTATTTCTTATTTTGTGGATATGGGTCAAGAATGTTCGAAGGATTAGGTAATTTAGTATTTTAGTGGTTCTTTTTTAATTAAGAAACCTCCTCTTCCCTTATAAAAATGGTAGATTGTTATTGTAAGTGTTGTAAATAAAATTCTTATAAATGAACAATTCTTCCTAATAAAGTTCTTAGGTGTACTCGATAGCTACACTTTTCTTGTTTTCTTGAATAATTTCAGAATTTTAAAATCTCAAGTCCACATAAAAAATAACTCGATACGGTCCTACTTTGTACACCCAATAAAATCAGCTTGCTGCTCAAATAATCATATTATGTACCTAAACCACAAACTTATAGTTAAAATGACATATTAGATAATATATTATATTTTTAGTTTTGAATCATAGTATTTGTAAATATTATGATTTCATCATCATCATCTGAAGACAATTAATTTTCCCTTATTATATGGGCTTTGTATTATAGTCCTTTATTTTGAGACGTGATTAATTATTACTAACCAATACCTACGCAAATTCGAATAGGAAACATTGCGAATATGATAAGTGAAATACTTATGATATTCGCAATGTAGCCACGACTTTTATCTAAAACCAATACCAATTTATTCGCAACACGGCTTTATATTAACTAAACACAATCCCATGGTCCCAAAGTGGCCATTCGCCAACAAAACACAATTCGATGGCCCCCGCGCTCAATAAATCCAGCCTGAGTAAGCAATAACTAAACACTAGCTCACTACACCGCTCACTACACTCACTACACTCACCAGTGAGTCGTTGCGACTGTTACGATGATAATAACACGATAATACGTCGATTCATATGCGATGCGCGCCAACCTTTATTATTATTTCCACATATTGACTTTGCGTTGTCTATCTAGATATGTTTAGGGGGGTTACCCACCCGCCTAACTGGAGTCGAGGGGGTCACCCCCTCTACAGGGTTAGTTGGGGGGAAGATGTAGTCTCGGTAGACACATGTAGCGGTCGAAATCGATCGGATAATGCGTTTAGGATTGGCTGGTCGTTTGCAGTGCGGCGTCTGTCTGTATTGGTGCGAGTTTACATGGGATTCGAGTTTAATGTCGCTAGTGGGTGTGTTACATTATTTCACTTCATGAGTGAATCGAGTAGGTACATGAAAGTTCTTTGCGAGTCTTTTCTTTGGATGATAAGTAGAAGCATTTTAGAAGGTTCAATATCAATCTTCACATTGCAAAAGAATTATTAACTTATGAATTTTTTTAAATTTGAGTATGTAACATATTCGTACCGTAGGAATAGGTAAGGTTTACTAAACGTAGTTTTAGCTAACTTTTTACAAACAGAAAATGGCTAACGCATACCCCTCCATCAGGGTGGTGGGCTTGCACCCACTAAAAACTCTGTTTCTAAGATTGTCGACCTTTTATTGGATTTACTTTACCAAATGTAATTTTAAGGTAAAAACTAAGAATAAATAATTTTTGTAAATCAACCCATTTCCAATTTGAAGGTATAGATGGAACAGAAGTATTCTTTTACCTAATCATTTCAGCCTACGGACGTACACTCCTGGATATACTACCTTGGCCTCTTGAAGGGAATTCCTGCACGGTATGCTGTTCTGCTTGGAGCCAGCGGCTTTCCGCGACTCTCTAGATGTCGTCAGCCCACCTGGTTGGGGTCTGCCTACACTATCGGCCACTCCCATAGCCACTGTAGGTTTGAAATCCGAGTAATTACATTAATCCGAGTAAAAGACATTAAATTAGAAAAATTAAAAAAACCTTTTCAATGACTCATAGGTGGATATAAAATAGGTATATTTTAATCCGTCAACCGTACTATGACCATACTAGATGTATAATTAAATGTATAATATAATGCTGTATGTGTAATGCGTGTAGATGAAGATATCAATCGAAGAATTTCAATTAAAGCATCGATCAAGAACCGGAGCGATACTCGAAAAATCAATTAATGTGACAACTCACTAAGCGGCCGTACGGCTCAATTAACCGCCGCTGCTACAAAAGAGTTTTAGGGTTCCGCGGTCGAATTGTAGAAAAAAGTAGAACACGGAAAACGTAAAAGAAATAAATAAAACTGAACAGATATAACGGACAAAACGCATAGCAAAGAATTTTATTAAAAATTAAAATTTCTGTGTCTTTGAGAACAAGTAGAAGATTTCTTCAAAAGATACCTACAAAATTTGGCTGTAAATAGTACCTACAGTATTTTGGTTTTCCAGCGACTTGAAGATTGGTAGATGTAAGTTTTTTTTTTTTAATCCAGTGTTTTCTTACGATGATAATCAAGTCTTGAATGTACCTACTCATGCCACTAAAAAGTAAAATACATAGAATACATCATACATGCATTCACAAATAGGTACAGTGTGAATTAATACACTGATCAAAATGAGATGGCCAAAAAAGTACATTCCACGTACACAACATAGTAAATATTTATTAAATATTAAAAATAGAAAGATACATTAATACGTAGTTTTTATGCTCTCTGAACTTGTCAGTTTTTATTTCAAAATATTAAAGATTACAAGATAAATTCGTCAACTTCCGCCATACTGTACCATAATGGACGTGCCTCACCATGCGTATTACCTATGTAGATACGTTATTTGGACGACAAATGCTTTTATTAGGAACATTTTATTCATATCGAAACTGTCTTTATTGATATTTTTGCATTTAACAACAACAATGTATGATAACAATATAACAATGTTATGTGTTAAATGAGTATTATTTAAGTCCATTCCCACATTCTGCAAAATAATACGTATATTGGAACGCGTTTTACGTGTTTGACAAGTGTCATAGTCTACGTCAAACGTCAATGTCATGCTTTCAATGTCACGGAAGGCTGCTCTGTCCTCCAACCGGCTAAGTTGGATGACAAACGTGCGCATATGTGTGAGTGTACCTACAGCGGGCCGCTTGTAGAAGCTTCCCCTCTGTACCTATCTACTTGTGTGCCTTTACCTTGTTTAAATGCCTATTTATTACTAAAACCATATCAGTTTACCGTAATAATTCGCAACTGTTCGCTATTTTAAAGCGCCTTAAGTTTTTTAATCGTAATCTGAATTCTTTGTCGTAATCTATACTCGTAGACGTTTACGTGTAGTCTGTTGTAATGACAAGTTCGGTGAGTTTTATATTTATAGCAATTTAATGTGCTTGTAATCACGAATTTATAACACCAAAAGTCATTGATGTACACTAAGTTCACACGCCCATACAGAAATTGGCCATGTCCTTTGTCAATACTGAAGCTTTTTTTTTTCCTGGTTAATCTGCAATCAGTTCTGGGAACTTTAAGCGGATGTGTTCTGGGTCGCTTTACTTTAATACTGAAGTGAAAATTTCTTTCGTCACGTTGCGATTTCTGAGATGGGAATAAACCACGAAACTGTTACTGTTATCGTTACCGACACCTCTGTGTTTTGAAATGGGAAAAAACCATTGATCTCGCGACACTGTTACACCGTTATCGTAACCGATAAAAAAGTTTATACTTTTGTCGAAAATCCCGGTTTTTTTTTTTCAATTAAATAAGTTTCATTAGTTCGCAAAGTTACGGAACCGATGTCCTCGCGGCGGCCTGGCGCTTGTCCAGTTCTTTATCTTAATACCATCTAGGTTTAATACATCAGTGGCGGCACAACATGGGTAACGTGTCGCGAGCGCTTGACTAATGAAACGCCCGAGATGTGTATATGAAACACTAGCAGATACCCGCGCCTTCGCCCGCGTAAATTTTAGTTTTCCCTATTCTCATGGGAACCATCGATTTTTCCGGAATAAAAAGTAACCTTTGTGTTAATTTAGAGCGAAATCTATCTCCATTTTAACTTTTAGCCAAAAATTTTCAATAGTTGCAGCGTGAATGAGTATTTCTCCCGCTGGAAAAGTGAAAAACAAATATTCACGCGGGAGAAATAACCATTGATTTTCCCGGGATAAAAAATAGCCTTCTCTTTTCTAATTTTCAGCCAAATCAGTTCAGCAATTACGGCGTGAATGAATATTTTTCCCGCGTGGATATCTGTTTTTCACTGTTCCCGAAGGAACCATGGAATTTTCCGGGATAAAAAGTAGCCTTAGTATTAATCCAGGATATAATCTATCTCTATTCCAAATCAGTTCAGTAATTACGGCATGAAGGCATACTATCTATCACTATTATCATGGAAACCATGAAATTTTCCGGGATGAAAAGTAGCCTATGTATTAATCCAGGATAACATCTATCTCCTTTCCGAATTTCAGTCATATCAGTTCAGTAAGTGCAGCGTTAAGTAGTATTTTTCGCGCGTGAATATCAATTTTTCAGTTTTCCCGCAAAAACCATGGATTTTTCGGGATAAAAAGTAGCCTTTTTATTAACCCAGGATATCATCTATCTCCATTCCAAATTTCAGCCAAATCCGTGTTGTACTTGCGGCGTGAAGATTTTTTTCCGCGTGAATTTCGGTTTTTAACTAATCCCACGGAAACCATGGATTTTCCTGGGATGAAAAGTAGTTTTTGTGTTAACCCAAGATAAAATATATCGCCATTCCAAATTTGAGCCAAATCGGTTCAGTAGTTGCGGCGTGAAGGAGTATCGAAGCTTGGTAAAATACGAACTTTGGAGCCCCGTTTCACCCCTTTAGGGGGGGAATTTTGAAAAATCCTTTCTTAGTGCACCCCTAGACCTCATAATGAATCTGTGTGCCAAATTTGAAGTCTCTAGACCCAGGGGTTTGGGCTGTGCGTTGATATGTCAGTGAGTGCGTGAGTCAGTATCTTCTTTGATATACCATGAAATTTTCCGGGATGAAAAGTAACCTATGTATTAATCCAGGATAAAATCTATCTCCTTTCCGAATTTCAGTCATTTTTCTCGCGTGAATATCAATTTTTCAGTTTTCCCGCAAAAACCATGGATTTTTCCGGGATGAAAAGTAGCCTTTTTATTAACCCAGGATATCATCTATGTCCATTCCAAATTTCAGCTAAATCGGTCTTGTACTTCCGGCGTGAAGATTTTTTTCCGCGTGAATTTCGGTTTTTAACTAATCCCACGGGAACCATGGATTTTCCCGAGATGAAAAGTAGCTTATGTCTTAACCCAAGATGCAATTTATCTCCATTCCAAATTTGAGCCAAATCGGTTCAGTAGTTGCGGTGTGAAGGAGTATCGAAACTTGGTAAAATACGAACTTTGGAGCCCCGTTTCACCCCTTTAGGGGGGAATTCTGAAAAATCCTTTCTTAGTGCACCCCTAGACCACATAATGAATCTGTGTGCCAAATTTGAAGTCTCTAGACCCAGGGGTTTGGGCTGTGCGTTGATATGTCAGTGAGTGCGTGAGTCAGTATCTTCTTTGATATACTATGAAATTTTCCGGGATGAAAAGTAGCCTATGTATCAATCCAGGATAAAATCTATCTCCTTTCCGAATTTCAGTCATATCAGGTCAGTAAGTGCAGCGTAAAGTAGTATTTTTCACGCGTGAATATCAATTTTTCAGTTTTCACGCAAAAACCATGGATTTTTCCGGGATGAAAAGTAGCTTTTTTATTAACCCAGGATATCATCTATGTCCATTCCAAATTTCAGCTAAATCGGTCTTGTACTTCCGGCGTGAAGATTTTTTTCCGCGTGAATTTCGGTTTTTAACTAATCCCACGGAAACCATGGATTTTCCCGGGATGAAAAGTAGCTTATGTATTAACCCAAGATGCAATTTATCTCCATTCCAAATTTGAGCCAAATCGGTTCAGTAGTTGCGGCGTGAAGGAGTATCGAAGCTTGATAAAATACGAACTTTGGAGCCCCGTTTCACCCCTTTCGGGGGGAAATTTTGATAAATCCTTTCTTAATGCACCCCTAGATCTCATAAGAAACCTGTGTGCCAAATTTGAAGTCTCTAGACCCAGCGGTTTGGGCTGTGCATTGATATGTCAGTGAGTGAGTGAGTCAGTATCTTCTTTGATATACCATGAAATTTTCCGGGATGAAAAGTAGCCTATGTATTAATCCAGGATAAAATCTATCTCCTTTATGAATTTCAGTCATATCAGGTCAGTAAGTGCAGCGTAAAGAAGTATTATTCGCGCGTAAATATCAATTTTTCAGTTTTCCCGCGAAAACCATGGATTTTTCCGGGATAAAAAGTAGTCTTTTTATTAATCCAGGATATCATCTATCTCCATTCCAAATTTCAGCCAAATCGGTCTTGTACTTGCGGCGTGAAGATTTTTTTCCGCGTGAATTTCGGTTTATAACTAATCCCACGGGAACCATGGATTTTCCTGGGATGAAAAGTAGCTTATGTGTTAACCCAAGATGCAATTTATCTTCATTCCAAATTTGAGCCAAATCGGTTCAGTAGTTGTGACGTGAAGGAGTATTGAAGCTTGGTAAAGTACGAACTTTGGAGCCCCGTTTCACCCCTTTAGGGGGGGGAATTTTGAAAAATCCTTTCTTAGTGCACCCCTAGACCTTATAAGGAACCTGTGTGCCAAATTTGAAGTCTCTAGACCCAGCGGTTTGGGCTGTGCGTTGATATGTCAGTGAGTCAGTCAGTATCTTCTTTTATATATTTAGATAAACTGAAAATATATCACCTATCAATCATCTCCCATCCATCATTTTCCTAACCTCAACCAAATTACGAAGACGCTAACATTTTGTAACATTAATTAAATTTTAACGCGGCTACCGAAACGATTCACCTTAAGCATCGCCTTAACATTCATGCCTCCAATCTGTATTAAACCTTACCTCCATTTTCATAAAGTCAAAATCGCTTCGAGAATTAATCGTCAACTTGTAACATTTTTATATCACGCCATCCCATTATACCGACAAATAAATTCTAGTCACGCAATTTTCAAAACATCTCAAATCCTGAGGAAGCGTTAAATGAAATTGGATCTGTTGCTATGACTTTAAAGTTTAAAATAGATGTTAAGGGGATGTAGTTAATTTGTTTAAGGCGTGTGCACATTAGGCTCGTCGATGAATGTCATAATAGGCGTATTACGGCACGGTAGCGGTCGACGATTGCATTAATGACATGAGCGTCTAATGACGTTTTGAAGGCTCTGACGGAGTTCCTCGCGCCGTGAGAGCGGCTCTGTTGATGTAGGAGAGCGTTTTAATCCGATGTCTTGGTTTAATTGCTTTTTGAAAGCGAACCGTGTGCTCTATAGTGCGTTTTTTTTAATTTTTAATCGATTTCGATTCATAGAACTTTAGAATAAGTCTGTAGATAGCTCGTCCTATGAATCATGCTCTTAGGAATCTATGAGAGGCTTTAGTTCCGTTTCTACATTATAGATCGTATACCTAATCTAAAAATAAATGTTCCTTCTCACGTTTACTTTTATACGTTAAAAGAATTATGTAGTGGAGAGACGTTCATTTTTAAATTAGTACACGATATATTTACTAGTATCGACAAGTAAGAGTAATTTGTATCTAATATAGATGAGTCATAGAGGAGGAGTGCAGAAAGCTTATATCTTCGTACCTATACTTACTTATAATATTAATTGTATATGCATTATATTTTCGGATTAATTATTTCGGATACCTATTGATCTAAAAATTTTTATTTCAATTTCCCTTTTGCTCTATCCAGAAAGATTAAACGTACCTATTTTGAAGGGATTTTTTTCCTTCACCCTGAAGATTCCCTCCCTTTAGGGGATACTTTTTTCCCGTAGCCAACAGTAATTATAGTAGTGTTATTATCTCGCTGCAGACTCAGTCATAAATCATTCGAGTGTTTCGCTTTTGTTCTTCTGCAGTAATGCACAACTCATCAAAGAACAACAAAAGCGAAACACTCGAATGATTTATGACCGAGTCTGCAGCGAGATAATAACACTACTATAGTAGGTATCAAAAGGTTTGAAATCGTATTATCATTTCTTCTTAAAATTCATAGCAGATAAAGAAGCAATAAAAGCGGAATCAAGTAATAATATTAATTAAAATGCGACATTATTAGAAGGCTGTTGGAGGTTGTTTGGGTGTCTGACAAAATGGCGGTGGCTTTATTACAACATTAATTATAATATTAATTATTAGCTAACTCGCCCCCAGGCATTGTGCCCTTAAGAACAGGGAGTGGCAGCAAATAAATTGATTGATCAAAATAATTATATTGAGTCATTAAATATATTTTATTGAGTGTGATGAATAGCATTTCAAATTACCTATTTTCTTATTTTTTCTTTATCTATTAAACTTCTTTTACCTTATCTCATAAAGAAAGTGGAAAGATATTAAATAACGGAAGGTCATTTTTTGCTAACAATTGATATGAAAAGTAGTATCTTTAACCTGGTTGTGTGCCTATTAGTAAGGCCTCACTTCATACTTTCATAGGTACCTTTAGTAGTACCTTTAGGTAGTAACTTTTTTTATAGACAGAAAATGCCTAACTTATACCCCTTCGACAGGGGAAACGAAGGAGTTATGTCGGGCTTGCGCCCACTAAATAACTCTGTTTCTACGAAAAACCTTCTGGCGGGAGTACGGGATTCACTATCGTATTCACCGCGCTCCCGCCAGGTCTCGAGCAGCCAATAGGTGCTACTACCTACTACTTACGTAAATCAGCTCGGTGTAATGTAAATAAAGATTCTTTAAATTTTCTTCAGCATCCTACTACTTCTGAATTTTCGCTGAATTAAAGAGAATTGTGAGATAACGTTATTGTCTTAATATTTAGATCTGTATTTTTGTGTGTAATAGATCTAAGCAAGTTATTTTTAAGAAGGCAGTGAATCTTTTTATTCCTACCTATTATTAATTTTAGTTTTTGGTAGCATATGTCACAAGATCGTTACTCATAAAATGAGAACCTCTTTTCCTAATATTACCTAAGGAATAACTTCAGCCATAACTTAGCAAACAGAAGTTTAAACACACGACCTACCAATCGGACGTACCTAGGTCCTAACTGCAATAAATTAAAGCGCAAGGTATCCGCGAGAATATCGAGAACATCTAGATTTATCGAGCCATCCATATCGAGAAGTAATACTCGAAATCTCGATATAAAATCATATCGTTTTCAATTTATTCGCTCGGCATCTCAAACAGTTCCATCGATCAGCGGTAATTGCTTTTGCGGACGGTACTTTAAAGTCGCACATAAGCTCGAAGACGGAGGCGACATCTGTCGGCGTAATTGAGGGATTAGGCAGATAATTGAAACTGTGCGAGCGAGATGGAAGGATTAACTCTGTTCGGGTGCAAGCGAGACGGGCGATGCGTCTGTGTTTCGACGTCAAGCGGGACGGTTAACAACGTGTCTTCTTGTATATTGTATTATCTTACGTTTTATGCCCTATTAATCTTGCTCGGGCAAGCGATTTACTGCAACACACGATTTTTAACCTTATTTCTTTGATGTCAAAGTTGAGTTTTGCTCGCGTTCGAGTGATATGTATAGGGTGTTCGGTTGTTTTCGGTGCAATAAATAATTGTTTGCGTAAAACTGGAGTGTTGTCGTTCCGCTGCCGTCATCTTCGGAGCAATGGCTTTATTTGTAGCAGTCGAGACTGGAGACATAATCTCGGATAACAAGCGAGGTTTAGGAATTTCGGAGATACGGCACAAATGACCGGACAAATATGTCTGATGTTACACTGACTGTTTACACCAAGAATTTGATTACACTTAGGCTTTATGGTAGGATCACTTTTTAGGGTCTTGACAGTTTAGTCTAGGTCTCAAGGAACCTCATTTTACGTGGTCTGTTACATTTTCTCTATTAACTAATTATCATTTTGATTAGTGTTTAACACACTTAGGAAATAATTCCTATAAATTTAAATACGAATCAAAAATTTTCACTCGCAGCGGGATTTGAACCCGCGGCCGCGTCTCCCAGCTCTCGTGGCTGGGTGCTCTGACCGCTGAGCTATACGAGCCATATCCCACTGCGGAGAAATTTTCGATTCGTATTATTAGGTCCTTAGGCAGGACTAGCGCCATCTATTTGTGAAACGTTTCAAACTAATTCCGAAGGCTCATAATTTCATATCCGTCCGTGATGGCCGGCCTAGCGGTATATCTGCAGGGTCAGGGGGCGATGCCGGCGATCGCAGCCGGGATGGCCGTGCTAGCACGCGTCCTCAACAACTGAGGGTGCTTTACTGGAACCCAGGCGGCATCAGAGGACACATACGGGAGCGGACAACGCTTGCCCAGTCACAGGATATTCATATTGTCCTCCTGGGCGAGACGAAGCTAACGGATAGTGTCGAGCTCCGAGTCCCCAACTACTACGTGTACCGGCACGACGAGGTCTCGCCCCGAGGCTACGCCTACAGGGGTACAGCTGCCCTGGTGCGGCGAGACCTAGTACATGAAGAGCTGGAACACGCACCGTTTATATCCCTGCGGACACAGGGAGTGCGTGTCCAAGCAGGTGAAGAGGAGCTCAAAGTCTATGCCGCCTACAAACCACCGAACAGTGACTTCTGCAGCACCGATGTCCAGCAGCTCCTTGAATGGCAAGGCCCCACACTGGTCGTGGGTGACCTCAACGCGAAACACCAAGCCTGGGGTTCGCGTATCAACACCACGACTGGAAGGCAGCTGCTCGAGGATAGCGAGCGCCACGGGTACGCAATATTGGGACCGGGCGCACCGACCAACGTTCCGTCCAATCCCCGCTTCCAGCCCGACGTCTTGGACATCGTGCTGCACTACCGGATTAACCACCCAATCAGTGTTGAGGTATTATACGACCTCGACACTGAACACCTGCCTATCCTCGTCACGCTGAACCTCCAGCGCGACTTCACCATACCGCGTCCTCCTAGAACACGAACTGACTGGGAGAAATACGCGGTCGCGCTGTCGGGACTTGAGCTCGCAGGTTCCATTTCCACTCCAGCTGAAGTGGACGGGGTTGCCTGTAAAATCACGACGGCCATCCAACATGCCAAAGCAGATGCTACTACCACTTATCCATATGCCAGTCGACGGGACCTGCTACCGAGCTCGATCCGGGACATGCTTGTGAGAAAACGCGCCCTTCGCAAACTTTGGGCGCGCTCTCGCTGTCCAAGGGTCAAGCGTGACCTAAACCATCTTGCACAGAAAGTGTCGCAAGCACTCGACGCCCGCGAGGACCAAGACTGGGAGCAGACTATCGACGAGGCGTCCGAGTCCGAGACCACGCTGTACCACCTGTGCAAGAAACTCACTGCAACGACCACACCCGTCTATCCTCTGCTAGATAGCGAAGGTAGACGACGATACTCCGCCAAGGATCGTGCTGAGATAATGGCGGAGTTTATGGAGCGACAATTCACCCCTAATCCACCGGCCACCGACGACACGACGTACAGACACCATGCGGCGATCCACCAGCATGTGGAAGAGTTCCTGTCGGCCCCAACACCTCCACTCCGGGGAGAAGACTTTATCTCCCCGTCCGAGCTGAGGAAGGCCGTCTTCCAACTCTCCAAACGGAAGGCGCCAGGTCCCGACGGGATACCGATCGCCGCATTACAGCAGCTGCCTCGGAGAGGTCTAGTCGCTTTGACTAGACTATTCAATGGTATACTCCGCACCGGCCACTTTCCGGAATCCTGGAAACAGGGGAAGGTGATTACCATCCCCAAACCAGGAAAGGACCGTCGCCTTCCAGGAAGTTACCGCCCCATCACCCTCCTGCCGCACCTCGCCAAGCTGTTTGAGCGTCTGTTGCTGCGAAGATTCGCACCCCACATCCAACTGCGTGACGAGCAGTTCGGTTTTCGCAGCAACCACTCCACGACGCTCCAGCTGGCAAGGGGTCTTCACCACATCGCCAGTGAGAAAAATAAGGGCCACCGTGGAGGAGTTTGTCCGTACTCTGGCGCAACGCCTGTTCGCTCGCGCGGATTACGGGCCGTGCGCACACCTCCACGGGATTGCCCCTACACTCGATCGACCACCGCAAGAGCGTCCCCTACCTCGCGAGCTCCTACGGTCCCCGTCCCCTTCCCGGCATTTTACGGGTAGCGATGGAGATGAGGAAGACGACGCGAGGATCATCACTGGACAGGACCAATGACGTAACCTGACCCCTAGGCCCAAAGCCAAGATGGCGGAGCCTTAGCTCCCTAACCAGGGGGCTTAAAGATCAACACCGAGGGCGTGCAGCGCCCCCGCGACACATCGCCCGGGTAAGGAGGTTTGCCTCGAGGCCCGTACCCCCCGGAGGGAAATCACACCCGCCGGAGAAGACCACGCTGCTGCAATTTCATATGAAGCAAGCTTCGAACGAGAGATGACACATTGCCGTTTTTAACTATAAATATTTATATATATATCTAAACTGATTAATTATTTTTTTAACCCAGTAGGTAAAAGTTTTGTTTCTCACATATTTCAAGATTTCAACGGACCCCCAAAATCTCGTGACTACTGTACCGAATCAGTATAATCCTTCCGGAGAGCCATCAATACATATCAAACGACATAATTTAATTAGCTCTGTCACCCGCCGAGTGACATTTCCTGCTTCGCTTCATTAAATCGATGTTCAATCGAAAATTTAATCGACTTAGCGTTCGATTATATCGAGTGGAGTCGAGTCGGTTTATTAAATCTACCGTTAAATTGTTCTTGCCATTGAATACTTGGGTATGAGAAGAGAAATAGAGCACTTAATAAAAAAACACAAAAGTCTGCCACTTTTTCGTTGATTTCCATCACTGTTGCAGTACTCTTGCAAAGTTTTTGTAACAAGTACTTACTTATAACTCCTAATTATCTAATTCAATGGCAGAGAGACAGAGTCGTATTTTCTACTGCTGTTGGAGGAGTACTGAATAGTTAATGTCGAAGATTGAGATACGCGTGGGATTTAATTAATCATACTTTTACGTGGACTCCAATTTTGAAATGCATTTGACTTTTTCTTAATGGTAAAAATACCTAAATAAATACAAGCTACCTGCAAATAAGTCTAGGTATAGGTTGGTTAGTAAGTATATCTATTACCTACATATTCTAGGTAATAGTATTTTCGACAAAAAGGACGGTAACCCCTTTTTCTATAAGAAAAGGCATTTGACTGTATTTCTGATGTAGGAACAGAAGAAATAATACTAATTATTTTTAATAATATTCGTAAGTACTTACATACTTAATTTAATTGCGATATTAATCAAAGACTTCAACAACAAAACAAAATATGTAAAGCGATATGCCGCTCGCAAAAAATGAAGCCAAATCCACATAAGTCCGCGGAGATTCCGCTCAAAAACAATAAACGAGGAATCCGCGAACAAATCCCGCAATAATAAGCAGCGGAGACGCGCGGCGAGCTAGTGTTGCCAGCTGTCCCGCTTTTGGAGGGATGTCCCGTTTTACAGTCCCTGGCTTGACGACTTGAGGCCTGATTATTATTTTCATGATATGCAAACAATTTTAACACGAACTAAAATTAATATAATAAACCGACCCAACCCGAATAAAATGACCCGTTGCCATTAAGGATATAAAAAAAAGCTTACGCTTAAAAAAAAATCGGTCGGAGTTTGGTAATTTTTTGCTGACGGTACAAACAATTTATGAGGCCGCCATAGAAAACAGTACTTAGGTATAAAAATATTTTGAATCTTTTCAATTTTTTTATGTACAGTTGTATTAATCAATTTAAATTTATTTTTTGCTTTATTATAAAATCCATACCAGACTATGATGGCTAGTTGATGTGATGTGGCGTAATACCGCGAGATAGGTACTTAACGCCGTAAAAGCCGCATTTAAGCGATTTTGAATGAAGTTTTATTTAAAAACTATAAAGACTATTACTTTCAAATTTAAACGTCATGTATTTTACTAGCTCCATGTAACAGTAGCGTCACAGCGCTGAGTAGCGCTATGGTTAAAAATTAATGTTAACCCATATTTTTTTCCTAATAAGTACCTAAGTATGCTCTGCCTTTACATCTTCAACGCTTCCCTGTTTTCTGTCTGGTTTTTTCATGAAAAGTCCCGATATTTAGAATAGCGTTCCTGGCAACACTAGGGCGGGGAGTGGAGAGGCGCGGAGAGGAGTGATTGATACGGGAGAGGAGAAATCCCTCGTCGACACCGCCATTTGCATTTTTATGGCGACGCCTTCCCGCGCCCTGCGCACCGCAGGGTTGCCACTGAAAGACTTCAGTTCCTCGACCGACAAAGGCAAATTTTAATTAAAAAAAAATAGGTTAGCCCTGGATAGATTCCATGCACGCCTTGCATGGCTGATTGTAATTTGAGATCCTATTGGGAGTTATAATAAACAGTTTGTTTGTTATAACTCCCAATTAGATGTAGCTATTTTAATACCAGTATATAGCTACGGATTGATCTATCTGTATATTGAGCTATCTGTATATTGTTTACCATTAAAAAAATTATAATAAACAAATTGAAGAAAAAAATTATGACGTCATTTTTGGGTTATTTTATAAGCTATATAGTTGAAAGCAAAAATATTACAGCAGAACAAGCTTCTTGTAAATATAATCTCCGTCTGATCTCTTGCTAACTCAATCTATTTCTTAAACGATAATCTCAAATATTTGGTATATTGATTCCATTACAACCCAATTAACTCTCCCTTAACAATTAACATAACTCCTTCACCTTAACCTTCCTTAACTTAGCGTATAAGGAAACCAAAGAAAAAACAAATAGTTAACTGAAAATCTTTCAAGTGTCAACCCTAGCAAACAAAAGCTCCTCAGACGCTATGTTCAATTGAATGAACGAATGAATTGAATGATGTGGTCAAATATCCTTTATGTTATTGCCAAATATGAGATTTCCTTTTTTCTATTTCGTACCTATTTGGTTTTGTATTTTCCTGGGATTATTGATACTTGGTTGTTGTCGATTTCTATGATTTAGGTATCCACCTACTTGTTGAGTTTCTCTAAGAACCCTATATTTTTATTTTACTTGAGAGCAATCCGATGACACCAATGAATACGTTATAGGTTGCTACAGAGTATCGGTCTGGAACGCTTAATTGCGTAGCCGTTGAGATCGTAAACAGCCGCGGCAGAACTTTCGAATTTTGATACGTTATTTCCGCTTAGTTACCAGATTAGAGCCAATTTGGGATAGGTGCCTACTGCCTAAGTATAAAATTTCAAATTGGTCTGTGTCGGAAATTGAACTGGAAACCACCCACTCACATACCACTGCATGCCTACTGCACCAAACTGACCATCAGCTAATTTTAAAAATTATAAAGTGAGGATGGATGGACTTTTGCACTGACAACATGCAAAAACTCGCTGGCTGGATGAGGCAACTTAAAAACTATGCACTTATATTTCAAATTATTAGAAGTAAGAATCTGTTATACATTAATAATACTTAATAGCTTTTTCCCCGTGTATTTACACAAGCAATCGATCACCAATAAAACAGTGGTTTAGCGACATATTCTTGCGGCACAGCTGCCGCCCACTCCGGCGCATTGTGATGGTAATGTGGTCACAGTTGCAGCTAATATGGCACACCGCAGCGCTGCAGGCCACTTCGACACGCCTCCACACATGGGCTGTATTAATAACGTGTCAAAAATAAACATTATTATACTTTTTTTTAGTTTGTGCGGTGATTTTGTGATTTGCTAACTGTGAATACGCGTGAAACATGGCGAAAGCTTTATTTTCAGCTTTGTTTGCATTGACAACATAACTGAAAACAAAGTTTTGTATATGCTTATGTTTTGTCATTGGATAATCACGATAAAAATTTTTGTTCAGTTTCTTTATGTTCATCACTATCATTATCAGCTTGATTTTTCAACAAAAAAATTTTATGCAAAAAAAACTCAGTGTGGGATTGCGTCCAACGTATTGAAAACTTGACGTAAATTGGATTGACGATCCAAGGATAAGGTACTGCAGAAAATAGTGAAGGTATTACGAATTACGTTTTACGACACACCATCTTCCTATAGGCTATAGGTATGTAACAGTGTAAGCTTGTGCTTATTATAGTACACACATGCTCATTATGGGACATCATTCCTTAAGTCTCATTTTTCACAAAAATTTCTTCGGCTACAGTAAACCAAAACACAATAATACGTTACTGCTTTACGGTAAAATAACTGACACCGCGTTGATGCCTATCCCGATGGACTCCGCGAAAGAATCCTACCATAAAGTTAAATTCTTAAAAAAAATTGGTTGTCTGTAAAGTCGGTTTACTGACGATAGTTGAACGTGACAACGTCTTCTTTGTCGCTCGTTCCGCGCTCGCGAGGTAACGCCACATGAGCGAGGTAACGCCGGTAACGCCGGATGAGTCATGTTTTTTCGTGCGTGCAACCGGCTCTATCGATTTTTAAGACGTTGTCACGTCAAAAGTAAAGTTCTTGAGCTTGAGACAGATGATGTCACCCCAAGTAGATAGTCACAGTATGATTTCACATATCGAATCCTCGCTTCCGATTGTTTTCCCAGGCTCCAGCGCTCATTAGCTCACGCGATCTCAATCACCCGCTCCCATACATTCAGCATTCACATAATACTGCCTGACGTGTCTAAATTCACGCCTAAATCCATCCGACAGATTATACACCCTGTGTTATAAACCTTCACTACACAATCAAATTTCAACCCAATTTAATTCAAACATAAAGTTTGTTTTACTTTGGGTGCTACAGCGATCAATTTGCGTAATATCCGAAATCAAAACAATGGAAAATCAACTTTATTTTGTAGTCGTTAGAGTAGATTTGAGAATGGTAGTTCTGAGCAATCAATCGATAGCACCGATGACAGGCGAGAGCGAACGCTAATCGTCGGTCATTAATCGAGCGCGCGAGTGAATGGATCGGTCGCGAATGTAATTCCGTTGATGATGAGCGGTAAATGAGTCGTCGGGGCATGGAAATAAATCAGTGGCAGCCCTAATTCGTTAAAAAGGCGGATGGTAATTAGTGATGTAAAGTTGGGTCGAGATTTAAGGTACTCATAGACGATCGAATTTGGTGCGGCCGGACCACCGGACCGTGCGGTGCGCTCTACAAAACAGACGACCGCACCGAACTCCGAACCGTTCAGTTGTCTTATCCTAGCAGTGCGTGAACACGTCTCAATATGCCGCCTGTTCTATCAAAACAGGCTAAAGTCGCATTAGTTGTAGCAACTGTTGTTGCTACATCCTCATTACCTACAAAAAGAAGAAGAAAAGAATGGGCAAAGTTTTATCTTAAAAACAGATAGCAGTATAGTCATATGAGTCTCATTAAAGATCTCGATGATGAAGATTTTCGTATAGAAGAGACAATGTGATCTTCTTGGCACTCCGAATCTTAATTGATGCGAACACGTTGCAACGTGTCGCGCGTATGGTGGCACAATAGCAACTAAACCAACAAATGTTTCGGTGCGCCGTCCACACGATCGTACGCGGTTCGGGACCGCACCGCACCGCACCGCGTTCGATGTGCAAGCGCTCCGAACCGGCCGAACCGTTTATAATAATAACTAGCAAACGCCCGCGGCTTCGCTCACGTTGATCTTCTGCTTGACTCCCTCAGGCTAGGCGTTAAGTTTCCGTCATTTAATTTAATTTTGACCACTAAATATTTCCTAATGCTTGCTGGTTATAGTCAGACGTCGACTTTCAAAGCAATCGGCCCAGTAACAAAAAAGTTCAAAATGGCGGCCAAAAAGTTCATCATTTTTTATCTTGACCACAAATTCCTTCTCTATGCTTGCTGCGATAGTCAGATATCGATTTTCAAAGCAATCGGCCCAGTAACAAAAAAGTTCAAAATGGCGGCCAAAAAGATCAAAATTTTTAAATTTTGACCGCAAATTCCTTCTCTATGCTTGCTACCATAGTCAGATATCGTTTTTCAAAGCAATCGGCCCCGTTACAAAAAAGTTCAAAATGGCGGCCAAAAAGTTCAATTTTTTTAATTTTGGCCACAAATTCCTTCTCTATGCTAGCTGCAATAATCAGATATCGATTTTCAAAGCAATCGACCCACTAACAGAAAAGTTCAAAATGGCGGCCAAAAAGTTCATAATTTTTTAATTTTGACCACAAATTCCTTCTCTATGCTTGCTGCCATAGTCAGACGTCGATTTTCAAAGCAATCGGCCCAGTAACAAAAAAGTTCAAAATGGCGGGCAAAAAGTTCATATTTTTATAATTTTGACCACAAATTGCTTCTCTATGCTTGCTGCCATAGTCAGACGTCGATTTTCAAAGCAATCGGCCCAGTAACAAAAAAGTTCAAAATGGCGGCCACTTTTTTAATTCTGACCACAAATTCCTTCTCTAAGCTTGCTGCCATAGTCAAATATCTATTTTTAAAGCAATCGGCCCAGTAACAAAAGAGTTCAAAATGGCGGCCATTTTTTAATTCTGACCATAAATTCCTTCTCTATGCTTGCTGCCATAGTCAGACGTCGATTTTCAAAGCAATCGGCCCCGTAACAAAAAAATTCAAAATGGCGGCCACTTTTTAAAATTTTTACCACAAATTCCTTCTCTAAGCTAGCTGCCATAGTCAAATATCGATTTTCAAAGCAATCGGTCCAGTAACAAAAAAGTTCAAAATGGCGGCCACTTTTTTTAAATTTTGACCACAAATTCCTTCTCTATGCCAGCTGGCATAGTCAAATATCGATTTTCAAAGCAATCGGTCCAGTAACAAAAAAGTTCAAAATGGCGGCCACTTTTTTAAATTTTGACCACAAATTCCTTTTCTATGCTTGCTGTCATAGTCAAATATCGATTTTCAAAGCAATCGGTCCAGTAACAAAAAAGTTCAAAATGGCGGCCACTTTTTTAAATTTAGACCACAAATTCTTTCTCTATGCCAGCTGCCATAGTCAAATATCGATTTCCAAAGCAATCAGCCCAGTAACAAAAAAGTTCAAAATGGCGGCCACTTTTTTTTAATTTTGGCAACAAATTCCTTCTCTATGCTTGCTGCCATAGTCAAAAGTCGATTTTCAAAGCAATCGACCCAGTAACAAAAAAGTTCAAAATGGCGGCCAAAAAGTTCAAAATTTTTCCTCCTTGAAATTTGGATTTCGAAAATCCCTCTCTGAATATGAATTCATGATATAATACCAACCTAGGTACCAAATTTCAGATCTCTACGACTTGTAGCTTTTCGGGAATTCCTGGAACAACGAAAAAAATTACACTTTTGTATGGAGAAATCCATAAAACCAACGGCTTTCACCCCTTAAAATTTGAATTTCTGGAATCCCCGTCTTAGTACGAATTCATGACCTAATATCAACCTAGGTACTAAATTTCAGATCTCTACGACTTGTAGCTTTTCGGGAATTCCTGGAACAACGAAAAAAATTTCACTTTTGTATGGGGAAATCCATAAAACCAACGGTTTTTACCCCTTAAAATTTGAATTTCTGGAATCCCCGTCTTAGTACGAATTCATGACCTAATATCTACCTAGTTACCAAATTTCAGATCCCTACGACTTGTAGCTTTTCGGGAATTCCTGGAACAACGAACAAAATTTCACTTTTGTATGGGGAAATCCAAAAAACCAACGGTTTTTACCCCTTAAAATTTGAATTTCTGGAATCCCCGTCTTAGTACGAATTCATGACCTAATATCAACCTAGGTACCAAATTTCAGATCTCTACGACTTGTAGCTTTTCGGGAATTCCTGGAACAACGAAAAAAATTTCACTTTTGTATGGGGAAATCCAAAAAACCAACGGTTTTCACCCCTTAAAATTTGAATTTCTGGAATCCCCGTCTTAGTACGAATTCATGACCTAATATCAACCTAGGTACCAAATTTCAGATCCCTACGACTTTTAGCTTTTCGGGAATTCCTGGAACAACGAAAAAAAATTCACTTTTGTATGGGGAAATCCAAAAAACCAACAGTTTTTACCCCTTAAAATTTGAATTTCTGGAATCCCCGTCTTAGTACGAATTCATGACCTAATATCTACCTAGGTACCAAATTTCAGATCTCTACGACCTATAGTTTTGGCGGAATCCGTGGAACAACCAAAATGCCTCATTCTTTTATATATATAGATAATGTTCGGCGGACCGTGCGCCACACGATCGAATATGGTCCGGTGGCGGACCGCGTTCGTGGTCCGGCCGCACCAAATTCGATCGTCTATGAGTACCTCGCACATTGTCGAGTTAGTGTTTTTGTTATGATGTTTGGGCTTTATGGCATATAAGTTGTTACACTTTTTCGACCAAGTATTAACAACGAAAATAAGAGAAATAGAAAATAGATAGTTCAGGGCTTTGGAAATCTACTATTGATCCCGAACTGTGACCGTAAAAACCTTTCCTCAGGTAGATATTTTCATATTACGAACTTACTACTTGATGCGTAAGAGGGTGTCCAGTGTTCTATACCTTCACTTTCATACCACAAGGAATAATTTATGACTCATCCGAAGAGAATTCCAGTGTAGGACTGTAGAATTGACATTGTCTCTGTCTTGTCAATATAATCTTATTCTTTGTCTGTGGTCTGTGGTCTCAGCTGCAACACGGGGTAAAATATGTAACTGCTTAACCTCATTATTATTACAATTGAGTGCTGATCACTTAGATTTTCATTACAGAATAAATTACCCATTATCCACAGTTATGTTTATGATACTTATATTATATTTAAACGTCATTCATTATCATCACCATTCTACACAAAGCCGCTAGTGTGTGCAAGCCTTTATGCGTGTTATGAACATTATAATTTGATCGATCGCCATACTTAATGTTTTTCTTTGTATAAGCTAAATGATCTCTTTAGTAATGCTCATCAGAGTAAAAAAAACTCACGGGTTATTTCGGTTCTTCGAAAGTTTTCTGTAGTTCTAAGAGAAAGTATTATGATTAATAATAATTTATTACAGTGTTTAATTATTCTCTTTCCAAGCATATTTAAAAAAAATGTTACGATACCCTGCAAACAGTTTAGTGATAAAAGCTGACCAAAAAATCGATAAGAGGACGGGATATAATTACATCACTAATTTAAAGTTTGAACATTAAAGTTAAGTTCTTTCTTAGATTAAAAAAAAATTGACCAAACCTATCGAGTTGGATATCAAAATAAGATGAGAAATATTACTCATACGCGGTCTATAAGTAGTAAATGCATTGTTTGGTACCTAATAAATCAATACATCAAATTTGATACACATATTAAAGCAAAATACACGGCGTTTTCACGATAGAGCCACACCCAATTTTTTTTTATATTTAAAATATGATAAAGTGATTAATATTAATTCACTCTCCAACCATGCATACTCAAAATAATGAAACTACGCGTACGTATCGTCACAATCAATCAAACCAAACGCTGCATCAAATTAAAAAAAAAAAAACGCTACGCAAAATTAAATCTCGATTAAGATTAAAAATAATAAAAAAGCGTCATCAAACCGTTACGAGATTTCATAAAGTGTTATTTTATGAAAACACATTATAGCGGTATCTGTGAGCGATCCATCAGCGTAATTTAATATGCCACCCCTAGCACTATCAATAGTCATCTACACGAGTTTAAAGTGTCGTTTATCTTATCTACCATCATTAGGGGATGATTTCAAATGTTATGGTGACGGAGATTTCGAGCGGCGTTCCAATTCTTTTGTGATGAAAATTTTATTTAAATGCTATCTAAAATAGGTTTTGATGGTTAATTTGAAAACGTGAAATTGCATGGTGTAATTGTCGATGTAAAAGTTAAATGGGAAATATTTTATATGCATGATTACAATCGTATAGATACTATCGCTGCAGACTTTCTTATAATTACAATAAATATAAATATACGAATATACGAACTGTATTAAAAAAGAGCCAAGTAAGATAAAATATCTAATAAAAAGCCAAACAAGAATATCTTCACAAAATAAAACCAATGGAAATGGATAAGTTAATGTTTTTAAAAACTTTTCTCAAATAAACTCATTTGCTTCATATTCCCAAATTCCAATAGCTCCAAATCTGGATAACTGCAGAAAATTAATTATCTTTCAGAGACAATATTATGAGGTAATGGGAATTTTTTGAGAAACAGCTTTTTGAAATATGTAGTAGTCATATTATTAATATTATTTGCTCGTAAAATTGATTCCCTTAAATCTACAATATTTGCGAAAAACATTTCGCGGGCTAATTTGGCCTGTCCAATGCAACTTGAAATGATGTAGGTACCTAAGTATGACAAATCAAACTTTGAAAATGCACTTCAGTAATCAGTTAAACTAATTTCTTTTGATACTATTTAGATCATATCTAAATGCACTACAAGACAACAACGTAAGAACACTATAAAATGTTAATTTCATAAGCCATTGTCGTTTCGTGGACAGCAATAAGGACGATTTTTTCACGTTCTAATGAGCACTTGAGTGAAATAAAAATCAATAAGTACCTAGATTAATTTTAAAAGTACTACCAATTTTTACGCGCTGGTTACTGTACTCAAAGCAAAAAATCTGTTAAATATATTTTAACAATTGGATTATGAAATACAAAAAAATCATAAAACAATTTTCCGTAGCAAAAATTTTTAGTAAGACGAAGAAGAAATGCCAAGAGCACAGTTTACAGGTATTCTGTCCTTTGTAATATGAAAAATATCCTTGTCAAAATTCGAGAGGTGTCTGGCAACCCTATTATAGCAGGCTATGGCAACCCTACATACAGGCTGCATATCAGTCACATAACTAGCCCTAAAACTTTACAACGGCCTGATTTACCGGCGCGAGGCTCATATAACTCCTTCTCAAAATGCAAATCAGGCGCATCGCCGTCGCTCCTTTTATCGCCATTGTAAATCCGACAGGAATTAGTCGCGGCTCATTTCGTGTACCGTAATGAGAGATTCTCACGGCGGTGTGTGCGGGACTTTATGGTTAGGCGTAGTTAGAGTTGGTACCAAAATTTGGTGGCTGTAAAGTTAGCACTGACCTCTACAATTGAATTTTGTGGTTGTGAAGTTAGCACTGACCTCTATAATTGAATTTTGTGGTTGTGAAGTTAGCACTGACCTCTATAATTGAATTTCGTGGTTGTGAAGTTAGCACTGACCTCTATAATTGAATTTCGTGGTTGTGAAGTTAGCACTGACCTCTATAATTGAATTTCGTGGTTGTGAAGTTAGCACTGACCTCTATAATTGAATTTCGTGGTTGTGAAGTTAGCACTGACCTCTATAATTGAATTTCGTGGTTGTGAAGTTAGCACTGACCTCTATAATTGAATTTCGTGGTTGTGAAGTTAGCACTGACCTCTATAATTGAATTTTGTGTTTGTGAAGTTAGCACTGACCTCTATAATTGAATTTTGTGGTTGTGAAGTTAGCACTGACCTCTATAATTGAATTTTGCAAATGTATGTTGTTTTGAATGTCTTTTATTTTAGTTCCATGGACGGGATTTTTAGCGAAGAGATTTGAGTGGCTTTATTTTGTAAATGGATCTAATTCCTCTCTTTAATGTTGTAATCGGAAATGGAGCCCTTCAAGAATCTCTATAAAATGTTCGACTAGATACTCATAGTTATCGGATGAGATGTCAAATCACAGTATAATCGTAGCAGCTCAAACGTCAGGTACAAAACTTTGAAGTCTTATTTGTTCAAACCTCACCAAGGAACGAAATAATTTCTTCAAAATTTTAAATTTTGGGAATTAAAAAATCATTGAAATAGAATGTGCTGAGGTTAAAGGGAAAAGAATAAAATGTATAAACCATACATCCATCAGAAATCCAGTTTCTTCCGCCTAGCCCGCTGCACCGTCCAAAAACAACATTTGAGCCTGACCTGGCAATTGAACCACGGTCCCTGCGCTGAAAACAACATATTACCCACTACGCCCATGGGGTGAAAACAGACTAAATTAACTGTAATCAATATAAACGGGCCATTCATCCCGCACCCAAACGTATTTGCCCTAAATATAATAACGCACTGATGCTCACTCACTGCGAAGTGAAACAATTAATTGCATTATGCAGCGGTGTCACATGTGTAAACACGCGGATCGCCCTCTCTTGCTCTCCCCCTCCCCCTCCCTCTCGAGTCCTGCCCTTCGGATTAATTCCATGGAATGCCAAATGAGCTGTGACACACACTGCCATTGAGGCCCTGAGGGTCGAGACACCAGGGCAGGACTCTAGAAAAAGACGTCCATTTCTAAATTCTGCAATTTTTTGAGCTTTTCAGTCACAGTCATTTTCAGTCTAAATAGTGTGGTACACGCAAACCCATCAGACCTGGGGGCTGATTGTGTAACTTTTTACGATGAAATGGTATTCCTTGACCATCAAAGTAAAATATTCCTTAAATGTATCAGTTTAAAGTCACAAATTCATTACAACCGATTTCAACATGGAGCGTTATGGAGCGTATCGTACATACCTAAACGTATAAGAACGCATACACAAAATTGAGCTCTAATTCAATGTTGTTATGGTTTATTTTACTTTGATGCCGACGGCCATCAAATGAATACCATTTCATCGTAAAAAGTTACACAATCAGGGGGCAGAGTCAGAACATCGGTAGACAAGATGACAATCTAGTTTAAAAAAAATATCATTAGTATTGTTTTAACTAGCGCTTGACTTGTCACACCTATTGGCTATTGGAAAGTGATGATACAGTCTAGTGCAGCGCGCTTACCTAGGAAATGACTATTACTATTAACTTACTTTTCTCGTTTAGGAAAAGTAAAGATTACTTTTGCGGGTTACAGTAAGGCACTATTACGGCCCTGTTGAAAAGCATACAGAGGAATCAAATAAAACAAATTTTTAATACAACAGCATTAGCCCGTTTCACAATGGAATAAGGTTTATTTCTGTAATATAAGCTACATATTAGGTGGTATCCTAAATGCATCTAATGGGGGATCGGCATTTGAGCTCAATTTGCAAGTGAGAGGTCGTAATGCACCACTGGGTATTTAGTCAACACGAGCGGAAAAAAGGAAAGAAACGCTTAAACTGTCGAGCATATAGGTACTTGAGCTAGTTACCACAATATCTCTGAAAAATAAAGTAAATTCCATTATCTTTGGTACATAAAATACATTTATGCCCGTTCTTCTCGGTGCAAACCTGCTTTCCGAACCTGGCGGTAGAGTTTTGACTTTTCATAAGAGCCTACTATTATTATTTAGGCCTATGTGAAAATAAACATTTTCATCTTCATTTCACACTGAAAGCAACTTCAACCTTGCACGTATTTAGTGTAACCACCAAATATTTATGATATTACTAAGTGTAATAGAGAATTATGGGCTGGTTTTAGTCTTTACGTAAACTAAACCATAAATTACTATTATGTATCTAAACTCCCATGACTAAACTCCCATGTCCGTGCCATTCCTAAACGAATTAAATGCACCTACGTATTTAAATTTGGTTAAGGTAAGTACTGCAGCTTTCAATACTTATTTCAAATTAAAATTAGTAACAGTAACACAATGTTTACGTTGAGGTACTTGTGTTAAAGATGAAATATAAACGAATATTATTTCGTGTGCAAAAATATCGCGTCAAGTTAAGCGAGTAATTGAACATGACGCAACGGAATCGCAAATTGAACAGTAACAGTAGCGTATAGTAACAGTAAGCAAAGCGCACAGCCGTCACGATACATTCATCTTGTTACTCTCGCTTCATTTACTGCGCTGCGCTTACTGTTGTACCTCTCGCGTATTATTCCGAGTTAACCAGGGTTACTCAATGGCAATTTTGAAATAAAAATTTAACTATGAAAACAAAAGTACCTTTAGATGTGTGTCTGTTGTGATGTTTAGTCTAAGATGATTTGTTTCTAGTGAGGATTTTGTGTTTGATGACAAAAGATTTTTTTTCTGTTGGTATCATGCGATCAGCAAACTATGAGCAGATGTTTGGTAAGTTTTGTTTATTATTATTCTGTATATTTTTCCCATTGAAATGTAAATATACATTGTTCAGGTTGTCTATGATCTGTCCAGATCTAAAATCTTTTTCCTTTTCAGACGATTCAGGCAGTCTGGGACAGTGAGTTGAAACTCCAGCTGATTGGGATGGTGTTCCAGCCGGGATTTGTATTTGACACTGCTCTGCTGTATTTCTTGTTTTACATGACAAAACATTTGAAAAATAAATCGTTTTTACTTCGAGTAAGTGTTACAAACTCGTCTTAACTATAGATGGTCTCTACCACCATAGTATCTATATTTTCACCGTGAAGAAATGATTACTAAACATTACCAAATAGGTTTGGGATTCAAGGACACTGTAGACCGGGACATTATCAAGCATCAAAAACATGCATTTCAAAGAACACTTCAAAGCTCATTAACGGTTGTAGTAGAGAAGCGTTTGTTTGAACAACCCGCTCCTAATTAAGTAAAAGCAATGACATTAACAAAACAATGTTCCATCAAGTGTTTAATAATCTTATTACGTCAACAATAAGACAAACTGTATTCAATAATAATATAATATCTCAGTAGTGTTTAGTGCCCCTAAATGGATAGTTCCACTTAGTGGAACACGAGTTACTGCTTTTAGGGTGCGATTCTACTGACTCGTAGAACAGCAGAGCGGAAAACCAAAGTGAGAGTGAGTGTGCGTGAATGAATGAACTAAAAATTCCACGAGTCCGGAAACATTTTCGTAAGCGATGTTCGTAAGTTCATAACAATGATACATAATATCATTGTTATGAACTTAAAGAATTTTTAAATGTAGGTAGGTATTGTTGGGTAATCGAATTACTAAAATCCTCTTGCATATGGAATTGATAGTTTTTTTAGTTGATTTTACGATGAAAACTATAAGAATGATCTCAGTAGAAACACTAGATGGTAGAACTTTAAACAGATTTTATGCCACCGCATCGCAATACAGTATTTTATTTTTTAGTATTACTATGTTTCGGTTTAAAGGGCACTGTAGCCGAAAAAATTACTGGACATAATGAGACGAAACTACTTATGTCTCAGTCTGGTGATGAAATTACTAAATAAAATTACAAAAATCTTCTTGAAAATGATTAAGTACATACACAGCAGCAGCTGTAGTGATCTCACTCGAACCATCTAGATACCTTTTTCTACTCTCCTTTCTCTGTTCTAGGGAAGTTATGGGTATATAATTTCGGATCCGGATATGGATATGGATATTGGTAAAAAATAATATCGGTTTCGGTTACGGTTATGGATTTTAAATTATTTCGGATTATCCGATAGTTTCGGTTACGGATATGGATATCCATAACAACACTACTCTGTTCTTCTCCGCTTCAGTGAGAACGAACCCGAGGCGGTTACCCCTCGGAATTAAACGCTAACTGCGATGATACGCTTCAGTTTAGCCGCTGGGGTGCTCGGCAATGGGGTTGTCATCGATACTCCGACGTTATTTACGAGTAGAAACTTCTTAAACGAATATGCAAACATAAAAAATGATTGTTTTTATCGAGGGATACTACTAAAGGCCTAAACAATAACAATGTTACTAAGGGTTGTTTTGTATTCATCTTGTGACATCTTATCTGAAACATTATTTTTTCCTAAAGAAGTCGATACCTACGTAAATATTAGCAATGTTTGATATAATTGTAATTTGTATTGCTTCACTTGATATAACGTTCACAGAGATTGTAGAATGCACGGAAAATCTTTGTTTGCTGTGGTTAGTCAAAGTCAAAATATTTTTATTTCACATAGGCCTAACGTACAGGCTCTTGTTAAACGTCAATATGATATTTGTCGCATATGTATGGTGATAACTACAAGTCGACTTAAAACTAAGTACGTAGGTACGAGGGTTCGAACGCGCCCTGCACTGAGAACAAGCCCACAACAAACTCAGCTGAGTTTTGTTTTCTGTTATCACCACTGCACAATGGCTCTTAAAAACTAATTGAGCTAGTATAATTACAGCAGTTCATTCACTCCCAAGGATTTGATTCCTGTAAATAATTCTTAATAGTTACTATAGGTAAGTAAGCTTTAAACCTACCATTATCTTCTGGTCCAAATGGTAGATCCTTCAGGATTGTTATTAGGTTGCTTTAGTTTTTCGTATTTCTTCATTTATAGAAGTAGGTACGAAATCCGTAACTGCATTTGATGAACAAAGCGACACAATTCCAGCACATGTCGTTATTGTAACTTCTAATCCGAGTAATAGAGCGGATCGTTTGATTGCGCCGCCGACTAAGTGATTGACTTTTCAATCTCCCTAATCCGATTACGAACGGACTACAATACGACTAATTGTGTCCTACAACACTCCAAGCCACACCCAACCTTGGGATAATAGACGTTAGGTTCAAAGTCGTATGAAAGGTTTTGACATATGGCGTAAAAGTTGTTCACTCGAATGCGCTAGGGGTGACGGCCGTAAATAGGCGGTGTTACCCTATTAGAGTGGACATTAGTTAATCTTTAAAGTTTATTGTGTTTAATCTTGTTTGTGTATTGCGATTGTTTAAAATGATAACTTGAATAATTGGGGATTAGAGAAATGGAATTAAGGATAGAACTGTCCTGCGTATGCCACACGTTGGCGTTTTCATATTCTATTCAACCATCGCACGAATTTCGCGATGTTTTACAATTCCTTGTGAGCTGTTCTCTCGCTCAAGAAGCGTTTTCTTTCTTAGGGCGTAGGTGTAGTATTTCTTAACCTGTAAGAGTGACGAGAGGAGAAAAATGCTTACCTTCTTAAATCAGATACAGTGCGTCCCACAACTTTGAATTTCAATATCATACGATGTACATACGAGTACAACGCTCATAATCCTGACACATCAATTTAAAGTCTCATTTTATTCAGTAATCACCTTGGCGACAGTGTCCTTCAAATCAAAATACAGTCACGGAACACTAAATAGGTACAGAAGGCTTACTCCGCACGATGATTTAAAGAAATAGCGACTCTAGCGCTCACACAAAAAGTGCAATTCAGTTCGCAATAGCGCCTGGCCCCGTCCTCAAAATCGACACGCAACAAACGCAATGTTGTGGTCTCTTTCTATCGCCCAACTTTATCACTTACGACGTACTAGGGCTGCCGTAGTCAGACGGCGCGTATAATAGACCGTACAGAACTAGCGCGTGCAACTCGGCCCGCGAGCGACAACCATCTGAAATATTGAGGTCCGGACCCCTACGTGTAGCCGGGACGGTCATGTGATAAGTGAGACTGGCCTGACACAGTAGGTACCTAATACTGTTTCAGAAGTGTGGAGAATGACTGGCACTGCGGTGGCACCTCCACGGAAAACTTCCGCAAGAAGAGTCTTACCACCAAACAGTCCTACCACCTGTACAGGTCAGTCCGTGTCCTGGTCAGTCTGTGTTTTATTGGAGGTACTCTTCCTGTTTAGTTCACCTGGGTAGGTGTGGTACCTTAACCGATTCCACAAATTAGTTATTATACCGAGAATCAGGAATGTAAATAATGCTATGTTTGGGTTTGAATAGTGACTATAACCGACGTGATCACGGGGCATAAATGAAACTTAAGAACTGATGTTACAGGATGATGAGCGCAGTGCAATGACTGTCTTGCTCATCTCACCATACTTTTGCTAAAAAAAGTAGAGATTGTACAGGTGCGAGCCCGTAGAACCCAGTTTTGCGCGTTTAGGCCCCGCATTACATTGCTTGAAGGTCTACTCCAGCGCGAAGATCTGCTGTCCGCTGAAGTGATGTACAGTCTGCAGCGAGCCCCTCCTACCTTGACTTGCGACTCGGTCATGCCGAGCGCTAGGCCAGCTTGGCGCGCTCGGGCCCCGCCAGGTACTTGGTCTGCTCGAAGGTCTTCTCCAGCGCGAAGATCTGCTGCCCGCTGAAGTAATGTACAGTCTGCAGCGAGCCCCTCCTACCTTGACTTGCGACTCGGTCATGCCGAGCGCTAGGCCAGCTTGGCGCGCTCGGGCCCCGCCAGGTACTTGGTCTGCTCGAAGGTCTTCTCCAGCGCGAAGATCTGCTGCCCGCTGAAGTAATGTACAGTCTGCAGCGAGCCCCTCCTACCTTGACTTGCGACTCGGTCATGCCGCGCGCGTAGGCCAGCTTGGCGCGCTCGGGCCCCGCCAGGTACTTGGTCTGCTCGAAGGTCTTCTCCAGCGCGAAGATCTGCTGCCCGCCGAAGTGATATACAGTCTGCAGCGAGTCCCGCCTACCTTGACTTGCGACTCGGTCATGCCCAGCGCGTAGGCCAGCTTGGCGCGCTCGGGCCCCGTCAGGTACTCGGTCTGCTCGAAGGTCTTCTCCAGCATCAAGATCTGCTTCCCGCTGAAGTGATGTACAGTCTGCAGCGAGCCCCGCCTACCTTGACTTGCGACTCGGTCATGCCGAGCGCGTAGGCCAGCTTGGCGCGCTCGGGCCCCGCCAGGTACTTGGTCTGCTCGAAGGTCTTCTCCAGCGCGAAGATCTGCTGCCCGCTGAAGTGATGTACAGTCTGCAGCGAGCCCCGCCTACCTTGACTTGCGACTCGGACATGCCGAGCGCGTAGGCCAGCTTGGCGCGCTCGGGCCCCGCCAGGTACTTGGTCTGCTCGAAGGTCTTCTCCAGCGCGAAGATCTGCTGCTCGCTGAAGTGATGTACAGTCTGCAGCGAGCCCCGCCTACCTTGACTTGCGACTCGGACATGCCGAGCGCGTAGGCCAGCTTGGCGCGCTCGGGCCCCGCCAGGTACTTGGTCTGCTCGAAGGTCTTCTCCAGCGCGAAGATCTGCTGCCCGCTGAAGTGATGTACAGTCTGCAGCGAGCCCCGCCTACCTTGACTTGCGACTCGGTCATGCCGAGCGCGTAGGCCAGCTTGGCGCGCTCGGGCCCCGCCAGGTACTTGGTCTGCTCGAAGGTCTTCTCCAGCGCGAAGATCTGCTGCCCGCTAAAGTGATGTACATTCTGCAGCGAGCCCCGCCTACCTTGACTTGCGACTCGGTCATGCCGAGCGCGTAGGCCAGCTTGGCGCGCTCGGGCCCCGCCAGGTACTTGGTCTGCTCGAAGGTCTTCTCCAGCGCGAAGATCTGCTGCCCGCTAAAGGTGGGCCGCGTGTGCTTCTTCTTGCCGTCCTTGTCTAGCCCGCCCTGCGCCGCGCATGCGCTTAGCGCACCGTTGCTCACTGCAACAAATGGTTAAATTAGGTTAATTGCGTGGAATCACCACCACCTCGGATACCATGGATTGTTCCGGGATTAAGAGTATCCTATGATAGCCTATAATTGGTTCCGGGTACTATCTGACTGCAATCTAGATGGCCAAGTCAGTTCTATAGTTGTGGCATGAAGGACGTTACAAACTGTTGCCTCATATTTTTTTTTGTAATATTCGTGTGATTAACTGTACAATATAAAAAGATGTAAAAAGAGACTGATGACTACTGAAACCACTAGCCGAAACTGGCTGTTTAGTAAACCGATAGGATAGACTCATTGATTTCTTAGCTCATGCTAAAGAAGAAAATTAATATAAGTCTGTTTATGTAAACCTCAGAAATATTTATATCGGTTGATGAATTTTATCTCCGGTATAAAGTTGATTTCATATTATAATATCATGTTTTCTCCAAATAAACGTATCACAATAATGAAACTACCAGAGCCAATCGTGAAGCAAAAGTATAAAATAAAATGACCTCGTGAAGCAAATGAAGAGGTACATAACGCTAGGACGTGCAATACGTCACCGGTTCGGGCCAATGATCGCGGTTATCGATCAAACGGTAATTACTGCTGCTAATTACCGTGTCCATTGCCCCCACGTATAACTGCTGTTTAACAACCATTGATGATTACCATCATAGTAATTATGTATCTCTACCATTCATAATGGCCTGTAAGTTGGGCCTGTGTGAAAACAACACAGGCACTTATGAACTCTACCGCCACGTTGAGAAAACAATTGTGCACCAAGAAGAACGGGCAAGAAACTCGGCACTTGCTCTTTTTAAAAGTAATTAATAATGTTTTTACAAGTTTGTTTAAAATAATACATTAAATTAAAATAGCATCTTGCGAACAGATGAAACATTTGAAGATTAATTTATTGTATAGTAACCCTGTGTTAGGTTGGGATCCCCACAAAGGATTTCTTCTGTACAAAATATTATGTAAAAGAGGTGTGACAATTCAACTTATTGATGCCCTTCGTGTCTGTCTCGAGAGAGATTTCTTTACATAATGCCTAACTACCTAATATCCACCTTTGCTCAAAAGTGGATATCAGGTACGAACAAACAACACAATATTTACAAAAAATAATATAGTTTGCTTACAACTGCATCCGAAATACATATTGCAATGAAACCATAGTGTAACCTCCCTTTAGAATTGTGGACGTTTTTACCATTTTTTTCCATCCCTCCTTCCCCCCGTTCCATCGACCCCTCCCCGGGGAGTCCCCCGCCGCGGCCGCTTCATCAAAACATTTATACGAATGAAAATATCGCAGGCGAGTGTTATGCGCTTTTTGTTTGCCCCGGGGGCTTTATTGTCCTTTTATGATACGACGCAATACAAGGATGATACCTACAGACTGAATTAAAACAGCGTCAACATAAATTGAACAGTAATTGATATAGGTACCTACTAAAAGGACAGTGCCCATTCAAGTATGAACAAATGAAATAGAAGTATCTATCTAGATTTTGGGTAAAAGTTACAACCATCAAATAAGGTTCTATCAGTTCAATGAATAAGAATATTTTGTGGAAAATATGAAAGCTAATAGTTTCCGCATTTTACAAATATTTAACATAATAATGGTCCGATCATCTTATAAATATTTTTAAAAGGGACCTAAATAATATTGGAACTTCGTTGAGAAGCTATATTTTAGATTTAGATAATTTAAAAAGATATTGGGTGAAAGATTTTTCAAAGTTCAACCTCGAGAGGGAATTAAAGAAATAGAGGTCACGCAAACGAAGCCGCGGGCGCACTTTAGTTTGTAAATAAAAATAAATCAAACCTCATACATTACCCACGGTTTAGGTACTCTCCTTTATTCAACCCTTTCAACGGTACATAATAAATAAAATAATCATAAATAAATATTAATTCCTTACGTCGTAATCCTGCTGCATTAATATTAATGTAACTGCGAGCCAGAGGTAGTCGAATTATACAGAGTAGTGTGGTGTGCAGGATGTATAGTCTGTGCCATGGTTTATGTATCGCCTAAGTTATGGCTGATTTATGTAGTACTTTATGGGACGCCTGAATTGATATTAGGTACCTAGTCTAGTTTAAGGTCATGAGTTTATTGTAGGTGATATTGTAATAAGTCTTAAAACCATATTCATATTATATCCATACTCCATACATATCATTATGATTGGCCAATTGCGAGTTGAATTCACCGAACTATCATTAAACCAAAACCATAAATGCTTTATTTCCAATAAGTTATTACCTAATAATCATTAAATTTAGTAAGATTTATTTTATGGTGATAACTATTTCGCGGCTTGAAACTATCTGGAAAAAAAGTTTATCAGGGTTCAAACACGCCCTGAACTGAGAAGAAGCCCAAAACAAACTCAGCTGGATACACGAAGCATGAATTTAATTCACGTAATTTAATTCGTCAATTTTTGTAATTCTGTAGCGATCAGGTAAAAAGGAAACTCATAGAATAAAAATTTTAACCGGAAAATGTGGTTTATGTGGTTTTTTAGACGTGGTTAAAATGAGATGTCATATGACTTCATTCAATTTTTCTGTCATTTGTGACATGACTCTAACAGAACTATCTCATAATCCGCTGCTCTAATGCAAGCTCGACACGACCGGAGCGAGGTCAGGTGCAGGACGGTTCAACGTGTTCTCCGAAGCACAGGAGTGAAGCACTGGCAATTTCAAAACTCTGGGCTGGTAATAAGAATTTCTTGATAAAGAAGCTCAATATTTATTGGCTCTATCTAGGAATCGAAGCCAAGCATGCTTACTAATCGACCAATAATGCAGGAAATATAACAAACTAACGCTTCCGTTGAGAGAAAAATGTAGTGGAGGGCGTTCATTTAAATTAGACGATCTCTAGTAAATAGGCATTTGCTAGGCATATAAAAGTTCAGTTCGGAATACACCCATTTCTCCATTCCATTTGCTGTATGTAACCTACCCAACCGCCATCGATCTACGGTACGTAGAGCTCTCCATTCACAACCAAATATCAACTCTGCCACACAAAACTTATGGTTGTAATTAATTTAACAGCCGCTTACTTTAGGGTTCCGTACTCTAGTTAATTTTGAACTGTATCTTATGATGATAAGGTTCGAAATCGCTCGGATTGATGGTGCTGTGACTTTTGGTGTGAGTCGGTTTCAGTAAATATGGTACGGGAATTGTGTAGAACGTTTGCTCTCTGTGTTTGTTTTAAAGAGATAAAATGTCAGGCTCTTAATGGAGAATACATTTTTAAAAGGCAAAGAGGAAGTTTTGAGATGCGGGAATCGTCTTCTAGGTAGATACTTAACGTTTTACTGGCCCATTTCCAAATTTCACATAAAGTTCTCTAAATGTGGTGTAAGACATTTTTGTCAGAGGCACCTATTTACCTAGTTGTAGTATCGCAAATGGTGAATGAAACAAAGGAGAATTTTCTATAATTTTGCTAAATATGTGTGAAGCTTTTCTTATTGAGAAATTCATCAATTGTTTAAAAATTAAGCATGCAAACAGAATATTAAAGGTTTTATTTAAGACTTCAATTTAGAGTTTTACACTGACTACGCTATTCTTTCGCTAGCTAGGTGGGTTTCACACATCTATGAGGAACACATAAAATTTCTTAGCATGTCCTTAGCCTTCGCAAGTGATACTTAGATAGGTAAGTAAGCCTAAAATGTAGAGCGTGTCTGGATGCGAACCCTAGAAGTTATTTATTTATTCTGTACCGACTTATAAAGCTACATATCGCGGGCTTCAAGCCAGAGGGGCATATAAGCAATTACCCCAGCATTTAAGGAGACAAAAAAACTCAACAAGTTTTTACTCAATGGATCTTTTTAACTGAAATTATTTGCACCCGACTATAGATATGTGCGTCTCATGAGAAACTTGAAATTTTTCAGTTGAAGAGATCCATTGAATAAGAACTTATGTATTCATATTTCATTGTCTTCTGAAAAGTAAGGGTATTGCTTATACGGCCTTCTGGCTTGAAGCCCGCGACATAGACACAAAGATAGAGAAGACGCACAACATGGTTTCTGTCAGACGGCAGAAGTCGGAAGCACTAGATTGCCAATGCCATTGGATTTGTACCTAAATTAAATACTAAAGAGGGTTTTCCACCCCCGGTGACCCGCCCTCGGTACACTGGAATACTAAACTGCAATATTGCAAACAGCGTCGCGTGTGTTCGCGTCTTTTTCACCGCCATGTTGCATATTTTGCTACATATTTCTACGTGTTCATAGTATGTTTCTTATTTTTGCAATATTTTACTAGCCATTTCCAGCAGCTTTTGTGCTAATCCCGTGAACTGAATTTTTCAGAAAAAAAGTAGCCTATGTTATTCGAGTTTACCTAATATAGGTAAACTCGAATAACATAGGCTACTTTTTTGCAATCGAAACCGGCATGCTTGATAATTCATCATAATGTTCTCAAAAGTGTGTGAAACCGGCCAATCCGCAATTAGCGTTCTGAGCCATTGCTCATTGGCCATAGCCAATTATTCTGAAATTAGAACCATGCCCAGCAGTGGTTGTGACGACGACAATAAATTATCGATTTATTGAATGATTTATATGACTTGAGTTACCAACATTGACCTCTATATAGAGACAGGGCGAACCGCGCGAAAAAATGTCGCCAGTTCAATGGGGAAATGTCCCCATTGTACGCGCACTATCTTATTAATTAACTAAACAAGTATTTCGCAGGATGTTTGATAGATGGCGCTAAATTTCCTTGTAAGAAAAAGGCTTTGGCAAAATGTTCGAACAGGCCTATCCTTAGTAATGATCAATGGTTACCAAGCAATTTACCATGCTTTAGTGAAATGTTCTGTGGTCTTAAAACAGCTACGAGTGCCTACGTCGTAGACCGTAGCATATAGACGTGTAGAGCCGTTCATAACATTTTTTTTGTAACTTTAACACTAATATTTATTTCCAAAAAAATGTAGGGTAATAAATATGTGCTTGATTAACAAGTGAAAAATTAAAAAAAATTAAAACACCCACGACTTTTGCAGACTTGTAATTGAAAAAGGATTAAATAATTTTTTTGAAACTCCCCGACTAAAGGAAAGTAAGAACCTATCAGTATAATTACAAATCCAAGAAAATCCGCCGGAGCTGCTGTTTTGCCTATGACGGTGTTGATGGTGCTGTTTACCAGTTGATGACTAATTCAATTTCTTGATACTTCTCATATACCGGCAGTTTATCAATACTTACTAATTACATTAATTGATATTGGAAACGAAAATAGCAATGGCAGCTCCGACGGATTTTCTTGGATTTGTAATTATACTGATAGGTTCTTAGTTCTTACTTTCCTTTAGTCGGGGAGTTTCAAAAAAATTATTTAATCCTTTTTCAATTACAAGTCTGCATAAGTCGTGGGTGTTTTAAATTTTTTTAATTTTCCACTTGTTTTATAGTTTTTCGATTAATATATTAATGTAATTTAAACTATATTATTATTAAAAAATGAAAATTAATCTTCAAACTGGCTATTAGCTCCACTAGCAGCGTTTGAAGGCATCATCCCTTCCAAGTCATAAAGAGACGTTTATTGTGGCGCCCCCTGCTGTTCAATCACAAAAACAATTATCTACGAACCATTGCCAATGACTCACTAATATTTTAAACAAAACTGTATCCAAATCGGTTCAGTCGTTTTTGTAATAATTGAGAACATTCGTTTGCACTGTAAATGTTTTTTATGACGCCCCCTGGTGATCGATGTTCGTAACAACTATCAAAGAACCATTGCCAATGAATACCAAACATTATACAGGAAACTGCATTTAAATCGGTCAAGCCGTTTTTTAAATAAATGGGAACATTCGTTTGCAATATAAATGTATTTTATGGCGCCCCCTGGTTATCGATTTTCGTAACAACTATCTAAGAACCATTGCCGCTGGACACCAAACATTATACAGAAAACTGCATCTAAATCGGTCAAGCCGTTTTTGAAATAAATGGGAACATCGATGTGCACAAACGAACACACAAACAAACAAACAAACAAACAAAAATATTTTTGCATTATTGGTTTTTGTGAACAATTTAACATACAAAGAAACATAAAATATTTTTAATAGAGTAATGTACAAACGGTCTCTCACCCTAAACGCATATACCCGTACTCTGTTCCGTCGTGGGTAAAAATATATGGATAGAAAACGTCAATATATGACTGGAAAAAAAACTAGTGACCCCGACGTGATTTGAACACGCAACCTTCTGATCTGGAGTCAGACGTGCTACCGTTGCGCCACGGAGTCGATGAGGACAAATACGAAATTTATAAACAGGTTAACTTCAATGTTATTACCATTCAAGATAAAACCGTACGACTTTTATACCGCGATATGGATTTTTTATGCAGTTTCGGATAGGTATTGGATAAGAAATTAGTTCGAGCATCGAGTTTCGAGTTTGAGAATAACAAGTTGATTAATATTCTAAAATAAACACTTTCAATGTAAATAATTAGCCTACCAACAAATTAAAAAAACGAAATATTTTATTTAATTTGACAGGCACATCCTTGCATTGAAACTAAAGCTAAAATCTAACCGGGGCAATCATATCAGATTCCCGGGTCTACCTTATCAGGGGCATTTATCTCGAATTTGTCCGTCCATGGGAGACTACACCTAAAATATGGAAATTATTTTAAAAAATATAAATTCAATCACTGGGTAGGTACGAGAAATAAATGTTTAAAAACTCAAACCGTACTTTTAGATATCTAAGGACAATAATTATTAATATCTCTTCAAGATTTTAATCGTAATTCGTAGTTATTACACTCGTAAGATTTATACGTAATACTTTATCCCTTAACCGAGACGATGTGACGAGATCGCAACGCGCCGAAGTGGCCAATAACAATTACAACCGGGACAATTATGCCGGTGCCGGGTCGATTGTGCCCCACCCGGGGCGATTATCCCGAATCTGTGCGTGCCCGGGGGAGGCCGGGCAATTTGTAGCTAACGAGGAGACAACGGCGAGGTTTAGACGTTAACGCGAGGGGAGGCGCGGTGCGTGCTTTGTATGTGAGGTTACCTTTTGTGAAGTGTTTTATACGGGTGTTTCAATTAAATACGGCTGCATGGGGAAATCTTCGAGCGCATGATATATATTTAGCTGGCGCGATTTTTAAGAGTCTGTCCTGATGAATGGTGATACCAACGCTCTGTTCAGGTCTTCTACCATGAAGCCAACGTGAACCAGTCCATGCATTGGGTAATGTGATGCATAACAGCCAGAAGTATGAGGCGAACCATGCAAGATGGCAGCTAGGACGAGGCCTAGTCGCAAAAGACTAAGGCCTAGTCTTGGTTTAGAGCAGGCGTTAAGCGGTCATGGGGTATTCAACACCTACCTTTTCGCAATTGGAAAAGCCCCAACAGAATTGTGCTACCTTTGCGGAGAAATGGACACTCCAAGACATGCGATCTTCGAGTGCTGCGCTTGTGCAGACTTAAGGTCAACGGCACAGGAAGCAGATACTGACGTAGAAGCCCATAACCTGATTACTCGCATGCTGTCAAGCGAAAAGGCATGGCAGCGTTAACAGCCAAATGCTGAGGGGCATAATGAGGAAATGAGAAAAGAGAGAAAAGGAAGAAAAGGAGAAGTGGAAATAGAGGTCCGGCATGAAGTAATGCTTTCCGTGCTGAAAACCTGGAAGACGGGGAGTTGGTTTTAGTCCGTGCGAGTCGGACATACCCTGCCATAGGCAGAAATCCGTTAGGGATTTTTTCCTCCTCGACAAAAAAAAAGTCTTGGCTTAGAAAACGCCAATGGCTTGGAAAGAGCACCCGTGGGCTATTCGTGGTGTCCAAATTACAAATCGCTATTATTATTGCTAACATTCAAAGGGTTAGTAGGTCTAAGGCGGTTTTCAGGTTTAATATTACTTTGGATTTAATAGTACTGTCTCAGAATGGCTTGTCAACAGGATGGAATGGCTATTGTCTCAGGATGGTTTGTCATCAGGATGGAATTGCATTTAATCGAATGGCATTACAAAGCTAAGTCATAAAGAGACGGCACACTAAGATGGCTATGTTTCGGATTTAAGGGCATTATATCCAGTTAAATCCAGGCACTGGGAATGTTTTAGGATGACAAGCATACTGCAGTACAACGAATGACATTGCAATGAAAAGTAGAAAATTGCTGTTGATGGTAAAAGTAGAAAATTGCTAAAATAGGTGAAATTTTGCTATTCGAAATCGAATGTGTATGTGGGCTATCTTATGACCCGGCAAACGTTCTTTTGGCATTATGGATATAAATAAAAAAATAGCTACGACCTACTATACTTTCAGACCTACCGAAGATACACAAGAAATTTCACAACAATCGATTTAGCCGTTTCGGAGAAATTTGGTAACAAAAATTGGCACGAGAATTTTATATTATATTTGGAAAAAAAAAGACTACCTTTCTACTATCCTATAAAATCAATATCTCAGTGCACACTGTACGTATAAAGTTTCCAATAATTGTTATTAGAATTATAAACCTATACCTAAACCAAAATAAACTAAGTATTTGATCACACATTTTTTATTTGATCTTTAGATGGGGATAATTTCGTAGATGTAAGTACAAACATAATAATGTACGAGTATTCCCATATCAATATAAATTTATCTGAGCAACAAAACGGGCGAAGTTTATTTTGTGATCGCTCCAGCAAAGTTGTGACAATATCGCAGCAAAACGAGGCGCGAGAGAATTAAAACGAGCCGCAAGGAGCGAGGGACAATTAAAATTATTCCTACTGAGTACCCAGTTCACTGTTCGAGACAACCCTTTACGATTATTTGGAACAAGAGCAAATTCTTGAGACCACGAAGGGTGATTGTAGGGGGCGGGGGTTGGAGCGAGAGGATGGGATGGGAAGGTTATGGGAAGTGTGCTAGGGTTGCCAGGTGTCCGGTTCCAAATAGACGTCATGATCGGAATTTATGTTTTATGATTTAATAGAATCACTAAAATAAATTAAAGCAGGTCTTAAAATATTGCTCTACCTTTCTGTAAGTACTATTTTCATAATTACAAGTATGAAAATAAAAGTTTTTTTAATGAATTCTGACGTCAATATTGTTTGTACAAAAAAATCGATACAATTTTTAAGAACTGTAATATAAATTTAACGTAGATATTTGTCTTTTAGTTGTAGCTTATGTAAACTCTGTTATACTTTACCTCTGAGATTAATTAATTAATTAAGCTTCAATAAAAGGTATCAGGTACCTACTACGTGCATAAGGTATATTAAATGATTACCTAATTAATTTAGTGTTGACTTTTCGATTAATAATATAGTAGTCAAGTGGCATCTTTGATGTTTTATTTTCGGTAAAAACTAGTTTTTATTATTATTATGGTTCTTTATAAATATCTGAGAAGCGATGACGTCACTTTCTTGTTCTGTGTCATTTTGGAGTTTGCCAACCCTGGGTGTGGGCGGATTTATTTATACGCGATGGAGCGCAGATTTGGTGCGGAACGCGTGTTTCCTTGTCGACAATGGGAATCTGCTTGTTGATTTCCGTGTACTGCAGTGTCTATGTAGCATGTACTGCTTACAATCTACGGCCTACAGTAACGAGGCGCGAGTAGGTGGAGGTGCTCCTTTATGTTGTTCATTGTTACGAGCGAGACGTGTTTCGTTCTTGTCTTGATTGTTATGTTGATTATGTTTTCCTACATAGGCTTTTTATTGGTTTTCCTGTTAATATAACTTGTTTAGCTGTGAAGGAAAATATATTATGAGGAATCTAGCATGTTGGAGAGCTCGCTATAATATGCTAAAAAGTGTGTAAGTTCTTTAGCTGAAATTCAAGAGGGGTTCGGCTATGGACCAAGTAAGAGGTTGTTTGTTATACTAGTGCGTTGATGTTTCTGAATATACTAGTGCGTTGATGTTACTGAATTTTCAATATAATCATGCAAAATTGGATGCAAGTAGGTATAAACTTCAATCAAAGCGATGACATTGTTGCCCGCAAAATTCAAATTTTATCTGATTTTCCACAATTTTTAAGAGAATCATCTAGCTGTAAATTTTCATACAAAAAGCGATAACCTTTTCCTACCCGTAAGTGTAATCCGATTTTCATAATTTTTAGAAATGTTGCAGATAGACGAACTATGTTAGTACGTTTTACTTTTTGCAATGTTAAAAGTTATAAGATTCTAAATATTCATATTTTTGGCCAAAAAAACTTAATCGAGTATTTTTATTTTTATTAATTTAACAATCCAGTTGAACATGCACAAAATCATCGACTCTCAACCTAATTTCCTTTACTGTACATTTTCAAGCAAAGTTTTTAGCATGTGAAGATGTTGTTTCCGCAATCTTATACTTTCGTAAGCCTACATTGTGTTATTAGCTTTCGAAAAACTGAATAAAATTAGAATTTCGGGGGCAGAACCGTTTTTAGCGTCAATATTTTCCTTGACATTTATAATTTTTTTTCAACTCATCCGCTCGAAAAAGAAAATGCTGATAGGAAATAGTATTATATTCCCTAGGCCGCAAAAGCATTTTCATTCCTCCCTAGGGCGGTAAAGCATTTTCAACCTCTCACACTTCTGGCGCTAACGCAAGCCCTCATAATCCTATACTAAATTGATAAGATTACAGATATTTCAATCCACGATGACGCGCCCCACTCTGTCAAATATCTTTACCAACGTTTTTTACTGAAACCATCACATACCATCAGGTGTGATCAGCTAATTATTGTAGGTGAATAAAACAACAATTGCTACACGTATAATTTTTGTCCGTCCGTCTGTGCGCGCCCTAACATCAGAAACACGCGGCGCGTTTAATTAATGACAGCCCGCGTCAGGCGACGTGGCGCGTCAGTATTGAATGTATGATAACACGATAACACGGTAACAACATTATGAACAATAAACAATGTAAATGAACAACTTTATTTTTCCCACAAAGCGATTCACTTAATATTTAGTACGCTTAGGTTTCGAACGCTCTCTCTAAATATGAGTTTCCATGAAGACGCGCCCCACTTCTTCACAATCGCTTGTTTCGTGCGATTCAGAGAGGGAGGAGTGAGGTGCGTCTTCGTCGATTGAATGCACTACACTAGGGATTGCCTCTAGTAACTATATTTAGTACAAATTGCACGTTATGTGTTGACATTTTTTACACTACAAGCTAGTACCTACTCGTATTTCTTTCTAAACGATAGAGCTGCCCCTCGATGGTGAAGTACGGGGAAGGAGTGCAGAGGGTTGATTTCATTAAAATATTTATCGCAATCCGACACCCCATCCCGTCTAACGAACAGGCTTACCGCTATTCCCGATGCACTATGTGGTAAATGGTTACACCTTTTTCAACTGTTTAGGTACCTAAACAATACCTATAATACGAGGAATATTTTTTTAACGGGACGGGCTAGACTGCGATGTGTAAAATACACATCGCAGTCTAGCCCCAAATTACCTAAGCGATAGCTTTTGTTATGGGTACTAGAAAACTGATAATTATACATACATACTAATTACTAATATAAATAAATATAATATATGGATAAATTATACCCAGACACTGGAAAACATTTATGCTCATCACACAAACCAGTAGTGGGAATCGAACCCACGACCTCCGACGCAGACGGCAGATTCGCTACCGCTACGCCATTCGGTCGGTTCGTGTGTTATTAAATATTAGTTTCCCCAGTTATCACGGCATACAGAATATTCTTTTAAACAGGAATACAGATAATACGAAAAAATGATTAATAGAAGAAGAACAGAACATAACCAGGAATTTGAACAACGGACCTGCGTCCTACAGATAACTCAGCAATATCAGCAGCGATATGCCAACTATAGCAAGGTAAGTTGCGAACTGTGTTTATTGGTAGGAAAGATTAAATTGTTTTGCTATAATCCGCTACTTGAAAAGAATCTGTATGGTACAATATGCAGGAACACTGCCCACATGAAACACCAGACACAATTTTCCAACAATTTCTTCGACGTACGTTTCGTCCAAACACCAGGACATCCTCAGAAGATGTTGACTTCACAATGAGGAATCGTAGGATGTGTTTATTGGCACTATTTCAGCGTAACAACCCACTCACCGAGTAAACCCTTAACTGCAATCTCGGCGTTACAATAAAACAGTAAAGCGCTGAACAACATCATTATGTACTCGGCCGCACTACCTACCTTTACCCTACTTCTACCCTTCCTTTACCCTACTTGTACCCTTCCTTTACCCTTCGAGCCCACAATGCTACGTGCTAAGAGCTCCTCTAATTTCGTATAGCGTATCATTCCCTTATAATTATGTATGTAACTATAGTGAATTTGCCTGTGTCGGAATTAGGTGTAAGAAAAATCTTCAGTATGGCATTGTAATAACGAGATAAAATTCACAAAGTGGTGATTAAAGCGTTAAGGTATAACCTCCTATTTTTAGAAGCGCGTGTTCGATCGTATTTATAGTATAAATAGTATACATACCTATGCATATACTATGTAATATGCACAAACGTCATTGTTTTACATACTTTTTTTTTTAAATATTTTGTACGTTTTACGTAAGTACGCTAAAAGTTACCCTGAAATTAAAGATTTTATAAGATAAAATCAAAAAATTATTTTCAAAAACTGTAATTCTATAATTTTCAAGCGTAGTTTAATTTCTAATCCAGATAATGCTGAGATACAACGATATCTGCCATTAATTTTGGGTTTAAAATACTTACAATTAGGTAAGTATAGATACGTATAAAATGTAAATTAATTAATAAAAAATAAATTTGGAAAATACGCCATACGGCATGCGAATGCACTTTAAAATTATTTAAGAGAAGTTAATTTCTTCACTTGCTTATCAATATAATCTGTATGTATTTTATGTGTAATTTGTAAGTGTATGTATTTTATTTATTATTATGCTTAGATATTATTTTAAAAAATACATAGGTATAATACAATGCAATGGCAATTTCAGTGAACTCACACATAAAACCAAAAAGTCGCAGTCGAAAAAAAATGCAAACCAAAAAGCATATTCCATTCGCTCTACCAAAAGAGCATACGAATTCAAACTGCATTCGAGGAGACTCCCATTTTAATCCGCGCCGACATATGCCGCACACCCCGACCTCCCCCTCCCCTTACCCTATTACCCCGAGGGGGGAAGGGGTATTTGGGTAATTAAAAAAATGTGTCCCACTTCATACGCGCCCAGCGAGACCGCAGTGCGCGCCCTCTGCTCATTTATAATATCCAAGTTTGACCTAAGGGTATTTGTACCACAGTTGAAGCCAGGCGATAGCGAGTATATCACTCATTTGTATGAAAGTTAGGTTAAAATGGTGCTAAATAGGAGAAAGTATCATGTAACTTTCCAAGCGATCGCCATGACCATGATACTCTTAATTATGCAGTATAAATTTACGCTGTACAAAATGATTAATAAATAAATGGATACAGTCCGCGAGGCGTAAGCTGAGCTTTGCATTTGTGTGAGTGATCACTAAAAGTAGAGTGCGATGGACGCACCGCGCCTCAGGCCGATTGTCAAAAAGCAGTAAAAACCGGTTTATACAAAAGCAAGGGACGCGCTGCGCTTTAGGCCAATGTTACACCTACACTATCTATGTACACTCACACAAATGCAAAGCTCAGCTTACGCCTCGCGGACTGTACGCTCATTATTTTACCATGTATTATAGCTAATAGGTAGGTATGTTATACAGGTAAGCTATAAGGCAGAAGCTGCTACTATAATCTTATGATTTTGATATTGAAGACAGCTTATACTACTAGACTAACGTACAGGGATCTTTTTATCTTGGGGAAATCGCCAGTTCCTACGAGAGATTTTGTAGAAACACATCGCTATCTATAGCTATAAATTACTATGGCAAACTTATTTTAACGTAGGTTGGGAAAGAGAGTGGGAATGGGTACCTAACTTGGATATGACATAGGTAATCCCACGGGATTCGTTAAATACCGGCATCCGTACGGGAGGGAAGCCTCAAGTTAATTTAAGCCTATTATAGTAATAACGTATTCTCAATAAATTAAGAAAATTCATAGACTATAGCTTTTAGAAGCATCAAATTGAAAAATTGAAAAAAAAATCAAAGCGAGTTACTCCGATTGGCTGCTACACCCAGCACTAAACTCGACGCAGCGAACCGTGATCCCTATGACACTGACAGCTAATGTCACCATATAACATTGTAGTGGCGTCACCATTAAATCGGGATCATATTGGGGGCGTCTAAAAATGCCATTTATAAATTTTACGTAGCTTTATACCATTAGTAATGATATTCCGTTGATATTTTTAACAATTCTTAACATTTACAAGAAGTTATGTCAATCTGAATTTATGTTTACGTCCTGCAAAACTTAAGTCGTGTGACGTTTATCGACTAGGGCGGCAAGTATCGATAAAAAAATGTCTGTAATGGAAACGAGTGCAAAATTTTTCAGACAAAATAAATAAATGGGGAGCATTCATTTTCATGATAAAATATATACATACTTATATAGCAAAAACGTGTTTATCGGGTTAAGCATTATTGGAAAATAACAAGGTTGGAAACTTTCGTTTTACTTACCTACTTAATCTATGCCAAAAATCTTAAATTAATACAACAACAACAAAATGGACATTAAAAATGCACATTGTAATATTTTTTAAAACATGTTTACCAACGTGGCTTAAGGCCACGCCTTTGTCTAAAAAAAAATTATCGACACGACCAAAGACACGACCCATCACTAAACGAACTGTCATATTTGTTGTCACTTAGACAACAAATATAAATCTATGGAGAACAAGATGGCGGCGCTTCAACAACGTATGAATGAATATGAACAGAAGGAACTTTGCAATAATTTGGAGATCGTGGGAATACCGTACATCGAGAAGGAAGATCTAGGAGACATAACGAGAAATGTAACGAAAAAGCTTAAAATGGATGTCACGGATATCAAAAAAATCAAACGCATACGAACCACGCCTGGAAAACCAGGCGTACTTGTAATGCAAATGAAAGACGAGGAAACTAAAAACAAATGGATAAAGGAAGCGCGTGCGATACATTTAACAGCTGATCATTTTATTGGAGACATTCAAACACAAAATGGGAAAGAAAAAGTATATATACGCGAAGAATTGACGAACTATAATAAAACTCTGTTATGGAATACAAAGCAGCAATGTAAGGATAAATACAAATTCATATGGTGCAAAGATGGAAAAATAATGATTCGTAAGTCAGAGAAAGCAAGGGTGCACGTCATCAGGACCATAGAAGACCTAAAAGTCCTTTCGGAAAACTAAGAATAATACAAGTGAAGTCTAAAGTACCTATAACACTATATTTAGATGGCCCATATCCCATTAAATAACGGTATAACTGAGATATTTAATTGTATAAACTTATCTGATTATTTTCAGTATATTCCTCAAAGTAATAAAAACTTAACATTTGTTCATGTAAATATTCGTTCTATCATAAAAAATTTTAGTCAATTAGAATTATTAGTGTATAGCTGTACGAGAGATCTCGATGTAATTATTTTAACTGAGGTAGGTATAAGTGATTGTGTAAGTCCCATGTTCAATTTGAATGGCTATAGCATGTACACAGAATTGCGTATTCAACGAAGAGGAGGTGGATTAATTATCTATGTACATAATAAGCATAGATTCACTAAAACTTTACACAAAACAAAGCACTTTGAATGTATCGTAGGTAAATTCGAAACAACCTTTAACCATGAAGTGTTTCTGTGCGCAATTTATAGACCACCATCTTACAGCATACCATGTTTTATAAATGAACTTGGAACTTTATTGAGCACAATACCAGTCGGCGATGTACTTTTGTTGGGAGACATAAATATTAATATCAGGGCGCATAATAACATCCAAACTCAATATCTCAACTTAATGAGTGAGAACGGGCTTGAGTGTGCGATCTCCGACTACACGAGAATAGAAATCACAAAAGAGAATACCACAAACACATGTATAGACCACATTTTCGTGAGATCGCACACTCAAGAAATGTTCTCTGCGGCGGTCGGGACAGTACTGGCCGACCATCGCCTCACAGCTATAACCTGTGTCGGGCTGCGGAACATACAGGCTGCTCCAAAATACGTAACCAGGTTTAACAATAAAATTGTTTGGGACGAGCTGAGTCGAACCGATTGGAACTCTTTATGTGATACAGAATGTCCTACTGTTCTGTATAATAAATTAAAATCTAAAATTTTACAGTGCTACGAATCCGGCAAATATTTATTACGCGTAAAGAACTCTAAAAGAAATACGGAACCATGGATAAACAAAAAAATTATAAAACTATGTAAAAGCAAGGATAAAAAATTTATAGCCTGGAAAAAAGACAAAAATAATAAAATACTTAAAACAGAATATACAGAATTACGAAATAGGTGTAATAGAATAATAAAGAAACAGAAAGATGAAACAACTCAAGAGAATATAAAATTACATATTAATGAACCTAAAAAACTGTGGAACATTCTCGATAGGATAATGGGGAGAATTTCAAATTCCCTTGACAGTATAATACTGAATGCTTTCAGTGATAATCAAAATACGAAAGATATAGCTAACAACTTTGCTATAGGTTTTGATAAAAGTATAAAAGACACCTTACCCAAATGTAATAACTCAATGCTAGATCCAAAATTGTACACACAACCAGCCAATGTCTCAATGCGTTTTAAAAAAGCGAAACCTATTGATGTATACAAAATAATTAAAAGTATTAAAACACAAAAAGCGGCAGGTATGGATAAAATAAAACCTATAGACATTAAAAAGCTAGCTAACAAAATAACTGAGGTCATCACTAGATTTATCAATCTGACCATTTCCACGGGTCAATATCCTGAAGAACTAAAACAAGGAGTTGTCAGGCCCATTTTTAAAAAAGGTAACAAAAAAGATTACAGTAATTATCGTCCTATAACTATACTGTCTGTGATTGACAAAATAACGGAAAAGTACATTTGTAACCAAATACACGAATTCTATAAAGAAAATGAAATATTGGCATCTCAACAATATGGCTTTCAACCCAAGAAAAGTACAACACAATTGCTTGCTAGTTTAACTAACTATGTCAACACATGCCTTAATAGTAAAAAACATGTCCTCATGGTATTTATCGACTACAGCAAGGCCTTCGATACACTGCGGCACGATACTCTTATTAGAAAGTTAGACGACACCGGAGTTAGAGGGCCGTTGCTGAAATGGTGTGAAAACTACTTAACCGATCGTTCTTACGTGGTTCAAATTAACGGAGAACATAGTGATAAAATGGTCAGTGCGCAAGGAACAGCTCAAGGATCGGTTTTAGGACCCCTTCACTATTTGGCGTATGTTAACGACCTTAAAAATGTCATTAAAAAAAGTGAACTCTTCCAGTATGCGGATGACACCTGTCTAGTAACAGCGGATAGAAACGTTGCAAAAGCTATGGAAGACTTACAGCAAGATTTCAACTATCTAAGTAAATGGTCCCATGATGCCGGATTAGTATTAAACTCCCAAAAAACAAAACTCCTTCATATTCGCTCCAGTTATAACAAAAACACTGAGGAACCTTATCTTATCTCACATTCTCACGATTGTCTGCATGTAAATGTCGTGCCACAGTGTAAATGCACTCAAATTGAAAAAGTAAAAGAGCATACTTACCTCGGTCTTGTACTAGATCACAGATTCAATTGGGATAGACACATTGAGACCATATGCAACAAGCTAAGAGCAATTATGGCAAAGCTATACATAGCGAAAGGAAAATTAACGTTTAAAACAGCACTTTTATTATACACTGCCCTTATAGATAGTATTGTGTCATATGGTCTCAGTGCGTACGGACGTACTTTTAAAACTCACCTGCAAAAAATCTATAATATTCAAAGAAGAACGCTTAAAATGATTCTACCGACCAAAATTAGAGACAAGATCCAAGACGATGACGCAGTTTTTAAATACTGTAAAGTACTTCCCATTCAAAAAAAAGTACAACATGCTCTTATCAGTGAAAACTATTTCGATTACTTTCAAAAGGATACAGCACGAATAATAAAAACAAGAGCGAATACGCAAAAACAATTGCTGACAACTCGGGCTAGCAACTTCTATGGAGAGCGAACAACAGATTACCTACTGCCCAGATTAATAAATGAACTACCACTAAATGTAAAATCTAAACTAACGAGAAGAAATATTAAGCACGAAATGAAGAATTATCTTTTATATAACTCGCTAGTCATACATAAAAAAAAATTAACACACATACGCATAATATAAATAATAAATAAATAAACAAAGCAATATATATATATATATATATATATATATATATATATATATATAAAAGTAAAATTAATACAGAATACGTAAGAATACGTAGTAATATAAGAAAAAATAATTTTGGAACGGCCTGTATATTCTCGGTCACTGATAAGGATCTTTTGTTTGAATCGCTTGCGCACTACACCTGCAAACAAAGTGGTTTGTGTTCGGTGTTTTGCGCGTCCTACCGACAGTTCTTCGTTATGTGTTTGTTTTTAATTTACCCTACCTTATAGTTTGAGTTTTTAGTTACAATTTAACATTAGTATATTATGAGTTCTATGTATATTAATTAGTATAACATTATTTTTAAGGAGGAATGTGCAGCGCCCCGACAAGCCGCCGAGGCTTAAGGGTGCCAAGCTAACAATCTGTAAATATTATGTATTTGATTAAATAAATAAATAAATAAAAATAAATAAAAATAAATAAGGATCATGGTTCGCCGCGTGGAGTATAATAATGGTCTGTGGGCTGCTATAATATCTATAGCTTAGCAATCGCTTCAGTTCGCGATGTGTCACAACAGCGTCCATTGCTCGGCGCTCGGCGGACACAAATGAAACGGTCTGCGAAGGTTTTCGTATTTTAATAAACATCAAGTGTTGCGCCATTATGCCTGCGCGCGACCGATCTGGATTATTTGTTTTTGTTGACTTTAATAACGCCCGCGCTGCCAATATTTTGAATATTAAACGGGGCATATCATAATATACAAGTTATTTATATATTAATTTGGTTCCCCCGTCACCTTTCTACCATAGAACGGCAAGGCATCGTAAGGGCTTCCACCCAAACATAGTCGACGTACCAATGACGCGTACGAAGCGGTTTGATTCCTCGTTCCTGATACGCACTGCAAAGGCCTGGAATACCCTCCCAGGCAGTGTCTTTCCTGCCACTTACAACCCGGGTGCCTTCAAATCAAGAGTGAATAGGCATCTTCTAGGCAAGCGCGGTCCACCTTAGACAGTATCATCACTTTCCATCAGGTGTGATCACAGTCAAGCGCTAGCCTATATAGTATAAAAAAAAAATTAGAGTACCATATAGATATCCACGCAAACCATTTACGTCTGTTGTACCTCCTCGAGCCAGGATAGTCTTCGGTGCCAACTCGACTATACCGCGGCTATGTAAATCATATATTATAATAAAGTACAGTCAGTCAATTGATATCAACATCAACTCACTTTACACTTTTCGTAAATCATCAAAAACATTATTTCATTAGTAGGTATTTGTAGAAGTAATTGGATTAAGATAAAATTTATTTGTAAAAAAAAATGTCTATTCTATTGTATATTTATTAGGTCTATGTCGGTTAGTTATAGTTTTAAATTTCGCAAACAAAGCAAAGAACAAAGGTGCATGTAGGTTACTTAAAATGAGTTTACATTCCCTTAGAATGTTTTGCCAATAATTTTAAATGTAATTATCTTAAGAATCACGTAAACCTCCTGGTTAACCCAATAAAATAAATAAATAAGTTATTCCGTATTACCTACCAACCTATTTATAAGTCAATATAAAATATTGCGGCACCCTGGACAGGGCGGGCGTTCATCGGTGCCAATGATACCAACACGCAGCGTGGTCTTCTCCGGCGGGTGTGATTTCCCTCCGGGGGGTACGGGCCTCGAGGCAAACCTCCTTACCCGGGCGATGTGTCGCGGGGGCGCTGTACGCCCTCGGTGTTGATCTTTAAGCCCCCTGGTTAGGGAACTAAGGCTCCGCCATCTTGGCTTTGGGCCTAGGGGTCAGGTTACGTCATTGGTCCTGTCCAGTGATGATCCTCGCGTCGTCTTCCTCGTCTCCATCGCTACCAACAGTAAGGCCGCGCTGTAGTTCGCTCAGCAGCCACCTATAAAATTTTTGACAGATGGCGCTACTGTTTGCTTTTACGAAAACGGTTTACCTACGTAAAATTTTCGGATGCCCATAGGGCAAAGGTAATTTTTGAAGTGAAAAACTTTATGGGTGCTAGCCATTTTTGAGATTGGAAAAGACCATTGAACTCGCTAATTCGTTACCGACATCTCTCACTGTTACCGTAACGAATACCTCCGCCACCACACCATGACTTCTGTCGGTACTCACGGAGTACCACATTTTTTTATAGCAAGAAAATGAAGAGGCAAACGGGCAAGATGTTAAGTAAGCATGCTAAGTGCCGTGCGCCACAGGACTTTGCATTGCAATGTCCTATGACGCACTGCACTGCGTTTGTCATCCTGAGATATAATGTCTGCAGCTACAGTGCTCTTCAAACCAGAATACAGTAATGCTTTGCAATCACTGTTTGTAAGAAGTAGGTAGGTATATCTAATACTGCGATGGTACTGGGTATAAAATCCAGCCATAAAAAAAATTAAATCCAGTGTTTAAAGTAATTCGCTTTGTACATGAGTTGTTATATAGGTTGTGCTTTAAATGGTAGGTATCTTAGTTCTCAAGTACTTGTATATAACGACAGTTTTTGTAATTAATGTCCATTGAGTATCGTATCGGTAGATTTATCGTCAATATTACGATATTACAGCCGTAATACGCTGTAATCTCCGTAATCTCCCTCTCCGATAACCCTTCACGCTAATTACGATGTCGCTTCATAAAATGAAAATTATATTATGGACTATAGTTTTTACCTGCGACTATGTTTGTGTGGATTGTATAGCAAGAAACCTTACATTTTTCTGAGAAAATCTTTGTGCATGTTCATACCTAATTTTTCTTTATTGATTATTATTTTATGTGTAGGTACATAAGTGCTATAAAATACGTCTTTTACGGAGTGTTGCCCAAAATCAGTCTTGGTCTTGCAGTCTTGGTCTTGTTCTTGCGTTTTTGCAAGAACAAGACCAAGACCAAGACTGCCTAATTTTAGCAAGACCAAGAACAAGACTGGCAGTGCAAGATTTGAGCAAGAACAAGACTAAGCCTGCGAGACTCTTGCGTCTTGCAGTTAACGTGAAATCGCACCCTCTGCCCGCGAAATTCAAATTTTATTTTGTTTTTCGCAATTATTTAACTAACCCAACGAAGTAGGCTTATGGAATTCATTTTGCGAAAATAAGAGTATCATCTTCACAGTTTTATATAAAAATGTTTAGGTACTTGAAAGTGTCCAGTTTAGGAATGTAGTTCGATTGTCGACCAATTTGCAAAATTTCAAACTCGGCATTCAAACTACGAGTACATACCTAAACTGGACGCTTTCTAGTAAAGATTTTTATATAAACCTATGAAAATGATATTGCTATTTTCGCAAAATGAATGCCATAAGCCTAATTCATTGTACTAGTTAAATATTGGCGAGAAACAGAATAAAATTTGAATTTCGCGGCCCGACCTCCGTTTTTTTTACACACTACAAGTAAGTACTGTGATCCCACCTGATGGTAAATGACGATGCAGCCGGCTCAGGTCTGGTCTGGTGCGAGGCTTCGGCCGTGGCTAGTTACCACCCTACCAGCAAAGACGCACCGCCAAGCGATTTAGCTTTCCGGCGTGATGCTGTGTAGAATCCTTTAGGGTTTGCTTACCCCGTCCAAGTTAGTATACGATAACATCTTCGGCTGCATCGTCACTTATCATTAGGTGAGATCGCAGTCAAGTACCTAGGTACTAACTTGTAGTGATTAAAAAAAAGCTATGTTAATTCAAACTCAAAATGTATACTTACTCAAAATGTTACATTGTTCTCACATCTAAATTACCGTTTAATAAATAGCAATAGGCTAACAGGTAATTGCGAGACTTGCGAGACTCTTGCTGCAAGACCAAGACCAAGACCAAGACTGGGGGTGCAAGAACAAGACCAAGACCAAGACCAGATGTACTGGCGCAAGACCAAGACCAAGACTGGCTGAGTCTCGTCTTGTTCTTGCATTTGGGCAACACTATACTTTTACCTACTGGTAGGGATTCATATGATAGGATATGAGCTAAATACGATTTTAAATTTAAATAGATTAATCTTATTCATATACGTAAATACGGAATGCATTTCATCTACCAATACTCTCATCATAAAGCCATAACAATGAATTAACATACAAAATCAAAATATCAAAATGAATATAACAATGGAGATATATTTATGTAAACTACTTACTTAAAGCGATTAGAAATTATTACGATTCTATACATTGACCATGCAAACTTTATATTGCCATATTTCAGGGTATGAAAACTGCTTTTATATTCTCAGACCTACCGAATATATTCACAAAAACGTCATAGAAATCGGCAAAGCCGTTTGTTTTGGAGGTTTTTTGTTACAAACACTGTGTTACGAGAATTTCGTATATTTGTGTTTTCAGAGTCTAAACGTCAAATATTGCTTTCAAAACTCTTTTTCCATGAAAGCATATACAAATAGGTACTTAATCAGCTCAGTGCACAAGCACAGGTGTAGTGTATGTTTGTTTGTTTGCTAGTGCTCAGTGATAAAGACGCGCGCCAACAATATTGTGTGCATGTTTTGATTGATAACGACAAGTCCTTATCAATCTGTGGACTGAAGACAGATGTCACTT